>CM045772.1:5729248-6929248 GCA_025200525.1 Camellia lanceoleosa
TTTTTAACAAATTGATAACTTTGGAACATTATATTTTATCGAGCCTTTCTAATTTATTCTTCAAGAATTATGTAAATTAGATGGTCAATTTTGTGCATTATATTAGCTTCTGATAAATCAAATAATGGGAAAGCCAATTGCACTTAAGAGAACAAAGTTAAATGATAAAAAGCTCCTTCACGTACCAAATTTAACAAAGTGATGTAAGCTCACCTTGAATAAGATAATTCACTTTCTAAGTTGAGATTTTTTTGGAGTTGACTCTGAAAAGACCTTGTGTCTTATCAAGCAAAGGCTGATTGTGATATTCTTTGTCAAACATTAAGTGGCTTCAATGGGTGGTGCTTTCATAAAGAATGTTGTCGAAACCGACAAAACTGATGACCTCTTTAAAATGTCCTATACACATACAAAATGTAGACTTATTAAACATTTTGAAAGGAAACCTCATTTTGTGTCATATAGTTTAATAGATATCATATCACAAATATAGTATTTCCAACATGCTTACATACATAGTAATGGATGAACTTAAAAAGAACATTCAAAGAGAACATCTACGATTGTATAAAATTTGCGAACAATACAAATTTAGTTAATGAAACAAGAGAATGAAAACTTTAAGCTAAAATTGTGGAGAGATATTTCAAAATCTAAATGTTTAGATTTAAGTAGGACTAGGATAGACTATAAAATTATAACTAGCAAAACTAGAAATAGAGATGAAGATAAATTACAAATTGGTGGGTTTATAGAGGTTTAACAAAGAAGTCTTCTTTAGCATCAAGTCTTTTATCTCCAACGATTGCATTAAAGGAGGCATATAATTCACGAGTATCTTAGAAGCTTTTCTTGCATATTAAGCGAGAGTGAATACATTTGGTTAATTTAGTTAGATTGGAGGCAAAATGAAATTCATAAAAGAAAATGTATGAGAACTAACCAACCATAGTATTTCCATACCACATTTCATCTCATTACACCAAAATAGAGAACCATTCTGATTGAACCAAATTGATCTTAAATCTTCCAAAAAGAATTTTGCTACTCTAATTTATTCTTTGTACTTGTGGGCTGATTTAATTAAGTTTGTTTCTCAAAAGATTATCCAACAACATGGCATAGCTATTCAATTCCCCCCTTGAGCGACAATTAACACATGGGTGCTTTCTGTTTTATTGGTAACAAGCCCATCTCATATTTGCAATGCCACACTATTGTGGGGGCTGATGTTGTGGAGTTGAATATAGAATATTAATTTCAGTGATCTCAATTTCAAAGGTTATGGAGCAAAGAGTAATTAAAAAAAAATCAAATAATACTTTGAACTTGAATTCTCTCACTTTCAATTGCATGCATAATGACAATCTTTTGTAATCCTTTCATTTCAAACCAAACACATAATTATTAGAAAAATCTTTGCAATAATAGTTTTATTTACAAATCGTATTTCTTCCATAGAGTTTTTTTTTTCTTGGTAACCTATTTTGTTCAATTTTCTTAAGGAAATACTACCATACGATCCACTATCATAAGAAACTTGAGAATTTTTGAGGTGAAGTTATGAATTTTTTGTAGTGTTTGTTATGAATAATTGTAGAGTAATTCTATAGAGCCATGTAAGAAACCTCATGAGACTAGGTTAAACCTAATAAACCATGAACAACATTTCCAAGAAAATAAGAGAGAGACAATCTGAAGAATGACAAAAAAAATATGGAAGATTATAATAGAGGAGTAAATTACCTCTGAGCCAATTGAGGAGAATTCCACAACCCCATTTTAGGAGAAAAGCGAATTTCAAATGAATCGAATGGAGTTGTCAAGAAAACCCTTTCTATTTTTGTTTATGAGTTCTAGAAAGTAATCAAAAGCAAAACAAAGCAAATCATCATGTTACGTAAATTGAATTGAAGAAAGAGAGTGCTGAAGCTGCTTATACATACATTATATATATAATATAAATGTGTGAGAGAGAGAAAAAAAGAAATAAAGTTAGGGTTTTGATTCCCCACTACATTACGCCCTTATTACGCATCTCAATTGCCTCACATCGATTCTAGCCTCTAACTTTATTATGATCTCAATGTCAAACCCTTGATTCGTCTCCCCAATTTCGAAGAATAAATTGCTTTGGTTTGCGATGGTGATATCAATGGTGGTGGTCATCGTGTGCTCATGTCGATGGAGAAGAGAGAGAGAGAGAGGCGGAGGAGAAGGAGGCGTGTGAGAGAACCTGAGGAGTGATAGAGAAAGAATAAGAAGCATTTTTTTTGGTCCATTAGCCACGATAACAAAGGCCATGGCAAAAAATCTTTTTGCAACAGTATAAGCCGTCTAAAAAAGGTCTTTTCTGACAGGTTAATGGTTTGCCATCGCAAAACCATCAACATATCATTTCCTCTTTTCGAGACAAGAATTGCCGTGCATAAAAAGTGGCCATTAACAGGATATTAATCGTCACAAAAGTTACTTTTTGCGACAAAAATATACCGTCGCTAAAGTTCAATGTCACATACCCATTTTTCTAGTAGTGTTAGGGTTGGGTGTGAAGGTATATGAGAATCAAATAAGACATAGAGAGGAAGGCAGAGAGAGACACATACACATGCCTGAGAGAGAGAAAGAGAGAGCGGTGAAATAGAGGACATACCTACGAGACAAAGCAGCGGTGGTGTTAACCCCTTACGGTGTGCTCGTCGACCCTTCTTGGTGATGCTTCAATAACAGAGAGGAGGGTAGAGGCGTGAGGCGTGAGAGAGAGAAAGAAGGCGAGAGAGGGAAGAGAGTGGTAGAGGTAGACAAAGCGAAAAAGCAATTTGCAGTGAGAGAGAGAGCAGAGAGTGAGAGAATACACGTGAGGATGTGGCGGTAGTGATCTGAGGCGGTCTTGGTGGTGGTGGTGGGAGGTGTGATTGGCGAGTGGCGTTGGTGGTATCTCTTGAGGTGAGGTCATGTAGGGTGAGGTTTGGTGGTCAAATCTGTGTGTGTGAAGAAGAACTGATATATCTAAGGTGCCAATATATTCATTTCCCTCTAAAAACCTTTAGCAACTCAACCATTTATTTGGTGACAAAATTATTTCCTCACTAAAAGATAAAATTATTAGCCACGAAAATAATTTTCTCACTAAATAATATTAAAATATTAAAAATTATTGGTGACGAAAATATATTCGTCATTAATAATTTTATTATTGGTGACCAATTTTTTCCTCAACAAAAGTCTGAAAATTTTAGCGCCATCCGAAAAATTAGTGGGAAAATCTTTAGTGACAAAAAAAATATAAATAATGACGAAAAATAATTTCGTCACCTAATTTTTTTATTATTTATGCAGATTGGTGACGAAATTTTACTTTTGTCTCTAAAAATGGTACATTTGGAGATGAAAAATTATTTTCTTCACTAAAAGGTCGTCATTAAATAACCAAATTTATTTTCATCATTAGTTTTCGTCTCTAAAGATACTTTTTGTTCTAGTGCAAGTTCTTGTTGAAGAGAAAAGATGAAACCCTAAACCCAAAGGTGAAGAATTTTCGATCTCCACCGCCCAAAGTGTAGTTCTTGCATTGTTCTCCAAAACTTGTGAAAGATGGTGGATCAAGACCCAATGGATTGCAAGAAATCAAGGGTTTTGGGTGTTTAGTGAGAGTTTTTTAGAGAGAATGAGGAGCAAAAATGATATTTAGAGTGAGAGAGAAATGTTCCAAAAGTGATATACACAGCACAAAAGAAGGAGGAAAAATAGAGTTTTCGGATTCAAGTCCATCCCGCACGTACGGCATTTGCCCCCGCATGTGTGGAGCCTACTTCCTGTACGTGCGTCACTCCTCCCCCGCACTTGCCTCTGCACCTGCATATAATGCAGTGTGCAGCATAGAAATCTCCCAAATTCCCTCATGTGTGGCCTCATCTCTTGCACGTTTAGCTCAACCCTCAGCCCAGAAAAATTCTAGCTTAAGTGTAAAGCCCCCTGAATTCAACTTCAAGCCTCCCGAAACAAGTGGAAATTCATAATTGAAGTTAAAAGAGACGAAACTCAAGAGATAGATTACAAAAAGTATTGGACTCAACACGCACAAAAGAAAGTAGGACGGTTTACGTACCTGCTCATCACAAGGTTGGCCATGTAGCCTCAGAGATTATGGGTGCACTACCTCTATTGTCCTTCTTTGGACAGGCGGTTGTGCTCCCCTTTACATTCCTAACACGTGTAAAGACTAAAACCTCCAAACAGTGTTTCTCGCACCGTCAAACGGTATTTGCACATACCAGGAGTGGATTCCCCTCTTCTTGTCATTGGTCCATGTGGAACAATGAACCAAGCTATTACTTGGCATAAACATCACATTATACTGCTTAATGTCAAACCGGTCCAAACTGACCTATCAGCGCCGACCGAAGTTGGGCACGATGTTCGGCATCTCGGCTACTCACTGCAGTCTCGTGGACCTTCTGTCTTCACAACTTCAGTCTGAACCGTCCATAGCTCTGCCTTCGCCTTTAGCCTATTCGGCCTGGTCTAGTCCAACACTGTAATCTGTGTCGATCCGACATCATGTTTCATGAAATCTTAGCTCAGCCTAGTATATCTCAGACAACCCTTATCATGACCCAAACCCGCCCCTATGGGTTAAGGACATAACAGGCGATAATTAAGAGATTACCTCTGACCTCAAACCATATAGCACATAACTCGTCGAGTAAAAGGGCCAAGCGGAAGCAAATTTAAAACTCTGTCCATAGAGTTGTGCTTATATGCACATCATAACATTTCATATAAGTATTCGTTAATAACTCACATCAAAGGGAAGTTAACATATAAACTGTACATATAGGATCATTTAAGTCTAAGCCAGTCAAACCCAAAGTTTATGTACAAAAGTAATCCAATGTTTTCGCCAACATAACAAAACTATAACAAAAAAAGAACAAAAGCGAAGACAAGTCTCGTTAAATGAGGCGTTGGTGACTCTTCAAAACCTTGCTTCTCACATATTTCACGGAAATTTGGGTTTGGACATCCCTTGGCTCACCTACATACACATGAATGAGCGTAAGCGAAAGCCTAGTGAATAATATCAAATAAAGAAAGTACATGAATGAGATTCACATATATCAAACAGCCTTGGGCCCATTTAGTATTCTATTTCGTGTATTATTCAGTACATTAGGCAATTCAAGCCCGAACATATCAAATGACCTCTGGCCCACTTTGTTCTTAAATGAACGGCCTCGAGCCCAATTCATTCATGTATATCAAACGGCCTCTGGCCCAATCATTCGTATCCAACGGCCTCTAACCCATTCATTCATATCCAACGGCCTCTGGCCCATTCATTGGTCCATTTCTTTCATATCCAATGGCCTCTAGCCCATTCATTGGCCCATTCATTCATATCCAACGGCCTCTGGCCCAACCATTTCTCCATTCATGTCAAACGGTCTTCGGCCCAATCAATTGTATCCAACGTCCTTTGGCCCAATCATTTGGCATAACAAACATTTGTCTACAATTCAAATTAACAAACTCATAAGACTTATAATAAGCAATTGGACAATTGACATACTTTAAAATATCTTTACTAAGATATTACACACAGTGTTTTGCCGGCGTATTTGCCCTGGAACTTGACCCTACACATTTTATTAACACAATGGGTCACAAACAATTCAATCCGTTCTTAATTCATACATCCCTCTTGGGCTTCTTTCTTATCCTTTTAACTCATTTATGATGCTCAATGCATGCCTAAGGGTGCTTAGAAATGAAAGAGAATGGAAAAGGAAACACAAAACACCTTTACAAAATTTCTGAAACAAGGATCCCCGCTCGAGCGTGGGTTCCGCCGCTCGAGCAGACCCTCATGGTCTGCAAAGTACTGGTTATCTCATTTTTACGCTCGAGCGTGAATTTGGACGCTCGAGCGAAAGGTCATACTACATGGCTCCCCGCTCGAGCATGAATATCCCCGCTCAAGCGGACATCCATTTCTGCAAAAAGTTCTGGGAGCTCGCATTTCACGCTCGAGCGGCGCTTTCCCCGCTCGAGTGGACATGCAGATGCAGGTTTTCCAACAACCATGTTGAGCTTCAAAAAAATTTCAAATCAGCATATCTTGCATTTTATGACTCATAGTTCTCATATACATCTATTAACATGATGCCAACACCAATTCACCACATTATGAAGCTCAAATCACATGAATTAATTGCATGCATGCTCCAAGTTACACCAAACTCATTTCCGACATAACAAATTCATGCATTCAAAACTCATACTCTTATGAATTGTACATGCATGTGAGATATAGCTCTCATTATCAATTTAAATGATGAAGAGATGATCAAAAGCATGAACTCCAATCAAAGATTCAACATGGATCATGTATTTCATGCTCAAACATACAAATTCATGGCAATTCCTTTCATGCATGCATTCTTTGACTTCAAATTCATCAATCACAACTCAATTCTTGTTCTTGGTCACATAATTACTTGAATTTACATGATCACAAACTCAAATTCATGAATCAAGGGTTGATCACTCACCTAGGGGCTTCAATTCTTCCAATTATAGCTAAATCTTGCACTAATCCCCCTTAGTTCTTGAATCCTCTTGCAATTCTTCAATGTTGACCCCTCTCTCTCTCTCACTAAATTCGGCCCTCTCTCTCTCTAGAGAGCTAATCTCAGCCAAATGAGTGAAATGAACTCAAAAACAAATGAATGTGAGTGTAATGCCCCCTTTTTATAGTCTCCCACTTAATCAAATTGATTAAGGTTAATAATAGTGCTTAATTAATCGTTCTGAATCTAATTATTTTGATCCGAATAAATTTTCAATTAAATTTCACCGTAGGCTCTAAAAATTATGCCAATCACAATGGCGTAGTCAATTTCAGTTTATGTGGCCGATAAGGCCTTCAATTTAAATTCTAAAGCAAATAATCAAATAGATTTTCCCACGGTGAACAGATAGAAATTCAAAACCACATATATTCATATAAACGGCACTCAAAATTATATCAAACGCATAATCACATTCGTAATTAAGATTAATTAAAATAATACGGAGCAGGGTTATCACAATATTCCCCCATTTAGGAAGTTTGGTCCTCCAAACTTATTTTATCATCGTCGGGAAACAAATGTGGATAGCGTAGTCGCATTTCATCCTCTTTTTCCCACTTGGCATCTGTGCCATAGTGTTCTTTCCATTCCACTTTCACCATTGGGAGGGACTTACTTCTCAATTGTTTCACTTGCCGATCAATGATTCGTTCTGGCCATTCGATGTACTCCATATTTTCATCAAGAGCTACCCGATGATAATCAATCACATGAAACGGATCTCGAAGATAACCCCTCAACATTGATACATGAAACACATTATGGATTTGTTCGAATCCTGGTGGCAAAGCAACTCGATAAGCAACTGGACCAAGCCTTTCCAGAATCTGAAACGGCCCAATGTAGCAGGCGACAACTTACCCTTCTTTCCAAACCTGACTTGGCCTTTCATCGGAGTCACACGAATAAACACATGGTCACCAACCTCATACTCGAGAGGTCTTCTCCGAACATCTGCATAATTCTTTTGTTGGTCCTGAGCTGTTTTGAGCCTTTGTTGAATGGTTTTGATCTTCTCAGAAGTGTTTTGCACAATTTCAGGCCCAAGAAGAGCCCTATCCAACCTTCGTCCAACAAATCGGTGATCTACACCTTCTACCATACAAAGCCTCGTATGGTGCCATACTGATGCTGGAATGGAAGCTATTATTGTATGCAAACTCTACAAGTGGCAAATAATCTTCCCAACTCCCTTGAAAATCCAAGGCATACATCCTTAGCATATCTTCCAAAGTCTGTATTCTCCGTTCTGATTGTCCGTCTGTCTGTGGGTGGAATGCGGTACTAAACCTCAATTCTGTTCCCATAGCTTTTTGCAAACTTTTCCACAATCTAGACACAAATTTCAGATCTCTATCCGAGACAATGGGTACCAGGACTCCGTGTAAATGGACAATCTCATCAGCATATATAGTAGCCAATCTATAAGCATCAAATGTAGTCCCTAACACGTAGAAAATGTGCAGATTTAGTCAGTCTATCAACTACAACCCAAATAGAATCCATACCACGAGGTCAGGGTAGACCAACAACAAAATCCATAGTCACATGCTCCCACTTCCATTCGGGAATAGGGAGAGGTTGAAATGAACCTTGGGTTTACGATGTTGACTTTTACTAGCGACATTGAAGGCATTTGGACACATCCTCTGCAATTTCTTTCTTCATTTTAGGCCACCAATAGCTTTATTTCAAATCCCGATACATTTTGTTATTGCTCAGATGCATAGCAAATACTGAGTTGTGAGCTTCATCCAGAACTCTTTTCTTTAGCCGAATATCTGGGATACACATTGGTTTGAAATCTCAACACTTAGCCTTCAATCTTGAACTCTACTTTCGGACTTGTCTCAAATTCATCAATCACTTTCTTGAGAATTCATCCACTTTTGTTTCTGTTTAATCTCATCAATGATTACTGGTTCGGCTGAAATAGCGGCTATTAATCCGCCCTGTTCACACAATACCACTTCAATTTCAGACTTTTCAAAATCTTGCAAGATCTCTTTACATCGATGGCAAACAAACCATACTCCCCATCGACTTTCTGCTTAGGGCATTAGCAACTGTATTAGCTTTCCCGAGGTGATATTGGATTTCAAGATCATAATCCTTTATCAATTCAAGCCATCTCCTTTGCCGCATATTTAGCTCTTTCTGCGTAAAGAAGTACTTCAGATTTTTCTGATCTGTGTAGATTTCGCATTTTGCTCCACACAAATAGTGTCGCCAGATTTTCAAAGCAAACACAACTGCGGCCAATTCTAAATCATGTGTTGGGTAGTTTTTCTCATGTGGCCTCAACTGTCGAGAGGCGTAAGCAATTACCCTTCCGTTCTGCATTAGTACACAACCCAAACCTTTATAAGATACATCACTGAAAATTACAAAGTTTTTTGTACCTGTGGGCAATGTCAATACTGGTGCAGTGATCAGTCTCGTTTTCAGTTCATGAAAGGCAGATTCTCTTTCGTCATTCCATTCAAATGGTTGTCCTTTGCGTGTCGATTGGGTAGAAATGCAGCTATCCTTGAAAAGTCTTTCACAAACCTCCTGTAATACCCGACTAAGCCCATGAAACTGCGGACCTCTGTTACATTTGTCAGTGTAGGCCAGTTCATAATTGCCTCTATTTTCTGTGGGTCCATTGAAATTCATTCCTTGTTAATCACATGCCCTAAAAAGATTACTTCATCCAACCAAAATTCACATTTCTTAAGTTTAGCAAATAACTTCTTTTCTCTAAGTGTCTGCAACACAGTCCTCAAATGCTGTTCATATTCAAGTCTATTCTTGGAGTATATCAAAATGTCATCAATAAAAACCACAACAAATTCGTCAAGGTAGGTTTTAAAAATTTGGTTCATTAAGTCCATAAATGCGGCCGGAACATTAGTTACCCCAAATAGCATAACAAGAAATTCATAATGGCCATACCTTATTTGAAACGCGATTTTTTCAACATCTTACGCTTTCACTTTCAAGCGATGATACCGGATCTCAAATCAATTTTGGAAAGCACTTGTGATCCCTGCAACTAGTCAAACAGGTCATCAATACGGGGTAGGGGGTATTTATTCTTTATTGTTACCTTGTTCAATTCTCGATAGTCGATGCACAAACGCAAGGTTCCATCTTTCTTTTTCACAAACAACACTAGTGCACCCCATGGTGAAGTGCTAGGCCGGATAAACCCTTTGTCAAGCAGGTCTTGTAACTGTTCTTTCAGTTCTTTCATTTCAGTAGTAGCCATTCTGTAGGGAGTTTTAGAAATAAATTTTGGGTGCAGCATAACCTCAATCATAAACTCTTTCTCCCTGTCCACCAATTCCCCTGGTCATTCATTTGGAAACACATCTGGAAATTCTCTAACAATAGGGATACTGTTCAATTCAACATTCATAGATTGTTCAGACAACACATAACACAAATAACCCCGACACCCTTTCTTGATCAATTTGCATGCCTTTATTGCAGATATTAAATAAGGTGGAGGCACTACCCCGTTACCCACAAACACAATTTCTTCCTGTTCTGGTGGTCTAAACACAACCTGTTTTGTCACACAATCAATGGTGGCACAATATTTAGTTAACCAATCCATGCCCAGAATTATATCAAAGTGCCTAAAGTTCAAGGGCAACAAATCCACGTACAGAATAGCATTCCTAATTCGCATGTCACAAAAACAATATATAGATTCACACAATACAGATTCCTCGACTGGAGTAGATACACATAGCAGATATGGCAATAATTCTAGAGGTCTACTCAGTCTAGATGCAAATGCACATGTTACGAAAAAGTGTGTTGATCCGGAATCATTTAACACAAAAGTGTCCTGATTACATATAGAAATAGTACCTAAGACAACTGCGTTAGCATTTCGTGTATCACCCGGAATAAGTGCGAAAACTCTCCCTTGCCTCACGGTATCTCCAGTGGTAGTAGATCTCATAGTATTTCTCGGTTTTGGAATTGATGCCATTGAGCTAGTAGCTAATTTTCCACTGTTCTGATTACAATCTCTGGCCATATGCCCTTGTTTACCACATTTAAAACAGGCTCCTGACACACGGTAACAAACCCCACGATGCCTTTTACTACAAATATTATACATTGGGGATGTATCTCAGAAGGATTAGAAGTACTCGAGGCCCGTATTTTGCTTCTTCAAAAATTTCTTCTTGAAAAAGCCTTGTCTCTTACTACCTTTCGGTCAGTCGTTGGTTTGAGTGCGTCTAGCTATGTTAGCCTCGATATTATGGATCTAGCACCCCAATATAGGTTTCCAGCTTCAGGACATTTACCCTTTCTAAAATATCACTTCGAAGCCTACCTTTAAAATGCCTTGCTTTCTTGTAGTCGGTATCGATCACATGTGGTGCAAACCTGGCCAACTCAGTGAATTTGGCCTCATACTTAGCGACTGCCATGCTGTCTTGTTTAAGTTCCATGAACTCCGATACTTTCCTGTCACGGACACATTGAGGGAAATACTTATCATAGAAAACTTCCAGGAATTTTGCCCAGTCAATGTCTTTATGATTCTCGCGCATTAACATCCACCATCTTCTTACTTCGTCTTCTAGCGTAAAAGTGGCCAGAAGTACTTTCTGTGTCTTTGAACAAGGAAACACCTCAAACAACTTTTCAATGCCAAGAACCCATGCCTCGGCTCTTAACGAATCTAATCCCCCATGAAACTGTGGTGGTTTCATTTTCTTAAACTCTTTGGTGAGAGCTATTATCCGGTCATCATTCTGTAAGTCTGGCACAGGAGGTGTCGGAGGTGGAGGATGCGGTTGTTGCCACTGTTGTTGTTGCCTCAATGTTTCTGCCATTTCTTGAAGCAATCTTTCCATTCTATCCATTTTGGCGGAAGACTCCTCTATCTCATCACCTCTTGTTCTCACCATCTAATTAGATTTGCATTGTACTTTATACAAAAGATTCACGGTATGCATATACTAAAGGCGTACATATTCAAATAATTTGCAATGTAAGCAAATCACAAACTTATAACACATAACCATTCACATTAAAACATTTAAGCGTATTCTCGATGCTTTGATTCATACTTATCACATAAATGCAACATAGATCTTTTCTAGGCGCTTATTGCTCATTTGGACAAATGTGTGACTTATTAACCGTGCTCACGATAACACTCTGTCATGACCCGAACCGCCCCTATGGGTTAAGAACATAACGACAAGTAATCAAGAGATTACCTCTGACCTCAAACCATATAGGACATAACTTGTCGAGTAAAGGGGCCAAATGGAAGCAAATTTAAAACTTTGTCCATAGAGCTATGCTTATATGCACATCATAACATTTCACATAAGTATTAGTTAATAACTCACATCAAAGGGAAGTTAACATATAAAGCTACATCTGGGATCATTTAAGTCTAAGCCGATCAAACCCAAAGTTTATGTACAAAAAGTAATCCAATGTTTTCACCAACATAACAAAACTATAACAAAAAGAACAAAAAAGCGAAGACAAGTCTCGTGCGTGAGGCGTTGGGTGACTCTTCAAAACCATATTTGTTTCTCACATATTTCACAATTTGGGTTTGGACATCCTTTGGCTCACCTACATACACATGAATGGCGTGGCAGCCGATGAATAATATCAAATAAAGAAAGTAAACGAATGAGATTCACATATATCAAATGGCATTGGGCCCATTTAGTATTCTACTTCGTTTATTATTCAGTACATTAGGCGATTCAAGTCCGAACATATCAAATGGCCTTTGGCCCAATCATTCGTATCCAACGGCCTCTGGCCCGTTCATTGGCCCATTCATTCATATCCAACGGCCTCTGGCCCATTCATTAGCCCATTTCTTTAATATCCAACGGCCTCTGGCCCATTCATTCATTGGCCCATTCATTCATATCCAACAGCTTCTGGCCCATTCATTCATATCCAACGGCCTTTGGCCCATTCATTCATATCCAACGGCCTCTGGCCCATTCATTCATATCCAACGGCCTCTGGCCCATTCATTGGCCCATTCATTCATATCCAACAGCCTCTGGCCCAACCATTTCTCTATTCATGTCAAACGGCTTTCGGCCTAATCAATTGTATCCAACAGCCTTTCGCCCAATCATATGACATAACAAACATTTGTTCACAATTCAAATTAACAAACTCATAAGACTTATAATAAGCAACTGGACAATTGACATACTTCAAAATATCTTTACTAAGATATTACTTACAGTGTTCTGCCGGCGAATTTGCCCTGGAGCTCGACCCTACACATTTTATGAACACAATGGGTCACAAACAATTCAATTCGTTCTTAATTCATACATCCCTCTTAGGTTTCTTTCTTATCCTTTTAACTCATTTATGATGCTCAATGCATGCCTAAGGGTGCTAAGAAATGAAAGAGCAGCGAACACATAACACCTTTACAAAATTTGAAGCAGGGGTCCCCACTTTCGGCGTGGGTTCCGCTCAGCGGACCCTCATAGTCTGCAAAGTACTTGTAGATGTTCCCGAGCGTCCTAGGAGAATCCGTTTTGTTCATTGGGCTCACTCTGATTCGGGACTTAATGTCACGATCCTGTATCTAATCTTCACGAGTGCAATGCAAGGTAGATGAATCATCAATGAGTCCAAATCCGCAAATCGTTTTTGAAAATAGATTTTTGAAAGAAGTGCCAAACATGGACTGCTTTGCGGATATGAGTCGCTACCTAAATATTTTATTTTGGGAGAATTTAGGAAACCACGACTTGTGCCTAAGGCCGCGTGTCGTCATTACCAAAGTTGCCGACTCGGGAACTTGATACGATTGGGGAAAGGTCGCCGTGAGCACCCCTTTCGCCCGATCAAAGATCGGCCTTTACTAATCATGATATCAAGTTTTGAAAACATTATGTGTTCTTATTCCGGTTATTAGCCTAGAATTACTATGTGATGCGCACAGCATACAAGTATAGACTGGATCGCCTGAATTAGAAC
The DNA here is from genome assembly GCA_025200525.1 of Camellia lanceoleosa. Classification (NCBI taxonomy): domain Eukaryota; kingdom Viridiplantae; phylum Streptophyta; class Magnoliopsida; order Ericales; family Theaceae; genus Camellia; species Camellia lanceoleosa. Next base: position 5,742,877 of record CM045772.1, read on the forward strand.
GAAACATTTCATGTTTGTTTTGAAAAATAGTTTGCTACTCGCAAGTAGGCTAAAATGTGGATTTGCCACCCTCCGGTGGGCTTAGAAAACATGATTTTGCCACTCTCAAGTGGACTTAAAAACTCACAGTCAATGCATCATTCCAATTCAGATAATCCAACCTTCACCCACAAGCATTGACGGGTATATCATATAGCGATTAGCCTCATAGTAAGCATGCTATCATGGCGGTCACTCACACATGCAAGGATGCTAAAAGCATAAACACTTACCAGTACTCCAAGCCAAAACAAAAGGCGTGTTAAAAATCAATGCATGGTCCTAACTATCTTTGAAATGCCTAATGCAACACATGCAGGAATGCAACTACAATAGGCTCGGCTATTCTAAGATGGCATATGATGATGCTACAGCTAACACGTATTCAACTTGGAATTGAAATACAATGCAGTTAGTATGATGCGCCGAGCCCGGTGCATGCAAGACAGAATGAATGCAAACATGCGAGCATAAGTATGCTAATTGAAACGTGCCCTAAACTAACCATCATAAGCTGGTAAATAAAAGGGAGAAAGACGTGGGTTGGAAGACATACATCACACACACACACAGTTATTACACAATTGCCCTCGCTCGAAGGGTCCGAATAAATAATACAATCCGAATAAATAATTAAATATTACAAAACCCTAATTAATCAACAAATTAACTAGGAAAACAAAATAAACTAATATGCAAACTAAATGGACCGCCTCAGCTCTGTTCCGAATGATGAAAGATACATACATGCTTGAGCTGCCTCGTCGAAAAATTCCTCGCGATGCCCCGATTTGCCTCTGTTTGCAATTAATCCCGGGATGTTGTGTAAAGCTCTAGAAGGCTGTTGATTTCTGGTTTCTTTAGCAGTAGAAAGGGCATGGCAAAGTATTTTCACATATGTATGCACACCTCGATCCTCGTCCCACCAATCACACATCTCAATGCATGGTGGCCGATGAGTCGAATTTGCACAGCTCGATGTGAAATGAATGCACATGAAAACACAACAAGGCCTAAACTCCATCATGGGTGTCCGAATTGTCGGCGACGAGAATTGAGACACGTTTAGCCACTTTGGTATGAAGCGTCCCTCGTTTCCGTGCTTGGGCCAACTCAATCCCAAAGCATAATGCAAATGAGATGGCATACACAATGCGACTAATATACAACCTAGCATACGCCATGATATGGACTAAAATGGCATACGCAATGCTATGGACTAAAATGGCATACACAATGCACATGACATAACATGTCATACGCAATGCTCTAACATGCAACCTAGCATACGCAATGCTATGAACTAAAATGGCAGATGCAATGCTATGAACTAAAATGGCAGACACAATGATGGACTTACACCAATATGAGTGGACCTCAGCCACACTCACATCAGTGGCCATATGATGTAAATGAGGCAACCGAAATACATGCAAACATGCAAGGATGCAAAGGACTGATCCTAAGGCACAACATGCAACTCTAACAAGGCATGGAAAGGAATGAAATACGGCATAGGATGGCACATGATCTGACTCTGAAATGGCATAAAGATGGTCGAAACATGCAAGTATGTCATACAATGCATGCAAGATGGCTCGAATCTAGAAACTAGTGAAGCGGGTTACACTAGAGGTACACAAAGCAATGCACAAATGGAAAACCAACCCCAAAGCAGACCCTAGGCGGTCTGAAATAGTGAAATGGCCTAAAATGATGGCTCGGAATGCAAAAGCGGAGCTCATTCAATGGTGATAAATGAGGCATACAAGCGACTCTCAAAGCACTTAAGGAGTATAAAACATGGCAATATGGCATTGATAAAAGCTCTAAAATATCATGTATAATGGACCCAAAACATGAACACACCTCAGTATATGCATGGAATGAGCCTCAAAACGCAAAGTTAAGCAAGGGTATTCAACTACAAGCATGCAAAAAAAAAAACATCATTCGACCATGAGACCCAAAAATAGAGCTAAAGCAGTCCAAAATATACATAAGATCAGTTTAAGGCATGGCCAAAAAGTGCTAACATGAAGGGCCAAAACAACATGCAACATAGGCTAGTAAGCATGGTTTACACTACATGTATATAAAGCACAAGAGAGGTCACTAAACCAACCAAAAAAAGAAACATGGCATGTCAAATAAACCCCAAAAACCCACTGAAACAAAGTCCACACATGCTAGAATGGGGTGCTCCTTTGATAAGCTACAAGAGAGGTTACTCTACACATGCAACAAGGACACTCAACATGGGAAAACCAGCTCTGGAAATGACTTATGAAGGTCCTAAAACCAGCTGAAAAATGCTTGAAACAAAGTTTGGAAGCTTGCAAATAGGAGCTCCTTTGAAAGGCCAAAAGGGTCAACAAACAAGGCAAGGAGAGAGGGGGCCACCCCCCTCTGATTTTGGCTCTCAAAATAGTATGCTAGCCTTGAAAATCCTTTGGATTTCGGTGGCAAGAAAACAAACAAAGCATGATACAAAGACCGGATGCAAGGCTCAAAACAAGATGCAAACAAGCATACAAGGGGGTAAATGACCTCTAACATAAAATTATCCTTAAACAATATTCAAGAGGGCTCAAAATAAGACACTTTTTCAGTTTATGTCAAAGCTTGATTATGCTTGAAAATAAGGCTAAGATATGGAGCAAAATAAGCCTTAAAAGAGGGATGGAGCATACAAGGGGGTAAATGACCTCTAACAGAAAAATGTCCTTAAACAAACTTCAAGAGGGGCTCAAAATAAGACACTTTTCAGTTCATGTCAAAGCTTGAAAATGATTGCAAATAAGGCTAAACAATGAAGCAAGACAATGACAAACTGGGAGAAACAGAGACTTACCCTTGTAGAAGACCTCCGAACGTCTGGACCAAGATGATGAGCCTTCAACCTCTGCAAATCAGTTCCAAGGTGCTTGGATGGATGGTGGAGGTGTTGTGCTAGGAGGTGTAGTGTAATGGATGCAAGAACAATGGAGTTTAGAGCTTGAAGAAGAGAGTTATGGAGGGAAATGTGTGTATGCCTCAGCCAAAAAGTTCTAACCCTTGCAAATGGAGAGGAGACCCTCTCTTATAGAAGACAAAGGGCCAAGACTTCTCTAAGAAGCTTCAACAAAGGGTCAAAGCTTCTAAAAGAAGCTTAACCAAAAGGGTCAAGCTTCTCCTAGAAGCTAAGCAAAAGGACCAAAGCTTCCTTAAGAAGACAAACAAAAGGGTTAAATCTCGAAGGATAGGTCAAATGCTTCCCAGCTGGCACAGCTGTGTTGCACTCAAGAAGGGCAAAAAGCAGATGGCTGGCCAACCAGTTCAAATGGTCGGCTGACCACTTGCCCTGGTCAGCCGACTAGGGTTCAAAAAGGTCAAGAAGAAAAGCTGGTCGGCCTACCCAGAAAGGTGGCCTCCCAAGTGAATGCAATACAGTGGTGGTATGGGAGACCAGAAAATGTGACCTAGGAGAGAGGAAAACCATCTTTCTAGCAAGGTTCAAAAAGCTCAGGAAGAAAAGCTGGTCGGCCTACCCATATTGGTGGCCTCCCAGATGAATGCAACACAATGGTGGTGTGGGAGACCCGAAATTGTGGCTCAAAAGTGAGGGAGACCACCTACCTACCAAGAAAAATCGACTGACCGGGGAAAGGTGGTCTCTAAGAAGAAAAGGTGGTCTCCCACCTTACTACCACCTTCCAAACAATGAAAATAGGGTCCATGCCAAAAATTAACCCGCACTGATGCAAAACGGAGGTTTGGGGGCCAAAATGTCTGACCGGGGACCCATGGCTATTAAGCACGGAGGTGGCATCGACCCCAAGGTGGTCTCGAACCTGATGTCCCTCTAAGGAGAAGAAACAAGGTGTGTGCCAAAAGCAGAGCAAGCGGAGGTAGTTAGCGATCGAACCGAGGCACACGCGGCCCGGCTCAAAATCAGCTGGTCTCCAAAGCGGGAAAAGGCCTCGACCACGAAGCGTAGCCTAAAGCTCTTGAGAGATGGTCTCTGAGACCTCTCCCTCCCTTCAAGAGAAAACAAAGAAAATAGGACTGGTTATAAATTGAGGCAAAGCACAAAAGAGTCCCGAAGTCAGGAGGCAAGGCCCTCGGCCGAGACCCCGCAACCTCGAGCGAGCACAATATGCATCATCATGAGAGTACTCAGCAGATGACATCGAGTCTTAAGGTTGGTCAAAAATGGGGTGTCTCTGATTGCCCCTCTTTGTGAACTTCGGAAGTCGTAATTAGGAATGAATGTCAAAGCCGAGCGACCCATTTTGACAAGGCCAAAGAGTTAGACAAGCAGCGAGATAAACAAAGATGTTCCCCGGGCATGCCCATGACGAGGCAAAATGAAAAACGATATGCACCAAGCGGACGTAACTCATGATCATGCAAAGCGACAAGTTATGTCGAGCAAATACTCACAATAAATGCCAGTTTTAAGCAAGAATGCAAAGCGACAACTACATTTCATGCGATAGAATGTGGAGAATTATTCAATTCTCACCACGTCTCCTACGGAGAAGATACAATACTGCGTGATTAGATGCAGTCGCACCGACTTCAAATGAACCGTACATATAATATCGTGCCTACAAAGAGAAGTTTAACAAGCACAACATAGTTAGCAACATATGTTCAATGTTATATCAAATGCGAGACAAACATGGTGCGATGGAAAAGTGTATCACAATGCGAGGAGAAAGCGTGCGTGACAACGCAAGTTAAGCGTGGAGCATGACAATACCAATGAAAGCGTGCACAACAATGCGAGTGGCATGCATAACAGCGCAAGATAAGTGCGACTTCTACGAGCATGTTTAAAACAAAACATCGGCGAGAAATGCAAGCTTTGGCGAGGACAACTCAATCCGACCTCCGGTTTACCTCCGGAAGAATCTAGCGTATTCAAAAAGGATACAACTCGCTCTCGGTGAGTGACGATGAAACACGCATCGAAAGTTGGAGTTGAAGTTCCCGCGGCGGGATTTCGCGCTGAAAAATGCACTTTCCTTGTACTTTCTCGACACCAAAATTTGCAGGGAGCTCAAAGAGGCAAGGGAGACCACTCAGGAGGGCCACCAACCAGGTAAGGAGGCCACCGACTAGGTTTTGGAAAGGGGGGTGGTCGGCCTACCAGAAAAGGTGGTCGGCCGACCACCTAGCCAAAAACAGGGGCAGTTTTGTCCTTTCACCCTTGTTTCTTTAAATATACATGTCCAAAGCACTTTTCCTCATAACTTTAGATCTAAAATCAACTCTCCTTCCTTCCTAGACCATTTTCTCCCTCAGATCTGCTCTTTATACGTATTTTCCAACGCCCCACGCAAAGTTCTTTCGCGAAATCTTTCGGTTTTCTTCACTTTGAACCGATTAAAATTTCATTTCGGAGCTTCTTTTCCCATTTTCACCACTTGAGGTAAGTTTGTCTCAATAATTAGAACATTTTCTCGGGAGTTGACTTTTGTTAACTTTTTTCATTTCCCGTGAGTTGACTTTTGTTGACTTTTTCCAATTTTGACTCATTTTGCTCATTTTTGCTCCTTTTTGCAGATTTCTTGAGATGGCAGGTCATTTTCCTCAGGGCGGAGGTCCTCCAGGTGCTGGGGGTGGGCCAGACATTATGTCTTTACCTCTGAGGATTCGGCCATTTATTCCCGAGAGGTATGACCCTCCGGCGCACATCCTTCCTCGGGCGGTCTTCTACCACTTCACCAACTTTGACGAGCGAGCACCTGTAGATCTATTATTGTAGGAGCCAGAGTCCCACCTCTCTTCTCAGGCACGAGAGGTATGTACTTCACTTTTACATTTTCTGCAATGTATTCTGCATTTTTCGTGCATTTCATGCTTTCGCTATGCATGCTCATCTGCTCGTTCTGAACACACTTGCGCACCATACTTCTGCTCATTCTAGCACGTGGCTTATTCTGAATACTTAGTCTATAACACAGTATTCTGTTTGCATCTTGAACACACAACTCAATCACTTGAATTTCTGAACCCGCAGCCCATATTTGCTTGTGAACACGCAGCACACACTTGTTGAGAGTTGAACACACAGCCCAAACTTTGAATTTTTGAACACGTAGCCCATATTTGATTGTGAACACGCAGCACACACTTGTTGAGAGTCGAACACACAGCCCAAACTTTGAATTTCTGAAATCTGAACACACAGCTTAAACTTGTGATTGTGAACACACAGCACACACACTATTTTTGAAATCTGAACACACAGCCCAAACTTGTTGATTGTGAACACACAACCTACAGTTTTTGAAAGTTGAACATGCAGCCCGAACTTTGAGATGAACACATAACCCACTGTTTTTTTGAAGTCTGAACACACAGCTCACGGTTTTTTGAAATCTGAACACACAGCCTAAACTTTGATGTTGAACACGCAGCTCACACTTTGAGGTTGAACACACAGCCCACTGTTTTTGAAATCTGAACACACAGCCCAAACTTTGATGTTGAACACAGCTCACACTTTGCGGTTGAACACACAGCCCACTATTTTTTAAATCTGAACACACAGCCCAAACTTTAATGTTGAACACACAGCTCACACTTTGCGGTTGAACACACAGCCCACTGTTTTTGAAATCTGAACACAGCTCACGCTTTTGCGGTTGAACACACAGCCCACTATTTTTGAAATCTGAACACACAGCCCAAACTTTGATGTTTAACACACAGCTCACGCTTTGAGGTTGAACACCAAACTTTGATGTTGAACACACAGCTCACGCTTTGAGGTTGAACACACAGCCCACTGTTTTTGAAATCTAAACACACACCCCAAACTTTGATGTTGAACACACAGCTCACACTTTGTGGTTGAACACATAGCCCACTGTTTTTGAAATCTGAACACACAGCCCAAACTTTGATGTTGAACACACAGCTCATGCTTGAGGTTGAACACACAGCCCACTGTTTTTGAAATCTGAACACACAGCCCAAACTTTGATGTTAAACACACAGCTCACGACATTGTATCTGATTTAATTTGCACACAGCTCATATACTTTATTTTGAAATTGAATACATGTGTCCATTCTGAATGCAGGTATCTTCCCGCATCACACGAGGATATAGATCAATCATTGCCGGTGGTGCGGAGCTCCCAGGTATTCGTGATGCAGTTGACGGCGGGGTTAGGACTCTTCTGCGAGGATATCACGTTATCGACCAGCGAGGACCTGATGGGCGCCCTTGTATGGAGATAATGGGACACCACAAACTCCTTCCATTTCTCAGCTACCGGGGACATAACTATGACCCCATTCAATTTTGCCGTGCTGACGGGCCTTGACATGGGAGGCTGGCCGATTCCCTACGACGAGGACATGGGCTAGTGGGAGGCTGCTCGGATCTATCTGTTGGGGGCTCGCCCACCGGTTGTGAGATCTTGAGCGGTCCATTACCGTGGTTTTCCTCACATTTCGAGAGAGGTGCGAGACTTAGGAGATAGCCTTGATATCCTCGTGGGTTTTTGATGTTCCTCCTCGGGACCACTCTGTTCTCCGATAGGGGGAACACCGTTGGGCTATATCTGCTGAGTGCTCTGGTAGACCTCTCGCAGTTCAGTTAGTATGACTAGGCTGGCGTCGGCTTAGCTACCCTCTACTGCTACATGAGTGCGACCTCCCGCGGACGGGGGAACATAGTTGGCGGCTATTTGAGAGCCTGGGAGGTACTTTCTGCCCTCTTGATTTACATTTCTGCTTTTCGTTATCTGCACCTTTACACGGCACACTTACATTCTATACTTTGATGCTCTCGGCGTGCTGTATTCTTTGTATATTTTGTATTCACATTCTGCACCAAGCATTTTGTATTCTGATGGCTATTGCCCTGTTTTCGACAGCTATGGGTTTTCGCATACTTCTCGACGCTAGCCCTGGAGATTGAGGTGGAGGTGCCTCTCATGATCCCCTACTCGCTCATATTTGAGGGCGATCTGGCCAAACTCGAGACTCTCCCTACTGCGGCGGTTTTTCGACACGGTCACGACCGGCAGAGGTAATTGAACTCTCGGTTCTCCATGTTTTCATCTTTGATTTATGTTGCACATTACGATTTCTAATCGGCTTATGCATTGGTTATCCATGAGTCACATAGCGACCACAGGCACCTTTAGCGGAGACATCCGATTCGGTTCTTTGGAGGATGGGCTGCTTCTCGTCTGAGATCAATTTGAGGGCTGTTGGTAGGGCACTGGTTCTGGGGACCGCTTCTGCGCCGGACTATGGGCTTCCCGGCGAGTGTTCTCTTAGCACCTCCGGGCGATATGCGATCCTTGATAGGCTCACTCCTCGGGATGTCATTAGCACCATGTTGGGTGCAAGCGTATTGCCACATTTGGAGGACGAGGAGTACGCGACCTACCCTCATACATACTTGATGCCTCCATTGACAAGTGTCCGTACTCCCACGAGGAGGTCTGCTGGCATGCCATCATCGAGTCAAGCTCGGGCTGCAGGTGCCCCTTCTACTAGTAAGGCCGGCACATCGAGAGGTGGAGTGGACTGGTCCCCCCGATTCCCCCGACTTATCATCACCCTGGATGGCCAGATATTCCAATTGAGTTGACAGGATGGCGATACGGGACTTCCTACCCGATTCCAATAGAGCCTCCTATGCCTGGTCATCCATACGTCAGAGACCTTGACTCGCCACTGGTATGCTTTACAGCTTTGATTTCTCATTCAGATACTTGGACATTCATTCATTTAGTAATGACTTGCACTTGCATCCATGACCTCCCGTGAGTATCTTGAGGGTTGCTCGGGTCGGTGGCCTCACTCGACGGCATGGTCCTGTAGAGAGAGATGCAGTTGTCAATCGTCGGTGTCCCGGTATTCTTCAGTTTTCTCGCATTTATCATACTTCTGATGACATGCTGAACTTGAACATCTCACTGCATTGATTGACTGTATGTGTAGAGCACATCTGACACACACCACATTCATGTACTGTATCCGCATACATCCTCTCTATGTAATTTTCTTGCATCTGTATCTGATATACATACTATGGCTGATGTACCCAAATTGTCCTCTTCTTTTTCAGATGCCTCCGCTGCATACTGGGCCACAGGCCGGGCCATCTAGGCCTTCTCGGGGAGCTGGGAGAGGGGACTCGTCTCGTAGATGAGGCAGGCGCAGAGCACCTGTCATAGAGGAGTCCAGCGAGGAGGAGGAGTCTGCGCATCCTCAGTCAGAGACATCTGCAAGCAGAGAGGATGACTCTGAGTCTGGTTCTAAGGGTAGAGGTGATGCCGAGGAGGGTTCCAAGGACAGCAGCTCCAATTCAGATGGTGGTGCTGGTGCAGATGGTGCAGGGACTTCTCGGTAGAAGAGAGGACGAAGAGGGCCTCTTATTCTTGCACTTGAGAGCACTGATGCAGATGTTCCTGCTTTATTTGCCTTTTTTACTAGTAGCTGTAGCACATTGTACATTCTTAGGCAATTTTATTTTCTGTAAAACTTGTACCCTTGTTGTAAAATGTTGTAACAAAAGAAGCATGATGGAATGAAACAGCTTTTGTTCAAAAAGTGTTGTATTTTATGTTCTTAGCATCGCATCGCATCATTTTGCACAAAAATGAGATTGAATGAAAATTGAGCATCGAAATATTGCCAAGTCAGGTAGTGAAACGACACGACAAACAAAACAACTCATCTTACTAGGAAACAACGAGGCCTTAGCAATCTTACAACTCGATAAGCAAATCCCGGAAATGTTGATAAACAAAGAACAGCAATTTCAACGGACAAAACTCGACAACTCAATAAAACTTAACAACTCGATAAACTTAACAACTCAACTTGATAAGCAAAACTCAACAACAACTCAATAAACAAAACTCAACAACAACTTGATAAACAAAACTCAACAATAACTCGATAAACAAACGTATCTCGGACGATCGGAGTGACGGAACGCATCCGAAATAGGGGAAAAATCGCACCTTCAACACCCCCAATGCATGGAAATGCTAGGAACTTTCTTCTAGAAGCTAGGACAAGACCAAAGCCCTATTTCTCTCCATGGCCGACCACCTAGGGAAGCTGGTCGACCAGCTTTTTCCAATGGAGACCAAAGGGGTGGTCGGCCTACCAGAAAAGGTGGTCGGCCGACCACCTGGTTTGGCAACCACCAATTTTTCGACACGTGTCCCCCAAACAGTGCCTTATCCTCTATAAAAGTCCCAGCTTCGTGGTTCTTTCATTTCATCTCAGTTTTGCATCAAAATGGAGGCGTTCCTCATCCAAAATTTCACAGCTTGGATTGCTTCTCTAGATGGTTCGGAAAAGTTGAACTTCCGGGGCTTTGGCTTGAATGCACTATTCACGCTGGGCTGTACTCCACTGCATCTTCCCTTCCTCCATGCCGCAGCAAGGTTTTGGAACCCGGTAACACACGTCTTTAGCTTTAGCGGGCAAGAGATGTATCCTACTTTCGAAGATTTCCAAGTTTTGATAGAGTCCGAGCGCAACGAGGAAATCTTGCCTCAACTCTGATTTGGCCACGTCCAAGCCTTAGGACAAATGTGCGGCCTCACTTTGCATGACGCTCGATCATTGATTCATGACAGGAAGCTAGACATCCCAAGCTTGGGTTGTCAGTTTTCCAATCTTTGGTGACATGGCGACCATCAATAGCAATGGCAAGGCTATCGCCGACACGCGCTTTGCCTAAGCTTGCTATCTCATTTGTTACTTGCCCTGGGTTCCGGAGGATTAAGTGTCCGGTTGATCGAGGTTGTCCAAGGCTTGAAGGAGGGCAAGAGCTGTATTGCCATGACATTGGCTGAGACATTGATGGACTTGGATGCTTTCCATCACCGGGAGACGGGTAGGCTTGTGGGGAGCCCACTACTATTGCAAGTAATGTTTCCCACCCAATCTCACATATGTATTGCTCACATCACTCGGCCCTCAGGCTCGGTTTTTCTCACAAAACCCTTTTCTTACTTTTCTCTCATCGTACATCTCTCTATTCTTTATTCTCATTTTTCATCCCTCCCCAGGTGTGGTTGATGGACAAGTTATAGATTGTGGAGTCTTGCCTAGCATACTTAGCTCGCGGTTACTTTTTTCGACAATGCCTGGTCGATGCCCTGGATGAAGGGTGGCGATACAATTGGATGTGCAGTTTGTCTGCAAACCGCATCGCTTGGCACTGCCCTTGTCTCAATTTGCCGGCAATGAGTTACAACATGACCTGTCAACCTGGGATTCAATTGATTGGCATGACACACTGTGTCTTCTATTTTCCGTTCCGGTTCTGGTGCCAGTTCGGACATGATCAGACTTGCCCGCCAGAGGGGATAGAGTACCCTACTGCATTCGGCCGTGAACGGCTTGCCGGTATGCCACAACATGGAGGACTAGAAGCTCCGGCCCCGCTCCCACTTTCGGTTGCACTTTGTCGATGAGTGTTTGGATTGGCTCAATGAAGAGCACAGAAGGGCCCACTTTGGCATCGAGGCTTCGACCGCTGGGAGGAGGCGCAGAACACTGACTTATCTATGCCGGATTTATTGCTTTATTAGTACTTTCAAGTTTTCTTTATGATTGTAGCCAAAAGCAACTTCAATTTGTATGCAAGAGCAGGAGAACTCTGTATTGAAATCAATGAAATTGAAGGTTGTGGGTACTGAAAATTTTTCGCTTTGGTCCAAAAATGGTCTAACTTGTAAAATGATTAATTTTGAACAAAGTCAACTTTTATTAAAACTTTTCAAAACCATTTTCGATATGGATCAGAACTGGACACGTCTGAAATCTATCACTGAGATGCACAACACCGGATCCTAGCAACTAGAAAGTTGCCCTTAGTCTGAATAGTACCGCAGCACTGCACAGCAACGGAAAGTTGCCCCTAGTCTGAAAAGCACTGCACCAGAGATCATAACCGAACTCTTGAATGTTGAATAGACAAAGATGACCAACATGATCAAATGGACAAAGTTGATCGGGGAAAGGTTTATGGCTGAACTTCAGGATGAAGTTGCCTACGTATTCCAAAGATAGGAATCAAGCCTTACGTAGTTCACGCTCTAGTTCACTCGAGTATTTTCACTCTCCTTTTATGCTCTAACTTTTGCCAAGGCCGCCCTTTGCGGGTTTTCAACCTTACGAGCTCAGTTTTTATCATTTCAAATTTTTTTGTGCTCTAACTTTTGCCTAGGTCGCCCTTTCGGGTTTTCGACCTAGCGAGCCTCTCAGGGGTAATATTTCTTCAACTTGTCCATGTTGATCGGTTGGGAGAACTCTAGGCCATCTAGGTCTATCAAAACCATAGCTCCACCTGACTAGATAGACTTAATGATGTAGGGAGCAGTCCAATTGAGTCTGAACTTGCCCCTTGGGTCGTAAATGGGAGCTCGGTTGTCCTTGAGTACCAAATCTCCTTCTTTTAGATTCCTGGACTTAACTTTCTTGTTAAAAGCCCTGGCAATTCTGCGCTGATAACCTTGAACATGGTACAGTGCTTTCAGTTTGCGCTCGTCAAAGAGCATGAGTCCTTCAAATCTGCTCTGTTGTCAATCTGCTTCGGCTATCTGACACTCAGCCAGCACTCTCAATGATGGAACTTCAATCTCGATAGGTAGAACAGCCTCCATCCTATAAACTAATGAATACGGAGTCGTCCCAGTAGACGTCCTAATTGAAGTCCGATAGCCCCACAGAGCAAATGGCAACTTATCTGGCCAATCCCGGTAGGTTTCCACCATCTTCTGCAGTATGTGTTTGATATTCTTGTTGGCGGCCTCCACCGCTCCATTGGTCTGCGGCCGATAGGTGGATGACTTATGAAAAGCCATATTGTATTTTTTCGACAAATCAATCACTTCCTTCTTCAAGTGGGAACCGTTATCTAAAATGATCTCGTTCGGGACCCCTTAACGACAGATGATGTTGTTTCTGATAAACTTTGCAACGTGCGATGCTTTCAACACCGCATAGGATTGGGCCTCAACCCACTTTGTGAAATAATCTATCGTGACCAGGATGAACTCATGCCCAGTCAACCCCTTCGGAGTGACAACCCAGATCACATCGATTCCCCAAACTGAAAATGGCCATGGCGAAGTCATATTGTATAGCTTCGACGGCGGGATGTTCATGCAGTTTGCATGGATTTGACACTTGTGGCATCGCCAGACAAAGCCGACACAATCCTCTTCCATGGTGGACCAGTAGTAACCTTGTTTGAGGATCTTCCGTGCTAGCATTACCCCGTTCATATGCGCACCACATTCCCCTCCATGGATGGCCTCCATTAGGCGCTTCGATTCTTCGGCATCGACACACAGCTTATGCATTCCCCGATGAACTCTCTTATACAATTTACCTCCGCAGATGATGAACTGAACGGCCATTCTTCTGATTACCCTTTTATCCTTGGCATTTACCCCTGGTGGATATGCTTCATTCTCCAAGAAATTCCAAATATCGTAATACCAGGGTTTCTCATCTTGAACCTCATCTATAGCGGCAATCGACTCGTAAGCTAGCACAAATTTTTGGTCGATAATGACTGGACGCATCCGAACTCCAAACGGGATGTCTATCATGGAAGATAGAGTTGCTAGTGAATCTGCGAACCTGTTGTTCTCTCTTAACAGATGAGCAAAGTTTAACTTCTCAAACCGAGGAATTAACAAGTCCAAGGTCTGGTGATACTTAATCATCTTTTCTTCTTTGACTTTCCAATCTCCTTTCGCTTAAGATACAACAAGGTTCGAGTCCCCGATGACGTCCAACCGTTTTGCCCCTAATTCCAGGGCCGCTTCTAGACCGGCAATGCATGCCTCATATTACTTCGTTGTTGAGACTTTGAACCAAAGTTTGAATGCTAGAGGGATACGGGAGTTGTCGGGTGCTATCAGCAACACTCCTATTGCATACCCATGCTGGTTTGACGCTCCGTCAAAGTACATCGTCCAAAACTTATCATCGATATGAAGAATGGCCTCATCTGGGAATAAGTACTTAACTGCTTCACCTCCTTCCACTAGATGATCAGCTAAGAATTCTGCTACTGCTCTTTTCTTGACTGACTTGCGCGTCACATATTTCAGATCGAATTCGGAAAGCAATAGTAACCAACGAGCTAGCCTACCCATAAGCGCCGGTTTCTCGAATAGATATTTGATGGGATCTAATCTTGAAACCAACATTATAGAGTGAGCTAACAGGTAGTGCCGCAGCTTCCTGGTAGCCCATACCAAGGCTAAGCAAGCCTTTTCCAACGGTGTGTAGTGAGTCTCATACTCCAGCATCTTCTTGCTCAGGTAGTAGATGGCTCTCTCCACTTTGTCCTCTGGTTCTTGCGGCCGCATGCAGCCCATCGTAGTCTCAATTACTGAAAGATACAAAATCAACGGTCTCCCTGGCTCTGGCGGTGACAACACGGGCGAGTTCTGTAAGTATTCCTTGATCTGTTCAAAAGCATCTTGGCATCGGCCGTCCCATTAGAATTTCTTTACTTTCTTCAAGAGGCCAAAAAGTGGTTCACAAGTTAAGGTTAATTTTGAGATAAACCGTCTTATGAATTGCACTTTACCCAGAAAGCCTCGCACCTCCTTTTCAGTCCTTGGTGGTGGCATTTCTAAGATGGTCTTGATTTTGGAAGGGTCGACTTAGATACCTCTCTGTGTAATCAAAAATCCCAGCATTTTCCCTGCTGTAACACCGAATGTACACTTCTGAGGATTCAGCCACAACCGAAATTCTCTGATCCTTTGGAAGAACTTTTGTAAGGCGGTGTAGTGGCCCTCTCTTTCTTTGGACTTGACAATCATGTTGTCCACGTACACCTCAACCTCTTTGTGGATCATATCATGTAATATCGTGGTCGCGGCCCATTGATATGTAGCTCTAGCATTCTTCAACCCAAATGGCATCACTCTGTAGCAATATGTCCCCCACAGGGTGGTGAAAGCAGTCTTTTCCCAGTCCTCGGGTGCCATCACTATCTGATTGTAGCCCGAAAAGCCATTGATGAACGAAAACAAAGCATGCCTTGCTGTGAAATCCACCAACTCATCAATATGCGGCAAGGGAAAGTTGTCCTTCGGACTGGCTCTGTTCAAATCCCTGAAATCCACGCATACCCAGATCCTGCCATCCTTTTTCAGCACCAGAACAATGTTGGCCAACCAAGTCGGGTATTCGGATACCAACAAGAACCCTGCATTAATTTGCTTGGTGACCTCTTCTTTAATCTTGAGGGCCCAGTCCGGGTGGATCCTCTTGAGTTTTTGTTTAATGGGTCGGGCCTTGGGGTCAAGAGGGATCCGGTGCTGTACAATCTCAGGATCAATTTGAGACATGTCTTCGTAGGACCACGCGAAAACATCTTTGAAATCTTTTAATAAAGCGACTAAGCGCTTGTGTTCCTCCGAAGAGAACGTGGACTCGATCTGGACTAGCCGTGGGTCCTCCTCAGTACCAATATTCACGGTAGTGATTTCATCCATTAAGGGTTTAACAAATCTTTCATGCTCTTGTTCAATTAAGCGTTGCAAAATCGGAGGAATTTCTTCCTCGTCATTTTCATCAAAGTTTTGAAAGTTTGAGTTAATGCAATAAATCAAGGGCACAGAAAAGTATTTAGAAACCACAACCATATCATTTTCATTAAGCACATCCAAATCGTCCGATTCTTGATTTATATGAGACTCAAAAGAGAAAAAAAGACGACACGGGGATTTGTGGTATCCGGGTTATCACCTGGAATCTGGGACTCGGACTTCGGTCAGTGGAACGACTCGACTCAGCAGATTCGGAGGAATCGATTCCAACTCACTACTTGACCGATCTTTGCTTGAAAAAAATCCCTCTTCATACTGCCAAATGAGAGAAGGTGCGATAGATGCATCCAACATGTTTGCTGGTAGGACTACAGCCGTTTCATTCCCGATCACGCATACCGAGAAGTTATCCCCTAAGCACTTCTGTTCGATCGGGGGATTTGAAAGTAGACACGCCAGCGCTACCCCCATTTCACTTTCGGCGTCCTCAGACTCCACTTTCTTGCTCTGCTCAGCCTTAGCTAATGGGTCCGTCTACTCTTCCACAACGTCATCCCTGGATAACTGTAGGTCAAAGAAAATCTCAAACCCTGGCACACGGCGCTTCTCTCCGTTTATCCACGGCTCTAGGAAGCCACAAAATGGAAAGTCCTCCCCCTCCCGGACGAAGCGTCCATTTAGGGTACCCTGAATGGGTCTATGCATCAACTCAAAAGGCTTCCCCGCCTACTTCGCTCTGGCTCTCCCAGCCATTTCCTTACCTTTCCTTAACCAATCCTCTTTGGTGGGCAAATAACCCAAGCCAAAGGTGTGTGGGTTGTGTGGCACTTCAGCCAACGCTGCGACGCCCTTCCGGCCGCTCTTTCCCAATCCCATCCCGGGGATGTGTTGAAGCTTGTTCATGAGGTATACTGATTGTGCACTAACATACACCCCCTCATTAACAGCTAAGATGTTCTGCACGACTCGGGCCTCATCCAGGGTAAAACCCGACATAGACACATCCTCCATACCATGCTCAATTTCCAAAACTGGCGTAGATACTTTCGGCAGTGGATGGATCGGCGAATTTCCAAAAACGATGGCTACTCCCTTCCCATGGGGGTATTTCACCATCTGATGCAAGGTGGACGAAACTGCCTTTACTTTGTGCAACCATGGCCACCCCAAAAGTAGATTGAAGGTCGGAGGAACTTCTAAGACGTGAAAGTCTACCTCATGCAGTCCCGGTCCAACCTTGGTCTGAATTTTCACTGTCCCCATTACTTCTCTGCTTGTGTTATCATATGCCCGAATCACAGGTTTGTCGGCACAAAGTCTGCGGTCTTTAAACCGATTGCATATCGATCCTTGCCGAGCAAACATTGATGGCGAATCACGGTATCAACAAGAACCACCGGAATCCATTTGTTTCTACACTCCACAGAGATGTAGAGTGGCTTGTTGTGATTCGCACCCTCAGGTGGCAATTCCTTATTGGAGAAGGTTAACATCAGGGTAGCCCCTCCTGGAAAAACTAAGCCCACCAGCTGTTCGGGCGTGGTGTCTATTGAGAGCTTGGCCTTGTCCATGGCCGATAAGACAGCTTGTCGATGCACTCGCGATGCCATAGCGATCCCAGATGGAGATGTCTGCTGTATCTTTTCAAGCTGCTTGATCTGATCTCTTATTCGAGTTGCTTCTCTTTCTGTTTCTCCGCCTCCTTATCTTTTCCAGATGCCTTTGGCTGATCTAGATTTAGGGGCTTGAAATACCGCCCGCTTCTAGTCATATGATCAGCTTCGCCGATGTACCAGGTATCGTCTGGTTGGTTGCTCCCCCAATCCTCATCCGTGTAGGCAAGACATAGATCATCGTCTTCCCACCACATTTCGTTGGTAGCCAACAGACACCTATCCGGCTTCGATACAATTGTACTCGCAGTACTTTCCATCCACATGCTCGCAGCATTCTCTGTCCTCGTGCACACAACACTTTCAGTCCCCTCAAGGGCTTTAGCTTTCCTAATTCTCTCAGAATCCTCAAACCTTTCCTGTTCCAACTGCGTCAATACAGCTGGCTGTTCAACACTTCCCACATTCACAATGCCCAGGTCTTGAGCGAAATTCTTAGCACCGGTGCTCTCCGACGATGTACTCTGCTCTTCGGCCCTTCCGGCCACAACTGATGTTCTTGCCCCTACCGGGCCCTGTTTCAACTAACATCCTTCGACAACGTCTAGTAGGTCATCAAGCCACCCGGTGACCTCTACTGACTCGTCAAAATCAAACCAGTTGACTGCCATGTCCCCTGGATCCTGTTCATTGAAAAACTGAAGGTTAGCAAAGTCCCCTTCCACAGCCGCTAAGTCATCTATCCTCTGACCAAATTCATCCCCCTGTATCACACAAAGCTCTGCCGCTGCCAGCAATTCCACATTTGGCCCAACCTGGCCTACTGATAGAATGTAGTCACTCGGACTGTATACCCCCTCAGCAAAACTCCCAGATTCCTCGGATTATGGCTCAACAATCCCATTCTCCCCTGAAATCTCCCCTGTTCTGTCTTCAATAGTCACCACCATTGGTTCGGTTTGGGTTCTGGAGATATCCAACATGCATAAGTTAGTGCAGTCAGGAAGGAGCACCTCCGGCTTGGGTAGGTGCGAAGGAGTGATATAGATGCTAGGATCGTAAGATACGACCCCAGTCTGGATAAAGTTGATACGTTTGGGGGGCAAAGCTTGGTTGTGTGGTGGGAGAGGGTTTGTTGTGACATTGGGTTTTTCTGGAGGCACAATCACTTGCATGTCAACAAGATCTTGAATCTCATGACGCAATCTAAAACATTGGTCAGTGTCGTGACCATGTTGTTGGTGATATCTTGACATTTCTTTGAGTTATGAGAGGGAGGGAGTGGATTTGGTAATGGCCTCGGCTCCAGGGGCTTTAAGTGCCCTTTCTTGATTAATACCCCCAGAGCCTTGGACAGGGGCATATATAAAGGTGTGAAGGTTCTTTGGCCTCGTTGGCATTTGGTGGTTTGTGTGTTACTTCCGGACGCGCCGGAGAAAGGTGTAGTTGCCATGGGTCTTGAAGGGGGAATGGTGGTGACCATGCTTACTTCTAAAGCTCTAGCATTTGCGGCATTGCTGGTGCCTGTATTGTTGTTGCGGTTGAAGGTTCTTCTGGGTTGCTCTATGTCTTGGTCAATCAGACCTTGTTTCATAGCATCCTCAATTTGTACCCCCATCTTGTGCAAATCTGAAAAGGTAAGGAAGGGGAGCACGATCATTTTCTGCATCAGTTTGGGTTGGAGATTGTGCACAATCATCCGAATTTGATCTTTATCAGTGGGCCTTAGGGTCATCATTGAGGCCTTGGCCCTCCACCGGGCTACAAAATCCGAAAAGCTCTCCTTAGGCTCTTGCCTTGTTGTCTCAAGATCACGGGTTGTAATCTCGATTTGAGTGTTATAGGAGTACTGTGCAATGAAAGCCTCGGCCATCTTATCCCAATTCCACTTGACATCGTCTTCTAATTTTGCGTACCAAATAGCGACCACACGACAAGGTCGGTGAATAATGAAAGCTTCTGCGATGCGGTGAGGCCCATCGGTAGTAGTATATCTGAGAATAACAGGAGATGCACCATGGGATCCCCAGTTGTCCAAGCGGTCGATTTGTGGCATTTTGAACCTATCTGGGCGTCCACGCGTCGGTATATCCGTCTTCAATGTTTGGGATGGACTTTACCCCCTGGGATTTCTTGAACAACTTCTCAAGCTTGCTCAACTTTAACGCTGTATGGTCCACCTCGAACTCAAAGGGAGAGTCTGGTTGATTGACATGCGTAGGTGCCTTGGACAGTTGAGGTAGAATCGGTTGTGGAGCCGGCCCTGTTGGGATATCCATATCTCCTTGGACATTTGGTGCCTCCCCGGGCGCTGGAACTCCTGGTGGGGGAGGAGCTTGGTGTGAAGCAGATGCCCCGGCTTGTTGTTGCAGCCTGGCAATTAGCTCTGCCTGCTGGGCCATGATCTTGGCCTGTTGTTTGGCAAACTCATCTCGACGAACAGCGTCCTGCTGCATGAGTTTCATACTCTCTTGGAGTTGCCGCATCATTTCCTCCATCCCTGACGTGTTCTGCTGATCCATCTGACTAACTAGTATATCTATCTCTATGGCAACAATTGAGACCTTAGCCCGACTGTCCACTGATGGGGTAAACCACTGCTCTGGCAACCTCTACTCTGATACACTGCGTCTTCTTGACCTCTGTCTCACAACCGGGGGTAGAGAATGGAACACTAGTTGTCCATCAACCAGATCCTCAGATCGATTGAGTCGGCGACCTCTTGTCCAGAGTGCTTGGGGAATATCTGCTTGGTCTGAAGCAATTGTGCTAAACTACCCCTAACAAAAAGATAAATAAAACAATAATAAGGAAATAAACAACCAGACAAACGGACAGCATAACGGCTTAAAATAAACGCACAACATATAGTTGGGCATCATAACACACAGTTGATAAGCTAAAATACACTGTTCTCAAGTATTGATCATTGTTCCCAAATCAACGTCCCGAATTTGAATCGATACCCGAGATAAGCGATTCCCAAAATACTAACTGGTGCCCGCTGATGATACCCACTTGTAAATTGATACATGCATTCTTGTAGAGACGTACTCTAAAGCACATAACAGACAAGTGAGAGCCAAAACACCCCTATGTTGGGGTAGGGTTTCCCTGTCCTATTTTGTCAGGAACTAGGGTTTCCCTACGCACGCAACGGTTTCAAACAACGTATAATCGGGTAAGCAACCTGTCCTAGCTTGGAATGGTCACTATGGATTCCAAATATGTACTAGGTCGAATGGTCAAAAGAGGTGCCCCAGTAAAAACCGGGGTTCGTGTTCCCGTCGTGGCAGAGCCCGCAACCGGTAAGCCTTATGGCATGCTTCTCGAAGCAAGCCTCCGGCAAACCGTTCAGGAATAACATATGGCAAACACGGTGTCCTAGGCGCACCAATGCAAATGCAATGCAAAGAAACACATAAGTGTAGTCAAAACCAGATATCATGAGTTCGAGTCAAGTTCTTTAAATCCCCAACAGAGTCGCTAGACACTGTAGACGTCCCCAAACGTCCCGGAAGGGAATCCCGTTTTGTTCATTGGGCTCACTACAGTTTAGGACTTAACGTCACGGTCCCGTATCTAATCTTCCAGAGTGCAATGCAAGACCGACGAATCATCAAAGAGTCCAAATCCGGCAAATCGTTTTTGAAAACAGATTTTTTGAAAGAAGTGCCAAACATGGACTGCTTTTTCCAGATACAAAGTCGCCACATAAATATTTTATTTTGGGGGAATTTAGGAAACCCTGACTCGTGCCTAAGGCCACGTGTCCGTCATCACCAAAGTTGCCTCAGCTCGGGAACTTGGGTACGATTGGGGAAGGTCACTTCGTGAGCACCCCCGCTCGCCCGATCAAAGATTGGCCTCTACTAACCATGATATCAAGTTTTGAAAACATTATGTGTTCTTATTCCAGTTGTTAGCCTAGAATTACTATGTGATGTGCACAGCATACAAGTATAGACTGGATCGCCTGAATTGGAACGAAACATCTTATGTTTGTTTTGAAAAACAGTTTGCTACTCGCAAGTAGGCTAAAATGTGGATTTGCCACCCTTAGGTGGGCTTAGAAAACATGATTTTGCCACTCTCAAGTGGGCTTAAAAACTCACAATCAATGCATCATTCCAATTCAGATAATCCAACCTTCACCCACAAGCATTCAGGTATGTATATCACATAAGCAACTAGCCTCATGGTAAGCATGCTATCATGGCGGTCACTCACACACATGCAAGGATGCTAAAGCATAAACACTTACCGAGTACTCCAAGCCAAAACAGAAGCTGTGTTAGAAATCAATGCATGATCCTAACTATGCTGAAATGCCTAATGCATCACATGCAGGAATACAACTACAATAGGCTCGGCTATTCTAAGATGGCATATGATGATGCTACAGCTAACACGTATTTAACTTGAAATTGAAATACAATGCAGTTAGTATGATGTGCCGAGCCCGGTGCATGCAAGACAGAATGAATGCAAACATGCAAGCATAAGTATGCTAATTGAAACGTGCCCTAAACTAACCATCATAAGCTGGTAAATAAAAGGGAGAAAGACGTGGGGTTGGAAGACATACATCACACACACGCACAGTTATTACACAATTGCCCTCGCTCGAAGGGTCCGAATAAATAATTAAATATTACAAAACCTTAATTAATCAACAAATTAACTAGGAAAGCAAAATAAACTAATATGCAAACTAAATGGACCGCCTCAGCTCTGTTTCGAATGATGAAAGATACATGCATGCTTGAGTTGCCTCATCGAAAAATTTCTCGCGATGCCCCGATTTGCCTCTGTTTGCAATTAATCCCGGGATGTTGTGCAAAGCTCTAGAAGGCTGCCAATTTCTGGTTTGCTGCAACAGAGAGCAAGAAAGGGGCATGGCAAAGTATTTTCACATATGTATGCACACCTCGATCCTCGTGCCACCAATCACGCACCTCGATGCATGATGGCCGAGGAGTTGAATTTGCACGGCTCGATGTGAAATGAATGCACATGAAAACACAACAAGACTTAAACTCCATCATGGGTAATCCGGAGTGTTGGCGACCGGGAATTGAGACACGTTTCGTCACTTTAAGTACGAAACGTCCCTCGTTTCCCATGCTTGGGCTAACTCCTATCTCAAACACAATGTAAATGAGATGGCATACACAATGCGACTAATATGCAACCTAGCATACACAATGCTATGGACTAAAATGGCATACACAATGCACGTGACATAACATGTCATACGCAATGCTCTAACATGCAACCTAGCATACACAATGCTATGAACTAAAATGGCATACACAATGCACGATGGACTTACACCAATATGAGTGGACCTCAGCCACACTCACATCAGTGACCATATGATGGAAATGAGGCAACCGAAATATATGCAAACATGCAAGGATGCAAAGGACCGATCCTAAGGCACAACATGCAACTCTAACAAGGCAGGGCGAGGAATGAAATACAGCATAGGATGGCACATGACACAGCTCTGAAATGGCATAAAAGATGGTCCCGAAACATGCAAGTATGTCACACAATGCATGCAAGATGGCTCGAATACCGAAACTAGTGAAGCGGGTTACACTAAAGGTACACAAAGAAATGCACAAATGGAAAAACCAACCCCAAATAGACCCTAGGTAGAACTAAAACAGTGGGGAAATGGCCTAAAATGATGGCTCGGAATGCAAAGAAATGGAGCTCATTCAATGGTCGATAAATGAGGCATACAAGCCCGACTCTCAAACGCACTTAAGGAGTATAAAACATGGCAATATGGCAATGATAAAAGCTCTGAAATATGATGTATAATGGACCCAAAACATGAACACACCTCAGTATATGCATGGAATGAGCCTCAAAACTCAAAGTTAAGCATGGGTATTGAACCACAAGCATGCAAA
Source organism: Camellia lanceoleosa (assembly GCA_025200525.1). Taxonomy (NCBI): domain Eukaryota; kingdom Viridiplantae; phylum Streptophyta; class Magnoliopsida; order Ericales; family Theaceae; genus Camellia; species Camellia lanceoleosa. The sequence goes on from CM045772.1 coordinate 5,766,018, forward strand.
AAAAAACATCATTCGACCATGAGACCCAAAAACAAAGCTAAATCAGTCCAAAATAAGCATAAGATCAGTTTAAGGCGTGGCCAAAAAGTGCTAACATGAAGGGCCAAAACAACATGCAACATAGGCTAGTAAGCATGGTTTACACTACATGTATATGAAGCACAAGAGAGGTCACCAAACCAGCCAAAAATAGAAACATGCCATGTCAAATAAACCCCAAAAACGCACTGAAACAAAGTCCACACATGCTAGAATGGGGTGCTCCTTTGATAAGCTACAAGAGAGGTTACTCTACACATGAAACAAGGACACTCAACATGGGAAAACCAGCTCTGGAAATGACTTATGGGGGTCCTAAAACCCACTGAAAAATGCTTGAAACAAAGCTTGGAAGCTTGCAAATAGGAGCTCCTTTGGAAGGCCAAAAGGGCCAACAAACAAGACAAGGAGAGAGGGGGTCACCCCCCTCTAATTTTGGCTCTCAAAATAGTATGCTAGCCACTGAAAATCCACTGGATTTCAGTGGCTAGAAGGCCAAACAAAGCATGATACAAAGGCCTAGATGCAAGGCTCAAAACAAGATGCAAACAAGCATACAAGGGGGTAAATGACATCTAACAGAAAAATGTCCTTAAACAATCTTCAAGAGGGGCTCAAAATAAGACACTTTTTAGTTTATGTCAAAGCTCTAAAATGCTTGCAAATAAGGCTAAGCTATAAAGCAAAATAAGCCTTAAAAGAGGGATGGAGCATACAAGGGGGTAAATGACCTCTAACAGAAAAATGTCCTTAAACAAACTTTAAGAGGGGCTCAAAATAAGATACTTTTCAGTTCATTTCAAAGCTCTAAAATGCTTTCAAATAAGGCTAAACAATGAAGCAAAACAATGTCAAAATGGGAGAAATAGAGACTTACCCTTGCAAAGAAGACCTCCAGCAACTTCTGGACCAAGATGATAAGCCTTCAACCTCTGCAAATCAGTTCCAAGGTGCTTGGATGGATGGTGGAGGTGTTGTGCTAGGAGGTGTAGTGTAATGGATGCAAGAACAATGGAGTTTAGAGCTTGAAGAAGAGAGTTATGGAGGGAAATGTGTGTATGCCTCAGCCAAAAAGTTCTAACCCTTGCAAATGGAGAGGAGAACCTCTCTTATAGAAGACAAAGGGCCAAGGCTTCTCTAAGAAGCTTCAACAAAGGGTCAAAGCTTCTAAAAGAAGCTTAACCAAAAGGGTCAAGCTTCTCCTAGAAACTAAGAAAAAGGACCAAAGCTTCCTTAAGAAAACAAACAAAGGGGTTAAATCTCGGAGGATGGGTCAAATGCTTCCTAGCTGGCACAGCTGTGTTGCACTCAAGAAGGGCAAAAAGCAGATGGCTGGCCAACCAGTTCAAGTGGTCGGCTGACCACTTGCCCTGGTCAGCCGACCAGGGTTCAAAAAGGTCAAGAAGAAAAGCTGGTCGGCCTACCCAGAAAGGTGGTCTCCCAGGTGAATGCAATACAGTGGTGGTATGGGAGACCAGAAAATGTTACCCAAGAGAGAGGAAAACCAACTTTCTAGCAAGGTTCAAAAGGGTCAGGAAGAAAAGCTAGTCGGCCTACCCATATTGGTGCCCTCCCAGATGAATGCAACACAATGGTGGTATGGGAGACCCAAAATTGTGGCTCAAAAGTTAGGGAGACCACCTACCTACCAAGAAAAATCGGCTGACCGGGGAAAGGTGGTATCCAAGAAGAAAAGGTGGTCTCCCACCCTACTACCACCTTCCTAACAATGAAAATAGGGTCCATGCCAAAAATGAACCCACACCGATGCAAAACGGAGGTTTGGGGGCCAAAACGCGACCAGGCCCCATGACTAAGCACGGAGGTGGCGTCACGACCACAAGGTGGTCTCGAGACCTGATGTCCCTCTAGGGAGAGGAAACAAGGTGTGTGCAAAAAATCGGAGCAAACGGAGGTAGTTAAGCGGTCCCGAACCGAGGCATACGACCGACGGATCTGAAAATCGAAAACTGGTCTCCAAACGGGAAAAATGGGCTATGACCACGCAACGTAGCCTACGGCCAGAGAGATGGTCTCTGAGACCTCTCTCTCTCAGAAGAAAACAGAGAAAATAGGACCTGGTTCGCAAACCGAGGCAAAGCACAAAAGAGTCCCGAAGTCCGAAGGCAAGGCCCTCAGCTGAGACCCCGCAACCTCAAAACGAGCACAATATGCATCATCACCGAGTGCTCAACCAGTGACGTCTGAGTCTTAAGGTCGGTCAAAAATGGGATGTCTACAGTACTGGTGACCTCATTTTTACGCTCGAGCGTAAATTCGGAGGCTCGAGCGAAAGGTCATAATACATGGCTCCCCGCTCGAGCGTGAATATCCCCGCTCAAGCGGACATCCATGTCTGCAAAAAGTTCTGGGAGCTCGCATTTCACGCTCGAGCGGCGCTTTCCCCGCTCAAGCGGACATGCTGAATTCTGGGTTTTCTAGCAACCATGTTGAACTTCAAACAAGTATTCAAATCAACATATCTTGCATTTTATGACTCATAGTTCTTATTTACATCTACTAGCATGATGCCAACACCATTTCACCACATTATGAAGCTCAAATCACATGAATTAATTACATGCATGCTCCAAGTTACACCAAACTCATTTCCGACATAACAAATTCATGCATTCAAAACTCATACTCTTATGAATTGTACATGCATGTGAGATATAGCTCTCATTCTCAATTTAAATGATGAAGAGATGATCAAAAGCATGAACTCCAATCAAAGATTCAACATGGATCATGTATTTCATGCTCAAACATACAAATTCATGGCAATTCCTTTCATGCATGCATTCTTTGACTTCAAATTCATCAATCACAACTCAATTCTTGTTCTTGGTCACATAATTACTTGAATTTACATTATCACAAACTCAAATTCATGAATCAAGGGTTGATCACTCACCTAGGGGCTTCAATTCTTCCAATTATAGCTAAATCTTGAGCTAATCCCCCTTAGTTCTTGAATCCTCTTGCAATTCTTCAATGTTGGCCCCTCTCTCTCACTAAATTCGGCCCCCTCTCTCTCTAGAGAGCTAATCTCAGCCAAATGAGTGAAATGAACTCAAAAACAAATGAATGTGAGTGTAATGCCCCCTTTTTATAGTCTCCCACTTAATCAAATTGACTAAGGTTAATAATAGTGCTTAATTAATCGTTCTGAATCTAATTATTTTGATCCGAATAAATTTTCAATTAAATTTCACCGTAGGCTCTAAAAATTATGCCAATCACAATGGCGTAGTCAATTTCGGTTTCTGTGGCCGATAAGGCCTTCAATTTAAATTCTAAAGTAGTTAATCAAACAGATTTTCCTACAGTGAACAAATAGAAATTCAAAACCACATATATTCATATAAATGGCACTCAAAATCATATCAAATGCATAATCACATTCATAATTAAGATTAATTAGCATAATACGGAGCAGGGTTATTACAACCCTAATCCGACGGTGCACCATATTCAGTGCATATCCAATTCGGCCTCACAACGGGCTCCAAGTTCTCCTTTCACGGCCTAACACAATATTCCACGTTAGTGTAGCTCGGCCCATTGTTCAGCACAAATCTCCCTCTTAGTGATGTACACGCGCTGAGAATAAGAGATATCATTATCTGCCAGCTAGTGCCTAGAGAACTTAGTAGTGTTTAGAATGATATGTACCAATACCTTTCAGCTAGCGCCTGGAGAACTTGGCAGATATGCTATTACCTTTCGACCGGTGTCTGGTAAATTGACATTTCATTATGAAAAGGTATATTCTTGGCTTACTGTGCATAAGGCAAGTAAATAGAGTTTTGTTTATCATTATTATCCCTGTGCATCTGTGTATATCAAGTGTGGCGATAGTTATGTTTAGATTAGTACAGTTTGTCTTACATGGCTGGGTAGAGGTTGTTAAGCATATGTTGTTTCTGTTTTCGTATAAGATATATATGTATGTACTTGGACGTATTGGTGAGGTGTCAAAAGTGTTTATTTTTACCATGAGTTTAAAGCCAGGAAATGTGATGAATGTATTAAAAATAAACATGTTTTCAAACAACCAGTGTTAACTGATATTTATGAAATAGAAAATGAGAAGAAAATGTGAACAACCTGTATTGTTCAATAAATTGGATGATTTTGGAAAAAGTTCTTATGTAAGTATACCTTGGTAATAAACCGTCACATTATTTATATGATATGAGATGAAGTATTCATGATCATAGCTATTTGTATGTGGTTATTGTTTAGGATCATGACAGAATCCTTATTGGATTTTATGCTCATCCTACGTTATTAGTCATTTTCAGGTACAAGTTGATAAATGAACAAAATCGGTGATCTTCCTTACGTGTTGGCCACCGGGCCTTTATTTGTTGGTGGAACGCTGTGAATGTAAATAGGGTTGAACCATTTCCCTTTTATATAACAGTGTAAGCCTACAGGTAATTTATTTAATTGTAATTCATGTTACATTTCAATTTGTATATGCAATTGAGGGAACCTTTATGTATTTAAGGATGTTCGTGGATTCCCTTTCCGTATTGTATTAATGAAATGGACTGTAACGACAGATTTGGTAATGGTAATTGGGTAATAAAAAGTTGGGGATAACAGTGAGCGTTATAAAAAATAGTTACTTTGGCTTAATTACATTTAATGGCAAGCTATTAAATGTAATTAAATGTAATTAAGCCAAAGTAATTGTTTCTATAAAGCTCATTTAACCTAATCATTTTTTTCTATTTTTTAATTTGAGTATTCAAAAGTAGTGTGAACTGAAATTTCTGAATTTTCAATAAAAACTAATTTGAAAATACATATAATGAATTTGATTTGCGTTTAAGTTTGTATTTACCAGTCACAATCATCTGAGTGGCATGGTAGTAATTTATTGATTAATTAATTTGGTAAAAAAATTTGTTAAAATATTCCAGTTGGTATTTTTCTTAGAAAATAGCTAAAAATATGTATGTCTAGTATGGTTCGTATTACAAGTTTCATTAATCTTGTTAATGTTAGATGGATGGAATTGTGATATTATAATTTAATTTAAATTATAAATAATTAATTGGGGACAATTTAAAGTATAGGTCGACAAATGAGATTTTCATAAAAATGTTAAGATGAGGTGCACGTTACAAAAACAATTGTTTTGGCTTAATTACATTTAATGGCAAGCTGCTAAATGTAATTCAACCAAAGTAACTGTTTCTGGAACTCTCACTTAACCTTATCATTTTTTTTCTATTTTTATTTTATGAGTATCCAAAAGTACGTAGTGTAAATTGGAATTAATTAATTTTCAATAAAAATTGTTTTTGAAAATTTATTTCAAAATACATATAATAAATTTGATTTGCATTTAAGTTTGTATACCAGTTACAATTATGTAAGTGGCATGGTAGTGATTTATTGATTAATTAATTTCGTTAAAATATTCAAGTTAGTGTTTTTCTCAGAAAATAGCAAAAAAATATGTCTACTATGGTTCGTTTGAGAAATTTCAAAAATGCATATAATGAATTTGGTTTGCATTTAAGTTTTATTTAGCATTTACAATGATGTAAGTGGCATGGTAGTGATTTGTTGGTTAATTAATTTCGTAAAAAAATTGTTAAATCACCTTGAATGAAAATATTCAACTTAAGTGTTTTCCTCGGAAAATAACCAAAAAAAAAAAAAAATATGCCTAGTTTGGCTCATATAACATATTTTGTTAATCTTGTTAATGTTAGACGGATGGAGTTGTGATATTGTAATTTGATTTAAAATGTAAATAAATAATTGTCACAATTTAAAATATAGGACGTCAAATGAAATTTTGATAAAAATGGTGAGATTAGGCGAGCGTTACTAAAATAGTTGTTCTCACGTAATTAAGCCAGAGCAACTATTTCTGTAACGCTCACCTAATCTTACCATTTTTTCATTTTTTATTTTATGTTTGTATCCGAATGTAATGTGAATTGAAATTAATGAATTTTTATCAAAAACTGGTTTCAAAATACATCAAATGAATTTGGGTTGCATTTAAGTTTATATGTACCAGTTACAATCATGTAGCGATTTATTGATTAATTAATTTCGTAAAAAAATTGTTAAATCAACTTGAATTAAAATATTCAAGTTAGTGTTTTTCCCGGAGAATAAGAAATTATATTTTTTATAACTCGGGAATTAAAAACATTCACCATCTTTAGTTAATTTTTTAAAATCTTTTTTTTTTAAATTTTTAATTTTCTTTGTGTGTATTTGTTTTGGTCAAAGTAGTTTCTATTTTTTGAAAAAATAAAAAGCAAGTTTTTATTTTTTTGAAAATTCAACTGGTTCAAAATGTTTTCATCTGAACTTATTTAATAGGCTAGCTTGTAACCGATCTAATTTTTTTTGCCATTAGAAGAGTTTGTAACTTATGCATTTATGTTTGTAATTAACAATTTTCCTCGAATTAAGGCAAGTTGTTGCATGAATCATTAATATGAACTTTTTTTTTTACCATCATGGGTAAATTATATTTTGCCCTTTTTATATTTGGTCATTTCCACTTTGACCTTTGAATTTTGAATTTTGAATTTTGAATTTTTTTTTTTTATTTTTTATTTTTTTTGCACTTTAGACCTTTATGTTTTAAGTTTTTTCACTTTACTTGTAAAGTTAATTTCTGTTCAAAATTAGACAAAAAATGATGCATCAATAGTCACGAGGTATAAAAATATTTTATTATCTATAACTCACCACTCTGACATAAACTCATGCTCTAATGTAATAATATATTTTTTATGTTAGCTTTAAGTAGTAAATTGGAAAAAACTTAAAACATGAAGGGCTACAATGAAAAAAGAAAAACTTTAAGGGCTAAGTAGGAAAGTGACTAAACATAAAAAGGCAAAGTGTAATTTACCCTAATATCATAATAGAGCATTAAACAAAGAATATTTAATATTTAGTATTTAATGTTTATTGCCTTGTTTAGTCTTTTAGCCATCAATTGTTGGAGAATAGTATTATACAAATAGAAAATTTATACATAATTATAATATGGAATTATGTAGTTTATAATTTACTAGTATGTCACTACCATATCATTCTGGAAGCACATTATGTACACAAATTCTTTTCAAATAAATTTCCATTGTTGGATACTAAAATTACATAGGCAAATGCTAGCAAGTGTACTTATGCATTGTTTAATTTTGAAATTAGAGTAGAAAGTATTTTTTTTTTAAATAGTAAAAAAAAGTAGAAAAGTACTTTAAAATGAGTAAAATGTTATAAAACTAATGAAAATTGTATTGAATTTTACCCTTATTTCACCTTTTTTTTCTTCTATACATAAAGATTACAATGTAGTATGATTCCATATTGTATTATTACTATTTAATAGTAATAAAAGAGGTGTAAAATGATTTTTTTTAACAAATAATAATTATTTGATCGCCAAAGGGCGAGTTTACTCTCCCCAAACCCACCACACTCAACCCAACCCAACCCAACCTAACCCGCCCTGTTTCATGTGGGATTTTTTGCTACTGTCCCCAGGTTTGCAGTTATGTATTATTAATAAAAATTAATATCAATAAAATAACAAAAGGAAAATTATACTAGATTTTCTTGAGATTGGAAAAAAATACAATAAGTCCTACAAGTTTGGCATAATTACATTGAACTTCCTTAAAGTTTTAAATCATATAACACTTGACTCCATTTTCATCAAAAATTCATTAGTCATATGAACAAAAAATAATATTGTCATATTTTTTACACTTAAATGCATATTTTATCTTGTGTATATTTATATCTAAATACCCACTGCATTAGTTTTGGTCTCTTTAACTATACTAAAATGAAAGTCAGTGTAATTATGTCAAATCTATGAGGCTAATTGTAATTTATCTAAACTTTAAGGAAAGTCAATGTGATTTACCCAATAATAAATCATATCTTAGCACTACAAACCATTACCAAGTCTAATATTAGAACAATTTAAGTGTTAAATCATAAAAAATAGAAGTGTAGGCGATAAAATATATATTTTTGTAATTATACAAACAAATTATAAAATATTTTAAATATACTAGGGTTGGGATCAGAATCGGCAACTAGTAACCCCTTAAACCTTTATCGAGTTCAAGAAACTTGCATATTTCATAATGAATTCAAGTCGGATGGGATAAGATCGGGATGTTTAAGATGTTTTAAAGTGAGATTAAGAAAATTAATTATTGTCTCAATTTTTTTGTATCTGAGATAAAATATATATCATTCTTTATAAAAATTTAAATAAAAAAAATTCTAGGTTTTTATCATGCTAAATATTAAAATATTTTATGTTTTATTGTGTGCTCTTTAGGCATTATTAAAGTAATTAATAGGGTTCTTGCTTTTATAAAGTTTTGGATTAATTACACTAAGACCTCTCAATTTTTAGCGAATATCATACAAATACATCCATTTTGAAAGTAGTTTGGAGGGGGTCTAAATGGGTGAAAGTGATACATTTTTATAGTTGAGGGAGTTTAAAATGTAAAAGTTCATAGATGTGGAATGCAAATTGATATTTGCCAATAGCTTAGGAGTCTTGGTATAAATAACCCTAAAGCTTTCAACTACTCATGGAATGCTTTGGTTACTATTAGGTTGATTATTCTCGATGCTTTGTGCTCTGCAATCACCATCTTGATGATTAAACTTTGTGACAATAGATGAGGAGAGATGAGATTTTGGTGACTTATATAGAAGGAAAATGGGTTTCCAATCACCCTATGTGGTATGGGTATTCACAGATTAGATTGGTTACATTTGAGAATAAACTAGGACCAATTAGTTTCTATAGTTGCAAGAAATTTGAAACCGTAACTAAACCATTGAATGTAACCGGACTAGAACCGAATCATTTGAAATCGATTTGGTTCGGTTCAATTTGGTTTAGTTCTACGATTATGAAGATATTACATAACAAGAGATATTGTACATATTTTATTATAAAAAAACTAATTAACAACAAGAACGTAGTTGGGTTGGTTAACGTTACTCAATTCCATAATCAAGAGAGGTGTTTGAAATTTTTCTAGGCACTCATACACTTTTGTTTTCACATTCAAAAATATTTAAAAATAGTAAATAAATATATCACGGTTCGATTTGGTTCAAAATTGTTACTATTGTCTTAAAACTGCGAGCCTAACCAAATTGAACAATTTTACAATTTTTGAAACCAAAACTAGAACCGAAGCTAATAAAATCCAAACCAAATTGGTAGTTTGAATCGGATTAGATTAGTTTATTGATTCTACTAGTTTTTATGAACACCCTTGTATCTGAAGCCTATGGTGGTGTAGTGGTTTAATGGTGGAGAAGTTTTATAGATTTTGAAAGATTGGTGGTTGGGAACACTTGGTAGACTTCCATAATATAGGATCACTTTGATTCAATGAATGGGGATAGGTTCGCATTTATAGAAGTTAAGAGTGAGATTTTTTTAGAAATGGTTCGGATAGGATAACCCTTTATCAAATCTAGGGTTTGGTTTTCACATGTTTTGGGGATCCAAATTTGATTATCGACTAATTTTATGACTGTGACGGATGAGTTGGACCGGCTCATTAAAGAGGTTCAATAGGCCCATATAAACGATTGATGTGAAGGGGATTGGGCTGGACCAATCATTCCCTCTTCCTCATGTTTGCCTCATTTCAAGACCCAAATTCAGAAACTCACTTCGAGGCCATAAGAAGTTTGTTTTTTCCATTCCAACTGTTGTAAAAAATGTTAAAGATTCTACTTTCAATATCAATCAGCTTGGTGTCTAGATCTTTATCGCTTTTTAATATATAGCCATTTTACCTTCAGTGTGTCAAAAATGTACAATTTTCGTAAAACCTTTACATATATTTCATTTTAAATAGGATGAAGATCCATTTTATATATTTGGAACAATATTTACAAGTCCTAAAGGTTGGTGGAAACAAATTTCAAAATTTTTGAACAATTTTTCACAATATAATGGCTAAAATCACACCATTTTGCATGACACCTAGGGGTAATTTTGTCATGTTACATGTTTCTCTCTGTTTCTTCACTTTATGCCCAAATAATGTTAGATATGACTCAATTAAGTCATTTAAACGGTCTGTTATAAAAGTTCAAAGTTCATTTTGTGCTTGTATTTTGACTGTTTTGTCATTTGATCAGGATATTTTTACATCTTCTTCGTGTCAAATCAACATAAGGCAAATTTATATAATTTGAAATAATTTTTAGAGTAATTTGAAAAATTGAATGTGTAATGCTACAGTTACCACTTTTTTATATCACTTTTAGTGTATTACCTCATGTATCAACATATCGTTGGCGTAATAAGTCTCACCACCCATGTCTATCTCCAATGTAGGTGCTAATACATATGGCAGTGTACCAAAAATAATATAAAAAGGTGGTAAATGTAGCATTACTCTAGGAATTTTTTCACAAATGACGTGAAAACCAAACTCACATGGGAGAACTTTGGTGACATTTTGATTAACATGCACACTTCGACTCAAATCCCCATTTTAAGATTAAATACCACTGCTCTTGATTTAATTCGGCTTTAGGCTTAGGAGTGAGGAAATTTCTTGGTCCAACAATTTTGATTACCTATGGAATTACTTGAAAATTTAGTTTTTTTATTTTGTATTTTTGTCACTGTACGACATTCCTATGATGGATCTAAGTATTGTAGCTAGTTAAATAGAGGCATTTATACTAAGCAAGTATTGTGATTTAGGATTGAATCATCTTTTCATTTTGATTCTTTTCAACAAGTGCAAAATATGTATCAATTACTTTTATTCAAATTTCTTCTTTAATAGCTTATTTTGAATTTTATGGTACACTAGCAAGAGTGACTATGTGATAGGACTCGAATATCACCATTAAGAAATTACCACCTTCGTCAATACAACAAGGTTTTGGCAATTGTTATACTGTTTACCATAATCTTAATTCCATCAGTAAAGATAGATTTTTTTTTTTTTTTTTTTTCGATAACTTACTCAACAATAAAAAAGTAATGCTAATAAAATAATATCATAATGAAAAAATAACACCACCTATGACGATTTTCCAAAAATTCCATAAAGGTGAATCATTTGGCAACATTTTCTTAAAAATAGACTATAAATGGCGCACGACACTTTTGAAACACCGTATACCTAAAACGGAGGTTGCATAATCATTGTTTATTATAAATGTTGTTATAACTTCTACTCCTGTTTTATGGCTTGTTGCCTAATTTATGGAATGCTAAATGTCAAATTTTCTGTAGTGTCAAACTATTATAGTTTGTTAATAGTTTTCAGTTGACAAAAATATAACAACTTGTTTTGTCATTAATTCGCCATAAAAACAAAGCTTTCTTAATTTTTATTGTTGAAAGTAAAGTATTGATTTATTTTACTTCTTTGATTAAAATATTAGATATTATATTAGCGGAAGTGAAACCAAATAATTAAAGCGTTATTATTTGTTGGTTATTGTTACTGTTGAAGGAAAATATGTCCTTTGTTTCCTTTTTTAAACAAAATTGTGATTTTTCGCTAGTGTGCTCAAATCTTTTTTTCTATATCAAGTTCTCTCTCTCTCTCATGAGTGCAAACACGCATTCCTTCCATAGGAAGGTTTGCACCTAGCACCATTTGTAAAGCTACTATTATCATCATAGGAAAAACTCCCTTTTTCTCTGTTACATTCTTACCCCAAACCCTCTTCTTCTACTTCAACTTATATAGAGTTACTAGTTGGGAGGCGTCGTGCTTCGCAAGATAGCCCATGCCCATGGTTCAAGATCCTTAATATTTGATCACTAATTATTGATGTTTTTCTATAGATGAAAACATCTCATATTTGCAAATATTAGACCAGCTTAAACATCTCTTATAAATGAATTGATTTTTTCAACATCTCATTCTAAAAAATAATTAATCAAAACCAAATTCTCACAATTTTTTCCAAGAAAGATTGTATTGAAATAATGAAAAACAACCAAGAGAAAGAGGAGAAACATAATATAAGCTGAATGAGAGAAGACTTAGAAAGCATTAGCAACACTTGCACGAAGTGCATAGCTAAAATTAGAAGTAGTGCACTTGAAGTAGAAGCATTCTAATGTATAAGTTTCAAATTTCTAACCCTACAAGTGTTATGGATAAAACCATTAATAGAAATTGAAAAGAGTGGCTATGGACAAAATCATTAAGTTGAGATCAAGTGGTGACAAACCAAGTGATGGAAAGTGTTTTTTAGAAAATGAAAAGAGAACATAGAGAATAACAGTAACTTGGTTTGAACTTTCTTTGTTTTGTTTTCCGAAAAAAAAAATGAAAGTAAAAGCACTAAACTTTTGACGGTTTGTGTATCTGGTGTTCCGTGTTGTAGTAAAATGCTCTGTATTGCCAAGCTTTGGATATGGATAAAATCTGTGACAATTTTAACAAGATGGGGTTTGAAAGCTACTAATGAATCATAAATGAATATGAATGAATAAACCTGTAGAATTCATATAGAGCAATTCACCTGATATAAATCTTTCAAAGTGAATAGCAGCAAAGTGAACATATTTTTTGCCAAAAATTAAGAACTTGACGCATAGAAACATAAAGTTATAGTTAAAATATTTTCATAAAGTTAGCAGCTTGTTTACATGCCATAAGTTTAAATATGTTTGGTTATGGATTGACTCCATAGAATATGTACAAACAAAAAGATAGGTACATCCTTAAAAAGAGATCAAGTCTATGCAAAAAGAGATCATGTGTAAGCAAAAAGGAAGTGGTGGTAAAAGCAAATCAAGCATTCTTTACATCAGGTGGTGCAATTGGGCCATCAGTGGCTAAGGGTGTGGTTTCTTCAGTAATATTTGAAGGCTTCAAAATGTTTCCAGTTGAAGTTGATGCAGGTGCAAATAGCTCTTTGCGTGCTCTTTTTGCAGATGGAGATGAGACTAAATCTAGAGCTTTTTCATGGAATTCAAGTGTATTGATGGCACATTCTTTGTGTATTGCATTGACAATGAAATTGCATTGAATAGTACTAGAGATTTTGAATGGGTATGCATGAAGCTGGATAAAGTAGTCATCAGTGTTGCATAGGTTTCCTAATGCATCGAGAGAAACCGTTCCATCCTTTATGAAAGATATATATAATTATTATTAGGTATTTTTGTTTTAAATGTATAAAGTACAATATAGTTAGTATGAGACTTACAAGGTTTGTATTGTGCATCCAATCTTTGGCAATGATTGAGAAAAGATTATCAACTTAAACATCGAAAATTGTTGCAGCTATTGTTCCAGTTGTATCAGTGAGCTCTATGTCAAACTTACATCTAGAATGATGCATAAAGACAATCAATTAATTGGTAAAAGATATAAAATAATTTAAAAAGTTTCCAATAATGTTTTGTAGGAGTATATAATTTATGGAGGTTCTGGTTGGACCTTTTGGTTACAAAAATTGCATTGAACTAAATCAATGGAAGTTGCTTCATTTGCTCTCTTGCATTTAGAGAAACTCATGTACCACAATTTTTGTTGGAAACTTGGAACATTTGCCCAACCACGTATCCAATAGTAAGCAGTCTGATTGAAGATGTGAATATGAGAAAAAAAAAAGAGTAATAGAATAACTGTGAATTAGGATTTCTAGCATAAAACAGATATGAGAGATTAAGATATATAAATATATATTTAATGCATATTTGAAATGACATGCACTTGAAAGGGGCAAAGAGAGGAGACAAAGAAAATGACAAATGAAAATGGAAAACAAAGAAATTAGCAAACTAAATTAAGTCAATTAAAGGAATGCTAGTTACGTCGGTGACAAACTTGGGCAGTTCACTGATCTTCATGATGTTGCTTGGTTTTGGTGGAGTTGATTGTGCTTGTGAAATTTGTTAGAAGTTGTTCAATGGAATTGCATTTATGATATTAGCATGATTAATGCACCTATAGAAATTTATAAAATAAAATAAAATAAAATAAAATAAAAGATAGGCATTATTATAAGATTCAACTCTAAATATGTTTAATGAGAGAGAATGTGATTACCAAGTTTGCAATTCTAGGGCTTCTAGTATGGGGGGATCAAATATGAATGAGCTTGATGATTTTGTGGATAATTTCAAGCTTGTATAGAAAATAAATTTGTGATACAGGTTAGACTTTAGTTTTTGAATGTAGTTAATATGTATAACGGGAAGAGTATTTGTTACCATTGTATGATGTAATTTTTAGTCTCATCCCAATTACTATTGGAAATGGAGCTAATTTTGTTGCAAAAGCTGCACCTTCACATGTGCTAAGTTGATCCCATAATGTAAGGATTGTTGGCTTCAAGCTGCATAAAATAATGTTTACTTGAGTATTCTAGTTATTTAAGTTTTCTATAAAAGAATGAACTTACTGTTTGTCAATTAGAATGACATCCATTAGGGTTGTTTCTTTGCTTGAAGTTGTCTTCCTTGGTGGTGATACATGTAGTACTACAGTAAGCACATCTGAAATGATAAATAACAAAGCATAAGTATATAGTGTTTGTTATGTTTTTAAATATAGAAAAAACATCAAATAGTACTTACGGTTTTTTTTTGTGGCTTCCTTGGCATCTTCTAAATCATTCAAAGCAGTGAAGTTGAATGAAAGGTTATGCAAAGTTAGCTGATCATCTTCAATTTCCTCAATAGGAGTTCGACCATGTAGATTCCCTTGGTACTCATTGGGAACGATACGGTTCTCTTCTGTAACATGTCTGATTGTGGCATTTGATATTAAATATGTTCCAAAGATTTGCAGTGTGTTCTTCAAAACTTCAATATCATTTCTATAATTGTGGCATGTATTTTGGTTTCTTGTGAATGTTTTCATTTTGTTGGTGAGCATGGAAATTATAAACCGATAACATATGAAATGAATAAACTGATAACATATAAAAGGAATAAGTGCATGGGATGATTGAAAGAGATCTATTTTGTTAAGTATACCTCTGAGTCAGTGAGAACCAATCTTTGATATGGTCCTCTAGTTGCAATACTAATTTTTGGATGTGCTTTTTCAATCACTATGATGTTGCATATCCATCGTGTTGTAGTTGGATCAATTTCCTTGATTTTTTTGAGCTGATTAATCATGCTTACTTTGCATAAGAATGGATATGTAGTGCATATGGTGCTTACAAAATCATGTGCATTGTGCCAAAGATAAAAGTTCATGAAAAACAATATTTGTTGTGGAATCATTTTCATCACTATCAGAATCATGTGGTCCAATTAGGATTCAAAGTTCAGCTGAAGTTATAGCACGAGACAAAGCAACATATAGTTGACCATGAGAGAAAACTAGTTGCAGCAAATATATACCTACAGTTTCCAAAATTTGACCTTGTGATTTGTTAATTGTCATTGAAAAACAAAGTCTTATTGGAAATTGACGCCTAGTAAACTGAATAGGATGCATATTTTGATCTGAAGGTTGTAAAGGGATTCGAGGCAAGAAAACAACATTTCCCTTATGATCACCAATAGCAATTTTAGCAACAATGAAATGTCTTTCAAATTTACAACAGATGAGTCTTGTTCCATTACATAATCATTTTGAGGGATCTATGTTTCTCAACATTAGAATTGGGCAGTTTAGTTTTAACAAAAGTTTATGAGGAAGCAAGCCAATTAGATTGAGAGAATGTAAGAAATCTTCATATTGACCTTGTTGGCTTGTTTCAATTGTTTCATCAATACTCATATATTGTTCTTGAGCACCAGGAAATCTTTTAATGAGCAATTGGTTGATGTGATCAACGCTTTCATTTTTGGGAGTTAAGATAGCGTTGTTCATCATTGAAAGAGGATCATTAGAATGTTTTTTTAAAATCTAGGAATACAAAGTCTATCAATTGTTCAAGTGAATTTGAACTTGATAAGGAAGGAAGAAACATTGGTAGAGGAATTTTGATTTTTCCATTAGAGGTATGTGGTTCTGTTCCGTTTCCTACTCGAAGTAGATATTCGCAAAATTGTGGATCTTGTTTTGCTCTCATATTTTCCTTTAGCTTTAGCTTTTCCAAAGAACTCCAAATATGAGAACGCACGAAACTAGCATCAATGCATTCATTTATAGTACCCTTAGGAACAACTGGCAAAACTTGTCAGAAGTCACCACCAAATACCATAACCTTTCCTCCAAATAAAAGGTTAGAATTGGTTATATTACGTAGCATTT
This sequence comes from Camellia lanceoleosa, assembly GCA_025200525.1. Lineage (NCBI taxonomy): Eukaryota > Viridiplantae > Streptophyta > Magnoliopsida > Ericales > Theaceae > Camellia > Camellia lanceoleosa. The sequence continues at coordinate 5,782,313 of CM045772.1, forward strand.
CATCAAGTGCTTTAATGGCTTGGCGCTTTGCCATGGAGGATTAATCCTAAATTATAAGTCTAGCAGCTTTTAAAAGTTGTGCTAGACCACTTTGCTTGGTAACATTACTAGAAAATTTGCCTTCAGTATCTATCGGTATCTTGAATCGAGAATGTGCAATTCTACCATTAGGTAAAATTGAAGCTGCAACACCTGATGTTGCTGTTGCAAGAGCAATCATTTTATGACTTCTAATTGTTGCTAAGATTGTGCGATAAAGGAAAGTCCTTCTTCTACGTCCAGGTCTATCAATGAAGAAGTAACTTTGAGTGCCTAATAGAATAGCTTCAATAATTTTGGAATATGCAATTGCTTGTTCATTGTTTAGTAATGACACACATGATAAGTCATAATCAGACACTAATATATTCATTTCATTTTGTATTTCTTTGCAAAGTGTGCTATGTTGGTTCATTGATAGCAACAAGTCAACAAGATTAAATTGGGCTAAGTTTTTACCCATAGACTCAAGTGTAGAATTTATACTTTGCAAGACTTCATAACGAATATCCTCTATTGAGATTGTTAGATTTCTTGAAAAGTCTTCTAAAAAATATTTTTCAAACTTTTTAGATTATGTGGATTACAATAGACAAGTATTGTTGCAAATAATTATCTCAAAGAAGAATGCATTTGGAAATTGTTTGTCTCTTGCAGGCACTTTTCATTAGTTTCATCATTTTCTAGCAATCCATGTTGAAGAGCTGCTTCTCTGAAAGTCACATAAGTGGTTCCATTAACAATTCTTTGAAATGATGTTGGTGCTTTGATATGATTTAGCAATACTTGCAAATAATAACGCTCGCCTTCAATTGGATTTGTTGTGGGTATTCTTCCATTGACCTCTCTTTGTTGCCATTCAAATCACATTCTGTATTTAGAATACCAAACAAATGCTTTAGGGAAATCTTTGTACAAAAATTTTCCATCTTTGTACAAAAATTTTCTAGCTTCACGGATGTAAAGTTCAGCTAGAAACTCTATGGAATCTCCCATGTTCATGGCGAGGAAGTGAGCGGACTTAGTAAGTCTATCCACAATCACCCATATTGCATCATTGCTTCTTTGAGTTCTAGGAAGGCCAGAAACAAAGTCTATGTTGACATGTTCCCACTTCCATTCAGCAATCGGAAGAGGTTGTAACAATCCCGCCGGTCTTTGGTGTTCAACCTTAACTTGTTGACATGTCAAACACTTAGACACAAATGAGGCTACATCCTTTTTCATACCCCTCCACCAAAATTGACGACTCAGGTTACGGTACATTTTAGTGCCTCCGGGATACACAGCTAGGCTAGAATGATGGAAGTCCTTCAAAACTTCATTTCTCATAGATTCAGATACAAACAATCAGTCAAGGTAACGAACACTAGAATCTACATAAATATTTAAACCCCTCTCTTCCTTCTCTTGAAGAATTCTCCCTTTAATTGCATCCACTTCTGGACCACCTAGTTGTGTTTTAACTACTCTTGCAACAAGGGTAGGTTGGGCGATGGTGGTGTAAAGCGAATTCATTGGCATCCTCCATCATCTTCCATTCCCTTATCGCTAGACTAGGCATCATACTTACCGACTTTCAACTCAAAGCATCCGCTACTACATTGGTTTTACCAAGGTGGTAGTGTATTTCAAAATCATAGTCCTCTAGAAACTACATCCATCTCCGTTAGCGAAGATTCAAGTTTTTATGGGAGAATAAGTATTTGAGGCTTTTATGGTCGAAGAAGACTTCAAACTTTTCACCATACAAATAGTGTCTCCACAACTTCAAAGCAAAAACAACAGCGGCTAGTTCTAAGTCATGTGTCAGGTAGTTCCTTTCATGCATCTTCAGTTGACAGGGGCCATATGCTACCACCTTACCCTTCTGCATTAGAACACATCCCAATCCCTCTCTAAAGCATCACAATATACCGTATAACTTAAACCTCGTTCTGGAATGATAAAAATTGGAGCGGTGGTCAATCTAAGCTTTAATTCTCGAAAAGCATTCTAGCAAGTTTCGCCCCAAACAAACCTTACTCTCTTACGGGTCAATCTAGTTAACGGTGATGCTATGGACGAGAAATTCTTTACAAATCGGTGGTAGTAGCTGGCTAAGCCCAGAAAGCTACGAACTTTTGAGGCATTCTTAGGTTACTCCCAATTCTGCACAGCTTTTATTTTTGAAGAATCCACCATAACTCTGTCTCCCAAAACTACGTGACCCAAGAACTTCACTTCGAAAAGCCAAAATTCACATTTCTCATATTTTGCATACAAACAGTGCTCCCAAAGAAGTTGCAGGATAGTACGAAGATACCCTTCATGCTCCTCTTTGAAAGGTAAATAGATAAAAATATCATCTACAAAGACGACCACAAATTTATCAAGAAACTCCTGAAAGACCCTATTCATTAAATCCATGAATGTGGCTGGAGCGTTAGTCAACCTAAAGGGCATAACCAAGAACTCATAATGACCATATCGGGTATGAAAAGCAATTTTGGGAATGTCCTCCACTCTAACTCGAATTTGGTGATAACCTGGCCTTAAATCTATCTTGGAGAAACAACGAGAGCCTTTAATTTGATCAAAGAGATCATCTATCCTGGGCAAGGGGTATTTATTCTTGACGGTGGCTTGATTCAATTTATGATAATCTATACACAATCTTAAGGATCCGTCCTTCTTCTTTGCAAACAACGCCGAGGCTCCCCAAGGTGAGGTGCCAGGGCGTATAAAGCCTTTACTAAGTAACTTTTGCAACTGTTCCTTCAGAACCACCAATTCAGCTGGGGCAAATCTGTATGGCGGCAAGGAGATAGGTGCCGTACCCGGAAACAAGTCTATGGTGAACTCTACTTCCCTATGAGGAGGTAATTCTGTAAGATCGTCAGGAAAGACATCGAGGTATTCACATACTACCTTTGGAAATTCGCCCCGAACTACACCACTTCCATTATCCAAAAAGGTAGTTAAAAGAGAATTAAACTAGCCCCAGCCACGTGGATAGTATAAGGACGGTAAGGATCTACCGTACTTGTCTCCCAGAAACGTGAAACGATCACCACTTGCAGTGCACACCGTAACTCTCTCTCGATAACAATCTATGGTCGCCCAGTAAGTAAACAACCAATCCATACCAAGGATAACGTCAAAACCTGACATTTCCAGCAGGACAAAATTAAATGGAAGTTGTCACAAAAGATGTGGCAATAAATGAATGTGATGCTCCAATGTCAATCAACACATTTGCCCAAGTATTGAAAATGAAGAATGTACCTCTCACAATTGATGGCCCCGACGTTTGCTCAGAAGCGGTGACAGCGTATACTCTTCCCTGTGACCTCTGCTCCTTTACATCACCTCTCTGAACATAAGCTTGTTGTGCGGATTGAGCAGACGTGGCTCTTTGAACTGTCTTGGATGTTGTCCTGACTGAACCGGTTGATAAGATTGCCTCTGTCCCTAACCCATCTGTAAACCTCCTGACTATCTAGACCTTGCTACACTCGGAGTCCCCACTTTCTAGGGGAAGAACTTCTTCAAATGTCCCGGCTGACGACATTGGTAACAAGATTGGGGCTGGCTCCTATTCTGAGATTGACCCTGTGGACGCATAGGTTGGGACCATGCTCCACTTTTCTATCCGCACTCTGTAACCTTATGACCCATTTGGCCACATCTATAACAGGCACCAGCAACTCAGGGTCATACTTCCCGAACTTCCACTCATCGCAAAACTAGAGGATTTGGCTTGTGGTGGAGGCGATTGAAAGGATGATGATGAACCCCTCGACCTCTTTGAAGAACTTGTGTCACCCTTAGCATTAGAATGTCCTACTCTCTTCAATCTCTACCTTGCCTCTTCGGCCTCTACAGTAATCTCCACATGAGCTACCGCTTCAACTAAACGGTCATAATCACGTATCATATTGCCAACCACCTTCATCGGGATCTTCGATCTCAACCTTTTCTGAAATTCAAGGCACCTCCGTTCTTCAGTTGCCACTAATTCAGGTGCAAAACGTGAGAGGCTGGTAAATTTGGCTTCAAACTCCGCCACTTGTGTATCTAATTGTAATAACCCCTCAAACTGCTTCCTCAACCGCTCCCTAGCCGTAGGAGGGAGGAATTTATCTTGGAAAGCTTTCACAAATGCTTCCCAAGTATGTTCAACCCTATTCTTTATGGATTTCCACCATTGCCCGACCTCTCCCTTCAACTGGTAGGCCGCTAATGCCACCTGCAATTCATTTTCTCGAATGTCTAAGATCTCAAAGGACTTGACCAATTGCTCCAACCACTCGTCTGCTTTCATCGGATCAGGGTCACCGTTATACTCAGCGAGATTGGATCGAAAGAACTCCTTTTTCAAAAAGGAAGCTCTTGTTTCTCCATCAATTGTTCTAGTCGCTTGTTCGGCTCTCAATATCTCCATGGACTCCCGTAGAGCCCCTACCATTTCCCTTGCCAAGGTCCCCATAGCTTCTTGGGTTGGTGGAATGGGTATATTATTTTGACCCACTCCTTCTTCTTGTAGAGGGATCTCAAGTTGGGCTGGAATATTCCTGCCTCCCCAATGGGGTCTGTGGACGTGCCCCACGTGAGGGCCTCACCCCACAGTTCGGACTCAATTTGTCACGATTCTTAATTTGAACCAAAGAGTCCAAATCTGGCAAATTGTTTTGGAAAACATATTTTTGTAAAGAAGTGCCAAACACGGACTGCTTTGCCAGATACAGAGTCGCCACCTAAATTTTTTTTAATGGGGGAATTTAGGAAATCCTGACTCGTTTGCCTAAGGCCACGTGTCCGTCATCGCCAAAGTTGCCTCGGCTCGAGAGCTTGGGTACGATTGGGGAAGGTTAGCTATGAGCACCCCCTCTCGCCCGATCCGAAGATCGGCCTCTACTAACTATGATAACTTGTTTTTGAAAACACATGCATTCTTATTCCGATTAATTAGCTAGAATTACTATGTGATGCGCACAACACAAAAGTATAGACTAGATCGCCTAATTTGGAACAAAGCATTGCATATCCGTTCGTTTGGAAAATGGTTTGGGATTTGCTATTCGCAAGTAGGCTAAAACACGGATTTCAATGAGTTGTCCCAACTCAAACAATCCAACCTTCACCCACAGGCATTCAGGCAGTTTATATCACATAAGCATCTAGTCACATGGTAAGCATGCTATCATGTTAACATTCACACTCATGCGAGATGCTAAAACATAAAACACTTACAGTGTACTCCGAGCCAAAACAATGAACATGTTAGCAATCATGCATGATCCAAGTCCATGTTAAGTAGCTAACGCAACGCATACAGAATGTCTCTAGAATAGGCTCGGCTAATCCTAGGATGGCATATGGGATGCAACAAGTAGCATGTATTCAAGTTAGATTTGGAATACCATGCTGTTAGCATGATGTGTCGAGCCCAGTGCATGCAATACGGATGAATGATGCACGCATGCATAGCATAAGGATGCTAAATTAAACATGTCCTAATACTAACCATCAAAAGCAGATAAGTAAAAGGGAGAAAGAAGTGGGGGTTGGAAGACATGCACACACGCACCCACACTTATTACAAATTAGCCCTTGCTCGGAGGGACCGAAAGAATAATACAAATTTAACTAACCTACAAGCTAATTAAATATTACAGACTAATTAAACAAATTAACTAATCTAATAAAACAGTAAACAGCCTCGAGAAGAGGGCTCAATGCAATGCATGCTCGGCTCTGCTCGGAAGTCCACTGCCATGCACAAGTTTGCCTCTGTCCACACTGTTTTCCTTCTCTGATCAATACAAGATTGCCAAGGTGTACTCTATTAACCCTGTGGGACACCACCGGCCAAGGGAATGGGTCACCGGCCAAAAAAAATGATCACCGGCCACTAGAAATGATCACCGGCCATAAATTGTTGGTCGGTCGGCACTAAAGATGGCCGGCCGGCCAAACCTTCCTGCAGAATCCTATTTTGACAATAGCATAGGGCAAAACAAGGCATAGCAATGCATTTCAAGCAAATGTGTGCATCAACACATCCCTTATCATGTTTATAACTCAAAGGGACATGGTTCTCGGTTCTTGGACCACCAATCACGCATTTCCATGCATGATGGCCCAAGAGAACCAAGTTTGCATTTTGACAACAAATGAAATGCAATGCACAAAACAAACAAATGAGGCCCAACCTCAATCATGGATAGTCAAGAGGCAAGGCATGCATGCTCATGCAATGTAACCTAGGCATGGAGGTTAAGTATGCAACAACATGCAAGGCTAGCATGCAAACATGCAAGCATGTGGGATGCAATGCCAACATGCAAGTGTGCAAGACATGTGGCATATTAAGCAACCAAAGCAAGGAGAAGAATGCATGCCAAATGCACTCAGATTTAAGTATGCAATACATGCGATAGGCCAAGTATGCAACAACATACAAGGTGAGCATGCCACAACATGCGAGAATGGACTTAGACTAATTTAGGCAGCCCTCAAACAAGCCTAAAACAGTGGCCAACATGCTCAAGAATGGAAGCCAAAACACATACAAATAGGCATGCATGCAAGGTCCAACACTTAGGCACGTAGAGACAACTGTTAAGCACACTTAAAAGAGAATAAACATGGGCTAATAGCATGCATTATGAGCTCTGAAATTGCATGGAAAAGAGGTGCCAAACCAATTAATCAACACAAGCAAAGCATGCAACCAAGACTCACACATCCGAGGCCAATCAAGCCAAAATGCAAAGAGACTACACAAAGCATGTTGAGCATGACCAAAGCAACTGAAAACAGAGCTAAAGCATACTAAAACAAGCATGAAAGCTTCACAAAGCTAGGCCTAAATCATGCTAGAACAAGGGTCAAGGCCTAAAGCATGTTAAGGCAAATTTAAGGCATTACAAGACAAGTATGCTAAGCAAGCATGGTATGTCTAAACCAAGTAAAAACAGAGCTATATTATGACATAATAAGCACAAAAAAAATAGCTAAGGCATGGCCATCATACACTTAAACATGGTACTCACACATGAGGCAAAAATGGCCATTTTCAAGGACAACAAGGAAAGGGGGTGGCCCTCTCCTTCTTGGGACCTCAAGGCACCATCCCCACCACTGAAATCCCTCAAGATTTCAGTGGTGAGGAGACCCAAACAAAGTGGTCCCGGAGCTCACCAAAATAGCACAAAAATAGGGCCTAACAAGGCTTATGAGGGGTCAAATAACCCCAAACAACAAAACACTCTTAAACAACTATTTAGAGCAGACAAAAACAAGACTTTTATATGTTATGCACAAAGTTTGAAAATAGTTGCAAGATAGGTGAAAAAACTATGCAAAAATGGGAAAAAATGGGTAAGATTGTTACCCTTGTAGACTCTCTTCAAAAATGGAAGACCAGCAGCTTCCTTAGGTTCAAACCAGTCCAAAACCTCCAAGAACAAGCCCCTTATGCCTCAGCAACTAAGATATGGTGTAATGGTAGGTGTTTGTGTGCAAAACTAAGACTAAACACACACAAAACACTCAAGAGAGGGAGAGATATAGAGATAGAGTATGAACAAACCCTAACCCTAAAACTCAAAGCTCTGGAAAAATTGTCCAACCAAAATAAAAGAGAAGAAGCTCCCTCTTATAGACAATCCCTCTTGTAAAGCTTTTTAAACAAGCTAGTCAAGAGGGAGATCCCTCCATATATGTGTATGAAAGGGAGCAAAGTGTATGCCAGCTAGCACAACTGGCATAAAAATATCTGCAAAAGTAGATGAACAGTGGTCGGCCAGCCAAAAATACAATTTGACCAAAATAGATGGCCGGTCGACTACAAAGAGTGCCAGTCAGCCAAACATTTGGCCGGTGGCAACAAACCAGTGGCCAGTGGCCTCAAGCCATGGCCGGTGATGTGTGGGGATGGTCAACAAGCCATTCCCTGTCCCTCAAAGGCAAAACACAGGTGTTTGGTGCAAAACCAGACACAAAATAGTCGAGCTGAGAGATCCTGAGCCAAGGCGCGTGGCCGAGACCTCCGGGAACTCAGGACGAACACAAACATGGATGATCACCGAGTGTTCAAGAGGTGACGTCCAAGTCTTGAGGACGGTCAAAAATGGGGTGTCTACAAGGTCTACCACGTGCTCTAACACGTCCAGACATCTATAAGAAGTAGAGACAATATTAAATTCAAGGCCAACCTGGCACACTTAAGTGCTCCATATTTAATCCTTACACTTATACACCAAGTAAACACACAAACTTCCACATAGAATAATCCAAACAATCACACATACAATCACATAAAAGCACGCGTGAGTTGTCATCCTAAGATATTAGCTTGTTCCATGGCAATGAAGGACCTCCAAGTGAAAAGAACAGTGATCAAGTGCCTTTCCAAAAGGATTTCGATGAATGTAACGGACAAAAGCCATACCATAGGATTCTAACCCCATACGCACATAATCACATAAAAACACATAACACACAAGACATCCTAAGCATTCCGTCTTAGCCTATGGACCCTATTGTGATACACGTCACTTCCCACGAGCCCAGGGTATTCTAACCTTTGGCTCTGATACCATTTGTAACGCCCTAAAATTTTTCCACAAGAATATGCCAAAACAAATACAACAATATACCCAAAAAGTCCACCTTCTCATTGAACTAAGAGATAAGAGGTTACAATTCATCACATACATTCCCATAATGTTTAGAATTCGTTTTCCAATTCAATGAACTAGGTGGCCTTACAAAATATAAGCCACTAGGGCGTACAATTACAACAAAATAAATTAATAATTGTGTTACAAAAATTCCAATTCAACATAACAAAATACACATGGATCAACTTTTCCAAAAAAGTGCTATTGCTTGACCAACCCTTCAAGGAGGTGGAACTCCATCATTTCCTGAAAAAGATAAGATAAGGTTGAGCTATATGCCCAGTAGAAACACATTTAACCAAGTATTTAATCCTTTGAATAAGATTATAGTATCTTTGCGACCAAACATTACATGGAAATTTATCTTTACATGTAATCCTTAACAAACATACAGATCCATGACAACCAAATAATAACAGTGACTATTCATGTCATCAAGCACAACAATCAAACATTCACAACCATAGAAAGCAAATATTGAGTCCACCTATAAGAGTCCAATTTAAAACACCTTTTACTTTTGTTTTTTAAAACCACCCCCCACATTTGCCGGCTATTATACGGCGGGGAGTGGGCACCCTAAAGAAAACCATCCGTTTTTCCACTTTTGCTGGCTATCATACGACAAGACTCTGTGGACAACCAAAAAAAACATTTTTCCCACATTCGTCCAGCGATAAGCCTAGACAGGGCATTTGAGCACCTTGTTAAATTCCCCGCGCAAGTACCAACACAACACCACATTTGGAAAACCGACTCTTACCTGGGCTCATGCACAATTAACAATTCATTCATATTTTATTCCATCAACAACCATCCAACATTACCTAAGAATTGAATACAACACATGATTTATGAAAAACAAATAACATCCAAGCCACAAATCTTTTACTATATCAACATCAATATCCACATCATTCATCTATTATTTTTCACAATATTTCATGAATCAAGGAAATTCCCCATTCAATGTGGTGCTTTTAACTCAAAAGGAGAATCTAGAGTTTTTACCAAATTTGGGGGGTTTTCTCCTCTATTATAGATATGGCTTGTAATAACATTTATATACATGTTTTGAAAAGAGAGAGTAAAGAAATCTCAAGCAAGAGTCAAGTAAAATGGTTTATTTATGTAAAACATGAGATTGATCCAACAATACTCTCCAATTAACTCACAAATCACAACCATACCATGAAATTCCTTCAAAACAAAGAAATACTAAGGTAAAAGTCTCCCTACCTCAAGTCGTAAGGAGGAAAACCCGAAAAACTCAAGGTTGACGAAGCCACGAACTTCTCAAACCAATAGAAAGCCCTTGACAAGATCTTCAAATTATCTCAAAGGATCAAGGTGAGAAGACACCTCTAAGAGTGTAGATCTAAGGATTGAAGTGGAAAAGTGAGTTTTTGAGAGAAAGAGAGAGAGAGAGAGAGAGAGAGAGAGACTCGGTTTAGAGAGGAAAAAGAGGAGAAAATTATGAGAAAGGTGTGGTTTGGGTCTATTTATAGTAATAGATAATAGCCCTAAGGTCAATGAAAAAGATAAGTCCAAAAACCCTCAAAAGTAGGGCCCATTTGAACCCCAAAATTTTGAAAAAAAACACGCAGGGGTCGACCCTTCGAGTAAAGGGGTCGACCCTTTAGGTAGAAAAGACAATCTGGCAACAAGCAAGGGGGTCGACCCTATTTTCCAGCAACTAACACAGAAATTCTGCAACATAAGACGGTCGACCCTCCCCAGACTGGTGTCTACCTTATTTTCCAGCAACACCTTCAGAAACCTAACCAACAGGTAAGGGTAGACTTTTAAAAAAGCTGGTATCGACCCTATATTCCAGTAACACCTCCAGAAACAATACAACATGCAAGCATCGACCCTTAGGAAGGCTAGTGTCGACCCCAAAACAAAATACCTAAGTTTCCAAGGAACTTTTTTACAAGAACATATGTAAACGAACAAACCCAACGCGTTTAAATCAGATTGTACTCCTTCAAAACCAATATATAACAACTCCAAAGACTCCCAAAACAAAATAAAGATATTAAACATACCTTCCAATAGATTAAAACACCCAAGTGTTACATAGTGGATATTAAGGCATCAAAATTTTCAGCAGAATTTAGTTTATATCCTTGTTGGAAAATCAAGAGCATATGAACAAGAGGAAGGCCTCTTTTTTGAAACTCAACAACATAAGTAAAGGCTGCAACTGGTCCAAAAAGTTTGTTCTTTATGACTTCAGTTTTCAAATGTTCAAATTTGCTTCTAAAGATGCGAATGAGTAAATCAAGTCTGTTGTGTGCTTCCTCATGTGGGAGTAGTTCAACTTTAATTTTAGGCCAAGTTGGATCACAAGTCATAGTTAAGAATATATCTGGTTTACCCAAACACTGAAGTAATGTCATTGCATCGATGTAGTGTTTTCAAAGATCCCTAGGACCACCAATGAATGAACTTGGTAAGATTACTCTTCGCCCAATTTGAGAAGCTTTGGTTTCTCCATGTGCAACACTATCAACAATTCCTTGGTATAACTCCATCCTTATTTGGTGTTTCCTTGATCGAAAATAATCAAGTCGCGATGTTTCAAGCTTTACATACATATCAATGACAAATTGTTACAAAAGTCGACCTGATTGAAGAAGCACTGATTGATGATTGTCTCTTATTTGAAGCTTGTATACGTAAAACTCCCAATCTGAAACCATTGCTTGTTTGATTGAATTTTCTTTAAAGACTGAAACAATATTCAAAATTTTCAAACATTAATTGGAACAATATAAACATAGGTTTTTTTTTTTGGCCTATAATTACCTTTAGCCTTATTGTCAAACAAATCATCTGCATTGGTAGCATTTTGAGGCAAAATTGATGATTGAGCTCTAGTGGTGGCATGTGCATTTTTTTTTCCTTAATTCCTTGATGCCATCCAGGCTCTCCAAATGGAAATAACAATAGGTATTGTAAGGGATCATAACAACTATAGTAATATCGAATTCTTTGACTTTGTCCTTCATGTTTGTGAACAAGTATATCTCACTGTCTATAATCTGGATTATCATATTTTCATGCCAAATTGCAACCACTTGGGAAGTATTTGGAGCATTTTAAGTTCGAAGATCTAAGCATGGATCAGCTTGAATGATTATACGATGGGTATCTAGATTAGATATCTCTTAAACTTCAAAAGAAAAGTGAGTAAGGATTTGATGCTAAGATATCAATCAGAAGAGAAACAATTATAAGATCTAACAAGTTAGAATCTTGCAATCTATTTTGTATTTCATGTTCAATGTCAAAAAAATAGAGTTGCAAATGTCAAGGTTTATTGAAGGATAAAGATGATTGATGAAATGATAAATTTAACCTTGAACACGGAATGTGTAGATACCTTGTTTCTCCTAGCCAGATCTTTATCGATGGTAACACCAACTGAAGTAAAAGCAAAGGAATTGTTATAGGCTCTGATGCATTTTAAAAAGTTTAGCGAATGAACAGAGCCACCCATAAATAAATCATATAATATAGGATGAATAGTTGTTGGAGATAGAAAAATGTCTCCACCAGAGTAGCAAAATCCATTTGGCTCAAGATCTATTCTTTTTGCAGTGCAAAATTGGCAAGGAGTTCGAGTGCACAAAGTGAATGCCTCATTTGCAATGCATCTTTCTCTTTTTCTTTTTTTGGTTGTAGAATAAATAAGCGATCCTATTGGAAAAAGAAGATAAGAGAGCATCAAAATAGATAATTTTGATTTTGAGAAGTGTATGGTGATAGTAAACTACTGTAGACGTCCCCGAACGCATCCCGGGGGAAAGGAGTGCGAGTCCCCCCCAACCCCCGGTTCTGGTTCGATATTGGGTCACTACAGTTCGAAGGACTCAAATGTCACAGTTCTCAATCTTGAACAGAAGAGTCCAAATCCGACAAATCGTTTTGAAAACAGATTTTTTGGAAGAAGTGCCAAACATGGATCGCCACGGATCTGAGTCGCCACCTAAATATTTTAAAATGGGAAATTTAGGAAACCCGACTCGGTGCCAAAAGGCCACGTGTCCGTCATCACCAAAGTTGCCTCGGCTCGGGAACTTGGGTACGATTAGAAGGTCACCGTGAGCACCCACTTCGCCCGGTCAAAGACCGGCCTTTACTAACCATGATATCTTATTTTGAAAACATTGTGCGTTCTTATTCCGGTTATTAGCCTAGGTTACTATGTGATGCGCACAGCATACAAGTATAGACTGAGCCGCCTGAGTTGGAACAAAACATTTCATGTTTGTTTGTTTGAAAATGGTTTGATGGTGCTACCCGCAGGTAGGCTAAGACGTGGATTTGCCACCCTCAGGTGGGCTTAGAAAACATGATTTTGCCACTATCTAGTGGGCTTAAAACAGGCATTTGATGAATTGTCCCAATTCAAATAACTCAACCTCCACCCACAGGCATTCAAGGTAGTTATATCACATAAGCATATAGCCTCATGGTAAGCATGCTATTCATGGCAACACTCACACGCATGCAAGGATGCTAAAGCATAAAACTTACCGGGTACTCCAAGCCAAAACAGAAGCTTGTTAGAAATCCATGCATGATTCTAAATATACAGGATTGCCTAATGCAACACATGCAAAAATGCAACTATAGCAGGCTCGGCTATTCTAAACATGGCATATGAAATGCTACAACTATCGAGTACTCAACTTGGAATTGAAATACAAATGCAGTTTGTATGATGAGCTGAGCCCGGTGCGTGCAAAATAGATGAATGATGCAAACATGCTGTCATACTGTATGCTAATTGAAATATGCCCTATATCTAACCATCATAAGCAGGTAAATAAAAGGGAAGAAAGAAATGGGGGTTGGAAGACATACATCACACTCACCCACACTTATTACAATTATGCCCTCGCGCAGAGGGTCCGAATAAATAATAATACAGTCCGAAATAAAAGAATAATACAGTCCGAAATAAATATACAAATTCCTAATTAATTAACAAGTTAAAGAAGAAAAACTGTAAACTGGCATGCAAGCCAGGGGGCTGCCTTGACTCCACTCCAGATAATGAAATGATGCATGTTGGGCTGCCTTGCGCGGAAATCCACTGAGATGCCCCAATTAGCCTCTGTTTGCAATGTTTCTCGAAATACGTGCCAGACTCCGAAAAGTTACTGATTCTTCATTTTGCTGCATCAGAGAGCAGGAAAGGGGCATAGCAATGTATTTCACAAATATATGCATGCCTCGATCCTCGTGCCACCAATCACGCATCTCGATGCATGATGGCCGAGGAGTCGGATTGCACAACTCAATATGGGGTGAATGCGTATGAATGCTACAACAAAACCTAACTCCATCATGGATAATCCGGAGTGTCGGTGACTTGGGAATTGAGACCCGTTCCGTCACTCGAAGTACGAAATGTGCCTCGTTTCCCGTGCCCGGGCTAACTCCTATCCCGAACACGATGCGATATGCATGACATGTATGAATGCAACTAACATATGACCTAGCATGCACAATGCTATGAAAATGAGATGCCTCGAAATGCGTGCACACGTGCACGCAAACCGAGAAAATGATTCTACGGCATAAAATGGCATACACAATGCAATTGGACTTACACTAACATGAGTGGACCTCAGCCACACTCACATAAGAGGCCGTCGGATAAAAGTGAAGTGCCTCGAAATGCGTGCACACGGGCGCGCAAATCGAGGCAATGGCATACGGAATGAAATGAGACTAAAATGAGATGCCTCAAAATGCGTGCACACGGGCACACAAACCGAGGCGATGGCATACACGATGCAATGATACTAAAATGAGATGCCTCGAAATGCGTGCCCACGGGCACGCAAACCGAGAAAATGGCATACGGAATGCAACAGGACTAAAATGAGATGCCTCGAAATGCGTGCCCACGGGCACGCAAACCGAGGCGATGGCATACGGAATGCAACAGGACTAAAATGAGATATGCGATGCAATATGGGCTTACGCCAACATGAGAGAGCCTCAGCCACACTCACATAAGAGGCCGAGAGATGAAAAATGAGATGCTTCGAAATGCGTGTACACGGGTACGCAAACCGAGGCAATAGTACTAAAGCATGAAATGGCACTCCAAATGCAAATTGGACTTATACTAACATGAGAGAGCCTCAGCCACACTCACATAAGAGGCCGTGAGATGAAAATGAAGTGCCTCGAAATGCGTGCACATGGGCACGCAAATCGAAGCGATGTATTAAAACATGAAATGATATAGAGAATGATATGCAAACATGCCAATGGATTTTCAGCACTCACAAATGATGCCAAACAGTCCCGAAAGGTGGGGAAATGACACCAAATGCACGAAACGGTCCCGAAATGCGATATTAAGCACCCGAAATGGCCTATAGCCATACTAAACACGCATAATTGGTACGTGACATGCAAAACAGTAGCAACGAAGCCCCAAAATAGCATTTTTTACAGTACAAGACATGGCAAAATAGTGAGCATAGATAGGACAACAATGGCATGCAAAAATGGGGGCCAAAGAGGGGTATTGAAGCGAGTGATGTATGCGATGCTCAAACCAAAAAATTCCCTTCTACAACACTGATGAGGGACCAAAAATATGCACATTTACAGTTTATGACAACCCTCAAATCAGTATGAAAACTTGCTAAAAATGTCATGCAAGAATGAAGCCAACAAAGGCTAGAACATGAAGTATGCCTTACATTCATCAAAAATACTTGGACCCTTAACAAAATATGACAAGAATTCCAAAATATGGATATTTTCAGTACTGATGATGGCCGAAAACAGAAGCTAGATAGGCCTAAAAGGGCATGCAAAATGGGGGCCAAAGAGGGATATAATGGCAAGTATAACATGGAGACCCCCAACAAGGTTTATCCCTTCTACAATGTTGTAGAGGGACATAAAATAAGCTTACTCACAGTTTATGACATGCTCCAAAACAGACTACATGTAGACCAAACAAATCATGCAAATTTACGGTAAATATGAGAGATTATGAAGCAAGTGCATGATAGAGAGGCCAAACAGGGTTGATCCCTTATTCAATGTTGAATAGGGGCTCAAAATAGGCCCACTTAAAGTTTACATAATGCTCGAAAACAGATCACTAATAAGCTAGATGAAGCATGCAAAAATAAGGGTAAAACATGGATTCAAAGCAAGTGGCATATGGAGCATGAAAAAAAGGTTGAGCCCTTCTTCAATGTTTAAGAGGGGCTCAAAATAAGCACAATATCAGTTCATGAGATACTCCAAATCAAATCACACATAGGCCAAATATTCAATGCAAAATAATGGCATATAAGAGGATATTGAAACAAGTGCAAGATTGAGGGATCAAACAGGGTTGAGCCCTTGAAAAAACATGAAGAATAGCTCAAAATAAGTCCCCTTTCAGTTCTGTTCTGAGCCCAAAACAATAAGAAAATAGGCTTAAGAAATGAGGCAAGAAAGTGCTGCAAAAGAGAGAGATGGAGACTTACCCTTGTAGACAAGTCTTGACTCCCTTTTGCTTGAAGAGTAGATGCCTCCTAGTTGCTGGAAAGCTCTCCTAGCTACTGGAATGGAGTTGTGATGATAGGGCTTGGAGATGATGAAGAAATGGCCCTAAAACTTGAAGAAAATTGAGGTGTATCTATGTATATGCTCTAATCAATCCGTGTAGCTTCTTCTCTTGAGTTGGGAGGACACTAATGTGTGCAAGAGAGGGAGAGAGGAAGTCCTTGCAAAAGTGGAGGGAAATGAGCTCTTATTTCCCTCCAAAGGGGTCCCCCGGATGAGATATTTTTTGGGGAAAATCAAAGCACAGCTGGAATGCACTCACCCCAAGGAAGCAGGCCGGCTAGCCACCTTTATTGGAGGTGGCTGGCCGGCCAAGGGCAAAAATGGAAAGTGAAAATTTCTGGCCGGCCACCAAAGGTTGGTGTCCTCCCAAGTGTGTACAACAAGGCCCTGTGGTTGGAATCTAGCAACTCTGAAACAGGAGAGACAACATGCCACTTTTAAAAGGGGTTCAAAAGGGTCAATGAGAGTTACTGGCCGGCCATGTGTTTTTAGGGTCCTCCCATGTGTGTACAACACAAATATGTGGTTTTGGCTCGAAGAAAATGGCCCTAGGGTGTTCAACATTAGCCCGGAAGTGAGAAAAACGGGCGCCGGGAGGCGCCGAAAGAGCATAACTAGTTGCTGAGACAATTGTTGGCCTCCCACCCTCTAGTGACCTTCCTTATGATAAAATAGAGGTACCTGCCAAAAATGAACAAAAACCGATGCAAAACGAATGCTCGGGAGCCAAAACACGCAGTTCGGGGTCCCGAAAACCGGCCGTTAAGCACCGAAAGTGGTGTTTGGCTGCGAAGTGGGTATCTAAGACCCCAGTGTCGCTCGAAAGGGAGTAAATGAGATGCATGCTAGAAACCGTAGGAATCGGAGATGGTTGGGTGGTCCCGAACCGAGGCACACGGCCTGACGGTTCCGAAAACCGGGAACCGGGCTCCGAAATGGGCAAAATGGCTCTGACGGCCACGGGTAGCCCACGGCCATCGAGAGATGGTCTACGGACTTCTCCTCCCTCAGAAAGAAAAAGCAGAAAACCGAGTCCGTTCGCAAACCGAGACAAGGCATGAAGAGGGTTCTAAGTCCGAGGCGGTATGCGCCGCGACTCTGAGACTTCTGAACGAGCACAATATGCAACATCACCAAGCACTCAATCGATGACGTCTGAGTCTTAAAGTCGGTCAAAAATGGGGTGTCTACAACTACATTCTCTATCAAAGCATAGATTCGTCTCCATTTGTTCCTCAGCTACGTATTCTTGTTGTAGAGGCTCATGTGTTGTGGTAGATGTTAGACCTATTAGTTTTCAATGAACAAAAAATGAGTATAACAAAATGTAGTAGTTATATTATAAGGAAGGGAAATTTGATAAGGAATGAGAATTTGTATTTTTCTTTTACATAGGGTAGATTGATTTTTACCTATATCAAAATTAGTCAGTTGAATGTTTTGTTGCAGATCATTGCTGATGTCAAAATTAGGAATAATAGTATACAAAGCTGAGGGCTCATTAGATATATGTATGAAAGTAGGTTCACAAGGCTGTTGGTTTGGCTGATATTCTTGTGAAGATGAAGTAGTAGTATTAAGATATGATGGATTTCTTTGCAATGCTCGGAGTTCTCTTCTTCTTTGATTGATACGGTCATTATTTTCTTGAGAAAAATCTGCATACGAATACTTTGATTTCCTTCTTTTCGCCATTGTTGTTAATTTTGTCTATGAGTAGTTACAAATGTGGAAATTAATATATGATTAAATAGGCATGGAAATGGCATAAAATGTTTTTTAGCATAAAGATTATTATGAAAGCAGGAAATGAAACTAAATTTTTGTTAGAATCTTTGGGACCTTAAAAGCGACATGAGCGCCTTATAAATTCTTGGAACACAAGAATGAATAGGAAATTGAAGAGGACATATAGAACGGTATATTTAATGCCTAGGAAAGAGCAAAGAGGAATCTTTAGTTGCAAAGAGGATTAATGCCTAGGAATGAAGCACAATTTTGCATTACAAATAAACAGAAAGGCAAACAAAAAATATATATATATTTGAATAACATTGAGTTTTTGGACCACCACTTGAAGGTTTTATTCATGAAGAGAAAATAAATCCATTTCATATCTATACATCTATATAATGTGTGTGTATGTAAACATATCGTACGAAAATATATCTATATATTTTTTTGAATATGTATAAAACTTTATTTTGTCCCCCTTTTTTATTTATATTTTGTAAACATTTTTTTTATTTTTTTATTTTGGGTCTTCACTTGAAAACAACTATTTTTCTCTATTATTTGTTTCCTATAATTTTTCTTTTTCTTTTCTATGAAAAAGTATAGGTCTACTATGAAAGATACGGTTTGTGAACTTGTGAAGTCTTGGAATTGGTAGCTGAAGCATTCAAGATTATGCTAAAGTATGTGTTAACTAATTTTCTAAGGGATAAGAAGAGTGTCTCTTGTTTCAACCTAAATCATCATCCATCATGCCCAAAGTTTCAAGCATTGAGTAGTCAAAATTTGGATTTGCTCTGTTTACATCTTAGTCTTTTTCCTTAATGGATTTTGTTTTTTACTCTTCTATTTTTAAAGGATCTCTATCTTTTGCACAAAATATTTTTTTTGGTGTAGTGATTTACTTATACTTTTTGTTGATTTGTAAGCTTTATTGATTTTGGGTTTTCAATTTGGTGCAAGTTAATAACTAATAGGAGTTTTAAGAATGTAAAAATCATAATTTTGGATGACAATTTGAAACCAAGTATGTCAATATATGACAAAATAGAATGCACCCAAATAGAGGGTGATGCATAAAAAAAAAAAATTTCATAGTGTAGCACCCGACTTTCTTCGCGCACGCCCCTTTTCGGAAAAGGCGCGAATTGGTCGTCCTACAGTTCGGACTCCCGTCATGGTTCTGAATCTAATCTCACAAAGTCCAATGTAAGACTAATAAATCACCAAAGAGTCCAAATCTGGTAATCGATTTTGGATCAAAAAGCGCCAAACATGGACTGCTTTGCCAAATTACAGAGTCGCCACCTAAATATTTTATTTTTGAGAAATTTAGGAAATCCCGACTCATGCCAAAGGCCACGTGTCCGTCATCACCAAAGTTGCCTCGGCTCGGGAACTTGGGTACGAGAGGGGAAGGTCACAACGTGAGCACCCCCGCTCGTCCGATCAAAGATCGGCCTCTACTAACATGATATGTTGTTTTTATAAACACATGTGTTCTTGTTCTGGTTTATTAGCTAACTTACTATGTGATGCGCACGGCATACAAGTATAGACTCAATCACGAGAATTGGAACATAACAACTCATGTTTGTCTTTCGAAAATTGTTTGAAGTGCCATCCTCAAGTGGGCTAAAACGTGGATTTGCCACCCTCAAGTGGGCTTAAAAACATCATTTTGCCACTTCGCAAAATGGGCTTAAAACATACATTTTGATGAATTGTCCCAATTCAAGAAACGAAGCCTTCATCCACAAACATTCATGCAGTTAATCACTTAAGCAAATAGCCTAATGGCAAGCATGCTAACATGGCAACACTCATACTCATGCAAAGATGCTAAAGCGTAAACACTTACAGTGTACTCCGAGCCAAAACAGAAAACTAGTTAGAAATCAATGTATGATCCTAACTATGTTAAAATGCTTAATGCAACACATGCAATAATGCAAACAAAAGAGGCTCGGCTATGTAGGATGGCATATGAATGCAAACATACTTTTAAACACGTATTCAAATAAGTGTATTGAAATTGCGATGCAGTTTGTATGATGTGCCGAGCCTCAATGCATGCAAGACAAATGAATGATGCAAACATGCAAGCATAAGGTATGCTAATCAAAACATGATCCCTAATCTAACCATTGAAAGCGGTTAAATAAAAGGGAGAAAAAAGTGGGGTTGGAAAACATGCACACACGCACGCACACTTATTACAATATTGTGCCCTCTCGCAGGAGGGTCCGAATGAATAAGCTAAGCTAAGCTAACTAATCTAATTAAGCTAATTATTACAAACTAATAAAGAAATAACTAAACTAAGCTACTTAATTATTACAGCACTTTAACTAATTAACAACTTAATTAAGTTACAAAACCAAGCTAACTAACAAGTAAAGCTTTAAACCAAGCTACCGCAGCTCTGCTTGAAAGATAAACATGCATGCCTCGGTTTCCATCCCGAAAAGCTCTCTGGTTAGCTCTTGAGAGGCTCTGTTTGCAGGGTTTCTCCAAGAACTTGCTGTTGGACCTTACCAAAACAATGCTAGGGAGTGCACTAGTGGCCTGCCAGCCATAAATGGTGGCTACCGGCCACCTGTCAGCCAAAGATGTGCTCTGCCAGCCAAGGATGAAGCAGTGCTGGCCATCAGTGTGCCACTGCCGGCCACTGGTGTACTGAATTGCCATTCTACAACAGAGCTCAAACTAGAGGAAAAGGGAGAGTCTCCCAAGGACATGTGGGTATTGTGCCACTCCTTATCATCTCAAAACATAAAAGGAGAGGTACTATTGGATCCAAAACCATCAATCAAGCATACAATGCATGATGGCCAAAGATCCAACTTGCACATGTTCAATAAATGCAAGACAAACAAGACTCTGGAACCACAACCTTATCATGGATAATCAAAGGCAATGGAGACAAAAGGAATTGGCTCATTTCATCACTTTGAGTATGAAATGGACCAATTCACCGTGTGTTCAATATAACGTCTGATTGAACACAATGCAATACAAATGCAACATGCTTATCTTGACATGTTTTACTTGATCCAATTCTTGTTTACACATTTTAAGTTACCAAACCATTCTTTAACCAGTTTGTCCAATGTGAAAGTCCTCTAATGAGAGGAAGGTCAATCAAAAGATGACTTAAGACATGAGAGAAACCATGCCTTTGACTAGGAGGAACCCTTAAAAGAGGGTTAAAGACATTTAAGCATAAGCCTCAATCCCATGGCTTAAGCACAACTTTAAGACTAACCAAGCCTCAAAACAAATCAAAAGATGAAGAAGTGAGAGAGGTGGCAGAATTTCAATGCTGAAATGGCATGAAACACAAGACTCTAACATGCAAACAACTCATGTACAACATGTTAGGGGACTTAAGCACTAAAACTAGTGATGAGCTTTACACTAGAACCATGCAATACAATGCTCAAAAATCTAAACCAACTATGGATAGACCTCAGACAAGCCAAAATAGTGACCAAAATGTACTGAGATGGTAGCAGGGAAAGCAAGAAAATCATGCTCATGTATTGGCTCATAAACAAGGCACAAAGCATACCTCTCCAAAGTGATGAAAGAGTGGAATATGTGAGAGTGTGACTAAGCCACAAGCACTGAAATCATGTGTGAAATGATGCAAAAACATGCAAACAACTCAAGCATAGCATGTTAATGACCTTGAAACTCAAAGCTAGTCAAGTCCATTTACACTAAAGCTATACAAAGCAAGCCTCATATGATCAAAACCACTCAAAATAGAGCTAAATCATGCTAAATCAGTGATAAAAGCATGTTGAAGTTAGACTAACACATGCTAGAACAATAGGTTAAAGCATTAAGCATGCAAGGCTAGTGATCAAGATTACACTACAAGTGTAAGAAGCAAGCAAGGAGTGACTCACCCAGCCAAAATTAGAGCTCAAACATGTTAAAATAAGGCCAAAAACATGCTGAGATCAAGTCAAGAGATAGTAGAAAAACATGCTCAACTATTGGGCCATCTACACATGCAACCAAGATACAAGGAGGGGAGGCCACCCCCTCTTATTTTGAACCTCCAAACCAAGTTTCTACCATTGAAATTCCTCTGAGTTTCAGTGGTAGAAAGGCCGAACAAAGGGGGTTCCAAGAGCTTAGGAAGTTGGCTCAAAAGGCTTTACAAGCCAAAGAGCCAATGAAGGAAACCACCCCCTAACCACACAAAGCTTAAACCAACATTTTAAGACCTTAAAAACAAAAATTTTTAGAGGCTAAAACCAGCTTTAAAGTAGCATACAAAGGTGGCCAAGCAATGAACCAAAACAAAGCTTAAAAGGGTGAAATCCTTACCCTTGAAGCACAACACAAAAACAGCAAGCTAACAGCCAAACTTTTGAGCCAAAACCACTCAAGGAGCTTAAACAAGGCCTCCAAGAACCTCAACTCTAAGGTGAAGGTGTTTGGCTAAGGGTGCTAGTGCAAATATGTAGAGAAAGATCACTTTCAAGCACAAAATATAGAGAGAGAGGATTCTAGAGAGAGAGAGAGAGAGAGAAATATAGCTAAGCTCAAACTTTGTAACCCTTTGCATGCATATAGATGAGCTCTATATATAGGAGATACAAGAGGCCTTCAAACAAATCCAGCCATCCACATGCATACAGATGAGCTAATCTGTGCAAACAACTGTTAAAATATCAGCAAAAATATCTACTGAAACATTGGTAGCCGGCCAGCCGACAGTGGCCTCATTGATGGCCGGCAGGGCAAAGCCCATGGTCGGCAGGCCACCAAGAGAATCACTATGCAAAGACCAACACAGGGTCCAAATATGAGACAGAATGGAAATAGGGTTTGGAAGGATCAAACCTGGAGCATTCCATCACGGAAGTCGAGTACTCGACGAGTGACCAAACTTGTTGCTGGATGTACCTACAAGAACATCCAAGTCTTAAGAACAATTAAAAATGGGGTGTCTACACATAGCTTTTTCAATTTTTTGTTTCTACACACACTCTTTGGCAAACAAATTTATTTTTCTGACAAATCAACTCAAAGAACACAACATAAGTTTATATGATTCTTGCATTGTCATGTGATTCTTATCGCCTACATGCCTATCAGCAAGTGATTTCCATAAACTATTAGCAACAACACAAATTTCAAAGCTTTGAAAACAAGTAAAGAAAATAAAGGGAAGGTGGAACAAGCAATTATCATCCCCTGAAGTATTGATATTTGAAAGCTCCCTGAACCAAGATTATGGATGAAATACCTCACTCAACATAGAGAATCCAAGGTTGCATTTGGTAGAGTTTTCTAAATATGATTTGAAAATAGAGTTATTTTTTGAGTTTGTGAGTTTTGGAATTATGATTTGAGTGTGAAAAATTTGTTTGGTGAATGAGTTTTGAATTGAGTGGAAAATTTTTGATGTGACTTGTGATATTTGATAGAAAAACTTACAACTCATAACCAAATACACAACTCAAAATTCTATTCAAAACTCATAAAAAAAATTAAATAATTCAAAAAATATTTTTTATTGAATATATAAAAATGGGTCAATTGAAAAAACAAAAAAAAAAATGCATTGTTCTGATCGACCGGCCAGACGACTAGTGGAACGTCCGGTGGGACGACCGGCTAGCCCAAATTTTCCCGCTTTGCTAGAGTTTTCAAAAGTGAATGTGGAATTAATTTTTGAAAGCTGTAAACAAACACCACGTTGAAAACAAAGAGTAGAACTAAAGTTTGGAAGCTCTACCAAACAGAGCCCAAGTTTTTTAACACACCTCATCAAATTTATAAACAAATTTTTTTTAACAAATCAAAATTTTAAGTCAGAAAATCTAGTTATCTAGTAAGAGAAGGTTACTAAGATTGATCTAATAAAGAACAATACCATTACTTTAATGGTGAGTACTGAGCAGTGAGTGCTTGACTTTGATGGTCGAAAAGGAATTCAAGTACTTGCCTAATAGTGGTTACTTGAACAGGTTAAGGAATTGGGACTTATTTATTTATTTGTTTATTTGTTGTATATGGAATTTTTGGGGTGTTGTTCTAATGATGTTTAGTTTCTCTTGTCTTTGTTTTTGAATTAAATGTTGGAACTATCATTAACTATGAGGTGTTTGATGGAGTGGATTAGAGTTTTTGCTTCTTTTTATTGGTTTCTTTTTATTGGTTTCACGCATAACTTCAAATGGGTTAGGTAGGATTCTTCTCTTTTTTACTTTTGATGTACACAATTGTTGTTTGATTTAATGCCTCGCCCAAATTTTCTGAATGTGTTAAACTCTCGAGGTTTATTCTTGATAATTTTTTTGTTTTGATTGTGAGTAGGAAGTTGTTTGGTGCGTTTGGAATATTTTTTTTAAGCATTTTTCTGATTCAATCGTGACAGAGTTTTTATCATTTTTTATTTCTTTTTCTTCGTTTTTGTGCCTTAGTTTGATATGGTCAAAGCTGTTTGGTTCCTTTTTTATTTGTTTTGGCTCTAATTTTGTCCAATTGTTTATTGGAAAAAGGTAAGGAAGACAAATGATTCAGTAGCTAACATTTTGCCTGAATGTGATATTTCTTTGAGGTTGAAACTGATTTTATTTTGGCCTAGGGATATGAATTTTTTATTTTTCCACATTTTAAGTTTGGCTAGAAAGTAGGAATTTATGTACATTACCACATAGCTTTTAGGTTGTGTTTGGATCTTGGATTTATATTAGGATTTGTGGTGAAAAACTGGGGACAATAATTTCAAGGTCTCATTATTGTCAAGTAATATTGATAAATGGAGTAACATTGTTGTTGGCCTAAAATGTTGGCATTTTTTTGTTGGTCTTTCAGCCAACTTGTTGCTACTTGACCAATTATAGTTGAAAAGTCTGATTAGTTTTTGGATTGTATTTTATGTATTTATTTTTGTTTTTGGAACTTTGTAGTTTTTGGCTTGAAATGGTTGATCTCCTGCTAGCTGTGATTGACCAATAGTTTTTTTTCCTTCTTCTTTAGATTATTTTATTCCCTATTATCTATAGGTCGTCTACCTTTCTGGCAATTACTGTATGGTTAAGTGTATTTTTTTTTTTTTTTTTCATTTGTGAACCTGATAATTTGGGTCATTATTAAAGATTACATTGTATTGGTAGCTAGAAATACATATGTCACTATTGTCTTGATTTTCTAATAGCATCTACACATGTGAGATGTGGCAACACATATGAATTTGTGGTTTACACATATTAGCGACCACATGGTGAACAATCTGTGAAAGCTAACCTAAATACAGAATTAGAATGAACGATTAAAATAAAATTTGATTTTTGTTAGACCTTTTTTTTTTTTTTTTTGAAACAGCCAAAAGAAACCTTTATTGATGATCAAACCATTCAAGATGAGAATACATCAAAAAGGAGAGGAAAGGGTTTGGAGAGGAACCAAACCGAAAAGGAACTGAAAAAACAAGAAAGAAGAGAAGCAGAACAAAGAAGAATAGGCAAGGAACAAAAAAGAACCAGCACATAGCTCATAATTCATCCTCGACTGAGAACAGCAGCCCAAACTCCATCTCATAGCAACAGCCCCAAATAGCAAGAGATTCATACCCCAACTGCATAATTCAAGCAGAACCCAGACCCCAAAGTGATATGCCTCAAGTTATTCAGAAACAGCACAGCAGAGGTTGATATGCCACAAACACCAGCCCAGAGAAGAGCTGAAACCGAACAACAACCTCAATAGAACATCCAACTCTGAACAGAACATCAACCTCATCAAACAGAAGCAGAGGGATACAAGTAGACTCCAAGGGAAAACAGCAAACAAATAAGACACATTACAAACTCCTCCCTGTAATGCAGCATCTAACTTGCCTAAGATTAACCAGAAAATCCTGCACAGAAAAATGGTACTTAGAGAACCTTGGTTTCAGCCATAAAGCAATTCTCACCTTAATCACTTCACATAGCTCTCCCAACTTTGAAGCAGATGCCTTAAACACTATCGCATTCCTGTGCTGCCAGGTAGACCAAAGCACAACCAGAGGCACTCCTCTCCAAATCTTCCTCTCTTGACTCCTAACACATTGTCCTTCCCACCATAATAAGACTCCATCAACAGATTTAGGTAGGGCCCCCACAACATCCCACCACAGTAACATTGCAGACCACACCTTCCAAGCAAATAGGCAGGAAATCAACACATGATTCACAGTTTCTGAGTCAACAGTGCAAAAGACACACAGGGGATGAAACAGAGTTGTTAAGGGCACCAATTCTTTATAAGTACACTGCAGTCATTACTCTGTTTCGCCAAGCTAACCAAGTAAAGAATTGGACTTTTGGAGGCATGTAAGGGATCCACACTAAATTAGTAGACCTTAACATAGGGCTAGCTGAAGCCAGCAAACCTGTGTAAGTAGAGCAGACAAAAAATACCCCAGAAGATGTTGCATTCCACACTGGGCAATCTATTTGATCTGGAACAGGAGCAGGTGTTGCTACCAGGAAGTTTCTGAGTCTGAAAACCTCACTAACCTCCCACTCATACAGCCTTCTTCTGAACTAACACACATAATTACCTTCAGGAACTTTTTGGTCATGCATTGATCTAAGTGACTCTTCTTTATTCACCACCAACCCATACAGACCCGGAAATTCCTCTCTAAGACTTGTCCTATTCCACCATTTGTCCACCCAGAATCTAACATTATTCTCATCCCCAATCTTAAGCTGAAAATTATTCATGTAAAACTTCGAGAGGGTGTTATTAAACTCTGCAATGGTAACTATGCCTTTCCATACACTGGACATTCTGCTAGTGGTAGAAGTGGGAGGAGTCCAATCCCCGAAGTCCACTTTATACTTACTGCAAACAACTCTTCTCCACAAGGCTTCCTTCTCAATCCCAAATCTCCACCACCATTTGATTAGTAAACAAGAATTTACCACTCTCACTCTTCTCAGCTCCACACCCCCCTTGCTCCAAGCTTTTAGTTAGCTCCTCCCATTTGACCATATGCACCTTTCTTCTAACTTCTGTTCCACCCCAGAGAAATGAGGCTTGCAATCTCTCCAAAATTCTAGCTACCCCATTCGACATTTTGAACAAAGACATATAATACACAAGCAAAGATGCTAGAACAGATTTTTGTTAGACCTTAATACATGCAAAATAATAAAAAGAAGTTGTGAAGAATGAATATGCAAGTAATCACATTCGGTAAAAGTATAAATTAAGAAGTATCATAAATAGAAATTATGAACTAGTTAAATAGGTAAATACATGAAACGAACTGCAATTTTGAGTTTTAGAGTTAAAAGGAAACCTGTTGTTAAAGAAGAAGTTGGTAAGTATAACAGAGTTTCAATAGAGAGCTTCAACAGGGCTTGAGTAGAATTGGGACTAAACTTCACTATAAACAAGTGAAATTGTGGTAAGTGGTGTATTTAATATATTACATTTTCAATATAGGTATCTGCTATAAATGCAATGGATGATGCAACGTGTGCATTATACATGCAAAAGAGGATATTGTGTGCACATGTGGTATTAACCTTTTTTTGACGGTAATAAAATATTTGGACAAAAAAAATTAATGTAACATTATCATAAAATTATGTAATATTATCATCAAATATATATATATATATAATAGCTATAAATTGTTGTAATTCTACTAAATAACCTATCAAGTGATATTTACTTACAATAGAAGAAAAATTAGCTATAAATTGTAGTATTGTTGTATTCTGTGTGATTTAAAAATGATATCATTTGTTTAAAATTAGCTATCAAGTGATATTTATTTGGTTGATATTTCACTATAATTTATAATTCAATTTGTAATGTAAAAACTTTTTGGTTATATTGATTATTAAAAATATTTGGAAATTACAGAAACGTTAACAAAGGAATATGACAAGAAATGTTATAAATTTTTTTATCAAATGTGAAAAAATTTGGTAAAACTTTTGGGTTTTTAACATCAGCAATGCTAGGTATCATGAAAAACCTTTCATGAAAATAATCATGAAATCTTTGTGACCCTTGGATTACATTTAAAATAAAGCACCACACACTAATCAAGGTAATCCAAGGATCGTAAAATTTTCATGATCATTTTTATGAATTTTTTTTTATGATCTCTAAGTTTTCCCTTTTAACATTAATCACATGAAAAACAGAGTGAGACAGAGAGAAAGATCTTACCGAAATAGAGCTTACCGAAACATCTCCTTCGACCTAGTTTTAAACAACAAAACATGAGGGAAAAATGGGCCCAAAAAAAAAATAGAGCCATCAATTGTCCACTTTAGAGATCTGATCGATCGAGATCAGATCGTGAACCTACTTGAAGTCGTAGTCTAATCGATCGAGATCTGATTGAACCCATCAGATTAGAGATCATCGTCCAGATCGTGAACCTATTGGTGTCAAGATCGTGAACCTATTGGTGTCAAGATGGTCAACCTATTGTGATCTAGATTTGCAGATCTTCGTTGTACCCATCTTCATCATCGTTAGGAAGAGTGAAACAAAGACTGAAACAAACATAGCTTGAGAGAGCAAGCTATACAGAGTGTAAAATGACGAAGAGGTTCTCTCTCTCAACAAAAGGGGTAGGTAGCCATGTGAATAATAATTAGCTCTCCTTCACGTAGCAATATGACAGCAAGGCTCACATCAAAATTACAAACTTGGCTTGTAAAGGAAGGTTGTTGATTAACCAAATAATCCAAAAGTCTCAAACAAACAAACAAAAGTTAAGTTGAATAAAGGTGAGGGACAAATACCGAAAGTAAAAAGAGAGCCATGGTTACTGTAGCTCTCCCAACTCCCTATTATATTATAGTAGTAAGATATATGTTCATTATTATTATTGTTAAAGGAAAAAATCTCCATTGTTTTTAAAGAAAATTTTGGTTTGTTGCTAGTGTGTTCTAACTCTCTTTTTCTATTTCAAGCTCTCTCTCTCTCTCTCGTACAAACAAGCACCTCAACCATTTCCATCAGTTGGTTTGCACCCATCATCATCTATCAAGGTCCTATTATTATCATAAGAAAATCTATCTCTCTCTCTCTCTCTCTCTCTCTCATACACACACACACACACCCTTCTCATCTCAATCCTTCTTTACTACCTCAAATTCTCTCTTACCTTAACCATTGTCATCAAAGTCCACACTTGTTGACATTTGTGGAGCTTTTGTTAAATAAATTGTTAGGATAGTATGGATCATGATAAATACCGATCATTGACCTCTCAAATTTTGGAGTAAGGGTATTTTGGTATTTTTTCACTCGTGTTCTGTTGTCTTAATTTCTATGCGTTTATAATCATTGAAGAGACAACTATCTCACATTTTGTAATTCTCTGATCATAGTGAAAATCGCAACAACTATGGATATAACCCTAGTTTTTTTGGAACTTACGTGTAGGTCCTAATAAGTGGACTTATTGTCCAATGAGTCTTGTAAGAATTAATCGCATTTTTCATCAAACACTATTAAAAAAACTTACTAATTGGTACTTTTCAGTGACAGTTTGAAAATATTGTCACAAAAAATGTCACTAATTATAAGTTTTAGCGATGGTTTCAAAAAATTGTCAAAAAAAAAAAAGTCACTAATTTTTAACTTTCAGTGACAGTTTGAAAAATTCATCACAAAAAAATTCACCAATTATAAGTTTTAGGGACAATTTATAAAAATTGTGACAAAAAATAAGTCACTATCAATTTTTAACAATGTATGCAAAAAATATCACAAAAATTTATTTTTAGCGACGATTTTACTATGACATATTTTCAATAGAACTTGATGGGAATTAAGTCTAACTTTTAAGACCTATTGGTAGTTTACCCCATGTTTTTTTTGGGTGAACCACATAAATCCTTGTGATTTTCGTTTCTTGTTTTATTTTTGTGTTTCATGTGTCAATGATCTTGGTTAGGTGTATCGATTTCTAACATAAATGAACATAAAATACGAATGAATGGAGAAGATTTTGTAGGATTTGTTAGTGTGGCCTAAAAAAAAAAAAATCTTGTCCATCCATATATGTTGTGTCCAATTCTATGAGTGATTAATGTATTCATAGATTTATTGAATGGTAATTCCATACCCCACCTTTTGTACCAAAAGAATAATTTACAATAGAGTGGGAGATAGAAAAAAATTATAAAAACATGTGAGGTGCAAATGATTGTGTGATGGGTGCAAGTGAGAAGTTGTACACTTGCATCCCCTCATGTTTGTGTAAAAAGAAAAAAAAAAAAATTTGTCCCACTAAAATGTAATTCCCCCATAATTTTATTATGGGAGATTTATTTATAAATCTCATTTTAGTAGACTTATAGCCCAATAAGTCCATAAAGTTTTCTAATATTCCATCAAATCCTATTAGACTTATATTCCAATAAGTCATTTTTTCCCATATTAGAATTATTATGTGGATTATTTTACCCTTATAAACTTTTATTATAATATATATATATATATATATAAGGGTACTCAGTCCATAGATCCAAATTTAAATTTTGTTTATCCATAGATCCAGGCACTCAAACACATTGTCCATAAGGACAAGTTTGTATAAAATGACAAAATTACCCCCATATATATAATACACGGTATACCCTCATTTGAAACCCTAACTCTCAGTCTCTCTCTCTCTCTCTCTCTCTCTCTCTCTCTCTCTCTCTCTCTCTACAGCCACTATTCTTTTCTCTCTTCTTCTCTCCATTCCCACAGGAAAACCAAACCTCGCCACCGACAGAGCAGCGCTTCTTGCCCTCTGTTCCACATGGATAACAGATCCTTTCTTTGGAACCTCTCCAAGCCCATCCCATGTTCGTGGCCCTGCATCATCTGCGACTCTGGCCTGGTCACCGAGCTTCATGTCTCTAAAATGGAACTCTTTTTTTTTTTTTTTTTATCGGCAAAAAAAAAAGACTTTATTGATGGAATAAAACCAATACATAGTACAAAATGAATTACACCAATAAAGACAAAAGGAAGGTGCAAAGGCATCACAATGGGCTAGATCATCCCAATGAGGTTGGCACCAACTAGCTCACCCAAAATGGGACTCTCTGGCCAAGTCCCACCCAACACCATCGGAAACCTAATTGCTCTCCATAACCTCAACCTCTGGTTCAACACCCTCATCGATCCACTCCCCTCGAAGGAGGCTACCATTGTTTGCTTCATCTCTCTCACCTCTCTCTTTTCATCTTTTTCACTTTCTCTCGCTTCTCCACCCTCAGACGTCGCTTCATCTAGATCGGCGTCTCCTTCGTTTTCAAGTTCTATATCTAACAATGAAGCCAAGATCTTCTAGGGTTTGATATCATCATGTTCTTAATTGCCTTTTTCATATTGAGGGTGCACAAGGAGTCCATATCTATATCTGTCAGATCCAGATCGAAATCAAAAATTCTTCAAATCGAAGAGGTTAGAGTTTTCTAATGAACTACTAGTAGAAGAACCAGAATAGATAATTTGATTCGCTCAGTAGAAGATGAAACTGAGGAAATAATAAATCTCTCGTTTTTTTTTTTTATATGTGAACCCCATTTTTGTCATTGTTAATGCTCTCACTTGCTTGAAATTCACTTTCACATTAAGTCAGGAATAGCAATCTGGCTTAGCTCATTCACCCCTAAATGAGCCTTAGGGAAGATTTCTAGCTACCTAGACTTGTAAGACAGGAACGACTATTAGGACTAGAAGAAGAACTAGTATCTAGCCAACGCATAGAAAAAAGAAGACAAAATCAAAGTCTATAATATAAATAGAGAGGTAGATCCATAGTAAATAAGATGGCATAGACATAAAAAAAAAAAAAAAAAAAAAAAAAAAAAAAAAAGTGAAGCGCTCATTTAAAGTGGCGAAGGTTTATGCTACAGTAAGAAATAACCTTTTTATATTACATTATTACAAAAAAAACAAGAGTTGGAACCTGAGAGAACTCAGTATGGAGAACGTAAGTTCGGTGGTTACTAGTTTGTTTTGTTCTGTGTTTCAAGTGATTATAATGATTTGTTTGGTTTGAAAAGCATATCTGGTGTTGTAAATTATTGAGCTATGATAAGATCACTAACATTGTATGCATTTTTTGCTTTGATTTTCAAGTTCGATTTTCAGACATATACTTCTCTATGAGCTTGAAGCCGGCGGAGGCGTTGTCAAACAGTAAGAATGAAATTGAGGAGCAAACAACAGATAAAAGGGAAGATAAAGTGCGTTTGTAAAGAAAGAGAGAGAGAGAGAGAGAGAGAGAGAGAGAGAGAGAAAGAGAGAGACAGAGAAAGAGAGATAGGTTTAACAAAGGGATACGTTCATCAGACTGCAGTTATATAGGTTCAACAAATAGATAGGTTTGAGATATTCCACATGTTTGGTTTTACACACACATAGAGATTATAGGTTCAATATATAGATATCAAAATTGAACAAATAGGTCAAAAAATTCAGCAGCTAAAAAAATAAGATCAAAATTTGAACAGATGTTTGATTACGTTGCAAAATTTGTACAAAGAAAAATATTAAACAGATAAAAAATTGGATAGGTAAAATTTGAACAGATAGAAAATTTGCCCATAAAAATTTGAACAAATAGAAAATTTACACCGAAAAATAAACAAATAGACAAAAAAAAATTGAACAGCTAGATAAAAAATTTCAACAGATAGATAAAAAAAATTGAACAGATAGATATAAATTTTGAACAGATAGTCAACGAAAAGTCAAACAGATAACAAAAAGTCAAGAGATAAAATTGTAAACAAAATATTTTTCAGGACTTCTCACTAAACTATTTCACAAAATGTGGACCTCTCACCAACAAAAAATAAATAATAAATAAATAAAATCACTAGACCTAATGCTTTAGACAATTGCTAGAATGGATTTTTCACCAATTTTCTCTATATATTATACCATATATCCAGGAGAGATAATATCAATTCTTAGATATATTTTATTTGTAGTATATATAAAACATTGTATATAGAATATGGAAGATTATTATTCTTAGTATATTCTTTGCCTCAATGTGAGCGATTTACTTAATCAACGATCTTCCTTCACTATTATTTTGCATTAGCGTCTTGCTATGGACGAACATTTGGAAAAGAAGGTTACTTATAAACCGATAATAGAAATGATGATGGACTCGCAACAGAGATGATGGTAAACCAACGATGAACAATCAATTTTTTTGTCATTGTTGCACATAAATTGAAGTCTCTTCGTCGATTTGTGTAGCCACTGGTATTATACTGGCGTTGATTATATACAGATTTTTTTTAAAAAGTGCGTCAATATATATGAACTATTTGATAATTTTTTTATATATTGTTTGCTGATTTTTATTATATTGTTTGTTACTATACTCGTTTGAAGAATTATTTTTTGTTACCATTAAATAATCGGAATAGTCGATTTTTTTTTTCTTTCAATTTTGTTTCATATTTTTATATTGCAGTGTGAATGTTCACATTGATATAAATTTAGTTTTTTTAAGGCTAGTTGTATATTAATTGTGAACTGTGAGCATTTACATTGTATTTTGGTATGAGTTTTTTTTTTTTTTTTTAAATATCGAAAGTTACTTGTGTGTCTGTTGTTTTTTGTTACTATACTTATTGGTTGAACAATTATTTTTGTTACCATTGAACAATCGAAAAAGTCAATTTTCACTTTTTTCAATTTTATGTTATATTTTCACGTTGCAGTGTAAATGTTCACATGTTAATTGTAAATTGTGAACATTTACATTGTATTTTAGTATTAGTTTTGTTTTTTTGAAAGTTAGTTGTATATTTATTGTTTTCATTACTATATTTGTTGATTAAACAATCATTTTTGTTATATTGAATAATTGAAATAGTCGATTTTCACTTTTTTTTTTAATTTTGTTTTATGATTTCACATTGCAATGTAAATGTTTACATTGATATGAGTTTATTTTTTTAAGGTTAGTTATATGTTAATTGTAAACTGTGAATATTCACATTATATTTTGGTATGAGTTTTGTTTTTTCAAAAGTTAGTTGTATGTTTGTTTTTTATTATAAACATTCACATTGTACTTTTTTATGTATTTTATTTTTTCAAAAGTTAGTTGTATGTTTGTTGTTTACTGTAAACATTCACATTGTATTTTGATTTTTGTTCATATTTTTTGTTACATTATTTTTAAAATTTTCACATTATAAAAAAAGTTGAAAGTTCATAATTTGATAATGATAGTGATATTTTCTTCTTAGAATGCGTGAGAAATTTCTCATTTGAATAAGGGAGAGATTTTTTCAATGAAATAAGGGACTATTGTTATTTTTTATTATATATTAGTTTCAAAATGAAAACATGTATAAAAGAAAATTAGAAGGATCATTTGGTAATATTATATTAAACAGTACCTAATGAAATACTTAAAAAGAAGATGGGTTAAATTGAATATAATACTTAAAAAGAGAATTTATCAAAAAAATGACCCTTTTGTTATTCACTACAAGAGAACATTTGCTGATGCAAATTCTAAAAATCTTAGTGCAAATTCTTTTTGTATGGGGCATATGGTTGTCTCTCATCTAACGTCTAGGTTGTTGATGCAAAACCTAAAAATTTTAATGCAAATTCTTGTTGTATAGGGCATATGTTTGGGGGTGTTTGGTGGGGCTTTTTTGAGCCAACTTATGACTTCTGACTTTTAAAAAGTTATTTTGGACTGTTTAGTTAAACTTATTTCAAACAGTTTCTGATTCTAACAACTTATTATAAGTCAAAAAAGCTGATTCTGAGAAGCTGCTTACCCCTTACTTCTGATTATCAACTTCTGTTGTGGACATGTTAATTCACGGTTATACTCTTAGATTTTTTTTATTTTTTATTTTTTAAAAACAAAAAAAGACCCAAATGAACTATAAAATATTTTAATTATTTTTTATGAGAAATGTAGACAAATAGTGAATAATAAAAAAATAAAAGTTAATTGAAAAAACTACTTCACAGCTTATTTAACAAATACTACTCAGCAACTTAAATCTATAATCCAACAGTTATGCAAAACAGATTAACAGCTTCTAATTAAAGTTATAACCTATAATCTGTTAAGCCATAATCTATAATCTGTTTTAACAGCTGTACCAAACAGTACCTTTGTCTCTCATCTAACATCTAGGAAAATATTATAAACAAGTTATCACCAAACTTACTAAGCGTTAAAGCGTGACGGGTCCATGTTGTCACCAATAAAAAGATACCTCATTAGAAAGTCACAGCCAATCACTAGAAATGTGAACAAAGTCTCGTGTTTATGTATCCTTTGTCGATAAAAGAAACTATCCATCGTTGGTAGTGTATTTTCCTCAACTAGGTCATGTTCATATTTTTCTTTACTAACTTTTAGTGACAATTTATCTTATCTGTCGTCATTCATTTTTACAATTTTTTGAGGTTTTGGCGAACACCCCTCATAATATCTTTCTTTTACTTAAAGCACATGAACATAAATTCTTTCGTTAAAATGATGCATGCGCACCACATATCAAAAGAGCCTAGTAGTTAATTTCACTTTCTGAACTTTAAATTTCATAACTTTTGATTGATACTCATTTTTAATAAAATTAATATTTTTAAAATTCTTTCTTTAAAATTTATCAAACAAAACCCATATTCAAAATAAAATTATGAAAAAAAAGATAGTGAAATTTCACTATGATATAAGTTCTCATTTGAATTTATTTTAAAACTATAAAATTCTATAACGTTTTGTGTAAATCTTTGAATACATATATTGATACGTTGAATAAGAAATTTTGAAAAGAAAAAAAAAGGTTAATAAAAATGTCATAGTGAAATTTCATTTTCGGTCCAAAATTCTTTGTTTAATCAATAGAGAAACATGAATTTTCTAGTAACTTTGACTCACAATGACCATACCACTTTCTAATTTTTCATATAAAATTTGTTAAAATTTTAAATATAAAAATTAGATAAACAAGACCCAAAATTGCAATAAAAAATCTACTTGCTCCAAAAATCAAGAAATTAATTTTAGAATTCCTAAATATATATATCTAACATGCATATGAAACAATTGTTTTGATATTCTACAACAAGAATGGGCTGTCACCAAAATATGCCATACTTTTCACTGTTAAATATAGTAATTATATATTTTGTCTATTATACATATCATATTATATTCATTATCATACTTAAGCTTCTTTCTTTCCATATAAACGAGTCTTGTATACATTGTTAAATAATTATTCAACACAACATTCAATATAATTCAACAAATTATATTCATGGTGAGTGTGGTTATACACCATGCAAACCACCTAAGTTGTCCCCTGTGATGCACCACCCAAGTCGTCTCTTAGCGCACCATCCAAGCCACCCCCTCTGGCATACAATCCAAGTCGTCCCCTCTAGCGCACAACCCAAGTTGCCCACTGGCTCACTTTCTTATAAGTCGCCTCCTAGCGCACAATGTCATTTGTTGCCATCACCATTTAGTACCGCATCATAAGTTACGTGTGTGCTACGTTCAACATCCAGTTCTTCTCCATTGGTCCGGCACGACCTTAAAATATCCCGACATTAATTTCGGCCAGTTTTTACAATGGTTCGACATGACATTAAACTGTCTCGAAATTAATTCCAGCTAGTTTCTATAATAGTCTAGCACAACCTTAAACAGTCCAAGCATTAGTTCTGTCCAGTTTTTAGAACGGCCAGGCACAACCTTAAATTGTCCCAACATTAGTTCCAAACAGTTTCTATAATAGTCTGGCATGGCCTTAAAATTGTCTCGGCATTAGTTTCGACTAGTTTCTATATCATGGTGAACATGGTTATACACCATGCAAACCACCTAAGTTCCCCCTATACCGCACAACTCAAGCCACCCCCTGTGACGCACCACTTAAGTCTTTCCTTAGTGCACCACCCAAGCCACCCCTCTAGTGTACAATCCAAGCCACCCCCTTTGGCGTATAATCCAAGCCGCCCCATTTGGCACACAACCCAAGGTGCCCCCTGGCACACTTTCTCATAAGTCACCCCCTAGTGCACAATGTCATTTGTTGTCATCACCATTTAGTACCACGTCATAAGTTAAGTGTGTATTACGTTTGTTTGTTCAACATCTAGTTCTTCTTCATTGGTCCGACACGACCTTAAACTATCCCGGCATTAGTTTTGGCCAGTTTCTACAATGATATAAACTGTCTCGGCATTAGTTCCGACTAGTTTGTAGAACATTCCAGCACAACCTTAAACTGTCCCGACATTAGTTCTATCCAGTTTCTAGAACGGTTTAGCACAACCTTAAACTATCTCGGCATTAGTTCCGGTCAACTTTTATAACAATTCGGCATGACTTTAAACTATCCCAACATTAGTTTCGGCTAGTTTCCTATAACAGACCGATACAACCTTAAACTGTCTCCCGGTATTAGCTCCGGCCTCTTTTCTATCTCAAGTGTCCTTGCGCTCCAGTTTGGATTTTGCAATCTATTTACCTTTTATTTTTTATTTTTTATTTTATTTCATATTTTAGTTTCTCTCTTCAAACTCGGGTTAATATCCCTACTTGAGTTTGAGGGGGAATGTTAAATATAATAACTATATATTTTATCTATCATACATACCCTATTATATTCATTACCATACTTTGGATTACCGCACTTAGGTTTCTCTCTTCCTATATGAAAGAGTCTTATATACATTGTTAAATAATTATTCAACACAACATTCAATATAATACAAATTTCTCTCTCTCTCTCTTAGATATTGTCACATTCACAAAGGGCAAAAGGTTGTTGCCAAAAACAAATGCACAATTTCATATGAAACTTTTGGGATTGAAAAAAAAACTGTCACTACAACTTGGAACAAAATATTTTTGCATTGGAAAGTTTCATCGCCAAAATGTAAAATTATTTTCAATGAAAAGTCTATCGCTAAAATGATTATATTATCACTCAAAAGTCATATTATTATTGGCATGATCTATCAACAACAATTTTTTCCATGACGATATAGTTTCTTCGTCAACAGTGGTTTCAACCATAGTAATTTTGCCGACAACTTAAGCTTCTTATATTTTTTTTTCTTTATTCTTATATTGGGGTTGAGGAGTTTGCAACTTATGTATTTATGTTACCCTGATCCTGAAATTGAGGCATGTAGGTGCTTGTAGCATTAATTGTTCTCAAGTGTCAAGATTTATAAACATGAACTTGTATATCTAATGTGATAAGAGTAACAGCAGCAATCCACCCAGTTCACACAATTCCAATACTGAAGACAGTTCCAATACTGAAGCCAGAACTGTAGGCGTGGGATAGATGCAC
Source organism: Camellia lanceoleosa (assembly GCA_025200525.1). Taxonomy (NCBI): domain Eukaryota; kingdom Viridiplantae; phylum Streptophyta; class Magnoliopsida; order Ericales; family Theaceae; genus Camellia; species Camellia lanceoleosa. The sequence goes on from CM045772.1 coordinate 5,820,735, forward strand.
TGATATAACTGTAGCATACTCTGTTAGTTAGTTAACTGTAGCAGATTCTGTTACTTAGTTAGTTAGTTTAGAGTTTGTTATAACAAACTTAATCACTTGTATATATATATACTTGTAATCCAGATCTTGTGTAATAAGAAAAAATAGAAACTATTCAGTTTCTTTTCATGGTATCAGAGCCTTGAGCTCTCACGAGCATCAAAGTAATTCAATGGCCAATTCTTCTTCGTCTACCTCTGTTTCTTCAACCATAGTGCTTTTGAGTGTTGGTGGCGAATGGATCCTAATTTTCAACCTCTGCATTCAAATCCTTCCTCCCATTCCTCTTTGAATGTTGTGTCTCAACCAAGAGCTTATTCAGTCACCAGTACACCATCCTCCTCTGGATCTGCTTCACCTACTCCTTGGTACATTGATTCTGCAGCTACAAATCACATTACCAATGATCTTAACAATCTGCAACTCTATCAACCATATCAAGGTCAAGATCAAGTCACAGTAGGTAATGGACAAACTGTTCCTATTCAGCACATTGGTAAGGGTTTGTTACCAACTCCTCACTATTCCTTCAAACTTAATCATCTTCTTCATACTCCACATATTGCTTCAAATCTGCTTTCTGTTCATCAATTAGCCAAAGATAACAACTGTTCAGTTAATTTTGATGCTAATTCCTTTTTTATTCAGGACAACCATACGAGCCAAATACTGCATAAGGGTTCTAATGTGAATGGTCTATATCATTTTGATGTCTCCACTCCAACATCTTCACCTCAAGCTCATCTCACTCAATCACAAGTTTCATTACCTGTTTGGCATCAACGGCTTGGTCATCCATCTCCTTTAAAATTTCATCATGTTGCTAAACATCTTCCTACTGTTTTTAGAAATAAAGAGTACCAAAATTTTGTGTGTACTCCATGTAGTGTTGCTAAGATTCACCGATTGCCTTTCAAATTGTCAAGTACTACTGTTAAACAACCTTTTTCACTTGTTCACAGTGATGTGTGGGGACCTTTCAATTCTTCTACTTCTGAGTATAAATACTACTTGTTGTTTGTTGATGATTTTACAAAATTTACATGGATTTATCCTCTTCGCGTTAAGAGTGCAGTATTTTCTACTTTCTTAACTTTCAAATCTTATGCTGAAACTCAGTTTTCCACTGCATTACAAGTTTTACGCACTGATAATGGGACTGAATTTGTTAACAATCAAATGCATGATTATCTTGCTGCTAATGGTATTCTTCATCATCTTACTTGTCCATATACTCCTGAGCAAAACGGAGTGGTTGAGAGAAAACATCAACACATCACTGAGACTGCCATTGCCCTGTTGCATCAATCCTCCGTTCCTCTTCAATTTTGGTTTGAAGCTATGGCTACTGCAGTTTTTCTCATTAATAGATTGCCTAGTTTGTCTCTTGATCATAAGTCTCCTTTTGAGTTGCTTTTTCATACCTTACCTGATTACACTTTCCTTCGAAGTTTCGGTTGTCAGTGTTTTCCATGGCTTAGGCCTTATGCAGCTCACAAATTAGCTCCCCGATCTGTTCCTTGTGTGTTTATTGGCTATCACCCCATCTTGAAAGGCTATAGATGCTTGGATCCTTCTTCGGAAAAATTTTTCTCTCGCCATGTTCATTTTAACGAAACTTGTTTTCCTTATGCTGCTTCATCAAACTCTTCTAGTTTGTCTAATGTTCAATCTTTCTTCCAGCTCCCTTCTTCTTTGCCTGATCCTCCTTCTCCTAACTTCTCTTCCATTCCTTCTTTTCCTTCTTCTGTTTCTTTTCCATCCGTGACGCTTCCCTCTAACTGCTTTCTTCAACAGCCTCTCTTCATCTGTGCCTTCACCTGCTTTATCTCCAAGCAATGCTGATCTCTCATCCTTCCCTTCCTCTGTTTGTCACTCTCCAGCTGTACCTGCCGTGTCTCTTCCTTCTCCTATTGTTCCCTCTCTTCCTCCTTCTTCTATTCCCATTCAATCAATTGCTATTCATCTTCCTAAATTACCTTCTGTGCCTTCCCGTAATACACATCCTATGCTCACTCGCTCTAAAGCTTGTCATCTTACTACTTCCTCACCTATTGATCTCTCCACTACTGAGCCTACTTCTGTTGCTCAGGCTCTCTCTTCTCCTCTCGATCGCAGCCATGAATCTTTGAATTTCAGCTCTTCACCAAAGAATAAGACTTGGTCTTTAGTCTCCTTGCCCCCTCATAAAACTGTTATTAGGTGTAAGTGGGTTTTTCGGATTAAAAAGAATTCTGATGGTACAATTGCTCGCTATAAAGCACGATTGGTGGCTAAAGGGTTTCTCCAACAAGAGGGAATTGACTATCAAGAAACCTTTAGTCCCGTTGCTAAACAGCCAACTATTCGGATCTTGTTATGTCTTGTGCTTCAGCAGAATTGGGTTCTCAAACAATTGGACATTTCTAATGCCTTTCTCCATGGGCATTTAGAGGAGGAGGTCTACATGGTTCAGCCTCCCGGGTTTATTGATGCTGCTTCTCCTACTCATGTTTGCCGTCTTCACAAAGCCTTGTATGGCCTAAAGCAAGCTCCTCGAGCTTGGTTTTCCACCTTCTCTACTTTCTTACGTAATCAAGGTTTTCATCATAGTCATGCTGACTCTTCTTTGTTCATTAGACAAACTTCTGCTCATCTTACCATATTACTCATTTATGTGGACGATATTTTGGTTACTGGTAGTGACTCCTCTGCCATTGAGTCCTTGCTTACCCACATGCATGTTGCCTTTTCTATGAAAGAGTTAGGATCTATATCCTATTTTCTTGGCATTTCAGTTCACTCCACCTCACAGGGTTATTTTCTTTCCCAACAAAAGTATGCTACTGAATTGCTTCATAAGGCTGGTATGGTGGCCTGCAAACCATGCTCTACACCTATGGCTGTTACATCTTCTTCTTCGGCTTCAGATACCTTACCCTTTTCTCAACCTGCTCTCTACCGAAGCTTAGTTGGTGGCCTTCAATATTTGACTATCACCCGGCCCGATCTTGCTTTGGCTGTTAACCATGCTTGCCAGCATATGCAGGCTCCTACAGTTGCTCATTTTGCTCTCATTAAACGACTGCTTCGTTATATCAAAGGAACCCTCTCTCATGGTCTTCAATTTAGTCCTGGTCCATTTCACCTTCATGCCTTTACTGATGCGAATTGGGCAGGTGATTCCTCAGATCGCCGGTCCACTTCTGGGTTCTGTGTGTTTTTGGGGCCTAATCTCATCTCCTGGTCTGCTAAAAAGCAGCCTACAGTCTCTCGCTCCTCCACCGAGGCAGAGTACCGCTCTATGGCTTCCACCACTGCTGAACTTGTGTGGTTGCAGCAATTGCTTACAGATCTGTGTGTTCCTTCTCTTCCTTCTCCTGTCTTATGGTGTGACAACATCTCTGCCATGGCCTTGGCCTCCAATCCCGTCTTTCATTCTCGCTCAAAGCATATCGAAGTCGACTGTCATTTTATTCGCGAACGTGTTGTGTCCAAGCAGCTTCAGCTTGCTTACATTCCCACTGCTGATCAGCTTGCCGACATTTTTACTAAGCCTTTGTCTTCATCTCGCTTTCATTATCTCAAAGACAAACTTCTGGTGCTTCCCACATCATCTGCTTATGGGAATGATAAGAGTAATGAACAATCCACCCAGCCACACAATTCCACATCAAGACGGTTCCAATATCAAGCTTAATCAGAGGCGTGGGATAGATGCACCGATATAATCGTAGCATACTCATTAGTTAGTTAATCAGCATGGCATTCTCATTTACTTAGTTAGTTAGTTTAGAGTTTGTTATAACAAACTTAATCACTTGTATATATATATACTTGTAATCCAGATCTTGTGTAATAAGAAAAGATAGAAACTATTCAGTTTCTTTTCATAATGCCATAGTGGTAAACGAAGAAGATTTGGTTTTAGTATAGATCTGTTGCCATGTTTGGGCATAATTAATCTTTTACACATCAATTGTTGATTACCAAAATTAGATATTCAAGCATGATGGCACCTCCAAATCCTATATACAAAGATTAGAAGGGTACAATTATGGCTCCATAATGTTTTATTACTATTTTAAGAGTATTAAAGAGGGTGTGGCTGACCATTACCAAATGAATTCCTATCAAATGATGATCCTTTATTAGTTTTCATGTTTTATTTCATTTTTAATTGCAATGTTAATTAATTTTTTACCATTTATTTCATTACTATTTGAAATCTTTCTATGTATATATACATGTAAATTAAAGTTGAAAAAGAATGCATTTCATTTTCCAAACACTCACATAAGGTTGTTCACATTTGAAATCAATTTTCTCTTTACAATTGTTAAAAATCTCTCCATTATACCATTTTTTGGGGTCAAAGAAAATAAATTCTAAAAAACTTACTTTTGAACAAAAAATAATTTGCCTACTTAGGAAATTTCAAGTAAAGAAAATTTGTAACATACCAAAAGAAGAGTTCTAGTTCAACAAATGTGTAAATAGATTAAACTTAACGTTAGTCATACAACAAGTTTTATCAAAAGAAAAATGAAATTTAATTCTGCTTCCCAAAATCTAATCCATGGTTATAATTTTGTGGAGAGAAAAACAATTGCTTGTCTAATGATAATATACAATTACACAAAGTACATAGAACAATTATTTAGATATTAAGCAATTGTCTACGAGTGAAGGAGAAGTCTCTATGGCAATATCACAAGAGTTGGCAATTTAGCTATATAATTATGACAACAACAAATTTTTGTTAGAAATACATAACAATGTTTAATTCTAGCTTTAAAGAAAAGCAACTCTAAAAAAGTGTTAAACAACAAAAATTTTCCTCAAAATTCATGATATTCTTGATTTTGAGGATTTTTTTTTTCCTGTATGTTCTAGAAAACAACAAACTGCCTTAGAAATATTGGAGCAACCCTTAAACAATTGTGCAAGAAAATAAAAAGACATTTGCATTTGGCATTCTTAATCACCCTTGGTTGAAAGGACAGTCCAAGAGTACAACCCACAAAGAAACAAAAGTAACTTCATCATTGTGTGTGTATGCCCTAATAAGACCATCTTTGGTCAACAGTGGATCCCACACTAGTTGACTTAAAGGGTGTTTGAGGAGCCAACAATAACAATGTCAACCAAAAATTAGTCTAGTGAAGGTATTTAGGGACAAAAGGCCACACCAACTTAAAGACTACATATGCGTTACTAAAAAAATTTAGATTGAAAAAAAAGCACTACAAAGAGAAGTAAAAGGACTTCACCAGCTTGATTTATACATCAGTTTTCATCCATATAGTTTTTTTATGTTGATAAAATAAAAATAAAAAGGACTTCACCAACTTGTATGTTTTTTTTGATCAGCAAAAAAGCTTTATTAATATAAAAACGCAAAACAAGCATAAATTACATCAATAAAGCGGGGAAGTGCACAAAGCATCAAAGCTATCCTTCTAGATCCCAGCTAGGTTGGCACCGCAAAGGAAGCACATTCATTTGCTAGCACTAACCCAAGATTGGTGAGAAACCAATCAGAAGAAAACAAACAAGAAAAAGAAAGAAAAAACAACAAACAACCAACTAAGCACCACTGCTTCACTCAATCAACCAACTAAGCACCACTGCTTCACTGTAACCAATCAACCAAAGCAGCCTCCACCACTGCTTCACTCACAAAACAGACCAGGTCAAGACTGCTCAGCCTTCACCAACTTGTATGTATATATGGTAAGTAAATTATTTCATGCTACATTGAACACCCCCTCATGCCACGTGGCTATGTATATATACAACCACCTACCATAATTACAGTCCCTCTTTTGCTATATATACAGACACACACCAGTCTCTCAATTCAAGCTCCATTTCATTTTCTTTCTTCTTCTTTTTTTCACTTTTGGTTGTTTGTTTCATTTGTGTTGCGCATCATCTTCACCATCTTCTTCTACTTTTTGTAACTCCATTTTGTCCTCATGTGGGAACAAGGAAGTAGTAGTACAAGTTCATGGACCATAGAAGGTCCAAGGGGCTTTTCTCACACCTTTGCACATGAGATTCATGTGTTATTGGTAGACCATGATAAGGATTCACTTGCTTCTATAGCGAGAATGCTTCAATTGTATTCTTACAAAGGTAGACGAAACTGTGACTTTTACTGATTAGACAAGTTGAAACGGCCATGCAGACAACTCTCTCTCTCTCTCTCTCTCTCTCTCTCTCTCTCTCTCTCTCTACATATATATATATATATATCATTTCCATTTCATTCTATGTTTTGATGGTGTTAAACGGTACTTCAATAATTTTTTGCTTACAAAATTCTTTTCTAATTTATGAATTCTAATGTTATTAACATTTTGTTTCTCTGGCTTTCTTTTTTATTTGACCGACAATGATACATAAATTCTCAAAAGTGTATAGAGTTTTGCTCAAAATGTGAAGGCTATTTTTTTCTATCCTTTTTTTGTTTGAGATAATCTTTTGAAGATGTTCTTGTAATAGTTGAATCTTTAAACTAAGAATGAAAAAATTAATAAAAAAATAAACCTACAGCACTCTTCTTGAAATACATTGATTCGAGACTAACTTTTGTTAATTTTTTTTTTATTCAAAACCACAAGGCCTATTATAAATTCTTGTGTTTTATTAATCTTTGAATCAGAATTTTCTCACTTCATTTCTTGGAAGAAGAAAAAAAAAAAAATCATGCTTTAGTCTTTTTTTGTTTTTTGTCCCCTTTTTGCTTTTTTATGACTTAGATTTATTTTCAATTAGTTGCCTCTATAAACAAGTAGGTTTAATTTCTAAAGTCAACTAGAATTTGATTTTTTATCAGTTTTCCATGAAAATCAAAGTGTACACATCACTGCAATGGTTAGCACCATTGATCTTTTTCTTCTACAGTTACTTCAAGAACTAAATATTATTTGTCCTTTGCAAAAGACTTCTCTTAAAACATTTATTATAAGCATCTTTCTTTTATTGATTTCTCTTCCTCACTTTTGTTCCCACATGCTTGGATTCAGTTACAGCAGTTCAATCTGGCTTGGTCGCTCTCTCAATACTTTTGAATGGAAAAGAGCAATTTGACCTTGTGCTCACAGATATGAATTTACCTGACATTGATGGATTTATGCTTCTCCAAGAGGCAATTAACAAAGGATTACCAACAATTTGTAAGTGTTGAGTTCAATCAAGTTGTTTTTATTGTTGTTTTCTATATTTTTGTCTTTTAGGATTGCACTTCTAAATTCATTTTCGGCTCTTATTTTCATTCCCAATATTAGTACTTAATGATACGTGATTAACAAATTCATTTTTTTCCAATGTGTACTCATTTATGACATGACCTCAACCAAAGTAATGTCGGCTAATGAAGATGTTATGGTGGCAAAGATAGCACTAGAAAATGGGGCATGTTTCTTTTTTGAAAAACCAATTGGTGGTAATATGCTGAAAAGCCTGTGGCAATATGTGATTAAAGAAAGGTTATTTAAGGTCCAAAATTTTGAAAAGAATGCCATTCTCCATGACACTACAAACCAAAAAGGAAAGCTTATTGAATCCAATGAAAATAACCCTGGAGGGAAGATTGAAATTGATAGCAATTCAAAAAAGACCAAGGTTGGCTCCAAGAGAAAAGCAAGAACTGGAAAAGGAAATGTGGATGAAGTAGGTGAATTAGACAAGGGCAAGAGAAAATCAACTAAGAAGAAGGTTTGCCATTTAGCAATGATTTTTTTTTTTTTTTTTTTTTGTTAATCTTTGTTATCTTGATGTACTTCTTTATTTTGAGTTAATAAATTTCTTTATTTTGCCAAACAAAAAACAAAGAAGACTTGCGTGGAATGGTCTGAGGATCTTCATGGAAAATTCATGGCTGCCGTAAATGAGCTTGGAGACGGAAGTATATATTCTTTTTGATGAAGTTTGGAAACATATTTTCTTTTTAATCCATTATGATTATTGTTTTTTTTTTTGGGTTTATAGTATATATTGGTGTTTTACGTGTTTCTTATATGCCTATTGGAACTAGAATGCTACCCGAAGGAGATACTTGATGTAATGAACGTGACTGGTTTGACACGAATGCAAGTTGCAAGTCATCTTCAGGTTTGTCACTTGTATGCATAATAGTACATGTTTAACATCCTTCCCATAAATGTCTACAAATCAAAAAAAATTAATAAAGAAAGCAAAATAACCTCTCTCTTTTTTTCCCATTGGATGTTTCTCGTAATGATTTCCGTACACCTTGGATGTTTCTCGTAATGATTTCCGTACACCTTGATATATGATCCTGTACTTTATACTACATGGTTGCAACAATTACCTTACGTGGCTAACAATTTATGACAATGACCAGTGTATATGATTGGGATAATCTTACATCTTTTACTACGTATCTTTTTTGTACTAGTTTTATGGTTATCGCTTCCACTACGACTTTTTTGAATCCTTTACACAACTAGTATAAATAGCTATCGAATAGTTTTTGACATGGTCCAAAATTTATAGCTATTTACTACATCCGCCAAACATGTACCGCTTCAAATTATGACAAGTCAAACGAGGAATTTCATGATAAAGTTTGATGGAGTTGGTGCATTTGTGAATGTCCCTTTTAAGTTAAAACTTGACATTGTTGTTGTTGTTGTTGTTGTTGTTTTTTTTTTTTTTTTTTTTAAAGATAGTGAAACTTAACATTGTTAAAGTACCAATGTGATATATAGAGTTTTTCCATTCATATCCCACTAACTTGATTTTGTATGTTCCATGCTTATTTTCCTTCCCCTCAGAAATGTCGTAATGATAATTGGCGTGCCCCAGAATCGCGCAAAGCTAATGCTTCTAGTGCAAATTCAGGCAACAATGGTTCACAATACAAATTTGGTTCAAGAAAATTTGGGACAATGCCACGCCTAGTGAAATCATCTCGTAACCCTCAAAGATCCCATTCCCAAGAAACTCGAAGAAGCAATGCAGGTCTTGAAAATTATTTATCACTATGTAGCAGTTCCTTGGGCAATGGAGAAGGAGAGCATACAGTGCAATTAATCCATTCACAACCTGACATGGTACCAAACTATTTTGGAATGCAAAACATGGGACAACTAGGAACTTGTGGCAATAATGTTATGTGCAAAGGTGATTATGTAAATTCAGCATCAAGTGATACCGGGGATGAAACCTTGGCTACTCTCTTGGAGATGACTTCTAATCAAAATCTAGAACCAATTTTATCATACTTCAATAATGTGACAATGGAAGCAGATTATCACAGCAGTTCCTTCACTCAAAACCCGATCCCTGATGATTTCTTTGATTGTCTCCTAGACATAAGAGGCCCATCAATAATGAATTATAGCTCAATCCATGAATCGTGCACCTTTGATGTTGAACCAATCTTCTTCAACCAGGTTAGCCTTTTTTGTTATTTATTTTGTTTTTCTTTTTCTTTTTGGTAAGTACCCCTTGATTCAGCATTTATTATGAAATTATTACCTTCTAATTTATTTTTTCTTATTAAGGATTTTTATTGAATAATTTGTACTTGTTCACAGCATAATGGGCGTCAAGCCTAGAAAGCGAAGGGGCGTAGAGGTGAACAACGCCAAGTTTTGTGTTCGAAACATGAACCTTCTATAGTAGAACAAAAATTTCAAGTATGTCACTATGTCAAGTCAAAATTTAAATAGTTAGAACCTATTTGAGTTTTACAATATATGTAGCTCAATAACTTAATATTAGTATCTAATCATTATAAACAATGTTTATAATTTCATATCTATAAGAATTATCTAGCTCTATTATCCGCATTGCGTTATTCGATTCCTCCCATGTGAATTGAATTTACTATTGTTAATTTTTTTCATAGTTGTTGAAGGTACAAAACTATCATTTGCAATGAGGCCATCTGAAAAAATTGGAGCCATCACAACTTACGAAAGTAATTTTGGGATTTGTTGAAGCACACCATCTCTCTCCATCTCTTTTGTCACATTTATTTGTCTAAATCGTGATTTTAAAATGTAATATTGAGAGATGTATTAGTATCAGTCACAGCCTAACAATATTAGGAGTATTGAGTAGTATGTATTGGGGATCAAGTGTCCTTATTGTAAATTTTTTTAAATCATCAGTCGTCAAAAGAGCTTTATAGTAGTCAAAACAACCAAATCAATTTTAAATCAGCTATGAACCAATATGTATCAAGAATCAACTACAATACGTATGTGATTTTCATTCTAACTAGTATATTGGGCTGTATCTATATCAAAAGAACAAAAACTGGATACATATTGGCTAATACGATATGTTTCGATTGATATTCATTTAAAACCATTAAATAAATACCTTTTAATTACAACTGGGATTGTGATTATTCAACTACCGTGAGTTGAGTATGTAATGCCCCGAAATAATTATAATGATCCAACCCAAGACAACTAATGCAAGGTAGCATAAATGAAATAATAAGCTTCCATTAATCCGAGTTAATATACAAAAGGTGACACATGCGATATATATTTATAAATAGCTCATCTTGAGCCTACAATATGTGTTACAAGTAGTAAAAAGAATGAAAGCTAAATAGATATTCATATGTCCTGAAGGCTTACATACTTCCAAGTCACTGCTTGGTTACAACAAAAATTAGTATAACTCAACACGATTAAATCCCTTGGCTATACAAAATAAATACAACAAAAGAGAAGCTCTTGCTCCAAATCCCTCCAAGCTACTGTCTTGGCGGAGACATATCACCGACACTTGAAAATAGTTTTTCCATAATAGAGTGAGCCAAAACCCAGTAGAAACAATCTAACACAATGAATGAATCTTAACAAAGATATAAGTATGATATGCATATCCAATGCCCATGATAAAATCATTCATAACTTTTTTACAAAACCAAGTCATGCCAAGCTTTATATCTCCACTCATTTTATCTCAATTCATGAGTCATTCACTATTTTATTCAAACAACCAAACTAAGGATACAATTCAATGGGTCTCTAACCAGCACAACTATTATACAGACACTTCCATTTGCCATTTTACAGATATTTCATTCCCGGAAATCGGCACCCATGTATACGCACGATTTTCGGGACTTTCACCCTGGACACACAAACCAACTTAATTCAATGAAATCCATCTCCCTTCTTCTCCCAAATATGGAGTGCATCCCCTTTCTTCTCCCAAACATCATGCATTTACAATGTATCAAAGACACAATTGATAAAAGATTAGTTTCAATTCACCTAATCCTCATGCAATTTCTACAATAATTATAGATATCCTCCACCGATGGCCTAAAATAGATATTTCTAAATAGATATACAATTTCCAAAACAGATAAATTATCCAAATTTCTATAAGTGAGAGGTAATACATATCCAATTCCACCATTTATATAAACATCCATCCAATTTCATATTCCCAATACCAATTTCATTTATTTATACAAAACAACTATTTGAGACATTTTAGGGCAAAATTCCATTTTCTTCCAAAATCCATCTCGGGTATAAAATCAACAAATTTATTACAACACAACCTTATATCTTCTCTCATAACCATTTTTAATACATACATTTGAAAACTTCTCTTTTGATTTTAAACCAAAACTCTAGATTTATTCAAAATCATCCCAAATTCTAATATTCTTTATACATCAATAAATAACTAGGTTAAAACTCATAAAAGAGTATAGAAAGTCCCTACCTCAAAGCTAGAAGACGAGCAAGTAAGGAAGAAATTCGGATAGAGTCGAAACCGAACTCTATTTGGATGGAAACGTAGCCCTCGAGACACTCTACCTTTTTAACAAAAACATACGAGTAGAGAAACCACTAAATCTAAGTGAAAATGTATAGAGAGAGAGAGAGAGAGAGTCAGTTTTAGAGAGAGAATCTCAAGATCTAGGGTTTTGAAATGTTTTAGAGAGAGATAGCGATGAAAAAATGATGTAAAAAGTGGATGTTACAAACTGATGTATGCATAGTCTGTTCGAGCACAAGAAGTGATGCTCGAGTATTAGACCCAATAAGTTATTCCGCTAGAGTGCAAGAAATGATGCTCGAACCCCAAGACACAATGAAAAAGGACCGCACCACTCGAGCTCAAGAAGTAACGCTCGAGCGTAGAAAACACACTCCCAGTAGTTTTACAGACAGAAGACTATCGCTTAAGCGCGAGAATGGCAGTTCGAGTGCACGGCTGCTCAAGTGCAAGAAACACTGCTCGAGCATAGAATATATCCTCCCAGTAGTTTTGCAGACTTGCAAAAAGTATTGAGAGTTCACAAATTCCGGTCGAGCACAAGAAGTGACACTCGAACGGAGGAGTAAAATTCTAGGCAACAAAATTTTGAAAACCAAGTAACCAACCTGTTTCAAACACAACCATTACAATCCAATAGCCAAACTGAATGAAGTATGAGGGCAAAAGACATGAACAACACTACAAAACCACAAAACCTAAGTCCAAGATACAAAAGGGTCGAGTTAAAACCGGAATCACTATAATCTCCCCTCTTAAGGAATTTCATCCCCAAAATTTCAAATCAAGTTTTGAAACTATGTTTAAACCGATCACAATAAAGATAATTAATCAATTCCATCACCATGACCCATTCTCTGGTTACACATTATCATCAACTCGATACACAAGTTTCAACATTAAAAGCACACAAAACATATACAATGTTTACATTAAATCCGTGTTTCTAAAATATATACAACATATACAATGTGTTCATATTCTTAAAACATATACAATGTTTTCATATTTCATTAACATCACAAAATTTCAATACATGATCAAGCATCAACAAATAAGTTCGGATACTTCTTATAAACCTCCAACTCACGTTCCCAAGTTACTTCCTCAATTGTCAATCAAAAAAAAAAAAAAAAAGTTGCTTCCTCAATCCCGTGATGTTTCCACAGTACTTTAAGCAAGGGAATTGTCTTGCTTTGCAAGACTTGGTCTCGACTATCCAAGACTCTCAATGGTCTCTCCTCATATGAGGCATCCTCATCTACATTTAAGTCGGTCCAATCCAACACGTGCGATGGATCCGGCTCATATTTCCGAAGCATACTAATATGAATCACATCATGAACCCCATAAAGCTGTGGCAGTAAGGCCAAACAATAAGCTACCTCTCCAATCCAATCAAAGATCTCAAAAGGCCCAATGAATCGAGGGGACAACTTCTCACTTTTTCCAAACCTCATTAAAGCCCTCCTAGGTGATATCTTCAAGAAAACATGGTCTCCCACCTCAAAAGACAAGGGTCTCCTTCTATAGTGCAACTTTCTCCGTTGTTTCCTGGACTAACTCTGGGCCCAACATAAGTGCATCACCCATCTCGGCCTAACATACAAGGGATCTACACGGTCAACCATACAAGGCCTCAAACGGTGCCATGCCAATACTCAATTGAAAGCTATTGTTATAAGCAAACTCCACTAAGGGCAAGTGTCTCTCCTACAACCCCTTAAAGTAAAAAACACAACCCCGAAAGCATATCCTTAAGGATCTGAATAGTACACTCGAACTGCCCATCAATCTGAAGATGATACGCAGTACTAAAAGTCAATCTCGTACCTAAGGCACTCTGTAGGCTCTACCATAACCGAGCCATGAAACGTGGATCTTTATCCGAAACAATCGTCACAGAGACCCCGTGCAACCTCACTATGTCCCTAATATAGAGGTCTGCAAGATGATCTACCAAGTCATTCACACGCATAAGTATAAAGTGTGCCGACTTGGTCAACCGGTCAACTACCACCAAAGTTGCATCACTACCCTGTTGAGTCCTCAGAAAGCGCACAAGAAAATCCATCATGACATGCTCCCACTTCCGCTCAGCTATAGGGAAGGGTTGCAACAAACCCGCTGGCTTCTGATGTTTGGCCTTCACTTGTTGACAAGTAAGGCACCTCAACACAAACACAGCCACATCCTTTTTTATTTCCCTCTACCAAAACTAGCAGCTAAGAGCATCTCCAATGGTTTGCCATTGGAGCTGCCATTGCTATATATAGCAGCTGCTATTGAATTTTGATGCTCCAATGGCAAAACATAGCAGCTGCTAAATTTGAGAAATGCCAAAACTTGTGTCAAATTTGACACAAGCTTTGGCAGCTGCCATTCATGCCAACTCAGCCAAAACCAACGGTTTCCCTCTCTCCCTCCTTCCTTCCCTCCCTCCCTCCATCCATGCCAATTCAGCCAATTCATCAAACAAACAGATTCATAGATTCACAGGAAAAAAAATTATTATCTATTTAATCAAACAGATTCACAGGAAAAAAACAAATCCAAAAAAATGACAGATTCATAGATTCATCAAACAGATTCACAGAAAAAAAAAAAAAAAAAAAAAAAAAAAAAAAAAAAAACTGATTAATTCACAAAAAATTGAATTGATGAATTGAACTGATTAAAAATTGATTAAAAACTGATTAAAAATTGAAAAATTAAAAACTGATTAAAAAATTAATTCACAAAAACTAATTAAAAATTGATTAATTAATGCCAAAGCTTGAGATCAGTGGACCTGTTAAAGCTTTGGCTTGAGATCAGGGCTTCAGGGCATGTCTATTAACATCACAACAAACCAAGTTCTTCACTGCACTAAGCAAATCTTTTGCTTTAACAGGTTCACCAAGGTAAATGCAAAGCTTATTTATAGTATGACACAGGGCTTGAGATCAGTAGAGAGATCAGTGAAGATCTGTGAATATCAGTGAAAATCAGTTTCAGTGAAGATCGGGACCGAGATCAGTGAAGATCTGTGAGGATCTGTTTCACTACTCTGGAAGATCAGTGAAGATGGGGACCAAGATCAGTGAAGATTTGGAAGATTTGAGGAGAGGAGATGAGAAAAGAGGAGAGAAAGATGAAGATCAGTGAGGGCAATGAAGGAAGGGAGAGAGAGAGAGAGAGAGAGAGAGAGAGAGAGAGAGAGAAAAAGAGAGAGAGCTTGGTGTATAGATAGATAGATCCGACTCAAACAAGAGGGCATATAGATAGATAGATGCACGGATTGTTCTAGATAAATGGATGGATGGAGCCGTTGGATCATATAATCCAACGGTGCTATTTTGTGAAAGGAATTTGAGCAACGGCTCTTTTTCAAACAACAGCTATAAATTAACGGGTATTTTTTCTAAACGGTCATATTTTGTATTTCTATAAATAAAAACTCTTCATCTCAATTTCATTTCACACCAAACATTTTAAATTTTATTTTTCTTTTCTCTTCTTTTTATTTGAATTTTATTTCACACCAACTTCACAAATTATTTTCTTCTTTGTTTTTTTACACAATCACTATGGAAGGTTCATCAAAAATGAAGAGAGGAAAATCATTTACCACTCAAGAAGATGTGGCAATTTGTAGAGCTTGGTGTCACATTACTGAAGACCCAACTGTTGGGAATTCACAATCTCATGCTCATTTTTGGGGAAGAATTTTTGAAAATTATTGTTCATTGCAGAATGATCACTCAAGAACACAAGTGTCTATCTCATCTCGATGGGGTGTAATCATGAAATGTTGTAACAAATTTCGTGGGTGTCTAGCGCAAGTTGAAAATCTACATCCAAGTGGAGCGTCACAAGTTGATATAGTAAGATTTCATTTCCATTTATTATGTTAGTTTTTTTATTTGTCTTACATAAAAATTAACTTATTAATTAATTTAATATTTTATTGATATAGATGCTTCAAGCAAAACTGTTATACCATCAAGATGAAAACAAACATTTTCTTTTTGAACATTGTTGGCCAATCTTGCAAAACAATATCAAGTGGCAAGATGTAACTCCTACGAACACGGTGAAGTCAAGAATACATACACCGTTTTCCCCTAATTCAACCCCTGATTCCCCTATGGATAACTGCATTTCTCTTGAAGATGACACCAGTCCAAGTGTTGGTAACAATCCAACTGTCGGTGAGGGCAGTGTCTCTGCAAGGGGTAAAAGGCCGATGGGTAGGAAATCTGCAAAAGAATTATTTCGGAAAAATCAAGTCGCTCAAGCTGAAGTTCAAAAAATGGGCACACAATTGGACACATTTAACCAATACCTTGCTGAGAAGGAAAAGAAAAAAGATGAAAGAGAAGAAAAAAGGATTCAAGCACTGCAGGAGATGAAAGAACTTGAGATGAAAAAACATGAGTTTGAGATCAGAAAACAAGAACATGAGATGAAAAAGGAAGAACATATGATAATGACTACGGATATTTCTCATTTGGACCCTCAGATGAAAGCGTATTACACAATGCGAAAAAATGAGATTTTCGCCAAGTGGTCCTCAAATGTGAGCAGCCCAAATTTTTATTTCCCCCTACCTCCTGATGAATAATTATAGGATAAATGTTAGTCTTTATTTTTTGCAATATCATTTATTTTTTGATGTAATTTTTAGTCTTTATTTGCAATGTAATTTGTATTTTGTAATGAAATTTCATGTTTTTTTTTTTTTTTTTTTGAGTATTTTGTACTTCACAATGTAATATTATTTTTTGTATAATGTCCACTAATTTGTATTATAATTTAATATTTTCAATAAAGTATAATGCAAAAAAATAAATATATTTTTTCAAATGATGGCAATAAAAAGATAAAATACTTTAGCTGATATTAAATGAAGATAATTTTATTATAATAAAAAGACATTATAATATAAATATATAATTTTTTTCAATTTTTCAATTTTTTATATTTTTTATATTTGTCTCGTTGGGAAAAATATAAATATATAATTTTTTTAACAAACAGGTAAAAAAATGTCACAAAAGACAAAAAATAAACAAAAATAAAATCACAAAAAACCTATATCCAAACAACACCTACAACCTTGAAGGGAAAGTTGGTTGAGATTTGCCAAAGATAGCAAATGACCATTGGAGCACCATTGCTATAATTTGACAAAATAACACTATTCATTGCCAAATTATAGCAATAGCAATAGCAAAATAGCAACTACCATTGGAGATGCTCTAAGGTCGTGATACATCTTTGTACCTCCTAGATGCACCGCAAGGCGTAAACGATGAAACTCTCGGAGTACTTCCTCTCGACAAAACTCCGGCATGAAGAGACGGTCAAGGTATCTAACACTCAAGTTAGAGTACACGTTTAAGCCTCTGTCTACCTTCCCACTGGAAATCTTCTCCTAGAGGGATTCCATCTCAAGGTCATCCCTCTATGCTACTATCACTCGGTTCACAAGTGTAGGTTATGCAACTACTTAAAACAAGGCCGCCGACTCAATGGACTCACCAAGATGCAAGTCAAACTGACCAATAGCACCCAACATTTCTCATTCCTGGACGACAATATAAGCAACACTACCAATAGATTTTCTACCCAATGCATCGGCCACAACATTGGCCTTCTTCGGATGATAGTGTAATTCAAATTCATAATCCTCTATGAACTTCATCCACCTCCTCTACCTCAAATTCAAGTCTTTCTGTGTAAACAGATATTTCAGACTCTTATGATCAGAAAACACTTCAAATTTCTCACCATACAAATAATGCCTCTAAATCTTTAAGGCAAAGATCACCGCCACTAACTCTAGGTCATGAGTAGGGTAGTTCTTCTCATGTGTTTTCAACTGCTACGAGCCATATGCTTCTACCTTCTCCTCTTGCATCAAAACACAACCTAAACCTTCACATATAGCATCACAATACACCGAATAGCCTAAACCCCTCTTCGGAATAATCAAGACAGGAGCAGTGGTAAGCCTAACCTTAAGCTCTTGAAATGACTTCTCACAAGTCTTACTCCACACAAACTTAATTCCCTTCCTCGTCAGTCTAGTTAACGGTGAAACTAATCTAGAGAAATCTTTCACAAACCGACGGTAATACCCCGCCAACCTCAAGAAACTACGGATCTCAAAAGCATTCTTAGGTTGTTTCCAATCTTGCACTGCCTCTATCTTAGATGAATCTACAGTTACCCCTTCCCCGGATACCACATGACCTAAGAGCTTAACTTCCCTCAGCCAGAATTCACATTTTCCAAACTTAGCATACAGTTTGTGGGTTCTAAGCAACTCAAGCACCACTCGCAAGTGTTCCTCATACTCATCCTCATAGGGTGAATAAATCAAGATGTCGTCCACAAAGACGACCATAAAACAATCTAGGAACTCGTGAAAGTTCTGGTTCATCAAATCTATAAACACAGCTACTGCATTGGTTAGCCCAAAGGGCATCACTAGAAACTCGTAATGGCCATATCGCATACGGAATGCCGTCTTCTGGATAACCCACTCCCTTACTCTCAACTAGAGTTGTGTACAATACTGCCAAAACCGCTTCGAATTGCTCCGAATCGCTCCGAACCGCACATTTTTTTAACTCTGGCGGGCGGGTTGAGCGGGTGGGACTTCCAAGAGTGACGGGTCGGCGCAGGTAGCGGTTTGAAAATTTCCAACCAACAATGTAAACAACTGACCCGACCTGCCTATCAATATTTCAATGTCTGTTACTGTATATACAATACAAACACATGGCAGCAAAAGTAAATATACTCTCTCACATGCAATACTTCCTCAATTAGCCCTAATTGATGCCCAAAACATCTCATCTCATTCACACATCATCGCTGATTTGCCGTTGCTCTCATTCACAACCAAACACCCAAACATCATCGCCGATCGCCACTACTCTTCACTCGCCCTTGTTGTTCTCCGCTCACCGCCACTGGTCCCCTCATCGTCGGTACATACCCCTCTCTCTCTCTGTTCTCTCTCTCTCTCTCTCTCTCTCTCTCTCTCGGTCTGCTCTCTCTGTTCTCTTTCGCTCTACTCTTTTCTCTCTCTCTGTGTGCTCTCTCTAAAGTTTGGTATGCATGACTTTGTTTCAGATTTTATCGATGGTAATCGGATGCATACCATTTTTAAAGAATTTGATACTTACGCCTAATGCTCATCTTTACTTCTTCAGAGACAACTACACAATTCTTTAGTATGCGCTGTTCCATCTCTCTTATCTTTATTTGGTGTTTCCTTTTCTTTAAAGTTCTGCATATATATGTATACATATTTGTATATATTGTTATACCTTTTTATCAAGTGTTTCTGCACATGAAGCATGATTTTAATATATAATATGCTTCATAATAGAACTTCAGAAAGAATAGTGAACGAAATCGGTGGGGTAGACATAGAAATGCAACCCTCTATCCATTTCTTGATTTGGGAATTACATATTTGGGGTAGACTCCATTCTTATTCTTGAATATTATTTTTTTTTAATGTTATATTAGATGAATATTTTAATTTTGACTATTTTAGTTAATTTATAAATTATATTTTTTAACTCTTTCATTCAAGTTCTGTAATTTGAATTATATTTTTTATAAACCGCCAATCTGTCCGAATTGCCAAGGCAAATCCGTCATTATTTGCCAACCGAACCATCAGTTTTTGATAAGAAAAATAGCAAATTCTAATGCCACTTTTATCAATCCGCCACCTGCCGTACAATTTCTATTTTTCTCCCAAACCGTACCGATCCGCACCGCGCACACCCCTACTCTCAACTGGTGATAACCCGATATCAAGTCTATCTTAGAAAAACAACAAAACCCCTTCAACTGATCAAACAAATCATCTATAGGAGGCATTGAGTACTTGTTTTTAACAGTTACCCGGTTTAACTTCTGGTAATCTATACAAAGTTGCAACACACCATCTTTTTTTTTTTTGCAAAGAAAGCCGATGCTCCGCAAGGTGAAGTACTAGGGTGGATAAAACCCTTTTCTAATAATTCTTGGAGTTGAATATTCAACTCATTCAACTCAGAAGGTGCAAATCTATACAGTGTTATAGAAATCGGTGTCGTGCCAGGCACTAAATCAATTAAGAACTCAATCTCTCAATGAGGTGGTAAACTAGTAAGATCCTCGAAAAAAATGTTCGGGTATTCACAAACCACTATTGGCTACTCAACTTGGACTTTATCACACTCCCTACTTAAGAAGTTGGCAAGAAGACAACTAAGTTCACTCCGCCAACACGGATCATACACCGGTGATAAGACTCTATCAACCCAGTCCCCCAAAAAATAAAAACAATCACAACTCAAGGTACATATAGTAACGCTCTAATGGTAGCAATCTATGACAACCCGATATGATGACAATTAATCCATATCCAAAGTAACATCAAAACTAGATATGTCCATCAACACAAATGCAAAAGGAAGTCGACGGCCGGAAACCTCTATGTCACAACTCCAACATCTCTACTTCAAAGCAGTTTCACCACCAATAGGTGACTCTACACAAAGAGGAGATGCTAACTGAGCCAGCTCTAACCCCAAAATAGATACAAATGCAGACGAGATAAATAAATGGGATGCACATGTGTCAATCAACACATTAGCAACTGAATTGCAAAACAAGAAGGTACCTCTCACTATTGAAGAAGTTAGTAGATCCGCCTGTAAAGATACACACACCTCAGAGGTCTCTGCCAACTCGCTCACCCTCGAATGATAAGCCTAATGCACTAACCGAGCGAAGAGGCTCCTAATTGGCCCTCGAGGCTCAGATCTTAGACTGCTAGTGGCTCTGTGTTTACCTCGAACCAGACACACCAAGTATACCACCCAACTAAGGCCAAAACCTTTTCATGTGCCCCGCCTGCTTACATTGATAACAAGTGAGCAGTTGCCTCTCCCTTGACTTTGGCTCTAAGAACGAACTGAAGACGATGCAGACCGCTGCCCTCCTCCTCTCTACAGGCAAGCTAGAGACTTATGGCCTAACTGACCACACTTGAAGCAAGTGATATCTCCCTGACCACCTCTTCCAGAACTCGAACTCGATACTGGAAAAGTGGACCTTGACTGAGCTCCCTAGGACTGTTGTGGGTTAGAACCTCTCTACCTCTTACTGTCCCCCTGAATATCCTGACTCCTCCTAGAGCCCTTCATCTTCTCCTTCTCCTTCTCCATTTGTATTACGGTCTCAAGATGAGCCGCCCCCTCCACAAGGCATTCATAGTCTCTAATCATTGACCCAGCCACTTTGAACAAGAGTTCGGCCCTCAATCTCTTCTCGAACTCTAAACAATAACGCTCCTTAGTAGCCACGAGTTCTGATGAAAAACCTCGACAAGCTAGTAGATGTGGCCTTAAACTCGGCCACCGGAGTGTTCTACTACACAAGTTTGGAGAACCGATCTCTCAACTTCTCCCAAACTATGGAAAGCAAGAATTTATCCTGGAAGGCGCTAACAAAAACCTCCCAGGTCACCCCAATGCACCCACGTGCATACTTCCACCACTGACTTGTATCTCCCTTAAGTTGGAAGGATGCCAAGGTCACTTTTACTTGGTTGTCCTCGATGTCAAGCATTTCAAACGTCTTCACTATCTGCTCTAGCTACTCATCCACCTTCAGTGGCTCCTTGGGACCACCCAAAAACTCATTCAGATTTGACCGAAAAAACTCTCGCTTCAAGAATGACGGCCCTATCTCAGCTACTTGGGCCTGGATTTGATTCTCAGCTTTGAGAATGTCCATAAACTCCTGCAATGCTCCGGCCATTTTATGGGCTAAGGCACTCATGGCCTGCTGACCCACTGATTCAGCCACATTAGCCTGATCAACCCCTTCTTCTTGCGCTAGAATATCATCCGATAAAGGCACCTCATGCCTCCTAGGCCTACCATGCCTATCACCACCACGTCCACTTCCTGACATGCTAATGAAAGTAACACAAAAGATTAGCATATTTACAAATGTGTCGAAGCTAACTCACTCGCATCCAAGGTTCTGAAAAGCGATTGTGGTCACCGTAACGGTGGCGGTAGCGTAGTTGCGGTTGCGCGGTATAAAGGTCGTAGCGTAACGGTTGAAGTAACCGGAACCGTGAATTTTTTTATTTTTCACACAATTTGAAAAAAATTCACCGATACGCATATTGTTTTTCCGTAATCATATTTATTGGGTTTCAAAATAAATATTGATCAATTTTTATAAATTTTTAAGTATGATCCAATATATTTCATATATTTAAATCATTATAAACTGAGTTTTTTACATTTTATTTTAATAATTAATGACTTTATATGTCATAAATCCATATTACGCTTGTGGCAAAAAAAAAAAAAATTTATTGGACTTATATATATGGAATTTTTTTTTAAATTATTATACTTGTAGAAACAAATGCAAATTTTAACTTGAATGGTTTTAAAAAATAAATTATACATGCTAATGTAATCATATAAAAAATAAGTTATAAAGAAATTTTTTTTACTTTTAGATTTTGATCACTTGAATATTCATTCTCTTTTTGGATAACCTGTAAATAAAAATAAAATAAACTAATCAAAAAAATTTGACATGTATAAAATAAGTATTAATATATAATTATAAGTGTTATGTTTTCTAAATATTTTACATAAAAATTAATCACTAACTATTATATATAAGATAAACAATGACAAAAGTAATAGATAATGACCACACTTATTATTATTATTATTATTATTATTATTATTATTATTATTATTATTATTATTATCAAACAATATATAGATAGACACATACAAACAAAATGGTTGAGTGATAGCAACTGAATAGAATAGCATAGGTCTTACAGTTTCAACAAATCAATAACATGTTCTTTATCTTCCATCTTCTCTCTCTCTCTATCTCTTACTCCTCTATGTTCCCTCTTCATCTTCTCTCTTCTCTCTTCTCTCTCTATCCCTCTTCTTCCATTTTTCACTTTTTTTTTTTTTAAAAAAAAAAAAAAACATTTTGGAACCGTTATGTAGCGGTACGTAACAAGCCGTTACGACTGCTACGGCAGCCACTACGGCCAACACACTTATGAATCTTAATCTCAGTACAAAAACAGTCGTCACAGGTGGCGATAACGACCACAACCATTACGTAACGGTTGTGGCCGCTTTTTAAAACCTTGCTCGCATCCTAATGCGATGGACAACAGTAATTCACTCCACATAAGCATATTGTCACATAAACACATACCAATTTCATTTCCGGATAATAACCGTCCCGCGGCGTTAGCAGAATTCTAATTAGAAACAACAGTGATCAAATACTCTTCTAATAGAACTTCTAGAAACTCATAGACTCAATCAACATCCTAGAAACTAAATCTCATACCCATATAATCATATAAGCATGTTATCATGTAAATACATCGTACATACTAAAGTCTCTATCAAGCGAGACAAACCCATTGTAACAATAACCACTTCCCACATGCTCAAAGTATTCAAACCCAGTACACTTTGATACCAAGTTGTAACACCCCGAAATAATTATAATGATCCAACCCAAGACAACTAATACAAGGTAACATAAATGAAATAATAAGCTTCCATTAATTAGAGTTAATATACAAAAAGTGACACATACGATATACATTCATAAATAGCTCATCCTGAGTCTACAGCATGTATTACAAGTAGTAAAAAAAATGAAAGTTAAACAGATATTCATATGCCCTAAAGGGTTACATCTTTCCAAGTTACTGCTTGGTTACAACAAAAATGAGTCTAGCTCAACACGATTAAATCCCTTGGCTATACAAAATAAATACACCAAAAGAAAAGCTCTTGCTCCAAACCCCTCCAAGTTACTGTCTTGGCAAAGGCATATCACCGACACCTGAAAATAGTTTTTCCCAAATAGGGTGAGCCAAAACTCACTAGAAACAATCTATTACAATGTATAAATCTTAACAAAGATATAAGTATGATATGCATATCTAATGTCTATGATAAAATCATTCATAACTGTTTTACAAAACCATGTCATGCCAAGCTTTATATCTCCATTCATTTTAACTCAATTCTTGAGTCACTCACTATTTTATTCAAACAACCAAACTGATAATGCAACTCAATGAGTCTCTAACCAGCACAACCATTATACAGACACTTCCATTTGTCATTTTACGGATATTTCATCTACAAGAATCGGCACCAATGCATATACGCGGTTTTTTGGACTTTCACCCTAGACCCACAGGCCAACTTAATTCAATGGAATCCATCCCCCTTCTTCTCTCAAACATGGAATACATCATCTTTCTTCTCCCAAACATCATACATTTATAATGTATCAAAGACACAACAAATAAGAGATTAGTTTCAATTCACCTAATTCTCATGCAATTTCTACAACAATCAAAGCTATCCTCCACCGATAGCCCAAAACAAATATTTCTAAACAGATATACAATCTTCAAGATAGATAAATTATCCAAATTTCCATAAGTGAGAGGTAATACATATCCAACTCCACCATTTATATAAGCATTCATCAAATTTCATATTCCTAATACCAATTTCATTTATTTATACAAAACAACTATTTGAGATATTTTAGGACAAAACTTCATTTTCTTCTAAAATCCATCCCGAATATCAAAATCAATAAATTTATCACAACATAACCTCACATCTCCTCCCATAACTATTTTTAATACATACATATGAAAACCTCTCTTTTGATTTTAAATCAAAACCCTAAGTTTGTTCAAAATCATCCCAAATTCTAATATTCTTTACATATCAACAAATAACTAAGTTAAAACTCATAAAAGAGTATAGTAAATCCCTACCTCAAAGCTAAAAGACGAGAAAGCAAGGAAGAACTTCAGGTGAAGCCAAAACCTAACTCTATTCGGATGAAAACATAGCCCTCGAGACGCTCTACCTTTTTAACAAAGACGCACGGGTACAGAAACCACCAAATCTATGTGAAAATGTAAAGAGAGTGTGAGTTTTAGAGAGAAAAGCTCAAAATCTAGGATTTTGAAATGTTTTAGAGAGAGACAGAGATGAAAAAGTGATGTAAAAAATGGTTATTACGAACTAATATACGCACAGTCTGCTCGAGCGTAAGAAGTGACGCTCGAGTGTCAGACACAATAAGTTGTTTCGCTCGAATGCAAGAAATGACACTCGGGCATTAAGACACAATGAAAAAAGGGCGGCAACACTCGAGCTCAGAAACTGACGCTCAAGCGTAGAAAACACACTCCCAGTAATTTTACAGACAGAAGACTATCGCTCGAGCGCGGGAATGGCCGCTCAAGCGCACGACCACTCGAGTACAAGAAACACTGCTCTAGCGTAGAATACACTCTACCAGTAGTTTTGCAGACCTGCAAAAGTACTGACAGTTCACAAATCCCACTCGAACGCAAGAAGTGACACTCGAGCAGATGGGTAAAATTCAGGGTAACAAAAGTTTGAAAACCAAGCAACTAACCTGTTCCAAACGCAACCATTGCAATCCAATAGCCAAACTCAAGAAAGTATAAGGAGAAAAGACATGAACAACATTACGAAACCACAAAATCCGAGTCCAAGATACAAAAGAGTAGGATTAAAACCGGAATCACTACAGAGTGATTCTTGAAATATATTCAAATCCTCATCTTTTCTTTATGCCTTTCTCCATATCAAATACATTGTTTGTTACATATAATGTCCAAGGAAATTTGGTTGTGACGAATACAAGTTGTCACTAATAACTTTGAACGCCAAAAGTTTTTTTTGAATCAGTCTTGTCTAAGGCAAATGCATAAGCAGCAAAATTATGACCCATATGTGAGAATTAACGATAAAATGTTTAGTTAGAAAACATCTTTACCATGAGCAATGAAAGTATTTCATCACAATGCACGGCATTGAAAATAATACAACATTTGCAACTTTTTTTGTCGCTAATAAAATCATATACATCACGATAAAATTTTTGGTACCAACTATGCATGGCAATGCAATGAAATAACTTGGTGCTCCCCTCAAATTTAGTGTCGAAAAAATTAATAACGTCAAATAATTGTTGCTTCCATATTTACTAAAGGGCAAATGTATCTACACTCATAATTTTTTACTCCCAAGTATCACACAACTGCTTCAATTTTAAAATCTGTTGGGTATCTCTCTTTCCTTCCTCTTTTTTTTTCTTTTTTTTTTTTTGTGTGTGTGTGTGAGAAAGAACAAGATCATCAATAGATATAAAACCTACTTTCTTTCCATTTTCTATCACACTCACTGTTGACCAAATTTTATATAGATTGCACTCTATATTGCAATTCTAAAATTGTCACAATTTTTTTTATTTTTCAAAAAACCCTACATGATTTGGATCACTTATGCTGTATATGAATCATAAATTTAAATAGAAATTTGAAAAGTGAAAGGAAAATGAAAAAAAAAAAAATTAATTTGTATTTCATTCACATTTTACTTACCTTTAGAGTTAATTCCATTTCCCTTTCCATTTTTAAATTTATATCGAAATATCCATAATCCAAATACACTCTTAGTGAGTTGGGAACTACAGAATTCGAGTCAAATAACTATATGGGTTGTAGTTATCAAGACATATCAAACAAAATCAATCGATAGTTTGGATTGTCTTCATTGACTGTAAGTCATTGATTAGATGGTAGAATGCCTAAAAAAGAGAAAATGTTCAACTTTGTTCGAAATTTTTGCTATTTTGTTTTTCATTTATAGGTGAAAATATGGATAATATAAAGGAATGTGAGGAGAAATATGAGTATGTAAAATATGGAAAGGATAAAAGTGTTTGGAACACACTAATGGACATATTGGATTGCAAGTTTTAAATTTGAAAAGTTGGGAGTAAAAAAGCCAGCTTATTTTTATCTTTTCTGATGGATTGCAAGTTTCAAATTTGAAAAGTTGGGAGTAAAAAAAGGCCAGCTTGTTTTTATCTTTTCTGACTATTTTTTTTAAATTGAGTTATTATTTGTTTTTACTTGGTCATTCTCGATTACAGAATTCTAAAAATTTAAAAAGAAAAACAAAACAAAACAAAACAAAAACAAATAAGTTAATTTTGAAATTTTCACCAAATATGAAAATCAGCCAAATTCAAACAAAAAACTTAACATAAATTGGCTTATTTTTTACCTTTTTGGATTATTTAAAAAATAAAAAAATAAAAAATTTAAGTTTGCCTAGTAAGAAATTAGATATAATAAAAATAAAAATAAAAATTTACTAAAGGCGAAAATAAATTGTATTAAAAAAGTTAACACTACAAGAAAATGCACAATTGGCGACTAAAAAAAGCATTTTCGTCGCTGAAAGTCGACGAAATGGCGACTAAAATCAGTTTTGTCGCCAAACCTAAGCACTTTTGCCGACTAAAGCACTTTAGTCGCCGAATGTAGGCCTTTTGGCGACTAAAAGTCGGTTTAGTCGCCGAATATAGTAGTTTTAGCGACTGAAAAAAATTTAGTAGCTAAAGGAATGGTTTTTGGCGACTAAAAACCATTTAGTCGCGAAATCTATAGGTTTTGGCGACTAAAAAAAACTTTAGTCGCCGAATATGGGTCTTTTACCGACAAAAAAATTTTTAGTAGCTAAAACCTGGACAAGTGGCGACTAAAATTTATTTTAGTCGGCAAAATTCGAGATTTTGGCGACAAAAAATGAGTTTAGTCGCCGATTGTAGTTTTTTTGGGCGGAAATTCAAGTTTTTAGCGACAAAACAGAATTTAGTAGCCAAATGGCACAGAGTGGGCGACTAAAATTCACATGTAGTGGCCAAAAGTCCTCTCATATTTTTTTTTAATAAATACTTTATTTTTTTACATAAAATACATTAAATAAAAATAATTATTTATATATATAGTTTGTATTAATACCGGTATAAATAGTATATAAATAATATATGTTGCATTAATATTCACGTGAGGTTGTAGTGGCATAGTGGGGGAGAGAGTGTTGCTAAAGGTTGACAAAGTTGGGACTTGGTGGTCACGGGTTCAAATCAAGCAAAGAAAGGGAAAAATTTTTTTTTTGTGAAAATACTTTCAGCGACTAAATCCTTTAGTCGCCAAAGGTGTTTGTAATTAAATTAATAATATAAAAAATTAACTATTGGCGACAAAAGGTTTAGTCGGCAAAGGTTAAATTCTCAAAAATTCAATTGACAATTGGCGACGAAATCTTTAGTCGCTGAAGACCAAGAAATGGCGACTAACAGATTTTTAGTCGCCAAAGACAATTGGCGACCAGGTTTTGGCGACAAGCTGGGCGACTAAACCTTTTAGTCGGGAAAAGTCGAATTTTGACATTTGGCGACTAAAATGGGACCTTTGGCGACTAAAAATTTAGTCGCCAAAGGTGTGTTTTTTTGTAGTGTAAAAAAAGCTACCCCAAATCCATTAAAATTAAAAGAACTTTTTTTTTTTTTTTTTGTAGTTTCTTCTATGATAATTATATATTGACTAATTTTTTTATTTTTTATTTTAGATAGCATATATTGACTAAATTTGAATATCAAAATTTTTAAATCAATTAATGAATTTGATACATTACTTTCATGAATTTTTTGTTTATCTATATCAATAAAATAGTGACACAATCAAATTATAAAAAAATAAAATCACCAAACCATTGTTGTTTTTTTTAATAACCAAACAAGATGCAAAGGGTTTCTCTTCAACTAAAAAAGGCGTAATTTTGGGCTAAAGGACCCATTTAGAACCAACCAACTACCTTGGCCCCCAGCTAGTTAAAGCCCTTATAGTTAGGGCTATTCGCCTTGCGCTTGCAATTAGTTAAGCCCTTAATAGTAACAAAAGGATAAATTACGAATACACCTCCTGAAATTTATTTTAAATATGTATTGTCTCTTACAAATTTGAAAGTTACATTTTAACTCTTGAAATTTTCAAAACCGGTACAGAGCCCGAATATAGGGGCTCGAATTTGGCTCAAAATTAGGGGAAAGAAGAAGGAGGAGGAGAAGGAGGAGGAGGAGAAGAAGAACTGGACTGGAGGGGCCAACAAAATCGAGCAGAGGTGGAGGCGGAGGCGGAGGTGGAAGCGGAGGCGGTGGCGGGCTGAGGCAACGAGGCGACGAGTCATGAGATCGGCCGACGAGCTGCGACGCCGACGAGCTGCATTCTCTCTCTCGCCTCTATGTTCTCTCTCTCTCGCCTCTGTTCAACTCAACGAAGAAGAAGAAAGAAAAGAAAGAAATGGAAGAAAATGAAGAAAAGGAAAAAGGAAAAAAAAAAAAAATTAAAACCCAAAACAACGTCGTTTTGGGTTTTGAGCCAAATTCGAGCCCCTAATTTCGGGCCCTCAACCATTTTTTCTGAAATTTTATAACAAATGACCCTTTTTATTAATAAATTTTCAAGTCAATTAACAGTTTTTAATGAGGTTAAAAATTTATTTTAATTAATAATTCAAGTAATTTTATCATTGTATAGGAGAACAATTAGAAATTTTATTTTTTCAGTTAATTATATTAAATAAAAAATTTTGACAATGGATATTTATAATCTATCAAATCACAAGAAATAATTCCTATTTTAAACAAACGTGAAGGGGTGTGTTTGTAATTTTGGGACAAACCTCAGTTAAAATTATTGTTGCCCAATCTAAGTGAAATTTTGGAAACTAACTATTTTAGTTGATTTTTGGACTTTTTAAGACATGCTAAAAAATAAAGAGAATAGTTAACTTTTTTATAATGATTTTTTAGCTTTTTAGCTAAAATATGGACTTCCCATGCTTGTATAAACTAAACAATCCAAAATAATTCCAGGTCAAATTTAATGTTTGGTTAAGTTTTCAAAATATGTTTTAATTTTTTTAAAATTAATTAATTAGATAAAAATAAATATTAAAAAAATATTCTTAAATTTAATATTTTCTTTCCAAACAAAGATAAAATCATATGAAAATAATGTTTTTTTTTTTTATAACTTTTTTCTTCAAACTTGCTTTTTCACCCTGTATCCTAATGTTTAAGTTATATTTATTTTATTTTTATTTATTATTACAATTATATATTTTTTAATAAATTAGCTTTGCTAAACTGTGAAACAACAAGATCAAACTTTTATCCTTCAAAGTTTTTTCCTGGGTTTCTTTGTATCTATACCATATATTAAGAAAATGAGATTTCTAAGGAGAAGAATATTGTGAAACTCAAAACCATCACCCTATTATTTTAGAATTCTTATTTTTTAAATAATTAAAAAATCTTGGCTAACTTTTATTGAATCATTAAAAAAATTTATTATACCTTAATTTATACATTTCAAAATGAAAGTTAATTAATCCATTTATAAATTTAAATTTAGAAATTTGAAAAGGAAAGTTAACTAATCATTTAAAAAAAAAAAAAAACCTTCTAACTTTTATTGAATCATTTTAAAAATTATAAATAAAAAAATAAAAAATAAATTTAAAAAAAAAAACTTATTGTGCCTTAAAATTTACACATTTCAAAAAGAAAGTTAATTAATCCATTTAAAAATTTAAATTTAGAAATTTGAAAGGGATTAGTTTTAAAATTTATATTTTTGTACCACTAAAATATAGGAATTAATTCACATCTTTCATATATTATTTCTCTTCATGTTTAATTTTTTAAATAATAAAAAAAATTATTGGCTAGCTTTTATTCCCTTATAACGTGATTGATGATCCATTTTAAGAATTTGCTTCTCCCACCAAATATTATATAGTTTTTTTTTTTTAAATAGTGTATATCAATACTGAGAGGGAGATTTATGATCTGGAATTGGGCCGAGGTAACGGCCGAGAAGATTGGTAGCCAAGTGGATCATTGGACCGAAATGATCCACGGTCCACCCAGAATTGGGCTACTAGGACTTGGTCAAGGTGTGTTTGGGTATATCACCGCCCATCAAATGTATAAGTTGTTTCAGTTAAGGCGGCCTTCGGTTACCAAAGTTATCGAACGGCACCCGGAAAGGCGTCATCGACCGAGGTACTTGCCTGCTCGGCAAGAAGGCCAACCACAGTCGAGTTGGACGACCGGCGCCCAGAAAGGCGAAGTCAGCCGAGACACCTGTTTGCTCGGCAGGGAGGCCGACCGCAGGTGCTCATGAGATGTCTCGGGCTCGGCTATGCCGAGGTGCTGCCTAGCCCGGTTCTCTTGAGCTTAGCCAGAGAAGAGCATGGGCATGTAGCACAACTCGGTCCTGGGTAGGGCAGCTCGGCTGCCGAGCCCCAGCAGAGAAGGCTGGCAGTTGAGATTAGGTGATGTTCAACAAGGTTTCCGCTGACAGATGGGATAGCAGAACCACGTGTCAGGAGACGACTGGGAGTGGATATGGGGCGCAGAGGGTATATAAGCACGTCTGCGCCCCCCATACGCGACGGATGAACACTTGGTAAGGTATTCTTACACAAAAAACATTCTCCTCTCTCTCTCTCTCTATCCCAAGGTGTGTGCTAATTTGACCGTCGGAGAGGTTTTTCGGCCACACACCGCCGGGTAGCTCACCGCCGTTGTGCTTTCAGGTGATCGGACAGAAACGGAGCTTGGAAGAAAAGAGTACGGGCTAGCCTGAATACTTGCTCCCCGTACAATTGGCGCCGTCTGTGGGAAAGTTGCAGACAAAACCTTGTCTTCTACGCTCGTCTGATCGCCGACTATGGCGAACAACGAAGAGTTTCCGTTGTCCGCCATCGATGGAATCACGCCGGAGTCCGGCAGGCGGAGAGAGGGGCACCCCGACATCATTCCGATGTCAAACCTGGAGACATTTCTAGGCGGACAGTCGGGTGACGTGCGCGATAAGCGCGGCAGGAGTTATGGCCATTCACGGAGTCCAGACGGACATCGGCGGCGGAGAGACTCACACGCCAGGCACCTGGAAAATAAGCTGAAGGACCAGGACGCTGTCATCCGGCGTATGGCGGTAGAAATGGAGGAGCTGAAGCGGCATGTCAAAGGGAAAGGTGTAGCTGGAGTGGGGGATCACAGTGAGCGCACCCAACCCTGCCGTTCAGGTAGTCAGGGTCAGCGACACACTCCGTCTATCTCCATTACCAGAAGCTACAAGGTTGGTGATTCCGATGTGCGCGCAGAAAAGTCCGGCGCACAAGATAGCACTTACCAACCCTCACGTCCGGCGACGACGTCGAGGTACTCCTATTTCGCTTGCACAGAAGACTTGCGGGCAGTTTTAAAGGAGTGGGCTCACCGATGGGAGGCTCAAAGGATACCAGCGTTCCAGCGGTTATCCTATGGGGTTCACGCCAGCAAGGAGGTCAGAATGCCTCCACCCCACCAAGCAGCACCGCTCTTGGTGGATTCCGACTTGGCAAGGTTGAGCGTCACCCCTTTTTCCCTGGAAATAAAGACAACACCTCTTCCGTCGGGCTTCCACCAGCCAAAGTTCACATTGTACGACGGGAAGACGGATCCTTACATGCACGTAAGCCATTTCCGACAGGTCATGGCCGGACATAGGCGGAATGACGCTCTTATGTGCCTCATCTTTCCGTCAAGTTTGGGCGAACTGGGTTTGAAGTGGTTCGAAAGGCTGCCGGAGGGAAGTATTGAGAGGTGGCATCAGTTGGCCGAAGCCTTTGTGACACGCTTCAAAACCAACACCAAGACACCTAAGGAAGTGGATCACCTACTGAGTGTCAAGATGGAACCGAGCGACACATTGAAGGCATACAACTCCAGATATTGGAAAACCTTCAATGAAATTTTGGATTGCCCAGTCAACCTAGCAATCACTCAATACAAGCGAGGTCTCCCGATCGGGCATAGACTGCGGGATGCGCTTACCATGCATCAGCTGACGTCCATAGGCTAGTTCATGCAGCGCATCAATGAGCACATCCGAGTTGAGGATGATGTATCGGCGTCTACTGTCAAGGCAACTCCGGCAGCAGCGGACAAGAAGACAGCAGGCAAGGTGCACGCAGTTGGACAGGAGTCTAGCCGCTCAAGTGACAGAGCAGAGGAATCAGACCGTGGTTCAAATCGCAAGAACCGGGGTAGAGGACATCGGAACGACCGGGATGATTACCCTAGAGATGATGTTGCGGATGCCAATAGAAGGTTGAAGGCAAGGACTGGCATCACCACGGTCTTCAAGATTCCAATCTATCGCATACTTAGTGAAATACGAGACGAGGAGTATGTCCGGTTTCCTGCTAAGTTGGGCGATGGACAGAAGGGCTACAATCCGCAGTATCGTTGCACATTCCACCGGGAGAGAGGCCACCGGATTGAGGATTGTTTGCCTTTAAGGCAACACTTAGAAGAGCTGGTCACGGCCAAACACTTAGACCTTTACATTGATGGCGGCGTAAAGCCGAATCATGCTCCGGTTGATCCCAGGGGATAGGATGATCGAGATGCGCCGCCACAAGGAGTTATTAATGTCATCCACGGCATAGTGGAACCGGAGCATGTTTGCGAACTTCGGGGTATGATCAAGAAAGCAGAGCATATGAGAGAAGTTTTGTCGGTACAGCCCGCCATCAAGAGGGGGAAGACCGAAGAGAAAGATGTGATTAGTTTCACCTCAAGGGATCTAGAGCGTATCCAGACGCCGCACAACGATGCCCTAGTAGTGACGCTTCGCGTCAAAGAATTCGATGTCAAACGGATCTTGATCGATCAGAGAAGCTCGGTCGAGATCATGTATTACGACGCGTTCAAGCAGCTCAAACTCCGAGAAACAGACTTGGCACCAGCAACTTCGCCACTTGTTGGTTTCAACTCACAGCCAGAGTGGCCCTTGGGAAAGATTATCCTGCCGGTCAAAGCGGGATCCGTCGTCAAGCAGGTGGAGTTCTGGGTGTTGCAAGTGCCTTCGACTTACAACCTCATCCTTGGGAGGGGATGGCTTCACGCCATGCAAGCTGTAGCATCGACCTACCACCAGGTGATGAGATTCCCCTCGGCTATGGGGGCAATCGAGGAGATTTTGGGGAATCAGGTCATGTCCAAACAATGCTTCGTGGCGGTGAACGGAAGCCGGGCTGCCAAAGGCTTCATGCAAATGATAGAAGGATCGGAAGACCGAGGAGTTCTGGAGGATGTGGGCACCAAGGCAGAAGACAAGGCTGTGGAGGACTTGGTGGAGGTGTGAATCGATATGGAATGACCGGATAAGTTCTTCCTGCTCGGTTCCGGCCTTACCGCCTAGGAGAGGACTGAGATGGTTGAGTTCTTGATGGCCAACATCGAAGTCTTCGCATGGTCGCCTTACGACATGCCCGGCCTCGATCCAGGTTTTATCTGCCATCACCTCAACGCCTTCTTCCCCGAGCAAGGCCACCATCCAAAGGAACAAGGAGGTCGACGTTGCATCACGCCGAGGTAGTGGCGGAGGAAGTCAAAAATTTGCTTGAGGCACGAGCAATTCAGGAAGTGCACTACCCTCGGTGGATCTCTAACACAGTGGTGGTGCCCAAGAAGAATGGCAAGTGGCGAGTATGTGTTGACTACAAAACAGTCAACCGAGCTTGTCCCAAAGATAGCTTCCCCTTACCGCGAATTGACCAGCTCGTGGACTTGACGGCTGGACATAACAGGCTTAGTTTCCTGGATGCCTACCGCAGTTACCATCAGATCGCCATGTATGGGCCTGACCGAGAGATCACTTCTTTCACGACTCCGAGAGGACTCTTTTGTTACCGGGTCATGCCTTTTGGTTTGAAGAATGCCGGGGCAACCTTTCAGAGGATGGTGACCAAAATGTTTGCTCTTTTGCTTGGCCAGACACTGGAGGCTTACATCGATGATATGGTGGTAAAAAGCCGACACGAAGCAAACCATTTGTCCGACTTAGCCGAGATGTGGCCATTCTCAAGAAGTACAAGTTGCGCCTGAATGCGTCCAAATGTGCCTTCAGCGTAGGATCTGAAAAATTTTTGGGGTTCCTAGTCACAAACCGAGGCATCGAAGCCGACCCAACTCAGATCAGAGCCGTGCAGGAGTTGAAGTAGGCCAGCTCGGCAAAGGACGTGCAGCATCTGGCCGGAATGGCCGCCGCGCTTAATCGATTCATAAGCCGGTCATCAGATCGCTGCCGTCCATTCTTTCAGGCATTAAAATCAAAGTTCTCGTGGGACGCAGAGTGTGACCGAGCTTTGGCCGAGCTCAAGGAATATCTCGTTTTCCACCACCGCCGTTACACCTCACCTGGCGGGAACTTTTTCTTTACCTCGCCGCTCGCAAAGATGCGCCAAGGCGGTGCTCGTCATTGAAGGCATTAAGCACCTCCCAATCTTTTATGTCAGTAAAACCTTGCTGCAGGCAGAAACGAGGTATTTTCTGTTGGAAAAGCTGGCGTTGGCATTAATGATGGCTTCAAGAAAGTTGGCACATTATTTCCACGCTCATACCATCATCGTACTGACCGAGTTCCCCCTGAAGGCCTTGTTTGAACGGGCGGACTTCTCCAGCCGAATCCTCAAGTGGGCGGTCGAATTGGGACAATTTGATGTGAATTTCCAGCCGCGCACAGCTATAAAGGCCCAGACTTTGGCTGATTTCGTTGCGGAGTTCTCACCAGGTACCCATCCGATATGCCCGGTCGACATTGCCACGACAGAAGAAAAAAATGCAAGCCTGACCGAGATACAAAAACTTGGTGGAGTTGGCGACGCGGAATTTGCGCGCACCACCGAAGTACCCTCAGCTTATACAATTCCGTTAACCGGTGACGTGACGACCGAGTCGGGTGTTGTTGTCCCACCCACTCTGTCCGGTACCGCATCACCAGAGGGGAAGTAATAGAACTACTCAAAGACAGAGCCATGCGTCGCAGATAATACCGCAGCCTTGTGATTCGCCTACGGACTTAGGCATTCTAGACCGACTTGCGGAGTCCGGTGCCGAATCACCAAGGGGGGCTGGAGTAGAACCAGTCAACGCGGAAGCTGAAAACGGACAGCTGAGCAACCGTGATCCCATCACCCTCCGCAACTCTCAGGACCCGTCAGACTGTTGGAAGCTTTTCGTGGGGGAGATGTGAAAGCTTTTCGTTGATGGAGCATCGAACCGTCACGGTGCCGACTTAGGTATCGTTCTTATCTCCCCGGATGGCCTAACCATTGAACATTCTATCACGCTTGGCTTCCTAGCATCTAACAACGAGGCTGAGTACGAGGCCCTTTTGGCTGGACTCAAGAGCGCTATTCAGATGAAGGCTACCAAGCTGATTGTGTACAGTGATTCCCAACTTGTGGTTAACCAAGTCTCTAGGATTTACAAAGCAAAGGATGAAAGAATGGCAAAGTACCAAGCTCTGGTCAGGGAACACATCAAACAGTTTCTGGCAATCAGAGTCCAACAAATTGGCCGTGAAGAAAACAGCCGGGCTGATGAATTGGCCGGCCTCGCTTCGATGGTAGATAGTACGTCTCCGAACCCCCTGTTAATTGACTATCTTCCGCGGCCAAGCATTAAAGACCCCGGGCAGACGGATGTACTCTGCGCCGCGCTGGGCCCTTCGTGGATGGACCCCATAATCTTGTTTCTCAGGGACCGGACTCTACCAACCGACAAGAAAGAAGCACACAAAGTCCGGGTGAAGTCAGAGCGGTTTTGGCTCTCCCCATCTGGTGCGTTGTATAAAAAGTCCTTCACTGGTCCTTATCTAAAATGCGTGCACCCTAGTAGTGTGGATTCCTTCCTGTTCGAAATTCACGAAGGCATTTGTGGCAGCCATATAGGGGGCAGGTCCTTGGCCTACCGAGCTATTTCGCAGGGATACTGGTGGCCGTGCATGCAGGCCGACGCACAAAAGTACGTCCGCAAGTGCGAAAATGCCGAATTACCATCGATCCATCACCGCCAGGAACTTCTCCTCACCGCCCTGGCCCTTTGCCATGTGGGCCGACATAGTGGGCCATCGCCAACAAAGACCGGCAACGAAATTCTTCATCATGCCACAGATTATTTCACGAAATGGGTTGAAGCTGAGCCCTTGGCAACAATCAAGGAAAAAGACGTGAAGCGGTTTGTCTAGCAGAACGTGGTCACGCGGTTTGGCGTCCCAAAGATTTTGATTTCTGATAATGGCACCCAGTTTGACGGTCGCCTATTCAGAGGATTTTGTGAAGATCTGAAGATCAAATTTTACAACTCCACTCCGGCTTACCCACAGTCCAATGGTCAAGCCGAGGCATCAAACAAGACTATTCTTGATGGGTTGAAGAAACGGCTGGAGAAGGCAAAGGGAAAATGGGCCGAGGAATTACCCAGCGTCCTTTGGGCGTACCGAACAACCCCGCGGCGATCTACCGGGGAGACTCCATTTGCTTTGGCTTATGGCATGGAGGCGGTCATACCTCTGGAAGTTGGCATGCCCACCCTACGAAGCGAGAGTTTTGAGCCAGAGCTAAACACCGAGGCAATTGCCTTCGAGCTGGACCTAGTGGAAGAGCGTCGGGAAAAGGCTCTCATCCACGTGGCCGCCTACCAACAAGAGCTCTCAAAGAAGTACAACAAGATGGTGCACCCTAGACCGTTCAAAGTTGGCGATTGGGTTTTGAGGAAAGTGATGGGCAACACCCTGGTGCCAGGTGAAGGCAAACTAGGGGCAAATTGGGAAGGACCATACAAGATCACCGGTCTGGCGGGCAAGGGGGCTTACCACTTGGAGGATCTAGAGGGAAGAGCAATACCGCCATGGAATGCGCCAACCTCAAACTCAGTATTATTTCTAAAGCCGCTTTCTTTTCTTGTGCAAAGGAATTTTTGGGCTTGCACTTGAATGTAATTCTTTTTGTCAATATATAGAAGTGATTTTGTTTTAACACTTTGTTGTTTTAATTTAAAACCGAGATGTTTTTGCTCTTGCCGAGATGTTTTGCTCCGGCTAGAAGAGTTGATGTTTTGTTCAACTTAGATATTTCTTGCCGAGATGTTTTGCTCCGGCTAGAAGAGTTGATGTTTTGTTCAACTTAGATATTTCTTGCCGAGATGTTTTGCTCCGGCTAGAAGAGTTGATGTTTTGTTCAACTTAGATATTTCTTGCCGAGATGTTTTGCTCCGGCTAGAAGAGTTAATGTTTTGTTCAACTTAGATATTTCTTGCCGAGATGTTTTGCTCCGGCTAGAAGAGTTGGTGTTTTGTCCAACTTAGATATTTCTTTCCGAGATGTTTTGCTCCGGTTGGAAGAGTTGGATGATTATTCCGGTTGGAAGAGTTGGTTGTTCGTTAAACTTGTTATCACCAACCGAGAAGGATATTCTGGTTTTTGAAGTTGCTGTTTTGTTATGCTTAAGTACTTCAACCGAGTTATGTATTTCGGTCGACGAAGTGTTCAAATTTATGATCTATACCGAGATGTTTTGCTGAAGATGGAATTAATGACAATCGTGCAAACACTTAGCAAAAATATCAAGTTTTTCATTGCTAGAAAGTCAGTACAAAACGTGGGGACAGAGCCCGGTTACATCAGAAGTGCAGAAAGAAAACATACAAAGAAAAGAAAACTAAATTAGGGGGGAAAGGTTAGTGAACTCGTCCTCGGTCGTTTCAAGGTTAACGGTTGGGCTCTTGTCTTGGCCACTGGGCTCGTCGTTATTGAAACGCCTCGCACCTCGGCATCCTCGCCTCAGATCTCTCTCGTCGTCTCCCTCTTCAAGCCCTTCGGCCTCGCTTGCAACGCCCGAAGACGCTGCTTATGAAGGCACGAGGTAGACCGCTAGGGAAGCGAGGAGGATTGGCGAACACATCGGTCCGAGCCTGACCGAGATGCTCATGTCGATTTCCACCGCTTTTGAAGTAGATGTCTTGAGTTGCGAACACCTGCTTCTTGTAGTTTTCTTCGGCTTCATTGAAACCGGCATTGTTTGCATCTCAGCGGTCCTTTTTCGTGATTTCTTCAGAGTGTTTAGCTCGGCCTGGAGCTCATCTCGTTTCTTCTCGGCGGCCTCCAGCTGACCAAGCAGTCTGTTGTTGTCTGCATTGGCGTTCTCAAGAGAAGTTTTTGCCCGGCCAAGCTCGGTTTTGAGGCTCTGGACTTGGCTGGCAGTGTCCTAGGCCTTTTGCCAAAGTCTATGTATGCGTTCCATAACCAGATGTTGTTTCTGAATAGCCTGCAAGCAACAAAGTTGATCAGAGAAGGAACCGGTCTAACACTTATAAAAATTTCGAAGGAAGATTGACTTACCCTGGCCATGGACTTGACAGATGATTTTACCAACCGAGTATCTGGGACGTGGTCACTGCCGACCACGTCACTCGGTAGTAGGAGTGCTTTGGAGAGATCGAAGGTGAGCAAGTGCTCCTTGTCAGCCTTGATCGAAGCAGTTGCCGGGATGTCCTAGCCCCGGTGTTTCAACTGAGTGTGCCAGGCCGGTATTGGGTTGACTGTTTCAGTTGGTTGCTCGGTGGTGAGCTCGGCCTTCAGCTCGGCGGACAGATCCGCGCAAGCTCGCTTGCTAGCCCGGCGTTGAGATGGTTACTTGCTGGATTGCCCGGTAGCCAGAGAAGAAAGAGCGATCACGGCGTCGCTTGTTTGTCCGGTGGCTGGTGAGCAGGTGGCAACGCTCGGTATCTCGGCCAATGTGGCCGTGAGCAAGTTCTTGATTCTGCTTTTTTTTGCCATCTCTTGCTCCTCGGTTAGACGGATGAATGGGACGTCTGGTAGGGTTGGATCTGGTGGAGGTGATGGAGCGCGAAGGAAGTCTGTGACTTTGCTCCGGTGCGGGGCGGAGTATCTATATGTGGGTGTGTAGCCGAGCAACTGGTTGCAATCACGGTTGCGATACCGAAGCGCGGTCCTGATTGCCTCGACGTTGGGGAAGTGGTAGTTGGCTTGCAAGGCTTGGATTGCTGCAAAAGAGGCAAGAAAAAATGATTAAGTACAGAAACAGGGAAAAAGTAAGTCAACCGAGTTAACTTGTGCGGCTTACATGTATTGCCAAAATTTTTGCTGATCATCCAGCCCGGTACTGCGGCTGTCTCGTAATTGCCCGACACCCAGAAAAAATCATCATCGTGAAGATCCTTGTCTGGAGTGCCGGTCACAATTTTCTCTCTGCCCGGTCTAATTTTGAGGTAATAGGCGAGACCGTCGCCGGTGTAGCCTAAGGTGTATTGGCAAAGGATCTCGGCTAGACCTAGGCTTATGCCTAGCCGGTTGTTCAGTTCGTGCACTCCGTTTATTATCCGGTATGTGTTGGTGGATACTTGGGTTGGCGCCAACCCGGTTCGGCGCAGGAACTCGGTCATGAGGGGATTGACCGGGAAGTGGAGGCCTCCTTCTACTATTGACAGCACAGTGAAGGGGCATTGGTCAAGTCTGCCCCAGGGTGTTGTCTTCTCTCCCGCCAGCTCTAGATGGACGTCGGCCGGGATGCCGTACTCCTCTCTAAAGGCATCTAGCACGGCTGGAGAGTCCACTAGGAAGCGGAATTTCCCCATGTGACCGAGATAGTGTGTCACGGCTGAGGGGTTTGGCACAGTGCTAGTTGGATTTTGCTCGGTCTTGAGAGCCTCAGTAGTGGTCAAAGGTCCCCTCGGACTCTGCAGGAGAAGGATGGCAAGTATGAGTGTGAGCGCGGTCGCGCAAAGCGAGCTTGATTTTAGCTCGGTCATGAAAAGTGCCAAACCACCTCGGTGTTCTAAGCTTACAAAGGAGCCCGGTCGCCCAAGCGGACCAGATATTAGCCCGGTTGAACGACCTGGTCCACGTTGCTATCTTGGTTTTAGCTGGGTTTATGACAAACATGTTATTTGCTCAGTTCTTAGAGTTTTTTGGATCAAAAGAAGACCAGGAGCCCGGTCCGCCCCAGTTCTTCAGTGTTCTTCAGGAAAAATGAAGAACACTATGAATGTTCGAAGGTTTAGGGTGGTTTTGGGGGCCCAAATCCTAAAAGCTACGTTTTTCTACCCTAATGTGTGAAATACCAGAAGGAATGACAACAAAAGAGAGGTTAAAGGGCATACCTGTGGAGGGCAGTGGCTCTTCCTTCTTCAAACGCGAGTTCAACAATAGGGAGGGAGAAGGGGGCACAGGAACTCTGAGTAGCTTGAACGAAGAAATGGCAGTAGGAAAGGAGTGAAAGTGAAGGGGGCATGTATATAGGCGTTGCGAGGCCGCCAAAATTTGAATTTCATTCGACGGCGGTTGGCCGCTCGAGGACAAATGGGAGGGCGCCACCTGTCACCATTAATGACAGCATCAGAGTTGAAGAGACGGGGGACAGGTGAGGCGTCAGCCGAGCAAAATGAAGAGACAGGCTGGAGAGTCGAGGAGTCAACCGGGCTACATTTGAAGCAGGGATCACCAGCCGTGGAGTATAACCGGGCAAGTTTGCAAACAGGAACGTTTAACTAGCCCGGTCACCATTTCGCATTCTGACAACCGAGGAGGTGTAATCCCGGTCGAAGTGAATAATCCCAGTCACGCTTTTGCGGACGGAATTAAGGGGCAATTGAGGGGGAGATTTATGATCTGGAATTGGGCCGAGGTAACGGCCGAGAAGATTGGAAGCCAAGTGGATCATTGGACCGAAATGATCCACGGTCCACCCAGAATTGGGCTACTAGGACCTGGGCTGGGCCGGTGTTGGGCCGAGTATGCGCCACCTTGATCCGTATAAGTTGTTTCGGTTAAGCGACGCCGATTAGACCGAGCTACGTATAGCATAGGCGGCCAATCAGTTATGAACGGCGCCCGGAAAGGCGTCATCGACCGAGGTACTTGCCTGCTTGGCAAGAAGGCCAACCACAGTCGAGTTGGACGACCGGCGCCCGGAAAGGCGAAGTCAGCCGAGACACCTGTTTGCTCGGCAGGGAGGCCGACCGCAGGTGCTCACGAGATGTCTCGGGCTCGGCTATGCCGAGGTGCTGCCTAGCCCGGTTCTCTTGAGCTTAGCCAAAGAAGAGCATGTGCATGTAGCACAACTCCTGCCTGGGTAGAGGCGGCTCATTTTCGAGCCCAAAGCAGAGAAGGTCCGGATTGAGATTAGGTGATGTTCAGCAAGGTTTCCGCTGACAGATGGGATAGCAGAGCCACGTGTCAGGAGACGACTGGGAGTGGATATGGGGCGCAGAGGGTATATAAGCACGTCTGCGCCCCCCATGCGCGACAGATGAACACTTGGTAAGGCATTCTTACACAAAAAACATTCTCATCTCTCTCTCTCTATCCCAAGGTATGTGCTAATTTGACCGTCGGAGGGGTTTTCCGGCCACACACCGCCGGGTAGCTCACCGCCGTTGTGCTTTCAGGTGATCGGACAGAAACGGAGCTTGGAAGAAAGGAGTACGGGCTAGCCTAAATACTTGCTCCCCGTACAAATACAATAAAGGATCCAAACATTGATGATATGTTTAGTTCATGATTTTGAGTAGAAATTTTGAAAGAGAAAATGTAAAAGGTATGTGAAATTAGATAAAATATAATTATATTTCACCTATCTTTTTTCTTTCTCATTCCAAATCCATGAATCAAATATAACATAAAGTTGAGTACATATTTTTCGTACTTTTTTTTTTTTTTTTAAATTGTGTACTCCAAACTCTTATTTCACATATCTCTTCCTATAATAATGACTGAAATTTATTTTAGTTGCTATTGCAAAAATTAGTTATAGAATCAAAGAAAATGTGTAGGTAAAAATTTTATGTTAGAATTTATTCAAATATAATTCTCTTAATATTTATATTTTTTTTATTGATTGATAAAAGCCACCATAAATATTAAGATTTTTTTTTAATGATATTAAGTTATTAAAATATGATGTATTATTAGCTTACCAAGAATTGTTGAAGAAAAAAATCGGCTCGAACTAGATTTTCTAGAGCAAATTTTAATATTTAATCCAATATTGAAACTCTCAAACTAACTCATACCGGTCACGAACCGATAAAGACAATTGTTAATGATTAGGTGAATGTCACATTGACATAAATATTGAGTTGAGTAGCTTTTAGGTCACTTCTAATGTTTAGTCTAACACAACAAATCAATCATAATTCATTTTCATGTAAGAGTTATGACATATAACAATTTACAATTTTGAGTATACAAATTTTTAGCCTTTATAAAATAAGAAAAAATTAGTATGTTAACAAATGTAATTTACTACTATCATATGGTAAATTAAAATTACAAAACTTATAAAATGAAATGTATTTATATTTTATCGTAAATATAATTTTAATTTATTCTTTAATTTTTACCAATTAAATTGTGACATGCAGTTTTTTATTAAGAACTTGGAACACATAATTAATAGCATCATAATAAAAATCTTCTCTTGTGTAACTTTGATAAAAATCAATAAAATTTAATTAATAATAAATAATATTTATTACAAATTTTAAATAAATTTTATATTATTATTTTAATTCAAAAATTAATTTTTAATTATTTATTTATACCCGTGTTATGCTAGTAATCTATATAAGTAAATTTTAGTCTATAATTTTAAAGATTATATCCAAGTAAAATTTGTATGAGTACTAAAAAAATAAAATTAATAAAATTAAAATTAAAAAAATAAAAAGAAGAAAGTAAGTATTAATTCTTTTATCCACAAACTTTATATGGATCCTGATGAAGAGGTGGTTCCAACGGAGGATGGACTAAGCTGATCCACACTTCTAACGGCTTTGCTGGTCTTGAAGCCCATAGAACGTTCTTGCAAAAAGGTCCAAAGGGGGAGGTAAATCCCCCAGCGGACCCTCCGACGATCAAGTTAGAATGGGATAGGTTGTCTGTTTAAAGAGAAAAAGAAGGAACAAAGAAAAACTGACCCCTAATGCGTCTTGGAAACTTCCTTATAATCTTTGCTTATCATTTCCTTGTTCACTCTAGACTATCGCGTTGGCCGAAAGTCTATATTCTAGCTTGCATCGTTCGTGGTGAGTCTGTATATTCCAATGTGAAGGGATTGTTGTATTTAATGCTGTGAGAGCCTCATTAATGGAAGATATATAGATGCAATAACTTTGTAGGATCTTTGTCTGCTTATGTAGCTAAACCTCTGCTTGACAGGTGTTTTAATGCTATTGGTCCTTGTCCATCATTGATTTCTCAAGATTAGTTGGCCTTGATATCCGGTCCGTGGGCTGGGTCCTGAGTAGTGGCCTGGACCCTTTTGTGGGCCCACCGATATTAGTAGTCTCTCATTCTTGAGTGCAGCTTTAGTCCAACAAAAGGAATAAGTAAAGGGGCCAACCATGAAGGGGGGCCGAACGAGATGACCAATCTTGAGGAAGGCCGACTAAGAAGGGGGTCTAGCGGGATGATTGACCGTGAAGGGGGCCGAGTGGGATGACCGATCATAAGGAGGGCCGACAGCGAAGAGGGGGCTGAGCGGGATGATCGATCATAAAGAGGGCCGACTGGGATGACCGACTGTGAGAAGGGCCGACCGCAAAGGGGGGACCAAAGGGGATAACTGATCATGAGGAAGGTCGACCACGAAGGGGGCCAAACGGGATGACCAACCGTGAGGAGGGCCGACTACGAAGGAGGCCAAGCAGAATGACCAATCATGAGGAGGGTCGATCGTGAAGGGAACCGAACAGGATGGTGGCCGTGGGAGGGCCGACTTCTGAAATTTGGCGAGATGACTGATCGTGAGGAAAGCCAACCGTGAAAAGCGCCGAGCAGGGCCAAAGAGGCAGTGATGGCGCATAAGGCTTGAGAAGTGATGAAACACGTGATGATGTGAAGTGAAATAAACGGGGAAGAAAAAAGGAGAGAGATGGATTGACGTACGAATCATGGCCTTATACGTGGGATAATCAGGGGCAGTG
The DNA here is from genome assembly GCA_025200525.1 of Camellia lanceoleosa. NCBI lineage: Eukaryota > Viridiplantae > Streptophyta > Magnoliopsida > Ericales > Theaceae > Camellia > Camellia lanceoleosa. The sequence goes on from CM045772.1 coordinate 5,865,384, forward strand.
ATATGGAAGGTGATGCGTTAGTAGGAAGCGAATGGTTAATATAAGACGTGGAAAAGGCGGGGGTTTTAACTTGGGGAAATTTTCAAATTGACGAATTTTAACCGCGATCTTTGGAAAATAGGTAAACCCTGGGACTTTGGAGTAATACGCTTTGCTTACTTGATTATGAAAAATCATCGTATTCCAAACTTAAGTTCCTTCGTCGTAGTGGACTCTCCCCTCTTGCAAATCGCAGAGTTCCTAGAGCCCGCAATCGAAGCGGTTGTCAAAAACGTGGCAGAGATGGCCTAAGACAAAGCAGCAGCTATGGGGTTAGAATCGTTAGGAGTGGATGATGCAGTAGAATTGACGAAGCAGTATAGGGGGGAGGGGTGTGGAGCGGCCGGCGGGATCCGTGTCAACGACAATGATGGCAGCGGTCCAGCCCATTAGCCGAGTGGCTTCCAACCATTGGCACACGAAGGCAAACAAATTTGTGTTAACGGTAGAAGATCTGGAGGAGATTCAGAGTAGATATTAGATTTCGGAGGAGGTGGAGCTAAGAGTGCCGACTGCGAAGGAGAGGGCGTCGGATGCACAGCCGATGGAGTTTACTTTGTACGAAGAGGCGTTGCATGAGGGCCTTAGGTTACCCCTCCCATAATTAGTTGTGGATGTGCTAAACCGTCTGGAGGTGGCCTTAGGATAATTGATGCGGAACGAGTGGAAAATAATATTTGTATGCACAATCGCGTGGCCATAGGCAACTGGGGGGGAAGCAATGACTGTCGATGAATTTTTTTCATGCTTCAAAGCCTCAAGGCAGCAGGAGACCTGGGTGACGTTGCAGGCAGTGGCAGGGAGAGGACTGGTGGCAGGGTTGCCCTCGTCTGAAAGGGTTGGAGGCCGAGATGGTTTTATGTGTTGGTGAATGACAGGATAAGGGTGGGCATGAGTTGGAAGGTTCCCACGAAGTCGTTGGAGCCAAAGTTGTGGGCGACGGCAGAGAGTAGGGTGAAACAGGTAAAGTAGTTGAGGGAAAAGGAAAGACTGAAGTGAGACGATCTTGGCCAACCTTTGGCCCTTTTTGCTTTAAACCTAGGGCCTAAGCCAAACAAAAGAGACCCCGTGCCAGAAGAGGTAGAGATGAGGAGGAAGGTGTAAGAGGCGCAAGAGGCGCAGGATAAGCTTGCGTTTGTGAAGGTCGAAAAATACGAGGAGCAACAATTAAGCCTAGTGCCTAAGTTGGTCATGAAGAGGCCTGTCCGACCACAACCAAAGCCCTTGGATGAGAAGGACTTAACCAATTTCGTGCCATTGTGAGCGCTAGTGGACCCGTTGAAAGAGAGAAGTGATAAAGAGATGGAGCTGGTATAGAAGAAGAAGAGAAGGAGAGTGATTGCAAAGGGCGGGGAAGAAGAGCCCGTAGTGAAGAAGATTAAAGAGGTTGTGGTGAAGAGGCCCCCAAAAGCAAGGGAATAAAAGAGAAAGGTTGGAGGAGAGGAGGTGGTAAATGAACAAAAAGGGTTGCCGAAGGGGATCGGGTAACAAACCTCCCCCCCAAGGATGTGTCTTGCAAAGAAATGCCGCCAAGGCAAGAGGTGGGAGTAGGGCAGTCGGGCAGAGCAGAGGAGAGTGCCGCGTTGAATACCGCCATACACCATGTTTGCGCAGTGGTTGGTTGTTTAGGAGGTGATGGCAACGAAGCGAAGATGGCCGCAAACCATCTGTTGGGGGCTGTGGAAGATACGGCGGTGCGGAGTGTGGCACGATTTACAGATGTCGACCTCCTTAGAGAATTTTGCTCAACGCAGATGGAAGCGGTGACCATAGCTACAGCCTTTCTAGGCAAGGCAGTGGAAGTGAAGGTAGAAGCGAAGTCGGTGAAGGTCGAACTAGAAGAGGCAAAGGCACAAGTCCAAAACTTAAGGAGAGAGGTAGCTGGCTGGAGAAAGCGGTCTGAGGCGCTGTGCAAAGTGTCAGCCCACTCCAGAGGGCCAAAAAGATGGAGGTGTTGGTGGTGGTGTAGGGTTATTTGATTGAGCGCGCCATGATGAGTCAAGGTGAGGTTGCGTCCAAGCTGTCAGCTACCAAGTCTGAGCTGGAAGTGGTACGCCACAGGGTGATATCACTAGAGTTTGAGCTGGTGAGTAAGTAGAAGAGGACTTACGAGGCTCAACAAGCCTATGCTACCGCCAAGGAGAGGTTGGAGGAGGTCCTTGTGAACAATGAGAAGCTACATGACTTGGTCGTAAAAGATAAAGAGGATGCGAATGTACGCATCGCTGATTTGGAGAGAGCCTTAGAAGAAGAGAAGGCCAAGACAGCAGAGTTGGCCAGAATGATGGAATCTGAGAAGGCTGCCTATCCAAATCTATGTACGATGGCTGTGGAGCAGTTTAAGTTATTCTCAGAGTTCCAAATGGCTGTAGACGCAGCAGTAGCGAGGAGTTTGGCTAGAGATGGGGATGGAAGGGCTGGACTATCAAACGTCGCCACTGCGGAGCTGGTGGAGAGGGAAACCAAAGAAGAGATAATTCGACAGTTTCAACAGTTGGATTATTACAAACATGAGATAGACGTGTATTAGGATAGCGGCTGGACAAGCTTTAAGTATAAGGCGGAGGAGCTCTTCCGAGGCACGAATTTCAACATGGTGAGGCTAGGAGAGGAAGACATTGTCCAAACCACATTGGATGAGGGCGTCGAAGAAGAAGACTTGGTATCCAGTGAGGGCGAGAAAGGGGGAGCCTAGGCCTGAGGGTTGTTCGTGTCGTATCTTGTTTATTATTATATATATATATATATATATTTTTAGGTGTAGAGATATAATTTCTGTAATGAGATGTATGGTTTTGCAAGATGTTAATAAATAAAAATTGGAATATCTTTTGTGGTTGCTATGTTTGTATTGTGTCAGGATGATTAATGCCTTAAACTGTTGGAAAATATGGAAATGGCCTTGGGTAAAACTGGATAAATAATTTAACTTGGGTAAAAATGGCCTTGGATAGAAATGAAATTAGATTTAACTAAGTGGTCGGAATTTTGGCTGGCATATTTGAATGGACACGTGAATAGGACCAAGCATTGTACGGTTTAACTTAGTTTGGATGAGCTTTTTCATGCTTAGTCTGACTGAGACTTTGGAGGGCTTAGTTTGGTCGATCGATGGTTAACTCAGTCTGGCTGAGCTCTTCGTGCTCAGTCTGGCTGAGGCTTTGGAGGGCTCAGTCTGGGCGAGCTATGGTTAGCTCAGTCTGGCTGAGCTCTTCGTGCTCAGTCTGGCTGAGGCTTTGGGGACTCGGTCTGGCTAAGCTATGGTTAACTCAGTCTGGCTGAGCTCTTCGTGCTCAGTCTGGCTGAGGCTTTGGGGGGCTCAGTCTGGCTGAGCTATGGTTGACTCAGTTTGGCTGAGCTCTTCATGCTTAGTCTGGTTGTGGCTTGTTCGCTGAGGCTCATTTAACTCAGTCTGGCTGAGCTCTTCATGCATTCAGTATGGCACTCAGTCTGGCTGAACTCTTCATGCTCAGTCTGGCTAAGGTTTTGGAGAGCTCAGTTTAGCCGAGGTTTTGTTTACTTTTTGGATTAAAGCACAACGTAGATAATGGGAATCTTGAATTGTTATCGTAGTCTTGCGATCATAAATACATGCATGGCATGGCAAGAGCCAAAATGGACAAGTGTTCCAATCACCAAAATGAAACATACAACAATTTAAATAAAAGAAGAATCAGGAACTACCGCTTTACTGAAAGTAACGTTTCAAGTGTTCGGCATTCCATGGATGGAGAAGGTCTCTGCCCTCCATGTCTTGGAGACGGTATGTGCCTGGGCGGGGTCTTGCTTTGACGATATAAGGCCCTTCCCACTTAGCTACTAGCTTGCCCATGGTTGGGTTTTTGGTGACGAGAGTGGACGAGGTCTCCTATTGTGAATGCCCTCGGTCAAACTCTGCGGTTATAGTGCTTCCTGACTTTCTGTTGATATAAGGCCAGTCAGACAACAACCGTTTCTCGCAATTTCTCAATGAGGTCTAGGTCAGCTCTTCGAAGTTTTTCGTTCAGGTGTGGATTGGGGTGGATGAGTTTGGGCGTTGGTAGGCCAACTTCCACAAGGATGATTGCTTTGGCACCGTATGTTAGGCGAAATAGGGTCTCCCCAGTTGAAGTTCGGGCGGTCGTCTAATAGGCCCAGAGAACGTTGGGCAATTTCTCTACCCAGAGGCCCTTGGCGGCCTCTAGCTTGGTCTTGATGATTTTCAGCAAGGAGCGGTTGGTAACCTCTACCTAACCATTGGCTTGAGGATAGCCTGGGGAGGAAAAACAAGTCTTGATGTTGAGTTCTGTGCAGAATTCCCTAAATTTGGCGTTGTCGAATTGTTTGTTGTTATGAGAGATAATGGCTTAGGGAATCCCAAAACAACATAGAATAGACTGCCAGATAAACCTAGTTGTATTTCGCTTTGTAATCTTGGCGAGAGGTTCCACTTCGACCCATTTGGTGAAGTAATCGATGGCCATGATAACAAACTTTACTTGACCCTTGCCGGTTGGCAAGGGACCCACGAGATCGATTCCCTATTTAGTAAATAGACAAGGGCTGCTGAGCATGATCAACTCCGTTGGAGAGACATGGGGGATATTGGCGAAGCGCTGGCATTTATCGTATTACATCATAAAATCAACGGCGTCCTGACTGAGTGTGGGCCAAAAGTAACCTGTTCAGAGAATTTTATGAGCCAGAGATCATCCCCTATAGTGATTCCCACAAACTCCCTCATGTATTTCTCTCATTACATAAGTTGCTTAGTTATTATTGAGGCATCTGAGATATGGTCGTGCGAATCCCCTTTTATACAAGGTGCCACTGATAATGACATAATTCAACGACCAAGTTCTGACTTTGGCGGCTTCGAGTTTGTCTGCTAGAAGTGTTCCCAGCTCGAGGAATGCGATAATGTCCTAGGCCCATGGGATAGGCTCGTCCTGGAGCAAGTGAATTGCTCGTTGGTATGGTGAGACTGCTGGATAAGTCAGGTACTCGACCCAGACGCCACGGCAGAGGTCTGATTGGTCTGCTAAGGCTAATTGTACCATTTCGTCTGCTTTAGGAGTTTTCTGACATGGGGACATGTCGGATACAAAGACTATTAAAGAGGCGAGTCAAAGGAAAAGCAATGTCCCTATATAATCGATGTAGACTGTCAAGATTCGACGGTTTAAACTGCAGGGCTAAGGGTGAAAGTGTTTCTTGAGGCACATGTGATGGGAATTGATGGTGATGGTGGGCTTGTTCTTGGTGCTGGTGCAGGGAAACTATTGGCTGTGATGAAGGCGAGATAGATAGGTCACGCTAGAGTAAGGCATTAATCAGGGCCTGGTTCTACTCGATCAGTCGATTGATACTGTTTGTGAGTTTTGCGAAATATGGAAACGGGTTATTTGGGTTAGAGGGCTCAACTTCGGGGTTACCAGCGTTATGTTGGGAAGCCATGTATTTAGTTGTGACCATATACCCTAATACAGAGGGTGGGTGATTACGAGGTTTCTTCCGGTGACAACGAACACAACTGTCTTTCCGAAATGATATTTCCCCAGATGGTGCCAACTGATGAAGAGGTGGTTCCAACGAAGGATGGACCAAACTAATCCACACTTCTAACGGCTCTGCTGGTCTTGAAGCCTACAGAACATTCCTGCAAAAAGGTTCAAAGGGGGAAGTAAATCCCCCAGCGAACCCTCCGACGATCAAGTTAGAATGGGATAGGTTGTCTGTTTAGAGAGAGAAAGAGGGATCAAAGAAAAACTGACCCCTAATGCGTCTTGGAAACTTCCTTATATCCTTTACTCATCATTCCTTGTCCACTCTAGACTGTTGCGTGGCCAAAAGTCTATATTCTGGCTTGCATCGTTTGTGGTGAGTTTGTATATTCCGACGTGAAAGGGTTGTCATATTTAATGCTGTGAGAACTTCATTAATAGCAGATATATAGGTGCAATAACTTTGCAAGATCTTCGTCTGCTTATGTGGCTAGACCTCTACTTGACAGGTGTTTTAATGCTATTGGTCTTGGTCCATTATTGATTTCTCAAGAATAGTGGGCCTTGATATTTGATCCGTGGGCTGGGTCCTGAGTAGTGGGCCGGACCCTTTTGTGGGCCCACCGATATCAGATCCTATTTTTAATAATTCGCATTTTAATCATTAATCTTATACTATTTGTTAAGTATAATTTTTATAAAATAAATAATTTAGATCATTAAATTAAGTTTCAAAGTAAGTCTATTATATGAGTTCGAGTCTTCCCGTTGTCCCTCAGTACAGCATCCTTAAATTTAGTCTCAAGTGATTTCTTAGTCCAAGAGTGGGGTCTAACTAAGCCTAAGCCACCTTTCTTTGTATTACAAATAAATAAATAATAATAAAACTGTTGCCTCTCCCATTGGGTTGGGTGGTCAATTGGGGTGAATCAATCCCCAATAAAATTAATGATCAAGTTTTTTAAAATTAAGATTGTAAAATGAACCAAACCAACTTTTGTCTTGACTTGTGTATGATTCATTAAAAGCTTATTTGAGCTCAGTTCATTATATAAATAAGGCACATTTAAACACATTCTAAATCTTAAATCTTGTTAAATTTTCAAACAATCTTGAATAACTCACTACTTGACTCAACTTGATTGTATGTATTAAACTGTGCAAAATACAACTCAATCCACTAAAATCATCCAATCCGCCCTATTTGAAATTTATAATCTGTCTTGAAATCACCCAGCTCCTGCCATAGTTAATACATATATTTTTTTTTACCTTCAATAATATATCAAAGTAAAAATCAATGTGAAAATTTTTGAAATGTGAAATTTCTTGCAAATTAGTATTTTATATATATATATATATATATAATATTAGGAAAAATCAATTGATATGAAAAATATTATGCAAATTAGTTGCAAATGTTTGATAATTATTTAAAGTTATTCTTTAATCAATTAATAGGTTGAAACCATTTAAATCGCTCAAACTACAGTTTGGTTACAAATAACAAATTTGTCAATCCACTATCTATGGTTTAGTTATAATTTTATTCTTATATCGCTCCTAACCGCACCAGGTACACCTCTAGTATGTACCTTTAAAAAAAAATCACAAATTCCATTCATAATCAGCTCAATGTATAGCGATTCCAGTTTTGACCCGTCCCATTTGTTATTCCGGACTCAGGTTTTGTGGTTTCCAGATGTTGTTCATATCTTTTCCCCTTTATTCTTACTTGAGTTTGGCTATTGAGTCGATTGGAACAGGTTGGCTGCTTAGTTTTCAAATCTTTGTTGCCCAGATTTTCGCTCTTCCGCTCGAGCGGCACTTCTTGCGCTTGAGCGGGCTTTATGAACTCTGAGTATTTTATAGGTTTGCAAAAATACTGGGAGAGTGTATTCTACACTCGAGCGGCTCTTTTCGCGCTCGAGCGGGTTTTGCTTGAGCGGCCATTCTTGTGCTCAAGCGTTGGTCTCTTGTTTGCAAAACTACTGGATGTATGTATTCTGTGCTCGAGCGTCACTTCTTGTGCTTGAGCGGAACAACTTATTGTGTCTAACGCTCTAGCATCAACTCTTCCGCTCGAGTCGACTGTGCGTATATCAGTTTATGGCAGCCACATTTCTTATCACTTTTTCATCTCTCTCTCTCTCTAAAACATTTCAAAACCCTAGATCTTGAACTTTTTCTCTCTAGAACTCACATTCTCTCTACTTTTTCGCCAAGATTCATTGGGTTCTCTACCTAGGTACCTTTGTTAAAAAGGAAGAGCGTCTCTAAAGCTCCATTTTGGTCCGAACAAGATTTGATTTTGACATCATTGAAGTTACCCCATTGTTGCTTTGGTCTTCTAAACTCGAGGTAGGGATTTTATACACTTTTCTATGAGTTTTAACTTAGCTATTTGTTGTTGGGTAAGAAATATTGGAACTTGTTGTGATTTTGAACAAACCTAGGGTTTTGGGTCAAAATCAAAAGAGGAGTTTTCAAATGAACGTATTGGATATGCTTATGGGAGTAGATATGAGCTTGTGTGGTATTAAAATGGTTGATTTTGGATATTTGGGAACAAATTGGAAAAAATGAGGTTTTGCCCTAAAATGTCTTGAAAAGGTGTGAAATTAAGAGGCTACCTACATGAATGGTGTAGTTGGATTTGTTTAATCTCTCAGCCATGGAAGTTTAGAGAATTTATCTACTGTAAAGATTGTATATCTGTTTAGAAATATCTGTTTTGGGCTATCGATGGAAGATAGTCATGATTGTTTTAGAAATTGCATGAGAATTAGACGGATTGAAACTAATCTCTTAATCGTTATCATTGAATATGATTATGAATTATATACATTGTATATGTATGATATTTGAGAGGAGAAAAGGGGATGTATTCCATATGTGGGAGAACAAAGGGGATGGACTCCATTAAATTTAGTTGGCCTGTATGTCTAAGGTGAAAGTCACGAAAACCGCGCATATACATGGGTGTCGATTCCTACAGACGAAATTTCTGTAAAATGAAAATTAAATGTATTTGTATGATATTAATAATGGTTAGAGACCTGTGGGGTGTATTCTCTGTTTGATTAATTAAGCGAAGCGGGTATATATAGTGAACTAGGATAAAATGAATTAAGATGTAAGTTGGGTATAACTTGGTTTTGGAGAAAAGTTGTGAAAGATTTTGTTATTTGGCATCGAACCTATGCATTTCACTTATATCTTTGTTAAATCTCATATATTATGCGAGATTGTTTCTACTTGGTTTTGGCTCACCCTATTTGAAAAAAACTATTTTCAGGTATTGGTGATATGTCTCTGCCAAGGTAGTAGTTTGGAGGGCATTGGAGCGAGAGCTTCTATTTTTGTTGTATCTATTTTGTATAGCCTAGGGCTTTAAATTGTGATTGAGCTAGACTCATTTTTGTTGTAACCAAGCAGTGACTTGGAACGATGTAAGACATTAAGGCAATGATTATCTATATAACTTTCATTCCTTCTTGTATATGTCTCTCATGTATAACAACTCTAATGAATGAAGGTATGTTAGTTTAATTATATTTCCGTTCATGAGATGGGTTTGTTGTATTTATTTTTTTGGGGCGTTACAACACCGTATCAGAGCGTACCGAGTTTGAATACTTTGGGTACGTGGGAAGTGGTTAGTACCATAATGGGTTTGTCTCGCTTGCTAGAGACTTTAGTACGAACGATACGTGCTTATATGATAACATACTTATGTGATTATATGGGTATGGTATTTAATTTCTAGGATATTGATTGAGTCTACAGGGTTCTAGAAGTCCAATTAGAAGAGCACTTGATCACTGCTGTTTCTAATTAAAACTCTGGCAACGCCGCGGGACGATCATAATTCGGGAACAAAATTCGTATGTGTTTATGTGACTACGTGCTTATGTGGAGTGAATTACTGTTGTCCACTACATTAGGACGTGAATGAATTAGCTTTGGCACATTTGTAAATGTGCTAATCTCTTTTGTTACCTTCATTAGGATGTCAGGACCAGGAAGTGGATGTGATGGTAGGCGTGGTAGGCCTAGACGATAGGAGATGCCAATACCGGATGATATTCTAACATAGGAGAAAGGTGTTGGTCAGGCCAATATGGCCAAACCAGTTGGTCAACAGGCCATAGACGCCTTAGCCCGCGAAATGGCTGGAGCATTGAGGGAATCTATGGATATTCTCAAGGCTGATAAACGAGTCTAGGCCCAAGTAGTTGAGGTAGGGCCATCTTTTCTGAAGCGAGAGTTCTTCCGGTCGAATCCGGATGAGTTTTTGGGTGATCCCAAGGAGCCATTGAAAACGGATGAGTGGCTAAAGTAGATAGTGAAGACATTTGAGATGCTCGGCATCGAAGATGGGGGTTTGAGGGTGACCTTGGCATCCTTCCAATTGAAGGGAGATGCAGGTTAATGGTGGAAGTATGCACGTGGACGCATTGGAGTGACTTGGGAGGCTTTCGTTGACGTTTTCCAGGACAAGTTCTTGCCTCCCATTGTTAGGAAGAAATTAAGAGATCAGTTTTCTCAGCTCAAGCAGTTGAGCACACCGGTGGCCGAGTTTGAGGCCGTATTCACTAGTCTCTCTAGGTTTGCACTAGAGTTAGTGGCAACTGAGGAGCACCGTTGTCTAGAGTTTGAGAAGAGGTATAGGACCGGACTCATGTTTAAAGTGGTTGGGTCGATGATTAAGGATTATGGACACCTTGTGGAGGTGGCGGCTCATTTGGAGACCGTAATACAGATGGAGGAGAAGAGGATGAGGGGCTCCAGGAGGAGTTAGGATGTGCAAAGGGATAGTAAGAGATAGAGGGGTTCTAATCCACAGCCGTCCCAGGGAGCTCACTCGAGGTCTACTTTTCCAGTACCGAGTTCGAGTTCTGGAAAGGGTGATCTGGGAGACATTACTTGTTTCAAATGTGGTCAGTTCGACCACAAGTCTTTGGCTTGCCCTCAGAGAGGAGGAGGGCAACGGTCTGCACTGTCTTCAGTTCGTTCTCAGAGCCAGAGTCAGGGGAGAGGACAACAGCTCACTTGTTATCAATATGGGTAGGGGGGTACATGAAGAGATTTTGTCCTCAGTTGGGTGGCACACTCCGTGCGTCTGGTTCGAGGTAGACACAAAACCACCAATCGGCACATTCAGCACAGGCCTCAAGGGCCAATTAGGGAGCCTCTTCGGCTCAATCAGTACATCAGGCTTATGCTTCGAGGAGTGAGCAGGTTGAGCAGAGGCCTACAGGACGTGTGTATGTTGTTACCGCGTCGGATCTAGTACCAACACCTTCGTTAGTGAGAGGTACCTTCTTGTTTTGCAATTCGGTTGCTAATGTATTGATTGATACGGGTGCATTTGTAGCTTACTTTTCGTGCTCTTTCGGATACGACTAGCCCTATAGTTCGGACTCTCGCAGTTCTGAATCTTATTTCACAAGTGCAATGTGAAATAGTGGAAACACAAAAAGAGTCCAAATTCGACAATTCTTTTGGAAAATCGATTTGAATCAAAAATCCCAAAAATGGACTACATTGCCAGATTTCAGAGTCGCCACCTAAATATTTTTTGAAAACTTAGGAAACTCGTGACTCGTGCCAAAGGCCACTTATCCGTCTGCACCAAAGTGTCTTGGCTCAGGAACTTAGGTACGATAGGGGAAGGTCATGAATTGAGCACCTCACTCGCCCGATCAAAGATCGGCCTCTGCTAATTATGATGTGATTTTTATTTACATTATATGCTCTTGTTCCAATTATTAGACTAACATTACTATGTGTTGCACACAAGTTCAGACTAATTTGTAAAAGTTGGAATGCTTTGATTTCATGTTTGTTTGAAATTTGTTTCGAATATGTACTACTTGAAAAAGTGATCTCATATGTACATTCATCAAATTATCCCAACTTACAAAATTAGCCTTCATCCACAGGCATTCAAACAGGTATATCAATTAAGCATTTAGCCTCATGGAAAATATGCTTGTCATGGTAACAATCACACACATGCAATATGCTAAAACAATAACTGCTCACCCCATACTTCGAGGTAAGCCAAAAGAAACAAAAGAGTTTAAAAAAAATGCATGATCCTAACTAACGCAACATGACTAATGCAACGCATATATTTATGCCACTTTTATAGGCTCGGCTATGAGCATGGTATATGATCCAATTCCAAGACATGTGATAAATCACGTATTCAAACAATGAAAATGAAATTGACATTGGTTAGTATAATGAGCCGAACCCAAATGCATGTGAGAGGAGTGTATGCGAACATGAGAAATGCTAAGTAAACATGATTCTCTATACTACCATCATAAGCGGGTAAATAAAAGAGAGAAAAAAAATAGAGGTTGGAAGACATACACGTTATTACAATTTTGCCCTCATGCAAGAGGGTCTGAATGAATGTCCAAGTGTCCGAATTAAAATAACTATTACAAAATCAAATGAATGAGTAAACAACTAATTAGCTAAGCTATTACTACAAGACTAATAATAAGAAATAAGCTAGCTACTTAATTTACTATAACAAGGGTACACAATAAAACTAACTATCTAAGTTACTCAACAATAAACATTCATAATCATTACAATAATGCTAATTATATTTAATTACAATGATAATGAGAGCATTAATTTACAACATTTGATAGAACTAAAAAGCATAAGGATGGCATACATGCGACAGTTTTCAGAAGCAACTCTATTTGCCTTTTTTGGAATTTGCCCTGTTTCACCTTCAACCACTGCTCTCTATTTTCTGTAAAACACTCTATTTACCAAACATTGGGCCTCAACGGGCCCTATTGAAGCCCGGCTGGGCCCTAATTTCATGTAAAACTCTGTTTTTGTACTCTGAGATGAAAACAGTGCAAACAGAATTTTCTGAGCTCTGTTTTTCCCTATTACACTTCGCTATCATGGAAAGCCTCAAGAGAATGATGGAGTTGTTTCCAAAACCATCAATGAGCAAGTTGCTTGCTTGATGATTTTGTCCACAATTTAGACAAAAATCAATGAATGCAATGAGTCAACACCAACCCCTCCCCTTTGTCATGGAGTGAGCTCAAAGGGGGAAGTAAAGACGCTTCAAGGGTCGTCAAAACACCATGAATTGATGTGTGATGACTCTTAACACAATAGACTCAGCATAACGTCTGGCCGAACCCAAGCAATATAACTCATGTTCTTTATGTTAGTTTGTTCATTTTAAGCCAAATTTATTAGTCTTTGCCATTCTTTAATCCATTTGTCCAAGGTGATGATTACGTCCACTAAATGAGAAGCATGTCAAATGAGAAGTGATTCTCAACATGAAAGAGAGACCATGCCGTTGATGATGAACCTCCGTAAAGATTAAGCCATTAAGCATTGATCTCTAGCTCATGTTTTGAATAACCATCAGCCGGTTGAAACAACTCTCAAATGAAAGAAATGGGTGATAAGTTGCTTATTAAAATGGGGCTCTTAACATGGAAATCAGTTAAAGAAAAGCTAAGAACAACATACAATAAGCTATATATGAGAACTTATAATACAACAAACGAACTAATCAAAGCTTGAACCAATTAAACAACCTAGGGCAATCCTAAAATAGCCCTTAATAAGTGAAAAACTGTGGCTCAAAGTGCATGAAAATAGCCCAAAAAGCTAAACAAAAAATAAAGAAAATAAGGCTAGTAAGCAAGAACAAGGAGGAGTGGCTAACCCCTCTACCTTTAAAACCTCAAAGCATGATTTTTAGCTTCTTTTAACTCTGAAAATCAATTTGGAAAGCAAAGAAAATGGTGCAAAACAACGGTTTGAGCTATAGGTGAAGGTGCAAGAAAGAGTGTTAACTCTCTCTATCCTTTGCTAGTTATCCAAACCCAAGCTTAGACACTTGAAATAGGCTCAAGACAATATAAAAACACAAGAAATAGATAGCAAGAGACAGCAAATAGAGCAAGAGAAGTGGTAGTAAGCTTATACCTCTCAAAAAAGAAAGCTCTTGTTTGTAACACAAACTTGGTTCAAGCACACTCTCAAGCTTGAATTGTGGCGTACAAGCCTCAACCAAAGCTCTAAGGTTATGATATAAGGTGATGTATGGTGTATGAATATTGATCAAGAAAGATACGTTGGCTCAAAGGTGACTTGTATTGGAAGAATGAGCTCTCTCTTGTGTGCATATGTTCTTTTGAAATTTTTCAGCCCTCAAAATAGAGATATAACCTCGTTTTTACGGAATTTGAGCAAAACAAGTCGAAAATATCTTCAAAAAAAGACAGCTAATGGGCTCTCGCCCAGAACAGTGTGTATCACCATTGAGGCACGGTCGGCTTCCAATGGGGCACGACCGGGCCCTAATGTGCTACCCCACTCCCCTGTTTCAAACCTAGTATAAGGTGGCACAATGGTAAAAAATGAACCTCTGAGGTAAGAATGAGACAAGTAGGAAAGTTTTTGGATTATTTCGAGGCTCGACTTTGGATTCCCTCACAGAGAACTCGAATTGCACAATACAGTTTTCATCATCGAGTGTGCTGGACCAAGCGCCTAAGTCTTACAAGTGGTCAAAAATGAGGTGTCTACAGTTGCCCCTCTTTGACAGAGCTTGAAGTCATAAAATGACATGCGTAAATGTCAAAGCCCGAAGACAACCCATTTTGACAAAGTTGTAAGACTTGGGCAAACAAACAAAATGCAGATGCAGTTGGTTGAACCTAAGAGTTGCCTACGTATCCCTTTGCAGGGAATCAAACCAGCATAGTTCAAGGGCAACATGCAAATAATACACAATGTAACGAAATAATACGAATGATATACAATGTAAGCAATCTAAGCCACGATCAGTGCTTACCACACAAATATCATAAAGGAATGGAGATGCAAATCAAACTACGTTTTATATAGAAAAGAAGTGTGGGCTCGAGCCAAACGACGCCTAACACAGGCTAAGTGTCTACATCCTCAATACTGGCCTCAGCACAGCATGGATGCTTACATATAACATAACCATGTTTTAACGTGAAAGGGGTGCGAGCACGTACAAAACTTTGTTTTTTCATAGAAAGAGAAAGAGTACAAGTAATTGGATGGTATGATATAAGTGAGGAATGATCTGCTAGGGAAAGATAATAATCCTAAATGTTGAATGCAACAAGATAAAGTACAATGCAATGAATGCAATAGATGCAGTAAATAAAGGACGGAGGCTAAACTGCATCTTACCTAGAAAAGGTATGGACACAAAACAAACCACATCTAACACAGAAAAGGTGCTGACACCCTCAATACTAGTCTCGGCACAGCATGGGTACTTACACATAACAGAACCATGTTTCAACGAGGGAAAGGTATGAGCACATGCCAAACTAAGGTTAACAGGGAAATGATGCAGGTAATAAAATGGTATGATGTAATGGGTGCAATGGACAATAGGGTAGATGCATGCGATAGATGTTATATGCAATGCTATAGATGATAGATAATAAATATGATGCAGCAGCTAGGAAATGGAAGTACCTTACAGGGGTAATTGGCAAGGATTCACCTTACGCTGCTGGGGAGCTTCCTCATCTTCTTGGTTTTAAGGCTTCTTCTTTTATCTTGTGCTTTCAGAAACGCAGGTACTACTTTTCTCCCTGGCTATGTTTGCAACTTTCCCTATTCTCCAATAGGGTGACAGACTAGGTTGGTTCAATATCCAGAATTGAGGCACATACAAGCTACTTCAACCTATAGGTTGCTATACAGATTTCAAGCCGAGAATACACCCCTGGGTATCTAAACCAGACTTTAGTCTCGAAAATTTTGAACCATTGCGTTCTAGGCCTCGCCATTCGAACTTAAGTTTCCATCATCTCAGTTAGTCTCCTAGGAACTCACTACAAATACAGTCAGGTGGTTATACCAGACCGCCTGAAGTCGTTTGAGCATGACAAACACCAAAGGAATTGCACCTCTAGAGGATTTAAGGACTCCTAGACCCAGTGAGTGCACAAGACAATATGGCTAAGGTGCACAAAACAATGCTATTTGGATACACAAGACAGTGCGATAGGGATGAATGCACAAAACAGTGCGATGTGGGTACACAAAACAGTGCAATATAAGTTGAATGCACAAAACAGTGTGATGCGAGGTAAATGCACAAAACAGTAGGATGTAAGGTACACAAAATAGTGCGGTGTAAGATGAATACACAAAATAGTGCGATACAAGGTGAATACATAAAACAGTGCAATACAAAGTGAATGCACAAAATAGTGCGATATAAAGTGCACAAAATAATGCGAACTTAGGGTGCACAAAACAGCACGATGCAAGGTGCATGAAACAGTGCGATGCAAGGGACAGATGTATGAATACACAAAATAGTACAGTGCAAGATGCACAAAATAGTGTGAGATAGGGTGCACAAAACAATGCGATACAAAGTGAAGATATATGAATGCACAAAACAGTGTCATGCAAGGTGCACAAAACAGTGTGACACAAGGTGCACAAAACAGTACGATACAAGGTGAATACACAAAACAGTGCGATCTCAAGGTATACAAAATAGTACAATACAAAGTGCACAAAATAGTGCGATACAGGGTGCACAAAACAGTGCGATGTAGGTTGAATGCATAAAATAGTGCAATGCAAGTTTGCATAAGACAGTGCGATGCAGGGTGCACAAGACAGTGCGATATAAGATGAATGCACAAAATAGTGCGATGCAAGGTGCACAAAACAGTGTGATGCGGGGTGCACAAAATAGTGCGAACTCAAGTTGCACAAAATAGTGCGATACAAGATGCACAGAATAGTGCGAGATAGGGTGCACAAAATAGTGCGATCTCAAGGTGCACAAACAGTGCGAGCAAAGATAAATGCACAAAACAGTGCAATACAAAGTAAAGATGCATGGTATGTAAAGGGAAACGAGCAGTACATAAAGTAGTGCATCATGTACCTTATGAAATGAGTGTAGGGCAACTTACCACAAAACAATGTGGAAGGTAACTGAACAAAATTCAGCTACGACAAATATAGACAAAGTCAATAACAGAAGTAACCAACCAGGCAATTTAAATCAAATCAGAGTGTATAAGCAAGCATGCAAAATCCAAAACACATGTATTAATCAGAGGGAAGATAGCAATCCCGAGAGAGTTTTGAAATGGTCAAAGACAACTTTCGAAAGCTAAATCATATCAGAATCATCATGGGGGTGAGCTAACCCTAATCCAAGGACAAGTGTTCAACAAATGGCTTTGGCAGACTGGGAGAAAGGTTGGGTTCATGCCCCTTGTTCAATTGATGGCCCGGTCAGATGTACTAAAAATTGCCTCTAGTGTCCAATCACTAGCCATCGTTTTCAACATTATGCAGGCATGTGTGATGGGGATCATCAAATCCTAGAATGGTTTTCCAACCAATCAGACTCTTGCTTCTCTTCCATCCCAGTATGTTGAGAATCCACTCTAATCCTCTAAAGCAGTGATGGATTCCTCACCTCACATAAACTTTGCAATGATCATGAACGTGATGCCCCTTGTGTGAGCACTCTCAGTTTGTTTATGAATTTCACACATGGACTTGTTTTTGAGTTTGGAGAGAACATTCGTGTATGGAATTTTGATCGTGCCACTTTGTTGAACTTGAGTGACAGACACGCTATGGTGACTCGATGAAAAGCACTTTTAAGCGGCAGACACGCTATGGTGACTAGATAAAAAGCACTTTTAAGCGATAGACATGCGATGGTGACTCGATGAAGAGTACTTTTGAGCGATAGACACACTATAGTGACTCGACGAATAGCCAGAATAAGACAAACACCAGGCATGACACAACAAAACTCACAACTGACCAAAAAGCAGAAAAAAGACTCAAGGTAACTGATCATTCATAGTACCCCTAGTATTACTTACGTTCCCTTTGAAACTCAATTTTGCAAACCCGAGTTTTGATTCACTTTTTGCTCAAATTAGAGATTCAACTGATAAGTTCAAGTATTGAAAATTTCTCCACTCATTGATTCAAGCTAGTTCTTTCTTACTTAACGCGAGTATGATATGTGCAGTAGTCGGTGTAGCTGATGGATTGATGTGAAGTTGACGACGTGAATCAGGCAAGATGATTGGGTCGAGATGAACAAGATGGATATGGTTGAGACCAAACTTCAGGATAAAGTTGCTTACGTATCCCAAGAATGGGAATCAGGTCAACGTAGTTCATGGCTAAGGTTCACTCGAGTATTGACATTCTCCTTTTGCACTCTAACTTTTGCCAAAGTCGCCCCTTTGCGGTTTTCACCCTTGCGAGCTCTATTTATTTGATTTCTTATTTTTCATGCTCTAATTTTTGCCTAGGTCACCCTTTTGGATTTTCGGCCTAGCGAGCCTCTCAAGGATAGTGTTACAACATTTGTGGTGAAGTTAATCAATAGTCATCCTTACTCTAACATTGGAACTTGTTTCACCTTTATTTGAGTTTGGTTCTTCATTCTCTCATGCATGCCTTCTTTATTTCTTTTGCTTCATTTTCAGAGTTAGTTTTTCTTGCAATGTGGTACCTCCTCGCATTAGCTTCCCCAAATTCAGACAAAAGTTCCCTTCCTCACAATTGATTGGATTTCATTCCAACGGATACCCCTGGCTTGATAGTTGACTTCTTTTTCCTTTTCTTTTTTCTTTTTTCTTTTCTTTCTTCTTTCTTTCCCTTTCTTTTTCTTCTTTTTTCTCTTTTTTTTTTTTTTTTTTGGTTTCTTTTCTTTTCTTTTTTGAAATAATGAAAACACTAGGGGGAGAAATTCTATGATTATGAGGTCTAAAAGCCGCCTTATACTTGCAAGTCTGAAAGCTGCCTTGTGCTTGCCAAAATGATTACCTAACGACGAAAAGAATCCCCAGGACAATGTAGAATACCCCGCACAATTCTGAATTTATCTTCGCAAGTTTTGTAGAAAAAACAGCTTAAACTTTTGAGATCATGAAGGACTTTGCGCCAATAATTCAAAATCCACTCAAACTATTTAGGGGATCCTTCTCAACACTTGCGCTTATTAACAGAATCTCATTCAAAAACAAAAATTCAAAGTTTTTTTTATTTTTAAAAGGTCACACATGCATTACTGTAGGCACAACAAAATGATCACAAACTTGACTCTCGCTTTCTTATAAATATGAAGACTTGAGGGTACACGAGAGCGACTCAAAGGAAAAGACTCAACTGATGCAATAACGCAAGAAAAGACAAAGAAAATAAAACTCACAACTCAACTATTTACAGGACATGATTCAAAACAAAATCAGCATCCTTGAGACAAAAAGGGGTTTTCACTCTGTAAATCCATCTGCAGATTTCAAAAACAACTTCAAGTAGCCCACGAGAGGGTCCAAACTTGCCTTTAATTCAACAATAACATCCACACGCAGCATGATTGATTTCAAACGTTCAAATTGAGTCTCACAAAGTGAGCCTCACAATTACCCTGGTAGTCCCTCCACATCTCATTGACTGTGCTGGCTGGGGTCAAGGTTGGTTATTGGAAAACCATGGATGGGATTTATGCTATGGGGTGGCAATCTATTGCAGTTAGAGAGAGGTTTATTGACAGCTTTAGGATTTACAAGTGGGGTGATGACCTTATTGTCAAGAAAGTCTTGAATTTCACAGCGAAAGCGAAAGCAACGATCAGTATAGTGACCGTACTGCTGATGAATGTGCAATATTGGGTAGGGTCATGTCTAGAGGGAGAGGGTTAGGGAGAGGTCGAGGATTGAGAGATTTGAGATACCCTTTCTCCATCAGTACCTTCAAGGCAAGGGTTAGGCTCATGTGGAGATGGGCAAAGGTTCTTTTTTGAAAGGAAGAAGCATCAAGTTTAGAAATATTGGCAAATGGGTTGGCGGGTGGGCTGGGTATTTATGGGTTTGGAACGGGAATCAGGATGAGTGTTTTTGGTAAAGCATCCATTTTCATTGCTTGCCCCTTGATTCAAAATGCTCTCAACCTGAGCAATAAACTTGTCATCCACAGTCTTTGCAACAACTGTGAGCACTTGCTACTTGTTTAATCCTTTGACCTTCAAAGTCTTAATAGCCTACAGAAGGTGTGCATAGGGATCAATAATTACCCCAGACTCATTCTTGCTACTTGCTTTGACCATGTTTGTTTTTGATTGGCCCATTTCACTTTTAGTTTGTCCCAAGATTGGAGAATTCTTTGACGGGGTCGAAACCCCAAAGGTTAAATCTGCCACCATTCCTTGAAAGTCTTCAATCATTCTCAACATCTCAGCAGCAGTGGGTTTGGTCATTTGGCGCTCTTGGGGTGTTTGAACCGGAGTGGGTGTATCCATCACACACAAATCTGTACTTTTAACAATGAACACCTCTAGCTTGGGCAGATGAGATGGAGTGATATATATACTAGGGTCGAAGGAAAGAGATAGTGTATGGATGAGGTTAAGGTGAAAAGGATGTACTTAGGCAAAGGTGGGAAATGGGTTGGTGGTAACATTGGGTTCTTGAGATGGAGCTATTGTCTGGTTATCGATGAGATTTTGAACCTCATGACGAAGGCGGTAGCAATGATCGATGCCATGACCGCACTGTTGATGGTACGAACAGTATTTGGTGGGGTTATGTCTAGCAGGCAACGGGCTAGGAAAAGGTTGGGGATAAAGGGGTTTGAGATACCCTCTTTCCATCAAGACTTTTAGTTCGCTAGTTAGGCTTATATAGAAGGGAGTGAAAGTTCTGTCTTGAGCTCAAGTTGGGCTGGCTGTTTGTGGGTTGGTATTAGCGAAACGGTCAATAGTTTTGGGATCGATAACAGTATTGATTTCAGTGGGTTTGGGAATAGTGCTACTGCTAGCATTGGTACTCTCGAAAAACACCCTCCTTGTTGGTTTGCTTGTTCTAAGAATAATCCCGTTGTTAAATGCGCTCTCAATCTGAACCCCTAATTCATGCAAATTTTTGAAAATGAACAGTGGAGCAACTATTAACTTTTGTAACATATCTAGTTCAAGGTTCTGCACCACTATTCACGCTCGGTCTCTCTCAGAAGGTCGATTTATCATTTGTGCTACCTTTGATCTCCACCTTGCAACAAATTCCACAAAAGGTTCTTTAGGATTTTGATGGGTTACTTCAAGCTCTTGGGTAGTCATTTCAATTTGGGTATTGTAAGAATACTGATTAACAAATACCTCAGCCAAATCTTCCCAGTTCTGCTTCACTTTATCCCCCAACTTGGCGTACCAAGTGGCTACTATACCTAATAGGGTTCTTCTATACAAAGAGAGTTTCTGAGGCTTAGTTAGACCCATCGGTTTTAGGACGTCCAAGAAAAGCTGGATATGTACCATAGGATCTCCAGACCCGTCGAAATGGTCAATGCATAGCATTTTGAATCTGTTTGGGAGCTATACAGCAGCCTCGATGTACTTATCCTCAATGTCGAGTATGGAGCTAATTCCCAGTGCCTTTTTGAATTGCTTCTCAAGGTTAGCAATTTTTAACAAGGTCGGGTCAAGATCATTAATATCAAGGGAAAAAAGGCCCTCATTAGACTGCACCAAGGGCTTGAAAACCCGAGCCTAAGCCAACCCTTCTCGAGGATCTGGACCTTGCCAATCTTCAGCAGGTGGAGATGGGTCAAAGTTCGGCTAGGGGCCCGGGATTGGATGTGTGGTAGATGCCCCAGATGGGCGTTGCATTTCAACACTTATCTCATCTAGCATGGCAATTCCCTAGTTTAGGGCTGTTATCATGGCCACAACTTCTTCTAGACTCTACGTCATCACGAGTCTGCTGAGTTGGTAATCGAGGAAATGAATGGGTGTAAGTTGAGAGCTGACTAAGAAAGATTTCGACCCAGTTATACTCGATGTATCTTGTTTGGATTAGTCTAGATAGGTTTGACTAGATTGGGCTTTTTTAGAATAGGTCTTTTGGTATTGGATGTATCTTTTCTGAGTTGGCCTTTGGGGATCAGATGGACTGGATCTTTGCTGAGTGGGTTTTTTTTTTGGGGGGGGGGGGAGGAGGGAGGGGAGAAGGGAGATTGGATGGACTGGGCCTTAGTTGAGTTTGGGTTTTTTTCTGGAATTGGATGAACTGGGCCTTTATTGAGTTAAGTATAGCTCCTTCTTAGCTCAGACAAACCTAGCATTAAAAATAAATGCCCCATCAGATCAAGGTACCGAGTATGCTAGTTAAAACAAAACGAGATACAAGTTTTTGGCCCTGGTTTTGGTTATGCTGAAAATTCACCCATATCAAACACAAACTACTGGATTTCAACCCAAATTTTGATTCTAATATGATCCTCAAGTTTGAAAGGAATCACCTCAATATTAAGACTCTCTCAGGATTGTATCACACATTACCAAAGATTTCACATTTTGCACAAAAGCATTCAAAACACCCCTATGAGAAGTTAGGGTTTCCCTGTCTTAGCTTTGGAGGGATCTATAGCTTTACTATTCAAACAAGTGGTATCACAATAGCCTAGTATATAGGAAGACATCCTATCTTATGTTTGAAAAGTCACTAAGGCTGACTATATGCAATTAAGTCGATTGGTCAAAAGTGGTACCTCGGCAAGATTACCTAATATACGTCTCACACCCAACACCGAGAAGTAAAATGTGGATTAAACAGTACAGCGGTAATCCAGATCCAATGGTTGTGTTTCCAACATGGCAAGGCCTATGACCGGTCAGCCATTTGACAAGCTTTTGGGCAAGCCTCCGACAAATCGTCCAGGAATAGTAGATGGCAAACACAGTGACTTAAGCGCACCAATGCAAATGCAATTCAAAGAACATGTAAGTGTAGATAAAATTTCACATCATGAAGTTCGAGTCAAGTTCTCTAAAGTCCCCAGTAGAGTCACCAGAAACTGTAGCTTTCTTTTTGTGCTCTTTTCGAATACGACTAGCCCTACAGTTCAGACTCCCACGGTTTTGAATTTGATTTCATAAGTGCAATATGAAACAGTGGAAACACAAAAAGAGTCCAAATCAGACAATTCTTTTGGAAAATCAAATTGAATCAAAAATGCCAAAAATGGACTGCGTTGCCAGATTTCAGAGTTGCCACCTAAATATTTTTAGGAAATTTAGGAAACTTGTGACTTGTGCCAAAGGCCACTTATCCGTTATCACCAAAGTGTCTCAACTCGGGAACTTAGGTACGATGGGAGAAGGTCATGAATTAAGCACCCCACTCACTCAATCAAAGATCGGCCTCTACTAATCATGATGTGATTTTTATTTATATTATATGCTCTTGTTCCGATTATTAGAGTAACATTACTATGTGTTACACACAAGTATAGACTAATTTGTAAAAGTTAGAACGCTTTGATTTTATGTTTGTTTGAAAATTGTTTCGAATATGTACCATTTGAAAAAGTGATCTCATATGTACATTCATCAAATGATCCCCACTTACACAATTAGCCTTCATCCACTGGCATTCAACCAAGTATATCAATTAAGCATTTAGCCTCATGAAAAATATGTTTGTCATGGTAACAATCACACACATGCGATATGCTAAAGTATTAACTACTCACCTCATACTCCAAGGTAAGCAAAAAGAAATAAAAGAGTTAGAAAAAATTCATGATCCTAACTAATGCAACATGACTAATTCAACGCATACATTTATGCCACTTTTATAGGCTCGGCTATAAGCATGGTATATGATCCAATTCCAAGACATGTGAAAAATCACATAATCAAACAATGAAAATAAAATTGACATTGGTTAGTATGATGAGTTGAACCCAAATGCATGTGAGACGAGTGTATGGGAACATGAGAAATGCTAAGTAAACATGATGCTCTATACTACCATCATAAGAGGGTAAATAAAAGGGAAAAAGAAATGGAGGTTGGAAGACATACACGTTATTACAATTTTGCCCTCATACAAGAGGGTCTGAATGAATGTCCAAGTATCCGAATTAAACTAACTATTACAAAACCAAATAAATGAATAAACAACTAATTAGCTAAGCTATTACAACAAGACTAATAATAAGAAATAAGCTAGCTACTTAATTTACTACAGCAAGGGTACACAACAAAACTAGCTATCTAAGTTACTCAACAATAAACATTCATAATCATTACAATAATGTTAAATTATATTTAATTACAATGATAATAAGAGCATTAATTTACAACATTTGATAGAACTAAAAAGCATAACGATGGCATGCATGCGACGGTTTTTAGAAGCAACTCTGTCTGCCTTCTTTGGAATTTATCCTGTTTCACCTTCAGCCACTGCCCTCTGTTTTTCTGCAAAACACTCTATTTACCAAACATTGGGGCTTAGCTGGCCCCCAATGAAGCTTGGCCAAGCCCAAATAGGGTCGGTCGTGCCCTAATTTCATGCAAAACTCTATTTTTGTGTTCTGAGGTGAAAACAGTGCAAACAGAATTTTCTGAGCTCTGTCTATCCCTATTACACTTCTCTGTCATGGAAAGCCTCAAGAAAATGATGGAGTCGTTTCCAAAACCATCAATAAGCAAGTTACTTGCTTGATGATTTCGGCCACGATTTGGACAAAAATCAATGAATGCAATGAATCAACACCAACCCCTCCCCTTTATCATGGAATAAGCTCAATATGGAAAGTAAAGACGCTTCAAGGGTCATCAAAACACCATGAATTGACGTGTGACGACTCTTGACACAATAGACTCGGTAAAACGTCCGACCAAACCCAAGCAATATAACTCATGTTCTTTATATTGGTTGGTTCATTTTAAGCCAAATTCATTAGTCTTTGCCATTCTTTAATCCATTTGTCCAAGGTGATGATTATGTCCACTAAATGAGAAGCATGTCAAACGGGAAGTGATTCTCAACATGAAAGAGAGACCATGTCGTTGACGATGAACCTTCGTAGAGATTAAGCCATTAAGCATAGATCTCTAGCTCATATTTTGAATAACCATCAACCGGTTGAAACAACTCTCAAATGAAAGAAATGGATAGTAAGTTGTTTATTAAAATGAGGCTCTTAATATGGAAATCAATTAAAGAAAAGCTAAGAATAACATACAACAAGCTATATATGAGAACTTATGATAAAACAAACGAACTAATCAAAGCTTGAACCAATTAAATAACCTAGGACAGCCCTAAAACAACCCCTAATAGGTGAAAAATAGTGGCTCAAAATGCATGAAAATAGCCCAAAAAGCTAAACAACAAGCAAAGAAAATAAGGCTAGTAAGCAAGAATAAGGAGGAGTGGCTAACCCCTCCACCTTTGAAACCTGAAAGCATGATTTTTAGCCTCTTTTAACTCTGAAAATCAATTTGGAAAGCAAAGAAAAGGGTGTAAAACAAGGGTTTGAGCTATAGGTGAAGGTGCAAGAAAGAGTGTTAACTCTCTCTACCCTTTGCTAGTTATCCAAACCCAAGCTTAGACACTTGAAATAGGCTCAAGACAATATAAAAACACAAGAAATAGATAGCAAGAGACAGCAAAGAGAGCAAGAGAAAAGGCAGTAAGCTTATACTTCTCAAAGAAGCAAGCTCTTGTTTGTAACACAAACTTGGTTCAAGCACACTCTCAAGCTTGAATTGTGGTGTACATGCCTCAACCAAAGCTCTAAGGTTATGATCTAAGGTGATGTATGGTGTATGGATATTGATCAAGAGAGATAGGTTGGCTCAAAGGTGACTTGTATAGGAAGAAGGACCTCTCTCTTGTGTGTATATGTTCTTTTAAAATTTTTTAGCCCTCAAAATAGAGGTATAACCTCGTTTTTATAGAATTTGGGCAAACAAGTCGAAAATATCTTCAAAAAGAGACAGCTAGCAGACTCTCACCCAGAATAGTGTGTTTCACCATCGAGGCACGGCCGGACCCAAATAGACACAGCCGGCTCCTAATTGGGCACGGCTGGGCTCTAATGTGCTGCTTCACTTCCCTGTTTCAAACCCAGTATAAGGTGGCACAATGGTCAAAAATGAACCTCTAAAATAAGAATGAGACAAGTAGGAAAGTTTTGGGATTATTTCAGGGCTCAATTTTGGATTCCCTCGCCGAGAACTCAAATTACACAATGCAATTTTCATCATCGAATGCGCTGGACCAAGCACCTAAGTCTTATGGGTAGTCAAAAATGGGGTGTCTACGACATCCCATTCATTTATCTCGTCTGCATTTGCATTGATTTTGGGGTTAGAGTTGGCTCAGTAACCATTCTCTATTTGTGTAGAGTCACCTATTGGTGGTGAGGTTGTCTTGAAACAGGGGGTGTCGGGGTTGTGATATAGAGGTTACCGGTCGCCGACTTCCATTTGCTTTTGTATTGGTTGATATGTCTACCTTTGACGTTATACTAGGTATGGACTGGTTGTCTTCATATTGGGCTATTATAGTTTGCTACCGTCAGAGAGTTACTATATGTACTCTGAGCGATGATTGCTTTTACTTCTTGGGAGACCAGGTAGATAGAGTCTTATCACCGGTATATGATCCACGTGGTCAGAGTGAGCTTAGTTGCCTTTTTGCTAACTTCCTGAGTACTGAGTGTGATGAAGTCCAAGTTGAGTTGCCAAAGATAGTTTGTAAATACCCGGATGTTTTTCGAGATGATCTTACTAGCTTACCACCTCATCGAGAGATCGAGTTCTCTATTGATTTAGTGTCTGGCACGGCATCAATTTCTATGGCACCGTATAGGTTCACACTTACCAAATTTAGTGAATTGAAGATTCAACTCCAAGAATTATTAGATAAAGGTTTCATCCGCCCTAGTACTTCATCGTAGGGAGCACCGACTCTTTTTTTCAAGAAAAAATATGGTACTTTGCGACTTTGTATAGATTACTGGAAGTTAAACTAAGTGACTGTTAAGAACAAGTACCCAATGCCCCATATAGATAATTTGTTTGATTAGTTGAAGGGGTCTTGTTGTTTTTCTAAGATAGACCTGAGATCGGGTTACCACCAGTTGAGAGTGAGGGAGAATGATATCCCAGAAACGACATTCCGTACGCGGTATGGCCATTATGAGTTTCTAGTGATGCCCTTTGGGCTCACCAATGTACCAGTTGTGTTTATGGACTTGATAAACCAAATCTTTCGTGAATTTTTAGATCGTTTTGTGGTCATCTTTGTGAACGACATCTTGATTTACTCATCCTTTGAGGAGGAGCAGTTACGGGTAGTACTTGAGTTACTTAGAGCCCACAAATTGTATGTTGGGAAATGTGAATTCTAGCTGAGAGAAGTTAAGTTCTTAGGCCACGTGGTATCCGAGGATAGGGTGACTGTAGATTCATCTAAGATAAAGGTAGTGCAAGACTAGAACCAACCTAAGAACACTTTTGAGATTCATAATTTCTTGAGGTTGGCCAGGTATTACCGTCGATTAGTGAAGGATTTCTCTAGATTGGCCTCACTGCTAACTAGATTGAAAAGGAAGAGAGTTAAGTTTGTGTGGAATGAGACTTGTGGGAAGTATTTCCAAGAGCTTAAGGTTAGACTTACCACTGCTCCAGTTTGATTATTCCGGAGAGGGGTTTGGGTTATTCTGTGTATTATGATGCCTCACGGGAAGGTTTGGATTGTGTTTTGATACAAGAAGAGAAGGTTTGCTGCCTATGGCTCGTAGCAGTTAAAAATACATGAGAGGAACTACCCAACTCATGACCTAGAGTTAACGACAGTTATTTTTGCTCTAAAGATTTGGAGACATTATCTGCATGATGAGAAGTTTGAGATGTTTTCGGATCACAAGAGTCTAAAGTATTTGTTTACACAGAAGGACTTGAATTTGAGGTAGAGGAGGTGGATAAAGTTCATAAAAGATTATGACTTCGAGTTGCATTATCATTCGGGAAAAGCTAATGTGGTAGCCGATGCCTTGAGTAGGAAATCCATGGGTAGTGTGGCTAGTGTTGTCATCCGAGAATAGGAGATGTTGGGTGCTATTAGGGAGTTTGACTTGCATATTGGCAAGTCCGTTGAGTCTGTAGCCTTGTTTTCTGTAGTCACACAACCTACACTTGTGAACCGAGTGATAAAAGCACAGAAGAGTGATCTTGCGGTAAAATCCCTCCGGGAGAAGATCTCCAGTGGCAAGGTGGAGAAAGACTTGAATGTGTATCCCGACTTGAGTATGAGATATCGTGACCGTTTGTTCATATCGGAGTCTTACCGAGAGAAAGTACTCCGAAAGTTTCACCATTCACGCCTTGCGGTGCATCCATAAGGCACAAAGATGTATCACGATCTTAGTCGCCAGTTTTGGTGGAGAGGTATGAAGAAAGATGTAGCCGTGTTTGTATCGAGGTGCCTTACTTGTCAACAACTGAAGGCCAAACATCAGAGGCCAGCGGATTTGTTACAACGCTTACCTATAAGCGAGTAGAAGTGAAAGGATGTCACGATGAATTTTGTGGGCTTTTCGAAGACACAACGAGGTAGTGATGTCATTTGGGTAGTAGTTGACTGGTTGACCAAGTCAGCACACTTTATACTTATGCGCATGAATGATTCGGTAGATCATCTTGCCAACCTTTACATTAGAGACATAGTGAGGTTACACAAGGTCCCTGTGACGATTATTTCGGATAGAGATCTGTGTTTTACAACTCAATTGTGGCAAGGCTTACAGTGTGCCTTAGGCACTAGGTTGACTTTTAGCATCGCGTATCATCCTCAGATTGATGGGCAGTCAGAACGCACCATCCAGATTTTAGAGGATATGCTTTGGGGTTATGTCCTTGACTTTAAGGGTTCGTGGGAAAGACACTTGCCCTTAGTGGAATTTGCGTACAACAATAGCTTCCAATCCAGTGTTGGCATGGCATCGTTTGAGACCTTGTATGGTCAACCGTGTAGATCTCCTGTGTGTTAGGTCGAGGTGGGTGATGCACCTATGTTGGGTCTACAGTTAGTCCGGGAAACGACAGAGAAGGTTGTGCTTATACGTAAGAGATTGGTTACGGCCTAGAGTCGCCAGAAAAGTTACGTCAACTGTAGGAGGAGACCCTTGTCTTTTGAGATGGGAGACCATGTATTCCTGAAGATATCACCTAGGAGAGGTTTGATAGGTTTGGGAAGAGTGAGAAGTTGTCCCCTCGATTCATTGGGCCTTTTGAGATCCTTGAGTGGATTAGAGAGGTAGTTTATCGTTTGGTCTTGCTGCCACAGCTTTCTGGAGTTCATGATGTATTTCATATTAGTATGCTTCAGAAGTACAAGTCGGATCCATCGCACGTGTTGGATTGGACTGACTTAGAGGTAGATGAGGATGCCTCGTATGAGAAGACACAGGTGAGAGTCTTGGATACTCGGGACCAAGTCTTACAAAGCAAGACAATTCCCTTAGTTAAGGTATTGTGGAAACATCATGGGGTTGAGGAAGCAACTTGGAAACGCGAGTTGAAAGTCCATGAGAAATATCCGGACTTATTTGTTGATGTTTGAGTATGTAATGGATTTTGGTTATGTTAATGAAATATGAAACATTGTATATGTTTTGGATATGCGGGAACATTGTATATATTGTGTATGTTTTGGAAACATGAATTTAATATAAACATTGTAAATGTTTGGGAAATGTAAATTTTGTTTTCAATATTGGATCTTGTGTATCAAGTTGATAAAAATAGATGAGTGGGGAATGAACCATGGCATTGGAATGGATTATCTATCATTATTGTGTCTGGTTTACACAAAACTGTAAAACTTGATTTGAAATTTTAGGGATGAAATTCTTTAAGAGGGGAGGTTATAGCAATTCCGGTTTTGACCCGACTAATTTGTTATTCCGAACTCGGGTTTTATGGTTTCCAAATGTTGTTCATATCTTTTCTCCTTTATTCTTACTTGAGTTTGGCTATTGAGTCAATTGGAACAGGTTTGGAACAGTTTGGTTGCTTAGTTTTCAAATCTTTGTTGCCTAGATTTTCGCTCTTTCGCTCAAGTAGTATTTCTTGTGCTCGAGCAGGTTTTGTGAACTCTCAGTATTTTTGCAAGTTTGCAAAAATACAGGAGAGTGTATTCTATGCTCGAGCGGCCATTCTCACGCTCGAGTGTTGGTCTGTTGTTTACAAAACTACTAGATGTATGTATTCTACACTCTAGCGTCACTTCTTGCACTCGAGCGGAACAACTTATTATATTTGACGCTCAAGCGTCAACTCTTGTTCTCGAGCGGATTGTGCGTATATCAATTCGTAACAGCCACATTTCTCATCACTTTTTCATCTCTCTCTCTATCTCTCTCTCTCTAAAACATTTTAAAAC
This sequence comes from Camellia lanceoleosa, assembly GCA_025200525.1. NCBI lineage: Eukaryota > Viridiplantae > Streptophyta > Magnoliopsida > Ericales > Theaceae > Camellia > Camellia lanceoleosa. The sequence goes on from CM045772.1 coordinate 5,895,211, forward strand.
CCTAGATTTTGAGCTTTTTCTCTTTAGAACTCACATTCTCTTTACTTTTTCACCAAAATCCATCGGGTTCTCTACCCGGGTACCTTTGTTAAAAAGGAAGAACGTCTCTAGAGTTCCATTTTGGTCCGAATAAGATTTGATTTTGGCGTCATTGAAGTTACCCCATTGTTGCTTTGGTCTTCTAAACTCGAAGTAGGGATTTTCTACACTCTTCTATGAGTTTTAACTTAGCTATTTGTTGTTGGGTAGGAAATATTGGAACTTGTTGTGATTTTGAACAAACCTAGGGTTTTTGGTCAAAATTGAAAGAGTTTTCAAATGAACATATTAGAAATGGTTATGGGAGTAGATATGAGCTTGTGTGGTATTAAAATGGTTGACTTTGGGTGTTTGGGAAGAAATTAGGGAAAATGAGGTTTTGCCCTAAAATGTCTTAAATAATTATTTTGTATAGATGAAGAAATTGGTATTGAAAGTGTGAAATTGAGATGTTGCCTACATGAATGGTGTAGTTGGATTTATTTAATCTCTCACTCATGGAAGTTTGGATAATTTATCTGTTGTAAAGATTGTATATCTATTTAGAAATATCAGTTTTGGGCTATCGGTAGAGGATAGTCATGATTATTGTAGAAATTACATGAGGATTAAGCAGATTGAAACTAATCTCTTGGTCATTGTCATTGAATATGATTATGAATTATATACATTGTATATGTATGATATTTGGGAGAAGAAATGGGATGTACTCCGTATGTGGGAGAAGAAAATTGATGGACTCCATTAAATTAAGTTGACTTGTGTGTCCAGGGTGAAAGTCTCGAAAACTAGGCGTATACATGGGTGTCGATTCCCGCGAACGAAATTTCCGTAAAATGGCAATTGAATGTATTTGTATGATATTAATAATTATTGGAGACTTGTGGAGTGTATCCTCTGTTTGATTAATTGAGCGAAGTGGGCATAAATAGTGAACTGGGATAAAATAAATTAAGATGTAAGTTTGGTATAACTTAGTTTTGGAGAAGAGTTGTGAAAGACTTTGTTATTTGGCATTGAACCTGTGCATTTCACTTATATCTTTGTTAAATCTCATATATTGTGCAAGATTGTTTCTACTGGGTTTTGGCTCACTCTATTTGAGAAAAATCATATTCAGGTGTTGGTGATATGCATCCGCCAAGGTAGTAGCTTAGAGGGCTTTAGAGCGAGAGCTTCTATTTTTGTTGTATCTATTTTGTATAGCCTAGGGCTTTAAATTGTGATTGAGCTAGACTCATTTTTGTTGTAACCAAGAAGTGACTTGGAACGATGTAAGCCATTAAGGCAATGATTATTTGTATAACTTTTATTCCTTCTTGTATCTGTCTCTCATGTATAACAACTCTAATAAATGAAGGTATGTTAGTTTAATTATATTTCCGTTCATGAGATGGGTTTGTTGTATTTATTTTTTTGAGATGTTACACGATGAAAAATCATTTGAGATTCACTCCAGAGATAAACTAGTTGAACTTAAACACAAATGTGTTTAGGAACACCTACATAAACCATCTTATTTTCTGAATTTTTGTCTTTAGAGATTTTTTTTTAAATCATGTCAAAAATATTTTTTAATCTGTCTTGTATAGATGAATCTAAAAAATAAATTTCATTTGAAAAATTGTAAAAAGAAATTGAAAAATCCAAAATAAGCTTTAAAAAATCATTATTATTATTATTATTATTAGTTGCTTATTTTTGTTTTCTACACTTCTCCGATCTCCTTCTCCTCTCATTCCCCTTCTCTAATTCTCCTCTGACATTTGTCTTATTAGTCCAATCATCACAACTTCACTTTTTCTACCATCGAATCTAAAACTTTAAGATTTGACTTCAAATCTTTTAATAGTCCAAAGGCCGTCATTGGATAACACGTTTATTTCACGATAAGCAACCACCTCAACTCTAATGTTATAGCTTGACCAGCGGTGGTAAGATTTTCAAATTTCAAGTTGAAAGTTGCAGAGCAGTACACTTTTGAATGAGTTTAATGGCAACTTGAATTTGATTTTTTTTTTTTTTTTTTGTGTTTTTTGTGTTTTTTTTTTTTTTTTGATCTGTTGATTTAATTTTTGATTTGTTGATATAAAGTTTGAACCTTTCCTTCTATAAAAATTGTTTGTCTCTTTTTAAAAAAAATTGATTTGATATTTTATCGATTTTTGTAGGGAAGATTCCCAACTTAAAAAATAAAAATAAATGTTGCGTATGGTAAAATTTTCTAAATATGATTTGAAAGTATAAGTTGTATTTTGAGTTTGTGAGTTTCGGAATTATGATTTGAGTGTAAAAAATTTGTTTGGTAAAAAAGTTTTGAATTGAATAGAAAATTTTTGATATAACATATGATATTTAATACAAAAACTTACAACTTATAACCAAGCATACAATTCAAAATTCTACTAAAACACATAAAAAAAATTTAAAATTTTAGAATATATTTTTTTTTAATATATAAAATTAACTTATGTCCAAAAAAAATTTCTTGTTCCGGACAATTGATAAGACATTCGGTGAGACGACTAGTAAGGTGGAATTTCAAAAAAAAATTCGAAAATCACGCATTACACAAAATTTTATGTAAAATTTTATGTTTGTTGTGAAAAGCTAGTTTAAAAACTCTATCTATACATGTTACAATGTGTGGGTGAAATTAAGATTTGAAAATCCTTAAACAGAGCCCGAAAAATTGTAAGAAACAGCCCCCACTCTTCTGTGGTTTTCCTCTTACCTTCCACCAATGCAAACATGTGTAATAAACTTCCAAACGCAGTTTCTTCCATGTCTGAAAGTCTACCAAGACACTCTCACAAGTTACTCTTACAAACTCACTACCCAGAAATGTACCATCCAAACCTCCAATCTCTCAATCCCAAGTTCCCATATTTACATCCCCACCAGCCCCCCTCTCTTCTCCTCAACTCTACCCTCTTCTCCCTCCCACTTTCCAAAAAACCCAGGCAAGCTCTCTCTCTCTCTCTCTCTCTCTCTCTACATGTTTGTGTTTGTGTATTTATATCTATTTCTATGTATATTCAACTGTGTTTCCCTTTTCAGGAACCTCAGGATCATCCATTGTCTGTTTCCAACAGCTACCCACCCAAATGCTGATGTCTCCGGCGATCTCCGAGTCATTTTCGCCGCCGGCGGCACCGGCGGCCACATCTACCCGGCGGTGGCTATTGCCGATGAGCTCAAAACCCAAAACCCTAAAACCCAAATCCTCTTTATCGGAAACCCTACCGGAATGGAGAGCACTGCCGTGCCCTCCGCCGGCTACGACTTTGCCGCCGTAGCCTCCGCCCCATTGGCCCGCCCACTCCTCTCCCCACACAACCTCATCATCTTCCCCTACCGTTTGATCAAATCCCTAATCGAAAGTTGGCGCCAATTGCGCGATTTTGATCCCCAAGTCGTTGTTGGGACTGGTGGGTATGTTTCGTTCCCAATTTGCCTCGCTGCTTCTCTCAAAGGATTGAAATTAGTAATCCAAGAGCAGAATTCAGTGCCCGGTATTGCGAATTGGGTTCTTTCTTTCTTTGCTGATCGAATTTTCGTTGCTTATGATTCAACTATTGATTGTTTTCCTAGAAAAAAGTGTGTTGTGTGTGGGAATCCGATTCGGTTATCTTTGCAGCAGTACGTGTCAAAGGTGGTGGCGAGGATGAATTTTTTTCCGGGGTTGGGGGAAATGGGGAATTCGGAGGCGAAGGTTGTGTTGGTTCTTGGTGGGTCTTTGGGTGCCAATGCTATCAATATTTCCCTCTTGAATTTGTATTATCAGATGTTGATGGAGAACATGAACTTGTTTATCATTTGGCAGACGGGCGTCGAAGCCTTTAATGAGATGGAGAGCCTTGTGAAAAACCATTCGCGTTTGATTCTTACTCCGTGAGTCCTGTTCTTTGCTCTGAATGTGGTCCGTTCTATTATGATTTTGATTATGTTATTGTCACAACTCAGTTTTGGTTATTTTAGTGAAAAATGAGAAAACCCCAAAAGGAATTGCATTCTCTTCCATTAATTGAATTATGGATAGTAAAGTCTCATTGTTAAATACATCTTATTCTTGTTACTTAATGTGGCTACCCGATATCGTAACTTGTGACTTAACAAATAAAAATGATTTGAGAGAGTAATACAAAAAAAAAAAAAAAAAAAATTATGTAAGCCTGAAATGTATGTTGATTGATGACAGATTTTTGTAGCTTTTTGTTGCATGAAAAAGTTAGCTTGTATTTCAGCTTGAACACATAACATTAAAACCTTGAAGGTTAAATGTACCATATGCAGAAGGCAAGATTTGTTAGATATATTACTAACTTTGATCACCTTTGTCAGATTTTTTAGGGGTTTTTTCCCCCCTTTTATGAAGATACAGATTACATCATGTGCGCACTAGTTACTTTATTCATTTTATTAAAACCAATGACTTGACCCCTCTATTGGTGAAATCAAATACACGAGTACTTGTCTTTAAACTAAAGTCATCTGTAATTATGCTCTGCAGTAATGGAAATGTTTGGAGGCAATTTATAGTTGATGTAAATTGCTTACCTTTTGCTTCCAACACCAAACAGTCATATCATATGGGATGCGTGTACAACTGTACTTAGAGAATTACAATTCTTCATAATAGATGCTCCTCACTTGTTTAAGTTGACCAAGAGGAGATTCATAATATAATGTTGAACAGGCTCCAAGGAATATCCCAAATGTAAGAAAAATGAAACACAGTTTTTCCCCTGCATTTAAAAAAGGGGGAATTACATTCCAGTGGGAAGGGAAAAAAAAAAAATTACACAAATGCACCCCCACAATTTTTCACTTGCACCCCACACGTTTTTGTAATTTTTTTTGTCTGTCCCACTGTGTTGAAATTCTCCCTTTAAATAATGTAAGGATATAGATAAGCACACGCCTTTATCTTACTGTAGAAGAGTATGCATAGTGACAGGATTTTCTCAACTCACAGTAGAGCTTTTTTTTTTTTTCCTTTTCTTAAATTCTACTTTCTGGACCGGAGATGAATGAGCCTCAGCGTGGTTGATCTCAAGCATTGTGGTTTGTAAAATAAGGTTGGTCTTGACTCCCAGAAATCTGCTTCATTTGTCGATGTCGGTGCTGATTTTTGAACTTGAATATGTTTTATGTATCAAAATCTTGACATGAACTTTAGATGTAAACCTGGGCCTGCCTTGTGGCATGCTGACAATGAGACTTGATTGACTGGTGTAAGGAAGACCTAATAGATTGGCCATTAATGAGTAGTGCTAAGAGAAAGAAGTTAAAGATCAGTCTTGTCATGCAGGCTGTCTTCAGGCTGCTATGTCTTTTGGTGGCTATGGCATTATGCTATCATGTTCGATTTTAAGTTCCTGACTCTAGGCTGTGCTCCAGATATTTCTAGTGTTCATTTCATGCCAGTTATGACTGTTTCTTATGAGTGTGGGGTCATAGTTTAAAAAAAAAAATTTGATTGTTTTAACTGAGATTTATATTGTGGCTGCAAACCGAACTTCAGAAAAGCTTATGATATTTGGGGTCTATGGGTTATATCTACTTTAATTCATATACATATGTTAGTCTTTTATTCTAATAAATTATACTCTTCCATATTTGTGGAAATGATTGTTTTCATGAAGTAAATTTGACATATTTTCCTTGAATATTGAACTTGAAAATTGTAATGAGATGGCTATCAGCGCTCTTACATTTTGTTAGCATTTCCAGTAGCAAGTTATTCTTTTGAATCTGATTATGTTCTAACATCGTGAAGGTTCTTGCATTCTATGGATTTGGCATATGCAGCTGCAGACCTTATTGTTTCAAGAGCTGGTGCAATGACTTGCTATGAAATTTTGGCCACTGGAAAACCTTCTATTCTGGTAATTAAACCATCTGTTAACACATATTTTCTTTACCATAAGCATTGAATGATAATACGACTCAAGTGTGAGATGATAACCTTCTCAATTTTGATTTTCAAAATTGAGTAGGATACTCTTTTCTATGAGCATTGTAGAATAGTAATCTTCATTCAAAAAAATGAAATTGATATGTATTTGTTTCCTTGTATGCATTCTATTCCGTGTGTTTGTGCACCCTGCATGGTTCAATTCGTGTGTCATCTAGTTATCTCTCCATGTGCGAGACAGGTTTGCATGGTAGTGTTAGATAGCTTAATGTATATTGTTAGAATCATTGAACAGTGCCCAACCAAAAAACTAAAAACAAAATAATGGGTGTTATTCCTGGATATATGGAGATGTCTAGTTCATTGGAACAGCCAAATCCCTCACCAAAAGGATCGCACTTTGATACCTAATTGAAACTAGAATACAGAAAAATATATTTGGCAAAGAGAAAAAGTTGTATCTTGCATTCATTGTCGAATTTTATAAAGCAATGCCTGTCTGAACTTCCTAAACTCCAGTTTCTATGTTAAGAATGTGCTAGAATATGAATCAACATTCAGATTAGAAGGGAAACTCTTTCCTCTTTAATGTTTGCAACATTCAGTGTTTGTCATTGCCCTGTGATAATAAGAGAAAGCATAGATTGAATGAATTTCTGTGCTTATTCACTTTGCTATCTTTTCTTATGGAACCAAAAAATGAGGATGATTAAGAATTTTAATTTTTGGGAAGTATTATGGATGCACTCAACACCCAAATCTAGTATAGTTCAAGTTTTCTCTGCTTTGGAAGCCTCAAGACTAACTGTATCACATTTGTTTGACAATTATATCTGCATATACTTGGTACTCATGATGTGCCAAAGTTCAGGAACTTTATCAAGCACCAAACTGGTAGAAACACCAATATCTTATTATCTTGTCTTTCTTTTTCTCCCCACACATAATGATGAATATTATAATAATATCAAGGAAAAAGGAATATAAATGGTAATTAGTCAGTCTCCCTAACTGTCAGTTTCTTACAAAATCTTCAATCACATGGATAAAAGGGTTCATGTTCAATGATGTGCAATAACTGGCCTTGGAAGTAATATCTTCACAGCAAAACGCAAGATAGACTTGAGGAAACAATAGGCTGCCATTTCAATTTTTTACTTTATATAACATAGTGTAGCACAATTACCAATCTCGTGTCCAAGAACATGACTCTTATGACTTAATTTTTGTCCTTTAGAAGTAATGATCAATGTTTCTGACAATGGTGAAAGCTAGCTTTTGTGAATTAAATAATTATGAAGGATAATATGTAATATCATCTTTTATTTATCAAAATATATATATATATATATATGTGTGTGTGTGTAATATCATCTTTTATGTTTGAAGAGAGGGTTTGTTTTCAAAGTTTCTTCACTTTTTAAACATCATGATTATGTAATATCAGAAAGGAAAAAAGAAAGCTGTTTTGAATTGAGTCTCACATTGTAATTTTGATATTATGCATTGTCCTTTCTTTTGTGATATTTTTGCTTGAAACATGCATCGTTGCAATAAAATAGAACCCGTCACCCAGTTTTTATTCTATGTTCAAATATATGAACATGTAAGCCCAAGAATCCAGCTAATTGCTTTTTCGTTGTCTTTACACATTTAATTTCTGTCTAATTGGGTTGATTTTGTTTCTTCATTAATCATTACTTACTATATTTTGGATTTTGTAGATACCATCACCAAATGTTGCTGAAGGACATCAATTCAAAAATGCTTCACTAATGGCAGACATAGCAGGGTCAAGGGTCATAACTGAAGATGAACTTGATTCAACAACCCTCAGAACTGCCATTGAAGGGATTTTGGGTATGTGGAATCTGTTTGTCTATATAAGGATCTAAAAGTCATGAGTTGCTTTGCCTACTTGATTTGCTCTCCAGATTCTGATATAACTTTACTCTCCCAAGTTAAATAAGCCTTGAAATGCCGTAGTCCTTTCGCACCCTACATTTTTTCAACCTTTGGCTTTCATGAAATCATGGAAGAATGGAAAGGACGAACAGTAGGATTGTCAGAACTATCTTATTTAGACTGGGTCACCCCCATTATCCACAGACAGATTGGACAGGAAATATATCACCCTATTCTCTCTAAACCTAATCATATTGTCTTCTATGATGCCAATACTGAGATCTTTAACTTCAAAATTTTCTCACCCGTGTTTTTTTTCTTTTTCAGAGAATGAGAGTCTAATGGCGGAGATGTCTGAGAGGGCCCTGAAGGCCGCAAAGCCTAATGCCTCTGCTGAGATTGTAGAACACATTCTTTCTCTAGTCAAGTTGTCAACAGCAAAAGAAAGGTAAAAATTGAAGTTGTCAAGAATGGAATATGAATCACTTGTATTTTCCATTAGACGTGAAGTCCTTGGCATTCACTTTCATTCTGCTCAAATCGAATGCCAATTTCCTCAACTTACTCAAATTGTTCAATACAAAAGCAGGCATTAGGATTCTTATTTTTCTTCCATTTTTCTATTTGTCAAAGTGGTAAAATTGACTCTCTGTGGCCTCAGTTGGATAATGTACTGAAACATGAAATAGCTCATTGAATACTTTTAGTGACCTTTCCTTGATTATGATAGTGTCTTCAAATCATATTGTTTGGTGATTGTGCTTATCTTATGGATTTGGTACCCTAATTTTTTCTCTTTTTCTTCTGCTTAACTATGAGATGATTTAGTAGTATGGAAAGATGTAGCCCGCAACCATGACCCATGACCACCCGTCCACCCCTCCGGTGCCCCCTCTGAATTTTTCACGAGTGTGCTGTATTTTTTGAGATTTCTCAAAACTCCAAAGGAGAAAAAAAACATTTTTGGTCCAGATCAGGAGAAAGAATAGAAATGAAACAGTCAAGAGGATGTGGATTAGTGGAGGATCATTAATTGGAGGAAGATCATGTGGAGGTGATGAACACCCCAAAATCTCAACCTTTCTCAAAAGAAGCTTCTCCCCACTACCCAATAAGGTTTTAAACAACGGTATCAAGATATTAGTATGATCAATATATTGATTAATATATCATACAATAGTGGCTGATATATATTGATAAAAAACAGTATCAAAAGTCTAAAATCCCAATACATGTCTACTGTGCTGATATTTACAACCATGCTACCCAGTACTAGTAAACCTCCACAAAATATTGTTCCAAAATAAATCCAGAAAATACTGTGCCACAATGTATCCAGAATCATTCCTGGCACTTCAATTTCCAAGCAGAGGGCAAAAACGAGAGTGATCAACTTTGTCATTTTCATTGTGATGTAATGAAAACAAAGAAAGACAAATGAAATGATCATGGTTGATTTCCAGAACCATTTTGAATCAACATGGGGCTCTCAATCACGAAACACCCATCATTTCAAATTTAATGTATAAACAAAGACCAAACCATCGGGCCAAAAAAAAAATGAATAGAGTTGCTTGTGCTGCAGATCGAAACTATACAATGGAAGAAAGCAAAATGCAGACATTTGAAGAGTTGGAGTCTCCTTACTGAGACGCTGCAGCGGTTTTACAGATGGGGCAAGTATTTTTCTGCACAAGCCACTGTTTTATGCAGTCAATATGGTAGAAGTGTCCGCATTCCAGCTTACCCATCTCATCATCTGCTTCATAGTCCTCCTGCATAGAATAAACAAAAAACATTGCAATATTCATACAAAAGTTTAAAAAATAAAAATAAATTTGAAAAACCTAAAAGTAGATGGCAGCATTAAGAACTGTTGATGAACCAACCTGACAAATGCTGCACTTCCATTCCATTTCTGTGGGGAACTGGGAAACTGAATTGTCCAAAAGCTTGGTTTCTCTGAGGCAGTGGACAATCTCATCTTCTTTCAATCCAGTATTCACATGCCCAATTCTATCTCCAAGCTCGAGTAATTCCTGTTTGAATGAGAAAGACTGTGATACAAGCACCAGAAGACTAAAAGTATTTCATAAAGGAACACTTACCAATCAGTCTTATTAACTAAACATATTTACCTACAGATCCTGACTGATAAATTTATCACTATAAATTTATTCATGAAAACAAGAGAGACTGATAAATTTATAAATAGAACTTAATGGGTAATAAAGTCCCAAAAGTGGACCTATTGGTAAATAAAACAAGGGCTGAAGACTCATTAGTTAAGAAGACTGATGTACCTCATACGACATGTTATCCACATCGAGTCTCCAGTCCCTGTATCGATCAAAACCATCAGATCTTCCTCCCATCAGCATACTACCATGGAGCATCATGATCTGCAAACCAGTAAGCACTTCTTAAATATTTCATGAAATCTTAGCTGTAATCAACAGTTAAATATAGACACTTCCCATATGATTTTCCTAATTGGTTCTTCAATTACATGTAGCAAAATCTTGGTGAACTAAAATGACGTCCCACAAAAAAAGTATAAACTAAAAGTCCTCCCATTAGAAAAAAAAAAATACCCAATGCTTAAAATTTAGCTTAAAACTATGAGTTTTACAGACAAGTAACAGACCTAGTTGATTCAACTCATGTCATAAACTTATTTTCAAGGAAATAGTAAATAGAATATAAAAAGTAAAATGTTCCAATTACATTTTTCATACACAGCAATTTGGTAATTAAGAACCAATTCCTTGACTTGCTCATGAATCTAGTGTATACAAACAGATGAATCATTCAGCTGTGTCTTGGCAGAGAATACTTTCCAAGTATCAGTTTTGGTTTTAAAAAAAATGGAACTTAGATTTTAATAGTTGCCAGAATAATTGCAAAGTTTCAAAAGATCAACCAAAATCACAAGGTTCTACTAGAAAGAATCAAGACCTAACATTTCAACTGATAGGTTGCAAGAATCCAAAAACTGATGGGTTCCAGAAGAGGTAAGTCCATTAGATGTAGCTCATCAATAAAATTTAAAAACTTTTGCATGAATCCAGAAAAATGGTCTCATCCCAATCTCTCAGAGGATTATTGCACAATGTTGAAGTTGCCTCCAATACACCACGTACCATCCCAGCAACATCAGCTAATTCTGACCACATCTCTGTTCTTCGGTTCCCTCCATTAAACCATAAAGCCCCATTAAATTCCAAACAAAATCATCAGCCACCCATCTAAACAAACAGATATGGAGAAACTACATTCTCATAATCCACGCATTCCAACACCCTATTGTCTCCAACGTCATCAAACCTCCCACCAGCCATTCCCAAAGCACCCAAATAATCCCACTCACAAACCTCCCTCCCTCCCTCACATTATATGAATATTTATAGTTTTCTTCTAACATGATTAAGCATGTCATAAAGTCTTCCGTTGATAATCCACACTGAACTGTACGTCTTCATTTTCTTTTAATTGCCCAAATAGCTTCCAGTTTCCACTAATGTCACACTATTCCTTATGATAATCATTTGCTGTGCTTCTCAATCACAGGCAGCCTGCTAAAGAGAATGCTACCACTTCAAAATTCTGTTACAAATGCAGCAATTTTGTAATTTATAGTCACAGCAATGTATTTATTGACAATGGGCTCTTAATCAAGGGTGGGTGTTAATATCATTCTTCTTGCCAACGCTAAAAGAAATTGAACTTATTTTCATGGCCTTCACAAGTGATACAAAAGGCTCTACAACAACTTCAGTGCATGTTAAATTATTAATACGGGAGCAATATCACTCAAAGCTCCTTTCACAAATATTTTATCCAAGAAGTACGCATTTTTAACCTACCCAAAACTTAATTTATGAAATGGTAAAGCTACTAACTCAAAACTCTACATCCTAGACCTTAACACCTAAAAAACAGCATTTCTACACACAAAAAAAAAAAAATAGATAAGTAAATAAATGAATCTCCAAGAAGAGCATTTCACTTAATACGAGTCTTCAACCCTATCACTCACTCAAATTGCGCAATTGCAAAATACGGATTCCCATTTAAAGCAAAATAAAGTACACTTCATACATCTAAAGAGTACAAGCTGAAAATTTGAACCATGTATGTTCAAAAGCTGAAATCTTTCAGGAGGCATTTTGTAGCAAACCTTGCCTGTCAAGAAAAGCACAAGATGATAATCACGATTGCACAACATTATTTTGATATTTAACTTCCCGTTTAAAAGGGAAAGAGATACTTAAGAGATTACATTTTAAAAATTATTCATGAAAATAAGAGTTTTAAATTTAATAATACACACACATATATAAAGATACTCATGGACAAACCTCAGCAAGGCCTTCGGGAGAAGAATGGCGAAAATGACGGTGATACCTTGCTCCAAATACATCTAACCCTGAGTGCATCATTCCCATCGAATGATCGTCATCCATAAAAGAGAGAGGTTCAGGGTTCACCATTCTCCTTGCAGAATACGAAGGACGCTGCCAATACAAGCAAAAGAAAGCAGTTTCAGCATATGCATATCCTTATATACACACAAGCATGATAATCTTAGAAGCCGCATTGATGAAAACAAAACAAATATGAAACACACTCAAATGAAAGGGGAATGCACCATCTTTTTCACAACAATCAAGACACCTGAAGACATAAAAGCATGAAATACTACAATCCACAGCAAGTCATTAAGAAAAATGCTAAATTAATTCAAAATAGTGAGTCAAAAAATAATAATAATACGAGTGTTTGGTTGTATAGTTTAAATTTTTCAAATTTTGAAATGATGTTTTACATTACAATAAAGATTGGCACCCCCTCCAAACACCACCCCCACAACCCCCTTTGACACATGGCAGGTGGTGATTGGAGGTGCAGGAAAGTATAACCAATGAGAGAAGAGAGGGGTAAAAGGGGGTGAGAAAAAGGGGTCTAAATCACCCCTCTTTACATTATAGTTAAAATTAGAAACTTTAACAATTAAATAGAAGAAATTGATATTTTATAAAATAGAAAAAAACAAATTTAGGGAATAAAAATGAAATTATCCCAATAAAGAAATAAAGCAACCAATTAATTTTGATTTATCACATGATCAATACCACCAATAATTAGTATTAAATCAAGATCAACCCACCAAAATAGCAAAATAAACACAAACCCAAAATTAAGAACAATATCCAAAACCCAGAGAGAGAGAGAGAGAGGTGAAATTGAATACCTCCCTGGGATTCATCTTCTCAGAATCAACTTTGAGTCTTCCTGGCACAGTCCTTCTTGACACAACACAATCAACATCAGTGGTGAAACCAATCCCAGGACCACACCAAACATCCGCTGATGATGATGGGTTTGTATGATTGGGGGGTTCTCTGTTCTGCTTCCTCTGTTTCTTCTTCCTCACCTTCTTCGCTTCCCAATTCGCCGATGTCCGAATCACCGCCGGCATCGATACCTGCGATGACGACGCGGCGGCGCATCCGAGTCCCCTCAATGGCCCAGACGGAAAGTTTTTCTTCTTCGGTGTGGCTGTGGCGGTGTCATTGGTGGTGGTGGTGGTGGTGGTGGTGAAAGTGGAAAGGAGAAGAGAAGTGATGGTGGATTTACAGCGTGTGGATTGAGTGATGGAAGGGATTTGTGGGGGGTTTGGATCTGTTTCTGAGATGGGTTGGTTTCTGGGTCTTCTGAATCGATTGTGCTCTGAAATTGTTGAGCTATCTCCAACAAAAACAGGCATGGTTGTACAAGAACAGAGAGAGAGCGAGAGAGAGAGAGAGAGAGAGAGAGAGACTTGGAATTAGGAAATTTGAAGTATGTGCTTTAGAGAGAGATTGTGGCTGTAAACAGGAGAACGAGAGAGAGAGAGAGAGAGAGAGAACTGAGAGAGAGAGAGAGAGAGAGAGAGCAGTGACTTGCTATGGAGACTTGGTATGGAATTAGAGGAGAAAATGCTGAGGACTCTTATTTTTTGTTTTAAAATTTGTACTTGAAGATAGTATGTGTCAAGACAACTTGCACCAAAACTCAAATATTTTATCAAATTTAAATTTAATAAAAATTTAATGAAAATATTATTTAACTATTTCATTAAATTGATATTAATCGGATGAACAATCGTTGGTTAACCGGATGAAGGACTAGATTGGAAAAATTTTAAAGAAGATTTACATGAGGCTCACCATCCAACCGTCTTTTCGTTCCGTCAATTGTTTGATAAAAATTAAACAATGTGAATTACACTAAGATCATCTCCAACGTTTCATCACACTTGACATCAAATTTAAATTTTGGTAAAAAAGTAACTTTTTAGTGCTTCAACGGTTTCACCAAATCAATATCAAATTGAGAATTCACCAAAAATTTTATCAAAATAAAAACAAGCTTCAGATTTTACCATTTCGCTGTGCGTTACCATTAGGAGAGACCAACCGGTTGACCGGCCGATTGACCAATCGGTGGGCCGGTTCCCTTGCAAATATTTTGGTTCAAAGAAGTTAAAAAAAAAAAATACACTAATCGGTCGACCCCTGCTTTGATGACAATCATTGGAATAGTCTGTATTAGATTGAGAAAATGGTCCTTTTTTTACTCAGATTTGATGAAAATTTTGGTGAACCATTAGAGATGCTCTAATAGTCTTTATAATTTGATACTTATGTCACTTTGGTCCTTAACTTTTTAATTGTGACATATTTGATCCTGAATTTTGAGTATTATTCCAAATAAGAATAATTGAAGATACTATTAGATTTTTCAATGGCGAAATTGTCAATTTTATAAAATATAAACTAATTTGACAAAAATAAATGTCAAAATTTTTTTTTGAATTTTTTAAAATTAAAACTACCCACTAAAAATAAAATTATGTAAAATTGATAAATCTTTTAGATATTTTTTTTTTATCAAATTAATTTTTATTATGTTTTTGGATGATGATTATGTAATGGGTGATTATATTTATTTTCATTAAATTAATTTCTATTTTTCTAACAGTCAAATATGGTGACAACCTTGATATCATTATTAAACTAATCTATTAAATCAAATAATCCAAAGCTAAAAACATTTCATATATTAAATATATCGATTATATATTAAAAGCCTAACAACCATCCATTACATGATCATCATCCATACACATAATAAAAATCAATTTTGTAAAATAAATAAATGTCTAAAAAATTTATCAATTTTACATAATTTTATCTTTGGTGGGTAGAAGTAATTTTTCAAAATTTAAAAAAAAAAATTCACATTATTTTTGTCAAATTAATTTATATTTTATCAAATTGACAATTTTGCCCTTGAAATTAAATAATGGTATATTCAATTGTCCTTATTTGGAATAAGATTGAAAATTCATGATCAAATGTGTTACAATTAAAAAGTCAGGACCAAAGTGACATGACCCCCAGACTATAGGGGCTATTAGTATAATTTGCCCAATTAAAAATTTAGTGTTGAAATGTTTGGTATCAGATGCAATTTTTAATCCATCTCTTTATTCAAATTTGATGAAAAAAAAAGAGTAAGCGTTGAAGATACTCTTGAATAAAAAAAAATTAATAAAAAGTTTGATTTAATACCATTCACTCCAGCTTTGAATTAGAATTTTTATCAAATTTTTTCACATTTTCGATTTTCTAGAGGGACGTACAAGCGAATGTATTGGAAGTCGTCTAGATATGAATAAAAAAAGTTGTCAAAATTGTTCTTGAGTAGACATCTAAATATACATATGAGAGGATCTGAAATAATTTAAATTTAACGAAAGATAAGAAACTTCCTTCATTGGATGATATTTTTTTTATTTTTTTCTCATTTGATATGCGTTTGATACCAATGTTTGAATAGAAAAAGTGAGTCTATTTCATCAAATTTAAATTTAATGAAAAGCCTTAATAAGAATTGGAGGCAATCTAATAAATTCTTAAAAAGGTTAAATTACAGTAAATTCTTTTAAATTATGACTTACTTGCATTTTATTCTATCAACTTTTAAAATTCAATAGTTAATCATCTTGAAGTGTTATTTTGTTATAGTTAATTTTTTTTTTTTTTTTTGGGTTAAAATTCTATTAGGGTAATAATACCATTATCTAGTGATCTCATTTGTACTTTAACATTAAAATAATATAGACAAATTGCAAATGTGATCACTATATAAGATATTAAAAAAATCAATAAGTGTGTCACGTATTTCATACATGATCTGATTTCATTTAAATCTTAGTACAAATAACGAATACTGTTAAGTGTAACAGGACAATCGTGTTTTGAAGTTCAAGGGGACAAAATGCAAATGATTTATAATTTAAGAGGATTGATTATAATTTACCCTTTAAAAAATTGTACATTAAGCATAAAAGTATATAATAAAAAAAATCTGTAATATTTTTAAGTTTCTATATGAGTTATTTTAAAGAAGAATTTTTAAATTCATATCAATTTAAAATTTATTTGTCAAACTCACAAAAGTGTATTTTCAAAATATGATTTCAAATGGAAAGTTTTGCTTTTATTGAAAAAAAAAATTTATAGTAAATCAATTAGAAATCTATTATTTTTGGGTTATTTTTATCTTTTCTGGATTTTTTTTAAAATTTTCTGATTTGTCTCGTTAAATAAAATCTAGAAACTTAAATTTTTTTTAAAATTTTTAAAAAAGTTTACAAAAATGAAAATAAGTTAACAAAAAAAACTTATCAAAATAGTAAATCACAAACACCCACTTAGTCAAATAATTTTTTTTATACAAAAAAAGAAAGAAAAAACTTGAATTTAGAGAGGGGGGAGATTGGATAACATAAAATAGAGTTTTGGGTACAGAATTAGATATATTTTTGAGAAGTTTCTTTTGTATTTGTTGGTTTTGGTGGGCCCTATTTTGTCATCTTGTTGGTTTTGTGGGGCAAAGGGTGTGTCCATAAAAAAGCCTATGGCAACAAAAGTTTAAACACCACTCTGAAACTCTGCACATTTTGCTTATTAAACTTTTGCTTTCTTTAATCAGTAATATATATTCTTGGAGGGTACTCTGTTGTCTGAGTCTTGGGTCAAGTTTGGGAAGTCTCAAATGATTTATTTTTTTATTTTTTTTTTATTATATTATTTTTTTACTTTTATATATATTTTTTTGTAAAAAATAAAAAGTACACTTATTTAAGTCATCCCAAACAACCCCTTGAGTGTACTCTGTTAATTAATATATATTCATTTTTAGCATTCGTTAGTTATTTATTTATTTTTTAGATTGAGACATTTATAGTTTCGTTTGAGAAGAATTAATTTAATTTAATTTTTTTTGATGTTTTAATTAATTTAGTCTAACTGAATTAATGGGTATTTATAGTTTCTCTTTCTTACGTATCAATCAATCATTTTTTTTCTCTCATCTCGCTTTCTTTAATCACTTTTTCTCTCATAATCATCTACTCAATTACAATAAAATATCAAATCATCTCAAACTCTCAAATTTTAAAACTACTTTCAAAATATACAATCAAACAAACTAAAAAAATTTCTAAACTCTCTCTCTAAATTTTTTTTGAAAATTACTCTCTTAAAAGCAAATCAAACACACCCATGTTTGAAAAGAATTTTTTTTTTTTTTTTTGGCTTAGATGTAATAATTATGAAAGAAAAAGTAAAATAATTATAATTTAAATATAATATTTTATCTTAATAATTTATTTAATCTATTTTATCTTTGAATATTTTTTTAGTCCCAACCACAACATAGTTATTGATCGAACGTGGCTCAAAAGTTTCCTATCAAATGCCCCTATCAACTGCTGTGAGTTTTTTTTTTATAAATATTCTAAAAATAAATAAATAATTTAAAAAATTGACTCACTTTTCAAATTATTTAAAAAATCAAGTTGTTTTTTGAAATTTCATTTTGAAAATATAATTTTATGATGACATAGATTTCACTAAGATATATTATATTTTTAACATGCAATTTCAACTGAAATTGCATTTTTAAAATGTGATTTTCAATTTCAAATCATATTTTTAATATATAATTTCAAAAGGTAAATTAGTTTTTCAAATAATTTAAAAAGTGAATCAATTTTCTAAATTATATTTTTTTTAGATTATTAAAAAAAAAACTCCAACTACCGTTGTTTTTTACAATTTAAATTCATGGATTTTTAAAAAAAAAAATTATTAGAAGAGAGAGAAAGAGAATAGGGAAATAGATTATTAAACTTTGTTTTACTTTAAGTGTTTTTATTATTATGAGAAAAAAATAAAATAATTATAATTTAAATATAATATTTTATTTTATTGATTTATTTAAATCTATTTTACCTTTTGAATAGTCTTTTTTTTGTTAGTCCCAACCGCAACATAGTTATTGATTGAGCGTGACCCAAAAGTTCCTATCAAAGCCCCTATCAACTACTGTTGTTTTTTTTATCATAAGGGAGAGAGAGAATAGGGAAATAGATAATTAAACTTTGTTTGACATTACTACACCAGTCATATTGATCTGGTAGTTTATATGGTTACTTAGGCCTCGTTTGGCAAGAGGCTATTTTAGTTAAAAAGTTAAAAAATTACTAAAAAAGTCAAAAAGCCAACATTTCATATCAAAAAGTCAAAGATTCCCTTTTCTCTCTACTTTTTGCACATCTTTTCGTAAAAAGCCAAAAAGTCATCCCAAACATACTAGGCCTCCGTTTGGGAAGTGGGTTGGCTTTTTGACTTTTTTGGCTTTTTTAGCCTGGGCTTAAAAGTTTGGTTTGGGAAGGGCTTTTTGACTTTTTGACTTTTTTGAGTTTTTTTGTGAGAGAGGAGTGTAATGATTATGGGTTGGATGTGATGTTTTGTTTTTTGTGGCTAAAAAAGCCTCTTTTGTCTTTTGTGGCTAAAATAGCCAAAAAGCCCAAAAAAAGCTCTTGCCAAACTTAGCCTAGTTTTTTTTACATCACATTTTAACCAAATAGTCAAAAAGTTACGAAATTAGCCTATTCCCAAACGAGGCCTTATTCAGTAGGCAAATGGTCCATATTAGGTTAAAATAGTCAATAAAATAAATAGTATTATTATTTAAAATTAAAAATTAGATTTAATTTTTAAATTTAATAATATGATAATTAATTAGAATATTATAAACAACATCATCTCTCATATATTTTTTAATTATTAACTAATTATATCACTTACACATTATTTTTTAAATTTGACTTACCCAAATGGATTTACAAAGTGGGCTCATATATCATTTCTAAAGGGTAATGTTAGAAATATTAAATTTTTTACTAAATAAATGATCAAATGTCTCACATGCGTGTGGGATCCATAATTTTGTAGACCCCATACTTATGTGAAACATTTGATTTAATAAAAAATTTGAGACCTATAGTATTTTTTTTTCTAAAACAACACACAATATCACATCACTTTCTTTACCTTTTTACACGTCTCTTTATAAAAAAATTAAATAATTAACTAAAATAATATATTCCTAAACATGGCCATGAGTTTGATTTCTCTTATTCATCGGTAAGTTATAATGTGAATTGTGGGAGAATAAATTTACTAACCATCCCAACAATCAAAGAACAAGAAGAGCAATCCAAAATTTAATGGCAAATATAAAAAGAATAGCAACAGAACCACGATTGACAAAAGGAGGAGAATACCAATCACAATATACAAAGGTCAAGTCAATGCCAACTATCGTCTTGATATGACAATTTCTTACCGGATAGTTATTCAACTAACCTATATAAGAGTCTAACGCTGATACTGAAGGACCTCTAATAAGTCCAATATTTTGGTGAAAATCCCTAATGATGATAAAAGTGTCCCATCATCGTGGGATAACGAAGAATAATGGTAATGGTTAAGTGTTTATTTTTGACAATTTTGTTTAATAAAATTCTTTTTAATTGTAATTTTATTTATTTTTTTTATTTCAGTGAAGTTATGAGTATTTAGATGTGAATTCAACTCAAATTGTGCCAATACAGAGAAGTTTATGATCTTAATCTATCATGTTTGTCACTTCGCTGACTATGTCTAGGATCGAACTGTCCGGTCAGCTCATGAGAGTCCAAGAAGCAGTGCCCAAACAAGGTCGAGAGACAACGCCCCTAAAGCAAAAAGCAAAATTGTAGTTGAAGTTGTTTTTTCGCTTGAGCGGCCATTATTGTGCTCGAACAGAGATTGCGACTTTTCAAAAGTTTCACAGTTTGCAAAAGTATTGGGAGTTGTAATTTTTGGCTCGAGCAGCCTTTCCTGCGCTCGAGTGTAAATTTGTGTTCTGAAACACGCGTTTTAGTCAGACCACTCGAGCGTTAATTCTTGCGCTCGAGCGGTGATCGCATATCTATTTGCTATAAGAGCTGCAATTCAGTCAAGTTTTAAAATACGGCTTCTAGATCTTCTTCTTCGATATTAAGATTTTTTTCTGGAGTTTCTTTGTTTATTTCCTTTGATATCTATGAGAGTTTAATCATAAATTGAGTAGATTATATCAAAAGATTTGTGTAGTTTATTTTATTCACAAAAGAGAGAGTGGTTCTTTGACGGATTCCGTGGAACTTGAGTCTGAAACTTTGGTGGATTCCGAAGTAGTTCATCGTCGTGGATTCGACATCGGCGGTATGGATTCAACGTTTGGTAAGACAATTTCGAAGTGAAGACGAGATTGGAATAGGCACATAGAGGTCGGTTCGATTTGGAGGTGAATTCGCTAAGTAATTAAGAGTACTTGTATAATTCCTTTGTATCTTCTTAGTGAATTATTTTGTGACTTTTGTCCGTAATTTTTTATCACAATTGGAGGAACTCCAATTGTAATTTTTTGACGTTAAATTGTTGTATTGATTTATCTTTGATTATTTGATTAGAATTGTTATTTACTGATTAAAATTAATATATAATCACAAATAAATATCTTGAAAATTTTAGATTTTTCAATAACAACAGCAAGGTATGGTACATGAGGCAAGACTTGGGTAGGGCATAATCGTGACCTCAAAGGACATTTTCCCTGTTTGTTACTGCTTATTTTCAGCTTTCAGCTTAATTTAAGCTGTTTTGATATGTTTGGTTTAGCTTATGCTTATAGCTTTGTGGAAGTCAAAAATCAACTTATTCTTTGAGTGGGGCAGAAGATACTTTAAGAATAAGTTGGAAATCACCTGTTTAAAGTTATAGTATAAGTCGCTTAAGATGTTTAAGCTATAAGCGCTTCACATTTCTACCAAACAACCATTGTGTTAAGCAAAACTCTACACTTATTGCACTCTTCTTCTTCAATTGAAAACAGATATGACTAGTTTGGCATGTACTAAATAAGTTAAAAAGTTAAAAAGTCACTATCTTATTTAAGTCACATCATCTTATTTAAATCACATCACTTCTCTAACACATCACATCAAATCCAACCCAAACCCAATCCAAATCTATCAATAAATTAAAAAGTATACTTTTTTAAAACATCCCAAACCAATCCTTAATTCTCAAAGTGTTTACGCGACATATCACTCTATTTGTTTGTTACATATGCAAAAACTCGACTTGAACCTGAAGCGTGTATAGAAAAAAGAAAATAAGAGAGAGAAAAAGAAATATATTCCACCACATAAACCTTTTATCATTTTTTATTTGTTGAGCTGATGAAAAGTTCTTACATGGCACTCATATGGTCTGTTTTTAAGAGTAATGGAGGAATTTGTTACTCTTCCCTTCCAATTACGCTGAACAATTCCTTAGCACCTCTATTTCTATCCATCTCTATTTCTACTCTAGGCCTCGTTTGAAACGGTGAATTTAAAAATTTTTTTTGGCTAAAAAAAAAGTAAAAAAAGGAAAAAAAAAAAAGTATTTTTTTTTTTTGGCTAATTACGAAACGACGTGCAAAAAGTAGAGAGAAAAGGGAATCTTTGACTTTTTAGTATGGGTTGTTGGCTTTTTGGCTAAAAAGGTAACTTTTTGACTAATTAGCTATTTTAGCCTCTTGCCAAACGAGCCCTAACTCTCTTTCTAAAACTTATTGGAAATTAGATCATTGACCATTTTTTTGTCTAATGATTAACAATTTTATCTCTCCAATTTCTCAGGTCTACCTACCTATAAGAATTTGGTATGTTGTTTGTCAAAGTGTCTAGTCATCGCTAGTCACTTAATGTGTGCCGTTGTAAAATAATAACAATAAATTATAGGACAAATTTCATGTTATCTATTTGTGGTTTGGGTCGGGTGTGGATTACTCCTGACATTCAAAAATCACTATATAATTTTCTTGTGGTTGGTAGACTAAAATGCACATTAAGGCCCCGTTTGGGGACTTATCTTTGTAGTCAATTAGTCAAAAAGTTATTAAATTAGCCAAAAAGTCAACTACTCATACCAAAAAGTCAAAGATTCTCTTTTCTCTCTACTTTTTGCACATCTTTTCGTAATTAGTCAAAAAGTCATCCCAAATATACAAATTTTTTTTTACCTACTTTTTTAGCTAAATAGTCAAAAAGTTACTAAATTAACCTCTTCCCAAACGAGGCCTAACTTCTATTAACAAAAGTTGTAAATTGACAATTATACTTTTTTCTCTCTCTTCCTTCTCTTCTTCTTCATCATACCCTTCCTCTTCTTCTCTCTCTCTCTCTCTCTCTCTCTCTCTCTCTCTCTCTCTCTTCATTCTCTTTTCTTCCTCCATATCCATTCAACAAATTTCCACTTCAATTCAACAATACATATATTTTGGTCTATATATATAAACCTGCAAATTGCCTGTTGTGGCCTCCACCTGGAAGTATTGTCTATATTATACCATACCCATTCAACAAATTTTGGTATATATATACCTATACTCACAGCAGATTGGAAGTATAAGTACCTATATAGACCAAAATTTTGGAAATTTGGATTGTCTATATATATACCTATACTCTTGGAGGCAGAGCAGATGCATATATATACATATATATTTGGATTGTCTATATAAATAGTTGGAATTTTTTTTTTTTCATTTTCTTGAGCTCATTCTTAAATTGAAGATCAAACCTCATAAATATATAACAGTGAATATATACATAATATTTTTTTTTATTTCTTTTAATATAATTTGATCTTAACCATCTTAATAGATTTTAGGAATATATATACCTATATATATATATATAGATTATCTGCTGTGGGTATGGTTTATATGAAATTTTGGAAATTTCACTTCAAATATATAAATTTCACTTCAATCTTGGAGGCAGAGCAGATACCTATATATATATATATATATTTGGATTGTCTATATATATACCTATAGATTATCTGCCACTTCGAAATTTTGGACAATATATACCTTCCACTTCCAAATTTCCAAGAGTATAGGAATATATGCAATTTTGGTCTATATATATAAACTATACCCATTCAACAAATTTTCACTCCCATTCAACAAGGCCCATGGTATGCCTTTGCAAATTTAAAGATTTTCTAGAGGTATTTTGGTCTTAAAATGTAACTCACTCTCTGTATAGGCGTTTGAATTACACAGCCCGTTAATTTAGATGGAAAAGTGAACGGTGCATTTTAATCCACCAACTACAATGAGGTTATGTGGTGATATTTGAATATCATGGGGTAATTCGCACATGGCCCAAACTATAGGGGGTAAAGTGAAATTTGTCCTAAACTATATTATGATTTTCAATGAAAAAGTAGAAAATTATATACAATTAACCTTTCATTAATATTCTATTATCATACAAAAGATAATATATTGATTGGAGCCTGAATGTTACATTTTTAATCTCTTAAAATATATTTTATTAGTCTATTTATTTTTACTATTTTATAATTTTACATTTTTTTTTTTGTGTTTTTATATATTTGAAGTGTTTGTATAAAAAATAGTATGAATAATACATGGAAAATGTCTTGGACCCCCACAAGGAAGCACCCCCACAACCCCCCTCTCTCTGATTGGTTAGTTTTTTTTTTTTCTTCTTTCTCCTCCAATCACCAGCCTCCACGTATGTGTGTGAGAATGATGGGAGTGGTAATTATAGAGAGTCTCAGTCACTTCCCATAATACATTTTATATATTATAGATATTATATTATTAAAAAGATGCACAATATTTAACTATGCACCCACGCCTCCCACACCTCCAACTTAATTATATATATAATATTATATTTTATTATTATTATATTATTTAAGCTTTGTTTGGAAAGTGAGTTCATCTTTTTGATTTTTTAGCTTTTTGACTATTTTAACTTGGGACTAAAAAGTTTGGTTTGAGAAGGGTTTTTGGCTTTTTTAACTTTTTTGTGAGAGAATGAATGTAATAATTATGGGTTAAATGTGATATTTTGTCTTATTAGACTAAAAAACTTATTTTATTTTTTGTGACTATTTTAGTCAAAAAAATTCCAAACCTCTCTCTCCAAACGGAGCTTTAATTTGTTTGTTTGCAGGTCGCCTCCTCTATAAAAGAGGAGTTCAGCTAAGGGAATGAGCCAAAACAAAAAAAATTTGAAAGGGGAAGTGCTGAAGCTCTGCAACGGAGCCAAGTTGAAAACAACAAAAGAACAAAAAAAAAAGAAAAAGAAAAAGAAACAAAAAAAAAAAGAGAAAATAGAGAAATAAATAGTGGGAGTTCTTAGAATATTTATTTCATATAATGGTTGTAATATTAGGAGTTATTTGGGATGATCTAAATAAGTATATTTTTTAATTTTTTGAACTAAAAAGTTGAGAAAAAAATATTGTTGTTTGGGATAACTTTTTGACTTTTTACGAAAAAATATGTATTAAAAAATGATATAATTTAATGTATAAAAGAAGGGAGAGAAGAATAGGCAGTACACTGAGGTAGAGCGGTAGGCAGACTAGCATATATGATATGCTTATCTCCTTTTTGGGCATTGAATTGGATGGTGATGTTCGGCCCGTGAGGGCCCACCACGGGTCTTGTTTTGATAATCAAAACCATTCAATGTGTAAAACTCATCAAGTACTATATGCTCGTAAAAAATCACGTCGATCAGATATCGATAGTTATCTGATCGGATTAGTTTTTTATCAATCGTTAACTATAATACCATCTATTTTTTTATACAAAACTAATTTGATCATGTAATTAGCGATATCCGATCAAAGTGATTTGTTATAAACATATAGTACTCGATGAGTTCTACACATTAAACGGTTCAGATTATCAAAATGGGATCCGTGAAGGGCCCTCATGAGCCAAACTGCACCGTCCTTAAGCTTGCCTCCGCCTGTGTAATTTGTTCTCACCAAAGTCAGGTAAAGGCAACTCAAGTCAGAGTGAGTTGTATCTTTTTTGTGTAAAAATAAATTTTTTTATAATTTTTTTGGTGAATAGTAATTATTTTTTAACTTTTTTAATAACTTTTTGACTTTTTATCTTTTTTTGAAGATGCCAAACCAAGCCTAGTATGAAGAACTAATCTTTTTATCTTAGAGTTAAGATGTAACTCTAATCAGGTGATTGGAGTAGTTTATATTTAGTTTTGTAGATTTTAATTGATTTAGGTACTGTTGTATAACTCAAATTTTTATGCAAATATTATTTTATCAAATTATGTATTCACTGGTCGTGAATACATGTTATACAATTGTTTTCACTACTTGTGTATTAAAATTGTTAGATGAGTCATACTTAGTAAGATTCGTCCTTCAACCTTAGTTTAGTGGTGACGGTCCGTGCTAAATGAAAATGATTCGTGACTTTCTAATTTTAAAACAAAAATCTATTTAAGTGATGTATCCCAATCAAAACACATCGTAGTACGTATTGGAGTACCTATTGCAATGATTTTCTACAACCTAAATACAATAACCCCCAATTACAAGATTAGTAGTGGATTCTAGACCTTAATACTGCGTTTGGTTAGGGGATTTGGGGAAGAATTTAGAAAATGAAAGGGAAAAGGGAAAAAGGAAAAAGTGTGTGAAATTAAGTAAAATATAGATATATTTTATTCACATTTCACCTAATTTTTCTCTTTTCTTTTTCAAATCCCTCCTTAAATCCCCCAACTAAACACAGTATAAAGGTTTTTTTTTTTCTCACTTTCCATTTTCAAAACTGAAATCTTTGAACAAAAATAACTTGCCCTAGTCTCTATAGTTCGACACTCGTTCTCAATCGCTATACTTCATAATAGTAGTTGCTATCGGTTTTATTCATTGTATTTTGGTATGCAAACGACAGCATCACATATGCATATATTCATTCATAAATCTTAGATCTTGAATCTATAGCATATGATATGTGTAAATGAATTGGAACAAAAAGAAGTACAGATGAGTTTATGCCCTAATAGCTATATCTTTCTAAGTTAATGCTTGAGTACAACAAAAGTGAGTAAAACGCAACACATAGAAAGCTCAAGGCTTGTACAAAAATAATTACACAAAAGAAATAAAAAGAAGTTCTCGGCTCCAAATCCTTCCAAGCTATATCCTTGATGGAGACATATCATTCACTTGAAAGTTGTTTTCCACATAGTGTTAACTAAAACCCAATAGAGATACTTAAACACAACGTGTGAAATTTAACAAAGTCATATGATGAATGTATATGCATGCTATTTGTCAAACATTATACCTTCTCTTTCAAAACAATGCAATGTCTCAGATATAAGTATATCAATTCATAAAACAATATTTTTTTTAAATATAAAAACACGGCAATGGATACAAAACACTAGAAATCTCTAGTTACGTGTCTATTAGTAGGCTATATAAGTACTACCAAAGCCATTTTATTGGTACTAACCGAAACGATCGGCACCTAACCGCGTGGGTGTCTGAACTTTCACCAAGGATACACATGCCAACAATATAAACCACAACCACACCCTCTAATCAAATTCACCAAGGTATACACTTCTTTTTTCTTAAAACAATATATTTTCAATGTTTAAGTATAAATAATGCTCAATGCAAGATTTATAAGTAATTAGTTTCAATTAACCTAATCTTCATGCAATTTCTGCAACAATCAAAGTTATCTTCTACCGATAGCCCAAAACATATAGAGAAATTCCCAACAATAGGTTTTATCTCATAAATCTCAAAATGGAAATGATAATATATATCCAACTCCATTATCATCATCAACAGATACATTCATATTATCTTTTCAAACCCAACATATTTTCCTTTCATAAATCAAACATCAATGATTTTCCAGTTAAACATCCTTTACTTTCAAAAGCACATTTAAAGAAGGATTTTTTAATATTTCAACACAATTCAACAATATTCACACTCTTACAACATTTCTCAAGAACTCATTTGAAAACCCCTCTTTTGTATTTCAAAAATCAAACCCTAAATCAAAACCCCCATCTCCCAAATCCCAATACTAGACAAGAGCACATAACTAAGTTAAAAATTATACTAGAAAATTGAAGATATCCCTACCTCAAGTTAGAAGAAGAAGAGAGCAAGCCCTAATTTGAGACGGAGTCAAAATGAAAGTTTTCACTAATTAAAATGTTCTCTTTAACGAGCTCTACGTTTTTCTCCAAAAACGGATTTGGGTATATTTTAGGTGTTTAGGTAAGAACAAGAGAGAGAGAGTGAAGAAATTAGACTTATGAATGTTTTAGAAAGAGAGAGGAATGAAAAAGTGACTAAAAATAACTTTTCTCTGATCTAAAATACGCACAGAGCGCTCAAGTGACCAAACTACCGCTTGAGCGTCAGACACAAATAAGTGACACCGCTCGAGAACTAAAACACTGCTCAAGTGCACAATGATCTCCTTTTAGAAGTTTTGCAGACTGCAGAAGAGCGCTCGAACGAAGAAAGAACCGCTCGAGCGAAGATCACCCACTCCCAGAAGTTTTACCTGCAAAAATGCTAAGAGATCTCAAAAACGGCTCGAGCAATCAAAGCACTGCTCGAGTGAACAAGAAAGGAAATGGACAATAATTCTTTTAAAGAAACTAACTCCCAACTTGTTTCAAGCACAACCAACAACTCCAAATAACCAAACTCAACTAACAACAAGATAAAAAGGATATAAACAACAATTAAAGATACAGAATTCTGGATCTAAGAACATAAAAATGGTCGGGTCTAAACCGGAACCGTCATATAATGACAATATCTTAATAGGTTAGATTTCTTCGAATTAATTTTTTTTTTTTATAGATGATATATATTGATAGTCTTGTAAAATAAACGGTTTGAATTACCGAAACGGGAGTCGTGCTGAGCCTAATAGACCCCTTAAATTCTCTTACGTTGAAATATGAATTTGAGAGAAGTGTAACCCTACTTTAATACTTAGGTATGGAAATCAGTAGGGTTAATGCTCAATCTATGGACTGGGTTAAGATTTTTTGTGACAAAAGCCTATACACCTTATTTGGTTCCAATTTTCTGAGTTTAATTTTTTTAAAAGTAGGTTTTTTGTATTTTTTTTTTTTTTTAATATTTGAAGCAAATTTTTTACTTTTGCACATAATCTAGATATACCTAAAAAATAAAATATTACCCAAAAAGCAACCTAAGAGGGAGGGTGAATTAGGTTTCTACAAATTAAAAGAAAATAATACCCCCAATAAAATTAACTACTAGTACAACAAATTATTAACAAGCACAATGATGAACTTAGCAGTAAATGATCAAGCAAAATAACAATGAAGTATAACTAACATATAGGGTAAATCAAATGATTAACACATGAATGTTAGATAGCTATAGCAGTAGTAGGAAAGTAAAGAGATTAGGGAAGAGGAGACAAACAGATTTATAGTGGTTCGGCTTCAACCAAGCCTACATCCACTCCTCAAGTTTCACTTGAGATTTTCCATTATCTTCTAGCTTCACAAGGGTGCTAGCAACCTCTTTACAAATAGAGCAATCCTCTACGGATTTTACACAGACTTCACAAGTCCAAACCCTTGCAAATCTTAGGTGATTCACAATCACTCTTGAGATTTTAATAACACAATATTTGCAACACTTTTACAAGATGAAATGATATTTTTGCTTTCAAAGAAAACTTACAATAAATATCTCTCAAAAATAGATATATAAAATGAAGCTTTGATTTTTCTATAAATCTCACACAGGAAAGATGGACTTAAAGCTATAAGGCTCAGTGTATAATTTCTGAGAATAGATGTGAGTGATTATAGATCAAAGAATATTTTCAGGTTTTTTGTAACTTGTTTACATTAGAGGCTTTGGTATATACAATGAAAATTATAGCCGTTGTAGTCATTTGAATTTATAGCCGTTTATAGCCGTTGTAGTTCCATCATTACCAATTTGAATATCTTCCACTCCATCATTACAAATTTGAATATCTTCCACTTGAACCTTTTGGCCTTTTGAACCTTTATAGCCTTTTATAGCCGTTGTACTTCCATCATTACTAATTTGAATATCTTCCACTTGAACCTTTTAAACCTTTTGGCTTACTGCTGTGCTAGGTTGTTTAAACTCCTGATTTAATCAAATAGTAAATACATTCTAATAACATTTAGGATAAAGATTTATGTGAGAAATAATGGGACAAAATAAATTTTAATTCTATTTTTCTCTTTCAAATAAATCATCAAAATAAATTTTGATTTTATTTTTCTCTTTCAAATAAATCATCAAAATAAATAAGTCTAACATAAAATATTTGTAAAAAAATATTTAAAAAAAGATTAATAAATACACAAGAATACAAAAATATACTATACATATATATATTTGTATTTTTTGTATTTAGTGAATTTTTAAAAGGTTTTTTCATAAATATTATACTTTTTAATTGTATTTAGAGAAAATTGGCGAAAAATCCACTTTAGCAATTGTCTAAGGCATTAAGTACAGTGGGTTTTTTTTTTTTTTTGTAAGAGAGATCCGCATTTCGTGAAATAGTTTGGTGAGAAGTCTTGAAGGATATTTTATTTCCAATTTTACCTCTTGACTTTTTGTTGATTATCTGTTCAAATTTATATCTATATGTTCAAATTTTCTATCTATCTGTTGAAATTTTTTATCTATCTGTTCAAGTTTTTTGGTCTATTTGTTCAATTTTTTTTCTATCGTTTTAGTTTTTCTATGTAACTTTTATATCTATTCAAATTTTTTTGTGCAAATTTTCTATCTGTCCAAATTTATTTGTGAAAATATTTTATATGTCCAAATTTAACCTGTTCAATTTTTTATCTGTACAAATTGTATCTATGTAAATCTTCTGTCTACCCAAATTTTAACTATGTAAATCTTTTATCTGTGTAAATTTTCTATCAATCTAATTTTTTATCAATTCAAAATTTATCTGTACAAATTCACAAGTTTATTATACCTATCTATTCAACATTTATCCGGACAAAAGTGCATATGGACAACTTTTGTTCAATTTTTCACAATATTTGTGCAAATATATGTTTCATCATCATCCATAACAAGAACAACATCAACAACTACAACTACTAGAAAAAAGAAAAGAAAAGAACATATTAAAATTCAACAGCTAAGAATAAATAAATATGAACATATTAACATTATGATGTTTAAGCAAAAACTGAGGCTAAGTTGAAGCAGATCTAAGGCCAATGATGTTCTCAGAATAATTGTGATAACCTAACCCGTACTATGCTTAATTATGTATGTGATTATGTGTTTGATATGAATTTACAAGTATAGTAAGTGAATTATGTAAATTTGGAATAATATATATTGAATGTAGGAAAATCAGTTGCAATTACAACTTTGAATTGAAATTGAAAGCTTTAGAGGCGCGATAAGCCAAAACCAATTTCATATTTGTATTTAGCATTATTTTTAGAGACTATGGTGAAATTTTGAAAAATTACGATTCGTAATGATTAAATTAAGATTTATGAGCCTAATTCCTATACATGCATCTAGCTCTTGAGTTATTCATTTTCTTGTTAAGAGCTTTGAGTGAGTTAGAGAGAGAGGAAGAGGAGAAGCTAGGATTTTGCAAGGGATTCAAGGAGCAAACCCTAAATTTGAACTAAGGTATGTTAATCTACTTGAAATCTTTGTGTATATCTCATCTTTTGCTTGAAATCAAGAGGAAATTGGGAATTTTGAGCTAGGGTTTTGAGTTGCGTAAGGGTTTGAAATAAAATCAAGAAATCCCTTGAGTTCATTCTTGTGATTACTCCATTAAATAAACTCTAGATGATTCATACAACCAAGATTTGTTGGAAGATTCACCATGTTATATGTATATTGAGCTTGTGTATGTAATTTATGAATATATAAAATACATAAGACCATGAATCTAATGGTGAGGCAAGATTGATGTGTGTAATGTAGACTTATACTTAAATCATGCTAGTATATCATATTTTTGAGTGAGTTTTGCTTTGATTTTGACTTGGAAATGAGTTTGGGAAGTTTGCATCTTTGAACCATTTTTGAGCTGTTTCATTTTACCCAAACCGTACGAGCAGCCACGGGCTTCGTACGAGCAGCCACGGGCTTCACACGAGTGGAACATGAAGAAAAAAAAATGTTTTCATTTTTCTCTCTAGGAGCTCGAGCAGCTAGTGTTTCTGCTCAAGCGGATTTTGGCTGCATAAGTGGTGAAGACTTCCGCACGTGCGGAACCCCTATTTCAACCCAATTTCAAAAAAGCATATCTAATTTATCCGGACTTCGTTTTAAGCAATTCTTGAACCTGAATTCAAGCCCTCAAAGTCTAGTTTCTAATAGTGGTAGTCTCACATCTAAATTCTAAGTACACAAATAGATATGCTCAACTTAGTGAAAGCTATTTATTTTCTTTTAACCGTTTCATGCCATTTCCTACCCTAACTTAGTTTCCTTTCACTTCTTACTATTTCCTTAAATCTTAACTATTTAAACATGATGTTTTCAATGAAAAACATATGAAATTGTTGAAGGAAATATTAATTTAAGTTATGAACATTTAGGGCTGTTTAAAGTACATCTTTGACACATGCTTTGTACGTGAAGTTTAGCATTAAACACGTGAGAGGAATTAAAGAATGGGTAATGATTGAACGGTTATGTAACGAATAAATCGATTGAGTGAATTGAAGGCAATGTGTTTTGAAATGTTATTCTTGGTTATGTTTCTATAGGCTGAGTCGTTAAGGAGTATTGTCACGACCCAAACCCGGCCCTATGGGTTTAGTATCAGAATCGCCAAGAATCCGTGATTACCGAGGCCCTTAATAAATACAAGAAAAAGCAGTATGAGACTGGCGGAAGCCAATGCAGTAAATAAACAATGTCCAATGAGCTGTGATAGTCTGTATGCAAAAAGATTTTCCATACATATGTATATTAACAGTCGGTACAGAACAGTATATACAATATTTACAAACACTCAATATAGGGACTTAATCCCTACTCAATAGTGCAGTAAACATTCAGTCTATACATTCGATTCAGTTATTACAAAACAGTAAGACAGTACAGTAGGGGAAATACTAAAACACCCCTAAGCCTTGGCAAGGTAGGCTCCGAACCTCACAAAGGAGGCACATAGGTCGCTTGACAAATCAAGTAACCGACGCTTCTAGCATGATCGGTGCTCAGACACCTACATATGTATATGGCAAAGTGAGCTAAAGCCCAAAGTGAATAATATAATGCGTAAAGGGGTTAAGAATAAATGTCCTTTCAAGATAAAACCATTCATTTCGATCGGTTTATCACTATTCGGTTTGTGGCTCATATTTGAGCCATAACATCATTCGATTAAAATAGTGATATGTGGTACATCCTCATGAATAAAGATAAAGAAAGAGGTCTTAAAAGACCGGTCTTAACAGACCAAACAAAGAATGATGGCCATCAAGAGCGAGATAAGAATGGCGATAGAATAAAGACCAATTCAGAGAACAAGACAAGATTGTGGATTCAAGAGGTGGCTCCCTTGTAGCACTTAGTTCAGAGATTCTAGAGGTGGCTCCCAGTGTAGCACTTTGCTCCTTATCAGTAATACCGGGATTCAAGAGGTGGCTCCCACTGTAGCACTTAGCTCGTAGATTCTAGAGGTGGCTCCAGCAGCACTTTGCTCCATATCGCTAATACTGAAGTGGCCATCACAACAAGATGTGATAGTGGTTCCAAACTTGGGAACCGACAGAGATCTCTGTCACAAGATGTGATTCAAGAGGTGGCTCCCCTTGTAGCACTTAGCTCAGTAGATTCTAGAGGTAGCTCCCATGTAGCACTTTGCTCCAAATCGAACATGTGAGAATTGCCAAGGATGCCCTAGTACGGTTCAGAATATCACTCATACGTTCATTTAGTATACGATGTCGATTCGATGGGCCAATTCAATTGATGGCTAATTCAAGATGCAGATTGATTCGATGAAACGATATCAATTCAAGCAGTATCAATTCAAGAACGATTGATTCGATTCGATATGATTCGATAAAATAGACAACTCAATAAGGTAGTTCAATAAAGTAAATTCGAGAAGATAATCATTTTTGGACATATCTTTACGCGATTGTTACTCACAGAGTTCAGCTCTGATGCTAGAGCGTCTCCTCGGTAAGCCAACCCTACACAGTATACAGGATGAACACACACTAAGCTATACAGCTGGGGGAAGATCAATAACTTACCCTAATTTGCCTCGGTGTGTTCTTGTAATGACCCGGAACTGTATGACTTATTTATCGATCCTTAATTATGTATTTATATGATTTAATTGAAGACTATCTGTTTGAATTAGAAAAATATCTGTTGGAATTACGATTTTGGGACTGAAATTGATGACCGTAATGGGTTCAGAAAATAAAATTGAACATGCCTATGGGATACCGGGAATTTGCAGAACCATTTAAGAAAATAAATTGAGGACTGAATTTCGTCTGAATCGTTAAGCCTTGTTTGGCTCAAGATTATGGCACAAATGTTTATTTATTTAGTATATATGATATATAGATAAGGCTTGACCCATTTTGACTCAAGAATAAAAGAAAGAAAATATCTAAGGGAAAGAGAGAAGAGAGAATTCGTGAGAAAGAGAGAGCAAGGGGGAGAACAAGGAAAAGAAAAAGAAAGGGGGAAATCAAGTTTACACTTCTCCATCCAAGTGTTTAAGGTAAGATTTTCATGAAATTAGTTGTTGATCCTTGACATTTAGCATGTTGAGCTCAAGATTATGGCATAATTATGATTTAAATCATGGTTTCTTTACATGTTTGGCCAAGTTGAGGTAGAACCTCCATGGTTATAGAGATATGAAGCTTGTATGTATATGTTCATGGATTTCCACCTTGATTCATGGGTTTGATCTTGTTTATGGTTCATGTGGGTTTTGATTAGAAGCTTTGATGTTGAATTATGTGGTTTCAAATGGTTTGCGTCTTGATTTTATAAGAGGGGAAGTTAATATATTAAGGAAATGATGAAGTGTAGAAGAAGAACCAGGATTTCAGAATTTCGCAGGGTCCGCTCGAGCGGAGGGGAGCCCGCTCGAGCGGTAAAATCAGCCTCTCAGCAGTTTTGGGGAAAATGTGCAGTCCGCTCGAGCGGACAATTGGGCGCTCGAGCGGAAGGGCTTATTTTCAAGAAATGAGGGAAAGTTGTTCTATTTGACTTTTAACATGTTAATTGCATCTTTAACATCTTATGAACATGAAAGAATGTAAGAAGGGAGAAAATGAACATGAAGTGAAATAAAGGAAGGATAAAGTGCATGACTTATGTGATTTAATGAGAATGTGTATTGAGAAATGTGTTATAATGTTGATAATTGCAGGACAAGACGTGAAGACCGTGCCCTCGGTTTTGGAAACCCACTGTAAGTAACATTTCTGTAAATGGTATGTTCTTATGAAAGTATGTTCAAAGTGATATGTCGTGATATGATTATGAAATAATAATGTTTTCTGTGAACAAATGTCCTAATTGCGAATCTAGTATGGCATCCATAGTTAGTTCATTAGCGAGAATACATGCAGCCCATGCGCTTGACCATGGGGGACGGCATGGAAGGACAAACCCATGACCAGTTTACGAGATCTCGGTATGTGTTTAATCGGTGTACGGACCGGTTATTCTAGTCGTTAATCGACGTTATGAAAATGTGTTTAATCGGTGTACGGACCGGTTATTCTAGTCGTTAATCGACGTTATGAAAATGTGTTTAATCGGTGTACGGACCGGTTATTCTAGTCGTTAATCGACGTTACGAAAATGTGTTTAATCGGTGTACGGACCGGTTACTCTAGTCGTTAGTCGACGTTATGGAAAGGTTATGTTTTACCACCGACGGTCTCTGAACGGGTGGCTATGTGTATAAAAAGGTTATGAAAAGGTTACGAAAAGGCTATGAAAAGATTACGAAAAGGCTATGAAAAGGTTACGAAAAGATTATGAAAATGTTATGAGAAGATTCTTTGGAATATGCTAATACATATGCGCTTATATGATTACTGTTGACTGAGTATGTTTATGACTGTTTTATTATGGATTTATAAAATGTTGGACTTTGATCACTAAACTCCTTTACTTAAATATTACTTGCTGAGCTTTAGCTCATTAGTTGTATTATGTATTATAGGTAAGCATTCAG
Organism: Camellia lanceoleosa; assembly: GCA_025200525.1. NCBI lineage: Eukaryota > Viridiplantae > Streptophyta > Magnoliopsida > Ericales > Theaceae > Camellia > Camellia lanceoleosa. The sequence goes on from CM045772.1 coordinate 5,930,657, forward strand.
GGAGCCAAGTCTAGGCGGAGTCTCAAGCCGAACCGCCGTTTTGAAGCCTAACCAGAAGTTTTGAGCACCTCCGAGTTGGGGGCCAGGCCTGGAAGGCCAGGAGAGAGTTTTGTCTTTTGGTTTTTTGGTGGCATGTACTTATGTAGATGTGATCATGTTATGTGTTATTCAAGTTTATGTTATGTAATGTAAGTGGGCAATTAACTCATCTTTTTGGCATGTAAAGGTATGTTCATATTTATGCCCAGCTCTTTGGACTGTTAGTTTCTTTATTTCGCTTCCGTGAGCCCCGATTATTTATGTTTGTATGGGAAGGCCTGTGGTAATCAAGGATTACTGGCCGGTTACGATGTCAACCCTTTCGGGGCGGGTTTGGGTCGTGACAGTTCTACATCTATATCCTCATTAAGATGCCTTAAACTAGGCCTAAGAATGCCTAGGATGAGATGAGGATGCAAAAATACAGTTAGAAGGCATTTTTCAAAAGTTGCTGAAAACAGGGGTCTCGCTCGAGCGAGCCTTCCTTCGCCGAAGCTTCCAAAGTCAAAGGCTTCGCTCGAGCGAACAATCCTTCGCCGAAGGTCTGATGAAACAAGAAAGTAATCTTGGATGCTCGATTTTTACGCGCGATACCACGCTCGAGCGAGCTTACAAAACCAAAGGGCTCGCTCGAGCGAGGAATCCTTCGCTCGAGCGAGGAAGCCAAATCTGGAATTTCCAGATTTGTCTCCCAAGTTCGAACCAAGCATTCAACCATCCAAAACTCAACCTCTTGGCCCCAAATTCTGGAAAATACTCTTAAACTCAATGTATAACAAGTTTCAAAAGCTAATTTGCACATGCAAGGGCCAAGGGTTGGTCAATTAAAGCCATTTTCAAATCCATTTCAAGAACAATTTGCAAACATGCAATGCATGAACTTTAAACCAAAACCAAGCTTCAAATCTTGCTCAATTGAGCTCCAATCTTTGAAAACAACTTGAAAGTATGGACTAATATAAAATCATGGACATGCATGCACAATTTATCATGAATTCAACTTCAAAATGCATCAATTCAAGCATGCATGTAACATTTGAGCTCCACTTCACCATTTATGAGCAATTTCATGACTTACTTCCCTATAATCATGATATATGCAAGATGGAACTTAAAAACAACAAGAAGATGATGATTTCCTTACCTAGAGTGTCAATTACAAGTCTTGGAAGCTCAATTTAGTAATCTATGTTACCAATCTTCAAGTTTCTAAGCAAGATTAGGCAATGCAAGAAGGAAATCAATTCTCTCCCTCTCCTATCTCTCTAATTTTCGGCTATGCTCACAAAAATGGTTGAGGAGAAGTTTGATTAAGTGTTAAGGCTCAATACTAACAATAAACAAAATGTCCACTATGGGTGGCAATGTGGTAAATAAGTCAATCTTGGTAATTAACTCGTTTTAATCTAATTTAATCATTCCTAATCAATTTTCAGATAAGTATATCATTAAAACACAAATATTCTCGATTACAAAACACTAAACGGTTCTCCGTTAACGGCAAATAAGGCCTTCGATTAGCAATTTAAACGTAAACACACGAACAGATAATTAAACAGTCGAACAGATAGAAATGCAATACAATAGGCACACTCAGTCAATTCGGTTCCAGTTTTGATCGATGCATTCGATATTTCGATTGATTCAATTATCACCATAAGCGATCTCAATTTCACGATGTCGGTAATAAATCGTTGGTCGATGATTAATCAAGATGTCGAGGGTTGTTACAAGTATCATCCGACCAAATACTGTGAGTAATTTCTTTGTAATGGTATTTTCATATGAAAAACATTGGAATTGTGAAACTTCTTTGTATAAATTATGTGCCTTGATGAGTGTTTTCGAAATGATAAAATATGCTTAAAATCTTCGGAGTAATTATGCTATGGCAAGTTTCTGAAAGAATGTTTTGATAAGAATGAATGAGTTTCCTTCTAAGCAATGATTATGACAAATTGGGACTATGTACTTTGGCCCTCAATAACTGTTATTTGTCTATGATCCGTCTTGGACGTTTTGTATAAGCTAATGATTCGCTATAAATGTTCTGTATGATGTTAATATTTTATGATTGTCCTGTATGGTAATTCAGCAAGTTAATTAAGGCTTTCGGGTACTTCGCTACGACTTGGAGTTATAAAAGGTTTGATAAGCACTATTTGATACTATGTGATTTGAAACAAGCTCTAATGTGATTTGGAATCAAACTTAAATCTATCATTTGATCGAAATGAAGGAACTTCATGTACAATGTGGACCTAAGATCGTTTTGTTTCCGTTTAAATTGTTGTATAATTGGGTCTAAGGCCGTTTGTTATATGATTGGGCCTAAGGCCGTTTGTTATATGATTGGACCTAAGGCCATTTGATATATGATTAGGCCTGAGGCCGTTTGCTATAAGATTGGCCGTTCGGTTTATATGATTATGGATATTGTGAGAATCTCATGATCATCCATTAATATTGCTTTATTGTATTATTACTCATTGAGTTTCGCTCACTCAACATTATGTATGCACATGTAAGTGAACCGCAGTATGTAGTCCACCCTTAGAATCAGCTTCAGGGGCTTTTGTGAACCTGTCGAGTTATGTCTCTGAGATGGAGTCTTGTCTTTGATTCCCTTCTTACTTCGACTCTATTTTTGTTTCTTTTGTTTTTTTGGTCTTAGGTTACGTAATCGGCATGTATAAAATTCCTTTGATACTTGTATTTTTCATGGGCATGTAAATGATGTGATTGTCTTATATCTTGTTCATATTAGCACATCTCAATGGACTTCTTCATTTATTATACGTGTAAGGGGGTTCAACATTAGAGGGGTGATTAGAGAGGCAAAACTATGCTAATGGTCCACTAATAGTGGAAGTGGCTTAAGAATGAACAGAAGCAACTATCTGGGAATTGGAGAGTGTGTAGCTGGGTGAGGGTGAAGCAAGTGGCTCAAGAAGAAGTGTATAGCAGTACCAAATTGGGTAGCATCTCCCCCAAATCCCCAAAAATCCTCATGTTGAACCTTGGGAAATGGGTCCTATTTATAGGCTTTTTCTTGGTGCCAAGAGGACACCAAGTGGCCGAATAGAGAGAAGACATGTGTTCCAGAGGATCACATGGAATATTTTGCCTTGAGCCACCAGGCTGAAGGTGCCACGTGTCCCTTTGCATGTACTGTGTACTATCTTTGCCTCTGCAACTACCTTTTTAAGCCTCAGCAAGTGTAGTTGCGGTGGGAGTGTTTGGCGTTGCAACTCCCTTTTGAGCCTCAGCAAGTGCAGTTACAGCGGGAGTGCTTGCCTCTGCACTTGCCTTCTCAGCTTGAACCTCAGCAAGTGCACTTGCAGCGATGAACCTTTCCGCTGCACCTGCAATCTCGATTCTGTTTGACCAGTACATGCGTTCTCAGGACTCCATTAGTCTGCTATCGACTATGTTCGTGCTCACCTCAGTGAAACCTCCACCCTTAGCCACCTAACCACAAACTCTTCAACTTCCCAGGGCGAAAGCCACAGCCAAGCCTACTATCAGCCATGTACCTTAATACCAAGCCCAAAGGGGCTTCCTTAGTCCTGCCTGTGCGACTAAGGCAGGTCCATGACCTGGGTAATGAAAAGGGAGTCCCTTATATTCTGCTACCTGCCCATCTTCGCGGGTTACTGCATGTAAACCGTATTTCGGGCCTACTATCACCCCCAACTAGTAAGTCTTGGGGCCTGCTATCAGCGCCAAGTTAAATGAACTATGGGGTCTGTTATCGGCCCTAGGCCAGTAATGCCTTGGGGCCTGCTGTCGACGCCAGGCATTAGCCTCTGCTTGCAGAGGGAAGCCTCTCTCAAAGACTGTTATCACCTTGGCAGGATATTCTCTCTGCAACTTAGTTGCTGCGGTAGTCGTTTCTTGCAGCAAGTCCAGACGACATGACTGAAGATATTGGAGATGGCGACGCCACAAAATGCTTCTGCAATTTGGGCGTTGCAAGTGTTGCCTCAGCAACTTAGTTGCCTCAGTCATCCCTTTCCCTCGGCAACTCCAAGTGATCGTGACACCGACATTACTTGGAACGGCGGCGGCACAGAAGATACTTAGAATAGCGGTGCTGAGACAAAGTGTCTCAGCAACTCTACCGCTGCACATGTCCCTTCGGAAACTTCCAATGGCGGCAGAGCCGAAGTTAATAAAAATGGCGGCACTGAGACAAAGTGCCTCAGCAACTCTACCGCCGCACATCTCCCCTTAGCAACTTCACCGCTGTAGATGTGGCCTCTGCAACTTGACTTGGGCATTTTTTCTCGTTGAGTCCATATGGAGCCTTAGTTGATCGGACCTGCCTCGGCCCATTTGTTGGCCCACGCTCCTCTTTTATCTCTGGTCGCATTCTCAGGACGATCTTAGTGCTTGAGTCCATACTTAGTTTGGGGTTTAATTTCTGACCCTCTACATTTTTCCGCCTGCGCGCGTAGGAGACACACTTCTTATTTCCCGCGCGAGCATGACTTCAGCGCGCAATCCAAGGGTTGCGTCAGTTGGGTTAGAAGTTGCGTCAACTCTGAAAAGGTACCCTTTTGACTGTCAGGTCATAATGGACCTAGGGCAGTGTGCTAGCCCTCCCCCCCCCCCCTTTTTTGATTTTCTTTATAAATAATGCCCTTGGGTCCACCGGTCCCCCACTACTTCCCAACACACCCTTTCTGTCTCATTTGCCTCATCTTTCCAAAGCTTTTTGACTTTCTTTATTCCCTTTCATGGCCAGCACGATGTTTCTTGCTGATAGGGCTGTCCCACCCACTACTGAGTGAAAGCAGGCCCCTTACTTCGGAGGGTTAGCCGACCCCTTTTGGAAGGCGGTTGATTCCTTTGTTCCTGACACCCCTTCTCTAAAAGAGCCTCTGCTTTCTTTCGAGGAGGCCACCTTGGAAGATACGGACATGGTAAACCCGATTTTTGTGCTGCGGTTTCGTGTGGAGTGTGGCGACTTTCCACATTCTTTCATCTATTATCGTACTCATTTGGGCCCTCTAGTAGATTGGTCCCTTTGGGTCGATGATGTCATTGCAGATGGTGGTTTTGAGCAGTGTTTGCGTGATGTTCGCCTCTTCAATGCCATCTTGATCTCGAGGGAGTTGTCGGTGAATAAGGTGCAAACCAACGCTGATATGATTGTCTCCCATTGAAGTCGTAACACCCACACTTTTGTCTTGGCATAGGGGGAGATAACCCCAACCCTGGAAAACGTCGTTGTCCTCTTGCGCTTCAACACCTGTGGAGATCAAGCCTTTGACCCAACGCCTTTGACCCTTGCAAAGCAAGTTGTCGTCACTGCTCTTCAAACTGCCTCTCGAGAGGCGCCAAAGTTTGGCTCATGGTATGATCTTAGAACCGGGGAACTGCTCCAAGAGAGGCCTAAGAGGGATAAGACCACATATCTTTCTTGGTTAAAGCACTTCTTCTATCACGACCCGAACCCGCCCCTAGAAGGTTGGCATCGTAACCGGCCAGTAATTCTAGATTACCACAGGCCTTCCTGAACATAACATAAATAATCGGGGCTCGCAGAAGTGAAATTAAATGCAAATAGTCCAAAGAGCTGTGCATAAATATGAACATACATTTACATGCCAAAAATGTTAATTTACCCACTATCTTTACATAACTTGTGATCAAAATTCATATACAACACATATAGGCACAAGCCACAAATACATTACAAAACAAAACTCACTATACGGCCTTCCAAGCCTAGCCCAGCTCGGGGGCACCATAGCTCAGGTAGGCTTTCAAAACGGCGACTCAACACGAACTCTGCCTAGGCTTGGCTCCCTGACTGCTCACCTATAAATACATATATACGGGGGTGAGCTAAAGCCCAGCAAGTAACATTGATGTAAAGGGTTAGTGAACGAATTCCATATATCATATATCCGTAAAACAAATCATCATAACCATAATCATTTCATAACAGAACATACGTAATGGCATACTCCATAGAACATAACATATATTGAACATTTTCCGACTAGAGTAATGGGCCCGGATCTCGATTAAACACATACTGCCACAATGAAGTGGATAGCGAGATCTCGTAAACTGGTCATGGACCCGCACTAACGTGCCGTCCCCCATGACTTGGGACTTCCTATGGATGCCATACTAGATTCGCAAATAGGACATTCGTTCACAGATTCAAATTCACATTTTGAAAGCATAACTTAACGTATCACATTTAAAACATACTTTATAAGAACATAACTTTACAGAAATGTTACTTACAATGGTTTTCCAAAACCGGTTGTACGGTCTTCACCTCTTGACCTGCAATTAACAACAGTATAACACATTTCCTTCAATACACATTATCATTCAATCATGGAATTCATGACATTCTATTATTCTCTTATGTAATTTCATGTTCATGAGATGCCAAATGATGCAAATAACATGTGAAAATCATGTAAAACAACTTCCCAAACTTTTCCTGAAATAGGCCCTACCGCTCGAGCGCCCACTTGTCCGCTCGCGCGGACAAAGATAATTTTTCCAAAAAGCTGAGAGAGGTGATTTTGGCCTTTCGGGAAATCCCTCCGCTCAAGCGGACCTTGCGAAATCCGAAATTCTGGACTTTTCAAAGCTTCAATCTTCCCTTTTCACAAAACCCACTTCCAATCTTATGAAATTTACTTGATCAACAACATAAAGAAAGCATTATAACTTCCATTCAACCCCAATTGCATCATATACAAAATTAAACCATGAGTTAAGTTAAAAACCATGAACTTACACACAAAAGCTTCATATCTCTACATTCATGGAGATTCTTCCTCAAATAAGCCAAACATGTATAGAAATCATGATCCTAAACATAAATTTCATAATCTTATGCCTCAATCTTGAGTTCTATATGCTAAATGCCAAGGAGCAACAATCTATTTCATGAAAACCTTACCTTAAACACTTGGATGGAGAAGGTTAAACTTGATTTCCCCTTTCTTCCCTCTTCTTTCACTTTGCTTCCTCTCTTCCACGGTTCTCTCTCTCTCTCTCCTATTCAAGATATTTCCTTCTCTTTTGTTTGAGTCAAAGGGTCAACACATCCTTATCTATATATATCATATATGTCAAATAAATAGATTTGGACCAAAAATGTGAGCCAAACATGGCCTAACGAATCGTTTAAATTCATCTTCAATTTATTTTCCCAAATGTTTCTAAAAATTCCCAGTATCACATAGGCGTGTTCAATTTCATTTTCTGAACCCATTACGGTCATCGATTTCAGTCCCGAAGTCGTAATTCCAACAGATATGTTTCCAATTCCAACAGATAATTCCCAATTAATTCATATAAATACATGATTAATTACCAATAATTATGACGTACATTTCGGGGTCATTACATCTTCAAGGACCTGCAGCTAGTTATAGGTGACGTTACTGAGGAGAGTTGAGACTTTGTAGTTTGGTCGGGCTACCGAGGCGACTTGTACTTGGCTACATTTGTGAGTTATTTCATTTCCTTCTTTGTCTTGCCCAGTAACCCCACCGAAAGTATCAATCCTCTGGTATTTTCCATAGCCATGAAGCTTTGCAGCGGTAATCAAATTCTTTTGGCTCCTTTCTTTCTGGGTTACTTATATTTCTGTCTTGACCTCATCTATTCGGATATGAAGCGATCCATGGGCCGCTATAATGTGTGGAGCTTTGTGCATACCCTGTTCCTGACTGCCTTTTTCTATGAGAGATTTCCTGCCATGGGCCCCATCCCTAGAGAACACGAGCCCTTATTTACTGATGAAATCTTTGATGCAGAGGGCCACCCTGTCCTAGATGCAGAAGGTCCGCTTGTCATGAGGCAAGTGCGTCAGTCCTTTCCTTGCATCTCTCAGTGTTCTGGCCTTGGCACCAACAGGCCCTTTTCAGACTATGTTAACCATATGGAGGAATGTATCTTCCGCCCTTTCACTCAGCCTCTTCCAGGCATTTCTGTTGTCCTCTTTTATTTTTCAGAGGCCCGCCACGTTGATTTTTTTATTAACAGCATCCAGGCTAATTCTCTCCTTATTGCTGCCATGATTCGCCCCGGATTCTTACCCGTGTGGAATGAAGAAGGCACGTCCAGCGTCGTCTACTGACCAGACAGGATCCTTATGTAATTCGGGATGGATTAGGGCGTCCCAAATGCTCCCCCGCCTCAGACTGATTTCCATGAGAGTTTTTAACGATTCATTCGTGACTACATTGCTCTACTTATGAAGGGCCTTAGAGTCATGGAGCTTCCCTCACTTGGGAGAGAGGATGCCTGTACTCCTGACAATAGGCTGTTCTGGCAGTGCAATCTCAATTCTTTCTTCAATTTTTGCAATAGTGCCCTAGTTGTCCCCACAGTAGAACCTATTTCGCAGCCCAACTTGTCCCTTCGACTACCTTCTGGCCGAGGGAAACAATCCAGCATATTTTGTCGCTTCAAGCTTCTGTCTTCACACGTTGTGGAGGAGCCTTACCCGCCTGGGGCAGTGTCTATTCGACCCTTACAGATTGCTCCCCCTGAAGTGAGTGCAACGGTGCGCATGACCCGCTCCAGGCTAAGCATAGCCCAAGCAGCAGCAGCATCGGTTGCAGAGGCACATGCCTCGCCCAGCAGAAAGAGACTCCGAAATGTATCCATACTTAGGAAAGTATTTTTCCTGTATTATTTCCTTGTACTTATCATGTTTACTATAATAACCGCCTGATCTTCTTCTTTTAGGGGCCACAAAGCATACTACCCTCCAGTCCAGGAGGTTCTTCTATCGCCATTGGTATTTCTTCAGACTCAGACAACGATGACGACCTCCCCATTGCTACTAGGATGACAAAATTCAAGACCCGCAGGACAGTTCTTTCAGACGTTGAAGAGAAACCAATTGTGAGGGGGGGATCCGACCGCTGAGGCTGAGGCAGAGCCACTTGTGGAAGCCGGGGGCAATGTGCAAGTTCCCCCTACTGTAGAAGTTGCAGCTGGTGATATAGCCACTGAGGGTTTAGAGCCTTTTCATCCTTCTAACTCTATGCACTCTGGTCGTTCCTCTGTTAGCGGGGATGACTTTGTACCTAAGACCCCTAGAGAAGATCGCGACATGAGAGAGCCGCTGGAAGTTATGTCACCTACCCTTAAAGCTGCATCTGGCGGTTCCTCCCAATCTACTGAGTCCCCGCTAATTCAGCAAGTTCCACTTCCAGACATTCAAGTGGCTGAAGAGAGTGCAAGTGCAGCGGCTACTTCTAATGTCCCTGCTGTGACCCCTCTGAACTTAGACAGACTTGCAGAGGTAGCTATCACTTTAGCCGCCCACACTGTTACTACTGCTGCTGGGGCCTCTGATCCAGTTGCTTCGGTGACCTCTGAACAGCTAGCAGACTTGTACCCCACTCATTTTCCAAATGTGCCAACTGACCTTGGGATGTCTCGTGATTTTTATACTGGAATGGACACCACTATTGTTCCAGACCTGAATGTTGGGGATTACCAGATAGACGACCTTTTCTTGGAGCGACGCGACGGTGCAGGCAGTTTTGGTCTTTCTCGTGAGGCCAGTTCGCCCAGTCGTCAGCCAACGTCTACTTACTCCATTACCTCTGGGCAGTCATCTTCAGGAGAGGTGCACTGCCCTCAGATCTTCGGTCGCTCCGTCAGCCTCCCTCCAGTGATCGAAGCGGGCGGTGGTGTAAAAGAGTCTCCCCAGTCCTCAGAAAAAGTATCCTTCCTAAGTTACTGGGTTTCCTCCGAAGCTGCTGCAACCCTTGCTTGTATCCAAACACTACATCTAGACACCTTTACCCCCTTCAATGTCTCTGGGTCAATAGTTCAGACGGCACTACTAGAGTCACTAGCTGGCTTTATTCGTGATCTTGCCACCAAGTAGATCCTAACCACTCTCAGCAAGTTCGTGGAGAGTGCCAAGGCCAATCTGAGTGGCTTTGAAAGGAGTGGTTTTAACCTATTATGGATAAAGGTCAGGCTTCAGACAGTTGATGGCTTCCTCGAGCATGCCGACAACGTGGCGATTATTGCGTCTCTGGAGGAGACCATTAAGGAATGTGAGGGTGCCCTAGAGCAGCACCGACAAAACCTAGCTCGGCTCAAGGAGAAGGATTTGGCATTGGTTTCCCAGTTGCCTCAAGATGTGACTCTGATGGACTCCCTCTTGAAGGGTTTGATTTAATTTGATGTAGCTCTGTGACTTTGTTATGATTTCTTCCGTTTCTCTTTATTTTGTTGTAACATCGTACTTGGTGCGCTTTTTTCTTTCATTTTTTTTGTTGTCATAACTTCTTTTTCAAACACTGTAATCATGTTCTGGAAGTTTGATTTTTAATAAAGAGTATGGATGCTTGGTAGTACTCTTAAGTTTCATTTCATTGCTTCTCTTACATTACTTTCACATAACTTCTAAAGATAAGGCAAGCTCTTTACAAGTGCAAAATTTCATTACAACTAAGCTTTCACAAGAATAAATTTTCACTAAGTCTGGAAAAGCTTCCTCACACTAAGTGTATATAAGAGTAACATGTTTACTAAGTGTATAACCATTTATTTACACTTTGCTTTAGAAGTATTAACAAAGAAACTTACAACTCTTTTCAAAAGAAATTAAGGAAAATATTCTTTGACATACTTGGCATTGATAGGGCCAATTCTGAATCCATAATCTACTCTTGTTAACTTGTAGTACCCACTGCTACTTGCCTCAGCAACTTTGTAGGGGCCTTCCCATCTGGGTGAGAACTTGGGGATTGGTTGCCTCCGCATGATTGCATCTACTGTTTTCCATACTAAGTCTCCTTACTTGAACTTTCTGTGTTGAACGGATTGATTATAGGCACGGGCTATGGATTGATGATACTTTTCCATTGCCCGCGAGGCCTGATCTCTTCTTTTTTCAGCTGCCCCTATGTCATTCTTCTTGCTATTTGGAACTAAGTGCGCTGACATAGCCATTCTTGCTGAAGGTACTGCCAACTCAACTGGTAACATAGCTTCGAACCCATACACTAAGGAAAATGGGGTTGCCTGAGTTGGCTTCCTTTTTGACATTCTATACACCCAGAGTGCTATGGGAAGTTGCTCAGACCATGTGCCTCATGCTTCATCCATCATCTTACTCAGTATTCGGATGAGGGTTTTGTTGGTCACCTTAGCTTGTCCATTCCCTTGGGGATAATATGGACTAGACTTATGATGCTTAATTTGGTAGGCATCCAGCAGTCTTCCGACATGGCGGTTTACAAAAGGAGTTCAATTGTCAGATAGCATCACTTTGGGTATGCCAAACCTGCAGATTATGTTCTCTCTAATGAAGTTGGCTACTCTTGCCCCATCTGCCTTCCTTATTGGTATAGCCTCCACCCACTTGGTGCTAACTTCAATTGCTGCGAGTATCCATCTGTATCCTTTGGACTGTTGCGCTATAGGACCTACCAAGTCAAATGCCCAAGTATAGAACGGATACGGAGTCTTGATATTATGCAATTCAACTATTGGTGCACGTATCAAATTCTCAAACTTCTGATAGGACTGGCATCTCCTCACAAAGTTTTTAGCATCTTCTTCCATTGTTGGCCAATAGTAGCCGAGGTGAATGAGACGTCCATATCACCATTGTCCTCGCTAATGCTCTGTTTTGTGGGCTTCCCTCAGCACCTCATTTGCCTCATCTTTTGATAAGCACGCTAAAGGTTCTCCTTTGAAGTTTCTTCGGTACAACTTGCCTTGGTCAAGAAAGAAGTGGAGGCCTCGCCTCTTAACTCTGATCACATCGGCTTTGTTCTCGGGCAGTGTGCCATTCCCAAGGTAGTCGATATATGGCTACCTCCATTCTTCACTACTTAAGAAATGGGCTTCCTCTTCCTTAGGCTGGGATTGACACTTTGCGCATTGCCTCTGCAATTTAATACTTTCTTTTTCCATCTTTGGCCAGTAGTACCCTTGCCTCTATAGACTGATATCTCCATCTCCACAAGACTTAGCATAGATCTGCTTAAGTTTGTCAGTTGCTTCTTGCCTACCAACGCACCTTGCCAGCAAGTTGTTGGGACCACGAAAATACAACTCTCCTCTAAGGAGTAGAAATGGTGCAAGTTCTGCTGGTCTAATTGCTCCCTGGCCAGTTTTCAACTGCTTGATTATATCTGCTTTCCATCCCTCAGCATCTTGCTCTGCAAGTTCTTCGGTTAGCAGTGCGAGCATTGTTCTTTTCTCGATGACGATGGCTATACTATCATCTGGTATCTCCACCTTGGCCCCTAGTGTAGCCAAGGCATCGGGAAAACAATTATGTGCTCAAGGGGTATATTGGATTTGGACATCATCAAACTGAACAAGCAACTTTTGGACTACGGTGTGACATGGGGCTAATAGAGGCTCTTTCAAGGCGAAATCACCCATCGTTTGCTTAACAATTAACTTGGAGTCGCCCCAGATTTTTAGCTTGCGGATGCCCTTCTTTTGGGTAGCTATCAGACCTAGTATCAACGCTTCATATTCAGCCTCGTTGTTTAAACATTCAAAGTCAAGCTTATATGACAGATAGAACTTCCCTCCTTCTTGACTAGTTAGTGTTATGCCAGCTCCACCTTTCCTAGCTCTAGAGGCTCCATCAAATTTTAAGTCCCAATAAGTCTCAACTGCAGCTGCTGATACATGGACCTCACCTGGTAGGGATACCTCTGCAGGTTCATGTTCACCGGATAGGAACTAGGCCAGTAAGTCTGCAAGTGATTGGCTCTTAATGGCCTTGGGAGTAACAAATGATATCATATTCTGCTAGAGCCAAGAGCCATCTTGTCATTCTTCCAGTCAGAGCGAGCTTGCTCAGCAAGTAGCGAATTGGATCACTCCGGGTCACAACCTGGATCGGCTGTGCCAAAAAGTAGTGGCGCAACTTCTGCGCTGTGAAGATTAAGGCTAGACAATGCCTCTCAATTGGGGTATATCGCGATTCGGCACCATTGACTTTGCGATTGATGTAATAGACTGGCTTCTCAATTCCATCTATGTCTTGGACGAGTAGGGCTCCAATACACTGCGGAGTAGAGGTCATGTATAGTAGCAGAGGCTTTTCAAGTTGTGGGACAATCATTGTAAGTGGAGAGGTAAGTGCTTGCTTCACCATATCAAATGCATGTTGGTGTTCTTGCAACCATTCAAACTTGTGGTTCCCTTTCAACAGTGTCCCAAAATGGAAGGTTATCTCAGCAAAAGCTGGAATAAACCTTCTGAGGTATGACACTTTGCCTAGGAATTTCTTCAGAGCTTTTTGAGAATGTGGCAGAGACATCTCCATGATTGACTTAATCTTATCCCCATCTACTTCGATCCCCCACTGGTGTACAAGGAAACCAAGGAACTTGCCAGCGGTAACTCCAAAGGCACGCTTAAGAGGGTTCATCTTGAGACAAAATTTGCGGCAACGCTGAAAAACCTTTTCCAAGTTGCAAAGGTGGTGGTTTTCCTTAGTAGACTTGACCACAAGATCATCTACATATACTTCCACTTCATGATGCAACATGTCGTGGAACACTGCAGTCATAGCCCGTTGGTACGTTGCCCCTGCGTTTTTCAACCCGAAGGGCATCACCGTATAGAAAAAATTTCCCAAGGATGTTCAGAAAGCCGTCTTTTCTGCATCTTCTGGTGCCATTTTGATATGGTTATAACCACTGAACCCATCCATAAATAAGAACATCTGATGGCCCACAGTTGAATCGACAAGTGTATCAACATAGGGTAATGAAAACTCATCTTTCGGGCAGGCTTTATTCAGGTCGTGAAAGTCTACATAGACTCTGATCTGACCGTTCTTCTTCTGCACAGGAACAATATTTGCGAGCCAAGTTGGGTACTGTATAGGTTCAATGAACTTGGCCCTTTGCAACTTCTCTACCTCTGCTTTAATCTTTGCTTCAAGATCAGGATGATACTTTGGAGCATGCTGCTTGATCGGTTTAGAGTTGGGAAAAGTGTCCAAATGATGAGTAACGAAGGATGGGTCAAGACCAGGCATCTCATCGTATGTCCAAGCAAAGACATCGATGTATTGCTTTAGTAGTGTTATCAATTCTGCCTTAGCTGTTGGAGCCATTGTATCACTAACAAACACCGATTTGCTCTGCCCAGGTAAGTCACTGAGGTTGACCTCAGCAAGTACCTCCTACTAGGATTTGGGCCTATCTTGCATGCATTCAGGGGCGGGCTCAGGCATTTCCACCAACCCTTCTTGGGACTCACTTCCATCACATTTATTTGCCTCGGGGCCATCCTTCCAGGGTATGAAGTTTAGCCCCTAAGACCGTCATAGGTAGTAGATTGTCCTGTCGCCCTCGCGCACCTTAACAATCTTAGGTAGAGGGCTTATGGATTTGCTGCTTCTTTTCTGTCCACTGCTTTCTGGAGCAGCCTTTGCATCTTGAATGTCTTCCCACTTCGGCAATTTTACCCCTGTAATTTTACCAGTCCTTGGAGCTTTATTCGTTGACAACTCGGTAAAGAAAACTGCATCTGAATAATGTGCCTCTTCCACTCCGAATGGCTTTTTAGACGCATTTATGGTAACTGTGCGTCTTCCCAATTTTGCCTTCACGCATTGATGATAGTTGGACGGAATAGCCCCATATCGGTGCATCCAAGCTCTGCCAAGTGTCATGTAGTAGTTCGTATCTGCTTCAATCACATGGAATTTAGTCGCGGAACGAATCTCGGCAACTGCTAAGTCCACTACAACATGGCCCTTAGTGACCTTTTTCTCACCACCAAAACCGGTTACAGTAATGGGTTGGCGAACCATTCTGGACTCCGGGATGCTAGCCTTTGCAAAGGTGTTAGCATTAATGATGTTTATGGACGACTCACCATCGAGGAAAGCATGCTTAAACTCCACATCATTGATATAAGCTGTGATGAAAAGAGGACGGTTATGGGGAAATGAGTATACTCTGTCTGCCTCTGAAAAGGTAATGGCCCCATAATCTTCCTGGATGCGCCGAGGCACATATTCCTTGGCCTCAGTAACTTCAGCATGGTGCACTTCAGAGATGCTGATGAGAGCCTTTGTTGCTTCCATCTTGGCAGCTTGGCTTAGCCCTAATTAGTCAAAGAATGTACGAAACTTAACGGAGTTTTGCAAAGCTTGAGCATGGATATCCTCTGCGAATTTTGCCCCTGCAGGTGCTGTTTCAGGGAGTTAGCCAGTTGCAATTTCTTCTAACTCATCATAGTAGGACGCCATGTGCACTTGATCGCGCACAGGCCCCAGGTAGCTGATTATGTATACATTCTTCCCCTTCTCCTTGTGGTTAGGATAGGGGTCCTTTCGTACGTCACGATTACCAGCATCTTTGAACTTCAGCTCATTCGCGTCAACTTTCTTTTTGAAGATATTTTTCAACGTCCAACAGTCCTTAGTAGGGTGTCTGGTGGTTCTATGATAGACACAATAATCTGGGCTTTTTTTGTCTTTCTTGGTTGGAGTAACATCAACCGGAGGTAAAATAAGTTCGCCATCAGCGACCCATTCTTTAACCAGGGCCTTAACATTCTCAAGGCTGAAGGGATATAGATTCCTATCTTCATAGCTATTCCTCTTTCGAGAGGATGAAGCCTATGGTTGCTAGTGGCTCCTTCATGTGGAGGTTACTGCAGAAACTCTACTACTACGGGAGTAGCAGTGGCTGTCACGAGACCTGTGTAAAGGACCAGTGGTATTGAGATTTCTGGCTGCCTCAATCAAGGCTGAAAAGGTAAGTAGATTATGGTTCACCAAGAAAATCTTGTAGTCACGTATGGCTCTCTCCATACATAAGCTGACTAAATGAGCTTCATTCACTGGTTTATGACAGTCAATCGCCTTGTCTTGGAACCGCTTAACATAGTCCAGTATATCTTCGCCTTCTTTTTGGACGTCTTGCCTAAGTGTGAGGGTTATAACTTTCTCCTGGACTTGGAAGAACTTCGTGTGGAACTTGTTCACCATTTCCTCCCAACTCTTGATCAAGTTGGGAGCCATGTTCACATACCAACTGTAGGCTCTTTCAGTAAGCGATTTGGAGAACTCCCGAAGGCGTAGAGAGTGGTCACTGCCATGGACGCCAAGAGTTTCAATGAACCTGACCACGTGTTCTCTAGCATTGCCTTGTTTCCCATCAAACTTAATAAACTTGGGCATTGTATACCCAGTTGGGTAGGGCATGGTCAATATCTCTTGAGAGTATGGGGGCTTCACATCTGGGTCTAGGAGAGATGGTAGATATTTCTTGCTGCGCTCTTGCTCGAGCATAACTTGTACATCGGCCAGAGTAACAAAGTGAGTGGGTTGGAACGGTCCAGTCTGCTCCGGGGTAGCTGAACCGGCGGCTGTACCGTTCGCCTGAGGTACCACCAGAGGCACCTAGATCGGAGCCTGAACCTCAGGGAACAAGTTAGGCACTGGGTTTGGGACTGCTACAGACGGAGGTGCTTACACTGAGCTGGTTTAGAAGCCATGACCATAATAGCCTCAGTGAGAGTTTGCAAAGCTGTCAGGATCTCCCTTTGCGTATCCTGGAATGACTGAACTGCTTCAATCACGACACAGTGGTCACGGTCCTCCGCATGTGCTGCTCCGCCATTGGAAGAGCCTTGTTGCCGTGGGAGTTGTTGAACTTTTTCCTCTACCATCTTTTCTAGTGAAGTATGTAAGCCACTGCAGGTATGAACCATCAACAAAGCATCCTCCCCAGTAGAGTCACTAGAAATGTAAGGGGGGTTCAAGATTAGATGGGTGATTAGAGAGGCAAAACTATGCTAATGGTCCACTGATGGTGGAAGTGGCTTGAGAATGAACAGTAGCAACTATCTGGGAATTGGAGAGTGTGTAGCTGGTAAGGGTGAAGCAAGTGGCTCAAGAAGAAGTGTATGGCAGTACCAAATTGGGCAGCATCTCCCCCAAATCCCCAAAATTCCTCCTATTGAACATTGGGAAATGGGTCCTATTTATAGGCTTTTCCTTGATACCAAGAGGACACCAAGTGGCCGAATAGAGAGAAGACATGTGTCCCAAAGGATCACATGGAATATTCTGCCTTGAGCCACCACGCTGAAGGTGCCACGTGTCCCTCTGCATGTACTGTGTACTATCTATTTGCCTCCGCAACTATCTTTTTAAGCCTCAGCAAGTGTGGTTGCGACGGGAGTGTTTAGGGCTACAACTCCCTTTTGAGCCTCAATAAGTGCAGTTACAGCAGGAATGCTTGCCTCTGCACTTGCCTTCTCAGCTTGAACCTCAGCAAGTGCACTTGCAGCGGTGAACCTTGCCGCTGCACCTGCCTTCTCGGTTCTGTTTGACCAGTACATGCGTTCTCAAGACTTCATTAGTCTGCTATCGACTATGTTCGTGCTCACCTCAACGAAACCTCCACCCTTAGCCACCTAACCATAAACTCCTCAGTTTCCCAGGGCGAAGTCCACAACCAAGCCTTCTATCAGCCATGCTGTGCCTTAATACCAAGCCCGTGGGGGCTTCCTTAGTCCTGCAAGTGAGACTAAGGCAGGTCCATGACCTGGGTAATGGAAAGGGAGTCCCTTATGTTCGGGCTACCCTACTTTTATCTTCGCGGGGTTGCCGCAGTAAACTGGTATTTCTGGGCCTGCTATCAGCTCCAACTAATAAGTCTTGGGACCTGCTATCAGCGCCAAGTTAAATGAACTGTGGGGCTTGCTATCGACGCCAGGCATTAGCCTTTACTTGTAGGGGGAAGGCTCTATCAAAGACTACTATCACCTTAGCAGGATATTCCCTCTGTAACTTAGTTGCTGCAGTAGTTGTTGCTACGGTAGTCGTTTCCCGCGGCAAGTACAGACGGCATGACCGAAGATATTGGAGATGGCGGCGCCGATAGAATGCCTCTGCAATTTGGGCATTGCATGTGTTGCCTCAGCAACTTAGTTGCTTTGGTCATCCCTTTCTTTCAGCAACTCCAGGTGATCGTGACACCGACATTACTTGGAATGGCTGCAGTACCGAAGATACTTAGAATGGCGACGCTAAGACAAAGTGCCTCAGCAACTCTACCGCTGCGCATGTCCCCTCGGCAACTTCCAATGGCGGCAGAGCCAAAGTTAATAAAAATGGCAGCTCTGAGACAAAGTGCCTCAGCAACTCTGCCGCTGCACATGTCCCCTCAGCAACTTCACCGCTGTAGATGTGGCCTCTGCAACTTGACTTGGGCATTTTTTCTCGCTAAGTTCATCTAGAGCCTTGGTAGGTCGGACCTGCCTCGGCCCACTTGTTGGCCCACTTTCCTTGGGCTTTGGCCTACGCTCCTCTCTTATCCCTGGTCGTCTTCTCAGGGTGATTTTAGTGCTTGAGTCCATACTTAGTTTGGGGTTTAATTTCTGGCCCTCTACTGATTATGACCCAAAATTTTAGGAGTGGGTTCGGGTTATGACAATAACCTAAAGAACTTCAAATCAAAACAATAGTCATAGATCAAGGTCTAGACCAGAAAAATAGATGATCAAAAAGTGGATCAAAGAAGAGAAATGTACCAAAGATGTAGATATGAGATCTGATAATTCGATGGAGGCCATGGATTCAGCAGACGAAGCCCTATAATTATTGTCTTACGTTATTCTGTTGATGTTGCCAGATCTCAATGTCGAGCATGATCGTGCCTTTCTTCCAAATAGGGTTTCAATAAGGACGGCGATCGATTTGACCTCACCGACGAGGGAGATCAGGAAGTAATCGAGATCATGGTGACTAGCGGATGCCATCAGTGCTTCGATCCGCCACAATAGGCAAAGATCGCAACAACGTTAGAGAAGAGAGACGAAGGCATAGATCTAGACTAGATTTGAGTGGAACTCAATCGGTGAAGGCGGTACTGTCGTGAGTGACTCTAGCTCCGTCACCTTGTAAGATTGACGACGACAAAGGGAAGAGAGAGTGACAGATGAGTGCAACAGAGGAAGGGTGACGCTGAAGAAGATAAGGAGGAGAGAGAGAGAGAGAGAGAGAGTGTGTGTGTGTGTGTGTGTGTGTGTGTGTGTGTGTGAGAGTGTGAGAGAAATAAAAGATTCTAACCGGGTATATGATATATATTAGGGGTAATTTAGACATTTTACACTAGCATGTCCTTATGGACAAAGTTTTTTTGCGCCTGAATCTTTAGACAAAGAAAGTTTGATTTTGGATTTTTGAACGGAAAGCCCTTGTACTTATATTAAGTGTATATAAAAAGTACAAATTTTTATTAAAATATTAAGGGTAAACCACCAATAGGTCATAATAGCTGGATTTAATTTCTATCAAGTTTTATTAAAAATAAGTCAGTTTTGGTAAAATTGTCGCTAAAAATAAATTTTTTATGACAATTTTTTATATATGTCGCTAAAAATTGATAATTAGTGACTTTTTTTGTCATGATTTTATAAATTGTCCCTAAAACTTACAATTAGTGACTTTTTTTATGAAAACTTTTTCTCATAGGACTTATTAGACAATAAGTCCACTTATTTTGCACGTAAGTATCCCAAATATTAAAAAATTTCACCAAAAAAAAAAAAAAAAAAAAAAATCAATTTAAAAAAAATTAAATTCAAAAAATTAGAAGTAAACAAGGTGACTCTCAAATACATACATATATATATATATATGATTAACTAGAATCATAGAGTTTGATATGGGAGAGAGAATTATGTTTTTAATTAATTAAACTGCACATGGTTATCGTTTCACCAGGAATCCAAAAAGTGTTTTCATATATTTCCTTTTGGGAAAGTGAAGGTTTTTTTTTTTTTTTTTTTTTTGTTGAGGGGGGGGGGGGGGGGAGAATTTACAAATTTTAAAAAATAGTCCATAAAATTGATGTGTGGCCTTAATCTAATTTATTGCATGGTAGGATCCACACATAAAATAAATCTTAATTATTTATTTTTTTGAGTAAATTACACTGACACTCCCTGAGGTTTATATTTATTATAGTTTCCACTCATCTTTTGAAAATTACATCCCTCCTTAAAGTTTAAAGTTTCATTACAAATTTCCTCCCTCATCAATTTAATTTTTTTAAATACCAATTTTGCCTCACTAAGTAAATTACATTGACACCTCTCACATTTTAGAAATTATAATCCCCTCCCTAAGATTTAAAGTAGCATTACCAATAGCCCTATCAGTTACTATTATTTGAAAAAAAAAAATTCATTGAAAAAAAAAATTAATTGAAAAAAAAATTATTTGAAAAAAAAATAAATTGAAAAAAAATTTTGTTAGTAAAATTTTTAAATTTCTGTTTAAAAATCAACATAAACTTATTTTTTGAATTTATATTTTTTTCTCAAATTTATAAACTGAGACAATCATTTATAAACCAAAAAAATTATCAAACAAGTTTTTATGGCAGTTTTTAAATTTTTGTAAATATAAATTGAAAACTGAAAACGAAATGGTTACCAAACAGGCTTCAGCTGGTAAAAATGTCATAAAATTAACAAATAATTAAATAAGCTACCAACGTAAGAAATGACATATCAAAAGATTCTTACGCTATGTATGGTTTGATTTTTAGAATTTTTTTTTAAAATTAAAAATTAATCTGGTTAAGAAATAAAAAATAAAAAATAATTATAATTTTTATCTTTCGAGTGGTTAGAAATAATTTTTTACAAATTAAAATTGAAACAGTCATACGTATGTATATAAGCTGCCCAAAACTTAAAATGATAATTATTTTTTATCCTTAAATGATAATTATTTTGTATTTTTTATTTCTTAACCAAATTAATTTTTAATTTTTAAATTTTTTTTCTAAAAGTCAAATCATACATAGCCTAAGAATCTTTTGATAAGTCATTTCTTACATTGATAACTTATTTAATTATTTGTTAATTTTACAATATTTTTACCATCTGAGACCTATTTGGTAACCATTTCATTTTCAATTTTCAATTTATATTTACAAAAATTAAAAAAAATGTCATAAAAACTTATTTGATAATTTTTTTGGTTTATAAATGGTTGTCTCAATTTGTAAATTTAAGAAAAAAAACATAAATTTAAAAAATGAGTTTATGTTGATTTTTAAACAAAAAATTAAAAATTTTCCTAACAAATTTTTTTTTTCAATTAATTTTTTTTTAATTAAATTTTTTTTCCAATTAATTTTTTTTTCAATGAATTTTTTTTCCAACTAATACTAACCGATGGGCCAATTAGTAATGCTACTTTAAACCTTAGGGAGGAGATTGTAATTTCTAACATGTGAGGGGTGTCAACGTAATTTACCCAATGAGAAAAAAAATGGTATTTAAAAAAATTAAATTGCTGAGGGGGAATCTGTAATGAAACTTTAAACCTCAGGAAAGAGATGTAATTTTCAAAATGTGAGAGAAAAACTGTAATAAATATAAATCTCAGTGGGTATCAATGTAATTTACCCTTAAAAATTCTACTAACAAATTTTTTTTTCAATTTATTTTTTTTTCAAATAATTTTTTTTCCAATTATTTTTTTTCAATGAATTTTTTTTCTAACTAATACTAACCGATAGGGCAATTGGTAATGCTACTTTAAACCTTAGGGGGGGAATTGTAATTTCTAAAATGTGAGGAGTGTCAATGTAATTTACCTAATGAGGGCAAAATTAGTATATAAAAAAGTTAAATTGTTGAGGGGAAAATCTGTAATGAAACTTTAAACTTCAGGGGGAAGATGTAATTTTTAAAAGGTGAGCGGAGAACTGTAATAAACATAAACTTTAGGGGTGTCAGTGTAATTTATCCCAATTTTTTTAGATTTTTTTTTTTTGGACACGGAGCATTGTTTAGTTATGTTTTTATCTTTTGTTTTATGATTTCAATAACCCATAAAATTATTTGACTAACTATTTCTGAAAATTTGTTTTGGAATTTTTTTTTTCAAGATAACCCATTTTTATAAAATATCAGAAAAATATTTCATATTTTTGAAGTTAAGTTTGCACAAAAATCAATGGATTTTTCAAACATTTCTATATTTTTACTTTTAAGAACATAAAAAATAAAACGAATTACACTAACAGTCCCTAAAATTTAGGAATTCTGTCACTTTGATCATTGATTTTTTAATTATAACACATTTGATTATAAATTTTAAATCTTACTCCAAATAAAGACAATTGAATATACTGATGTTTAATTTTAAGGACAAAATCGTCAATTTAATAAAATATAAACTAATTTTAAAAATAAATGTCAATTTTTTTTTGAATTATTAAAAATTATTTCTACCCACTGACAATAAAATTATATAAAATTAATAAATCTTTTAGACATTTATTTATTTATTCTTTTTACCAAATTAATTTTTATTACGTGTTTGGATGATGATATGTAATAGGTGGTCATTTTTATTTTCATTAAATTAGTTTATATTTTTTCTAAAAGTTAAATATGACCACAATTTTGATATCATTATTAAACCGATCCATTAAGTCAAAAAATTCAAAACTAAAAATATTTCATATATTAAATATACTGATTATACATTAAAATCCTAACAATCACACGTTACATGATTATCATCCA
This sequence comes from Camellia lanceoleosa, assembly GCA_025200525.1. Taxonomy (NCBI): domain Eukaryota; kingdom Viridiplantae; phylum Streptophyta; class Magnoliopsida; order Ericales; family Theaceae; genus Camellia; species Camellia lanceoleosa. The sequence goes on from CM045772.1 coordinate 5,953,268, forward strand.
AACACATAATAAAAATTAATTTGATAAAAAATAAATAAATATCTAAAAGATTTATTAATTTTACATAATTTTATCTTTGGCGGATAAAAATAATTTTTAAAAATTCAAAAATATTTGTTTGATATTTATTTTTATCAAATTAATGATTTTGTCTTTAAAATTAAGTAATAGTATCTTCAATTATTCTTATTTAAAATAAAATTTAAAATTTAAGATAAAATGTATCACAATTAAAAAATTAAGAACTGAAATAACACTAATCTCAAACTATAATAATGGTTAGAATCACAAATAATGTTTAGAAACTCTAATAATGAATCCTACATATTTTAACTTACTTTTTTTTTTATTTGATATCTCATTAGAGCTCGGGTCAGTGTTAGAACTATCCGTCACTACTTTAATGATAATTCGCCATGAAAAAATAGGGTAGGATTTCTGTCTAATCCTTAATCAGATTAGATCGTATTATTGGATTCATGGAGGCTTATCATGAATATTTTTTTGATAATCTGAACCGTCAATATGTAGAACTCATCGAGTATTATAAGTTTGTAAAAAATCACGTTGATCGGATATCGGTAGCTATGTGATCAAATCAATTTTATATAAAAAAAAAATGGACGGTGAATAAATTAACGGTTAAAAAAAATCTATTTTGATCACAAGCTATCCATATTCGATTAATGTAATTTTTTACAGACATATAGTACTCGACGAGTTCTACACATTGAACAGTACAGATTATCAAAACGGGACTTGTGATGGACCCCATTAACCCAACAAAACGATCCAGTCCGATTAAGGACTAGACTGAATCCATACCCAAAAAATAAAGTAAAAAAGGTCAGTAGTATGAAAGGCATTCAATATTTGATATGACAATAAATTGCTCTATACATTGACATGACATTAAATATTTGATTTGACCTAAATTGAACTATACAACGACATTACAAAACATTTTTTTATAAAAAATTTTAAAATGCATTTACTGTGCTAAATGAATTTCATTCTCAAATTGTATTAAGGGTTGGTTTGAAATATTAAAAAATTTTAAAAAGTCAAAAATTATTAAAAGAATTAAAAATTTATCACTATTTATGTATAAAATTAATTAATTTTATACACAAATTATTACAACACAGTCTAAACCGTCCCACAGACTGTTGCTGAGTTGCTGAAATGATTTGGAAAAATTGCACAGGTAGGGTTCACAAACAACACAGTGTTGTTCGGCCCGTGGGGCCCATCACGGGTCCCGTTTTGATAAGCTAAACCATTCAATATGTCTATAAAAAATTATGTTGATCGAATATCGCTAACTACATGATTAAATCAGTTTTGTATGAAAAAATAGATGATGTTATAGTTAACGGTTGAAAAAAACTAATTCGATCAAATAGCTATCGATATCCGATCAACATGATTTTTTTTACAAGCATATAGTACTTGACGAGTTCTATACATTGACGGTTCAGACTATTAAAACGGGACCCGTGATGGCCCCGACGGACCGAACAACACCATCCAATGTAATGGCTGAAAAGTAGGCAACTATTTCTTATCATCAATTCACTCCCCCAGACGGTACGGCCTACTGCTTATTGTCCTTATCTTCTCCTATACACTAATTTATACAATTTTTTAATACACATTTTTTCATAAAAAGTCAAAAAATTAACCCAAACAACTATATTTTTTTCCTCAACTTTTTAATCCAAAAAGTTAAAAAATGTACTTATTTAGGACACCTCGAACAACCCTTAAATCCTAATATTAAGAGTTGTTTTAAAAAAATAGTTAAAAGTTAATTTTTTTTATTTTCTTGATTTTTTTTGAAAAAATATATAAAAAATGTGAGAAGTGATACGATCTAAAATGGGTTAAAAGTTAGAAAATATCTTTTAACTATCTTCTCAAAATATCTCTAAATAATGTTTCATGAAAATTTATTAACATTTGTTAATTAATATAATAGAGTATGATTATGATTATAATCTCTTTTTTTTAATTTATTTTTTCATCAAATTTATCCAACAAATCCAACTTCTAGCTTTTTAAAATATGAAGTTTGTAACTAAAAATTAACATAGTTACATTACTCATCAAAGGTAGAGTTGTTAACCTCCTTTGGCTTATTGTTTTGGGTTTGTTTTATTTTTCCTTTTTCTTTTTTCAAACTTGGAATCAATATTTTTAATTTTAAGTTTATCAAGAATAGACCATCCTACAAATTAAAAAAAATCCACTAAGATCTATTTTGAAAAGTGAATTTTTTTAGACTTATTACCTCATTATATAAAAAAAATTATGAGAAAATAAAATATAATATTATCTAAATAAGCCAATAAATTTTTTTTTTTGGTTGGGTTTACTTTTGAAAACATTTTAGGAGTTTTCTTAGGTGTGCAATCCACAAAAGGTGTAAGTGGGTTGCACACCATGTGCCACTCACACAAAAGGTGTAAGTGTAAGGTGTAAGTGTAAGTGGAAAGTATAAATAAAATGTATAAATTGCACACTATGTGCCACTTACACAAAAGGTGTAAGTGCAAGGTAAAAAAGGTGTAAGTGTAAGGTGTAAGTGAACACAAAAAAGTGTAAAGTATAAGTTGCACACTATAACATTACCCAACATTTTAATGTTTTTGGAGAACATCAATTTATGATTGAAAGTGACCCAAGGGGGTCGTTGTTCATATTCACATGTGTGGAAGCTTATTGGTGTACTTTTCTTTTTGGTACAAAAGCTGAATCCTCGCCTTGTCGTCTAAGTGCATTTCATCGAATTGCATTCCATAACTTTTCTTTTTCATCTTTGATCATTTTATCAAATTATATTTATATTTACAAATATAAATGATAATTATAATTTAAAATATAAAAACAAATATAAATATAAGTGAATGAAAAAGATACAAATATCTAATTAATTTAATTTTTTATAAATATATTCTACTTAATATATTTTAAATTATGAATAATTTAAATTATTAAACTAAACTCCGAAATAAGCCTAGCACAACAATGATAGGACCCACGCCATCTCTTTATCTCATTACTTTATTTTTTTCCTTGTTCTTACTTTATTTATTTTCTTTCTTTTTCTTGGCTTCTACTCATTCCATTTTCCATTTTTCAATTTTTTTAAAGTAAAATGTTTGAGGGCCACAATTTTTGTGGTCACAATGGTTTAAAACTGTCAAAACGACATCGTTTTGAATGCAAAACATGCCAAAACGATGTCGTTTTGACAGTTTTGAGCCATTGTTTCCACAAAAATTATGTCCCTCTAGCATTGTTGTTTTTTAAATATTTTTTTAGATAGATTTTTTATTTTATACTGGAACCTCATGTTTTGTTTTAAAAACAGCTTTGTTTTTAATAATATTTCCTTAGCTTTGTGTGTAATCTTATAATGTATGGACCTTGTTAACAAGTATTTAAGTATTTGAGGTACAAGAAAAAAGGTAATTTTATCTTTCTATTTTAAAACACTTTTCATTAATTTCATAATTTAACCTTGTGGGTGTTTGGGAAGTGAGTTTTTATGTAGATTTTAGTAGATGTAGGTTTTTATGAGATAAAAAATTTTTAGTATTTGGGAAGATAGTTGGGTTTTTATGTGGTTGGATGTGATGTTTGTGAGAGAAAATGTGAAATGATTATGAGGTTGGATGTGATATTTTGTTTGGATGTGTTTTTTTTTATTTTGCAAAACTTTTGTCTTTTAGTGGTTTTTATGAGATAAAAAATTTGGGATGTTGCTTCCCAAACACCACCAAGGGTTTTTTAAATTAATTGAGTTTTTTTAAATTAATTGAGTTTGGTTCCAATTTTTTAAATTAATTGAGTTTTTTTATTTTTTGTATTTTTTTAAATTTTAGTGAGTTTTTTTAATATTTTAAATATATATATTTTTTTACTTTTTAGATGCATCTAACTGTACTTAAAAAGTAAAATATTTTTAAAAAATTAATAAATATACAAGAATACGAAATGTACCAAATTTTTGTATTTTTTATATTTTTGATATTTAGTGAATTTTGTAAAGATTTTTTTTACAAATATTATAGTTTTTAAGTATATTAATGTTAGGTGTATCTAAAAACTAAAAAAAAATCAATGAAAACAAAAAAAAAAAAAAAAACGAAAAATAAAAAACTCACTTTTCTAAAAAATGGATTCAAAATTTTAAAACCAAACAAGGTATCTCCTCTCTCTAGGAGATTTCTGGTGGTGCTCTGGTGATGCTCCGTCGATATTCCGTCGACTCCCTTTACATTTTTAAAGTGTTGATCTAGACTTTTTATGTCCGAAATAGCGATTTGAGAATTTTCTCCATGATTTCGACATAGATTTTTGAATTTTCTACATCCACAATGGTGCCGTCCTCTCTCAAGCCTTCTCCCATACGATTGTGGGTATACCTCCTCCATATCTCCGGCTTTTAAGGCACGGCGGTAGTGGCGAAATCAGGTAGTGACGACGAGGACGACATCGATGGGGATGATGGGCTTTCAAGCATATCTTATTTTCCAGACCACATTTTCGAAAAGATTAGTGGTCTTTCCTAACTCGTAGCTAGGTTTTTTTTGGTGAATTTTTTTTTTTGTTTGTTTATTTTTTTTCCCTTTCTTTATATGGTTTGTTTGGCCCTTTGGGGTCTTGTTCTATATGTTATTATTTTTAATATAAATATTTTTCATATTCTCAAAAAAAAAGAAAAAGAAAAAAGAAAGCATGATTTACCTACTTCCACTAGTATAAGAAATGTTGAACCAAAGTATAAATAATCTAATGTTTTTCAAGAAGTTAATAAATATGATATTTTCTTTTATGGAGACAAAAATATCCCATTCTTGGAGTACGGAATAATGGTAATTTTTATAACTATTACCAAAAAAAAAACTAAAATTATCACAGGAGAGCCCAGCAAACATTTTCGGTAAATGGCTATCCAATTGTCCTCCATTATCTTTTCTTTTATTTATTTTTTTAAAATTTCATGTACAGTATGTTTCATTATTTTTATAATAAGTTAATCTCAAGTAGAAAGAACTTTAGTTGGAAATTATTTTTGTTTTTAAAATTTATTTTGAAAAATTAAAAATTAATTTGACAAAAATAAATACAAAAAAAATATCTTTTAGATTTTTAAAAATTATTTCTATACCAAAAAAAAGAAGAAAAAAGAAATGAAATGAAAAGTTGAAATTGAAGAAGAAAAAAAAAATAGTGTTTTGGTCTTATTATAAAAAAACAACTATATAATTTAGACCGGTTTTAATTTTTTACAACTCTTAATGTTTCCTTAACATATGTGCTTGGGGAAATGTTAACAAAAATCTTTTAATATTAAACAATGTCCCAATAAAATTGTTAAGATTTGTGACAATATATTATTTAAATTACTTGAAAAATAATATTTTTAATATTTTATTATATGTGAGAGCATCTCTAACAACTTTTAATTTGAAGATGCTAAATTTATTGAAGTTCTTGGAGGCATTTTGATTTTTTTTTCTTAAGTTTGACATATTTAAAATAAACACTCCACCTTCACGTGGGGGATGTGAGAGCAAACCTTGAAAAAAAAAATAATAATAATAATTTTTGAACCAATCAAAAAATAATAAGGGTGGTGAGAGTCAACCCCACTAAGCGTCTAAGGTATTTTTCATAAACAATGCAATCAAAATATCAAATTTATGATTTTATTATTTGTTATTTTAATATTTTATATCACTTTAACAAAACTCTCTAAAAAAATAGCCCCATTTAATAAACAAACCAAAACTAATTGTTTAAGGGTAATGCTATAGTGTGCAACTTACACCTTACACATTTTTGTGTTCACTTACACCTTACACTTACACTTTTTTTACATTGCACTTACACCTTTTGTGTAAGTGGCACATGGTGTGCAACTTATACATTTCATTTATGGAGTTTTCTTAGGTGTGCAACCCACAAAAGGTGTAAGTGTGTTGCACACCATGTGCCACTCATACAAAAGGTGTAAGTGTAAGGTGTAAGTGTAAGTGGAAGGTATAAATGAAATGTATAAGTTGCACACCATGTGCCACTTACACAAAAAGTGTAAGTGCAAGGTAAAAAAGGTGTAAGTGTAAGGTGTAAGTGAACACAAAAAGGTGTAAGGTGTAAGTTGCACACTATAGCATTACCCTTCATTTATACCTTCCACTTACACTTACACCTTTTGTATTAGTGGCACATGGTGTGCAACCCACTTACACTTTTTATGGGTTGCACACCTAAGAAAACTCCATTGTTTAAAGAAACGATTTGACACTTTCATTAAAGCTTTCAACACCTTCAAAAAATCTAATTACATCACCTGCTACATAAGATTTATTAGCATTAAATCATCATTGAAGATGCTTTAAGATTTCATAACATATAAATCGAAATTCACACATTTTTTTTTATACATTGAATGGTTTGTTTGTCTATATATAAAAAATAAAAATAAAAAAATGTTTGTCTATCATGTTTGTTGGCTACAAATTATAAATTGAGAATTGGGATATTTTTAAAGATTATTTTGTTTTTTTATTTTTTTATTTTTTATATTACAAAATTTAGATTATTTTCTTTTTTAGTGATTTTTTATGAAGCATTTATTCATAAATCATTTTTCACCCAGTTATGTTTCATAGTTTAAACTATTTTTTTATATTCCAATAAGTCTAATAAGTGACATAGTTATTAAAATAGCCCTAATAATAATATTCACACTGACAGTGTGAATGTTTCATGATGTGAACATTTATATTGTTAATGTGAATCACATTATTAATGTGAACATTCATATTGTAAATAATGAATATTCACATCACCAATATGTTAACCGTTCAAAAAATATTTATAAGGGTAAAATTATTCATAAAATATCTTAAATATGATAATTAGGATTGGTGGATCAAATATCCAAATAATAAAACTTATTGAAATATAAGAATATGTTATAAACTAATTAGAATACAAGTATTTGAAAAAATATTTCCCAATAAATCCCCTTTTTTTTAAAAAAAAATGTTTTGTAATTTTCAGGCCGTCTAGTTGGGATAGACTTAAAAACTACATTTTAAAATCATATTTTATAATAAATTTCACTTTAAAAAAAGTGGGAAATTACCAAAAAGAAACCTAGGGTTTGACCCTACTAACCAAAAAATAATAATTTGAGTGGTTAGTTTTGTGGGTAAAGTGGATTTTTTTTTTTTTAGTAAGTTTTTTTAGTTGTAGGATATTATTGGAGAAATTTTTTTTGTGTTTAAGAAAATAATTTGGTTTTTTTGTAGTTTGATGTGATAAATGAAATGATTATAGGGTTTGGTGTGATATTTTGTTTGGATTTATTTTTTTTAGTTTTGTAACCAATTTGTCTTTTAGTGAAAAAAAATCAAAAAAAATCCTTCCCAAACCAATTTGTCAATTTAATTCCTAATTTTTTGATTTGTTTTCAATATAAATTATTTACTTATTTTCGTTAAGTAAAACTGACTGAAAATTTGTATTTAACTCATTAAACTCAATGAAAAAGGTATTTTAGACATTTGAGTTTAATGATATCCCTTTTTTTTTTTGTCAATTTTACTTTATGAAAATATAATGGTTTAGATTAAAAACAAATCAAAATATTAGAGTTTAAATTGATAAAATTTAAAATTTATTTTGTTATAAGCATTAAACCGTGAGTTTTTTTTTTTTTTTTTTTTTTTTAATTTCCTTGTAATTTCTTAAAAAAAAAAATGAACTTATTAGTTGTTGTGAGAGGATGTCTAATTAAGGAAAAGAATTAGTTACGGGTAATAGGGCTGCAAGATGAGTTGAGCTTTGCTAAGCTTGAGCTTGACTTGTCTGCTTATCGAGCTCATTTATTGAGCTCGAGCTCAAGCTCGACTCAATAACTAACTGCGCTTGAATTCGGTTCTGCTCGATAAGATTTTTTAATATTATTTATATTATTTAAATAAAAAATATTACTTATATATAATTATATATTATTTAATATATAATTTAAATAAAGATAAACAAGCCGAACTTATTCGAGTTCGAATTCGACTCGTTTGCTAAACAAACCTAATATTCAAGTTCGAACTCGAGTCGTTTAATAAACGTGCCAAGACGAGTCAAGCCGAACTGAACTTATTCGTGAATAACTTGATTTATTTACAACCCTAACTGAGAGTGATATAATAGAATCCCACTTGTAAGTGCTTGCATAGCAACGAAAGAGAGGACATAAAACGCTAGTTATTTACTCCCTAAATTGGCTAAGGAAAAGTAAATTCTTAGGTTTCCGTTATGATGTCTTATTTTGTCAGATACATAAGATTAGCGAGTGATCGTATATATCTTGATTTTGTGCTTATGGAATAGGTCTAAAGAACCTTACATAGGATTAGTTATCGGTTATTTAAAAAAAATAAATAAATCATTTTTGTAGTCAAAGTTGATGCATCAAAGTGACTACAATTGAATGAAATAAAATGTCATCATCCTCTTGATTGCACAAGTGAGAAATGAAAAGAATACTTGGGTTATCTTGCATCCAGATGGGAACAAAGCGGTGTGTTTCATTCTTAACTAAAAGGATAATAATTTTGTCTCCGTGGTATTATAATGAAAAGAAAAAGAACAAACCCCCAATTACGTGCACTTTTCGAGAAAAAAGTGAGCCTATCTTCATAAATAACTTTTTCTATGCCTTTTTCATTTGCTCCTTTTTATCTTTTTTCTTGAGTGGGTTTTAGGTGGAAAGAACTTGTCACAATCCATTGACTCCTTGATTACTGCTGAGTAATTAAAACAATAATTCAGTTGTTTATTAAATTAAATCAATGTGAACAACTGTCCAATTTTAATTCATTTTAAAATTTCTTAGGACTCCTATGCATAGAAATTGAGTATGTCTTGAATTTTATTTTTATTTTTATTTCTAGAGAAAGAAGGACGGAAGGCGCAATTAGCGCATGCCAATCTTTTTTGGGCGTGGTCGCTAAAGTTCTTCCTGTTGGAGATTGGAGATTCACACGAGAATCTGCAAGCACTCCCTCAAAACAGATTGGGCTATAGTTTGATCCCAGTCCATCGAAGACAACATTCCAATATTGTTCATTTCAAAATTTTCTAGAGGCTCTTATGAATTGAAAATAGTCATGTCTTGCAATGTAATTTTTCTTCCTAGATAAAAGAAGAGTAGGAGGGACAGATCAACGTGAGAATGGTATTTGAGAATGATCATAGGAGCTCATACTGGTTAGGGAGTCCGACAAAAAGTGTTTAGACAGGCCCACAAATGTAAGAGATTTGTAGCGATCCATAGGTACTATATCAAAAAAGACTCAAGTCATAACTTGATCTAACTCTATTAAAAATATAGTCAGTTATCTCCGACTAATGGGCATGAGTTTCACTTCCTAACAAATGTCAATAAGGCTCGAATCTATAAATTTTGTCTACCAAACCACTCAGAAGTAAGTTTCAGATCAAAAGCGAATGTGAATTAATGTAACCTTGTTAAAGATCAAATTTTTATATAATTGAAAACAATGTGATGCTGCAATTTTGGCAAGCATGGAACACAAGCCATGAATTTTGAATGGGTGTCTTCAAGGAACACAATTATGGTGTACCATCATTGCCAAGAAAATTCTTAATAGCTTTGACTAACACAACGACCTTTTCTCACATCAATTATCAAGTACATAATTCCCTTTAATATTCAATGAGGATTACTTTGTTACAAAAATTTACCAAAATGAGTCAGGTTGGTAGACATCAAAGCTCAAAGAATGCTTTTTTCTGGGCTCTCATGTTAGGAAAGCTTGGCTCTAAAATAGAAATTAATTGATATAAAAAATTAGGCCTACCGGCATGGGCCAGAGTCAAGGCTGGCCTTGAGTTATTAGGGGGCTTAACGTGAATTTTTTAAATTGAGTCTTTCATAAATAATTACTCACAAAAAAAAAAAAATGTTTGGATAAAACAAAAAGGATAAAAATTTATTTTTATTACATTAAAATTTAACAAAAAATTCTACAAAAGGATATTTTCTTTATATATATATAAAATAGTTGAATTTCAATTAGTTGAATCGAATCTTTATTTTTTAACTTATCAATGCTATAAGAACTAAATTAATTGAGGATAAGGATGAGAATTTTCGACACAACTCAAGCAATATATAAAATTATTAAGTTGGGGTTGGCTATTTTTCAACATGAATATAAATATGACACGGCTCAATAACATGAATTATTAGCTATATATTTTAATGTTCACTAAGGGATGCCATGACATTTTTTTAATCTTTTATTTAACTCAATCTAACTAAATAAAAAAGTATGTAAAATAATAATTAAGGCTAATATCTTTTTTTCATTTAAGATACGTACTTTTTGTTACCTATTTTAGAGTCAATCTAATAAAAAATATATAGTAATGAGGTACAATTTTTTTAATCAGAAAAATATAATTGAATTGAAATCAAACATTCTATGAATAATTTCATTTAGTAGAAATAAATTTTATAAAATTCAACTTATGGGAAAAATTTTAATCTCTTCATACACTTGTTAAGTTATTTTTAACTAAAAGTGAAAGTTTTCACATTAAATATCAATCGGATACGAATCAAAATAACATTATCCAACAATATGAAAATAAATGGATTGAGCTAATATTGATCATGAAGTAATTATGAAATAATATGGCATGATACACCCCTAGTTGGGGGCCTTAAATTTTGTTCAAAATTGAGGACCCGAGGCAACCACCTTGGTCGTCTCACCTCAGGGCCAGCCCTGGCTAGAGTGAGGAATGAGATCATTCACTGGGAATAGACCCTTCTCAAGTTACTCATAGAGTTATAGAGCGAACCAAGCTATTCTAGTTCTATGTATAAGCTAAACTGAACACATTTTAAAATTCGTTAAGTTGAACAATTTACTACTCGGTTTGACTCGATTATATGTAATATAAAAAATTAATTAAGCTCGACTTGTGATCGGCTCTGCTAAACTCATTTGAGATTGACTTAAAAAGTAAATAAATTAAATTTGAATATATTTTGAATCTCATTACGTTTTTAAAACAAATTTAACCAACAAACTATTCGACTCAAGCTTGGGGAAAAAATAGGCAACAAAAAAAGAAAAAAATTAAAATTCTTTGGATTTAGTCAGCGGGCTAGACTGTTAGTTCTAGGCCATGCCTGTTGGGCAAGGTTTGGGTCTAAAATTTTTGACCTTCGACTAGCCCGGCCTAGCATGTAAAGAAAACCCACTGAACTTGGTTTATTACAAGTAGGTTTGTGCACCATTTTCTTAAGTCGACCCTTATTTTCAGTTTGAGAGAACCAATTCCATTCCCATTCAAAAGCATTAACCATGTACTGGGCATGCATCTCCTTCAACCATACATAATTCGAGTGAAATTTCAAGTCCCATCTTAACCCAACCACAATTGAACAAGAAGGGTGTTCCGATGTTCCAAAATTTATCTATCCCAAAGTTTAGCCCAATCTAATCAATTCTTTTTGGCCCAAACATTGTTTAAGATATGGTCAAACATGATTGGTAGCTCAAATATCAATGCTATGAGTCCATTTTCTAGACAACCAATTATACTTGGCTGCATGTATTAGTAAGAATTTTAGTAAAATAGTCTGCATTTATTCACTTTTCCGATCGATAAATGTTATATATTGGTTCTCTTATTTGATGTATAATTATTAATAAATTAGTGAATGCAAATGACATCTTATCATAATTATATCTCTCATTTATATTTATTTATTTATGATTTCTTACTAAATTTATATCAATTCATTAAAATACAAAATATTCATCACGATGATTCATAATTGTAAAATGTCAATATCACATATTTTTATCATTTTCCACAAATCAAATAACAATAGACACCAACAAATGAATGATTATTACTACACTTTTCCTAATCCCTCAATAGAAAAAATTATTTAGTGATTTTGGAGTATTACTTTACACCACACACATCTCATGACACTTGTCATGTTGTCTCCTTACAGAGGACAAAAAAGTAGTGAGACTTACTATTATAGCAAATAAAATATAAACGGAGACACCACTTAAATTTGCACCTGGCGCAAACCATAATTTCTCCCTCGTTAAGCACCAACAAAAATTTCACAGAGATAAAAATAGGAAACAAGAAGAAGAAAACACCTTCCAAGCGGCAACTATTGCAGCTACACTACACTTATTCCTTGGCCATTTTTTCTTTGTTTACTTTCTTGCAACATGAACTTTTTATTTTAGCTTCCAGTTCCTACCCAAATCTAAAAGGAGGAGCTGAGAGATTGAGGTTCAGCACCTGATCATGGTGGTGACACCAATGCAAGGAACTCATTGTCAGCCTCTAGTTTTGCCATGTCAACCTCTTCCAAATAAAATGACACTTCAATGTTGCCGCCGCCTCCACCACCACCAAGTCTTAGGAATAGAAAACAACTATATCCTTTGTTTTGTTATGGTCACCCATATAGGTCTCCCCAACCAAAATCAGCTTCATATAATGGTCTTACCTAGAAATGCTAGAAATTGAGTATGTCTTGAAATATTTTTTTTTCCCCTAGAGAAAGAAGGGTAGAAGGCGCAATTAACACAAGTCAATATTTTTTGAGTGTGGCTGATAGAGTTCCTACTCGTTGGGGAGCTGAATATGAAGCGTCTGAATGGCCCACGCAAACATGGAGAATCACACAAAAATCCGGAAGCGCTCTCTCAAAACAGACTGGGCCATAGTTTGACCCCAACCTACTGAAGGCAACAACCAATATTAGCTCATTTAAAAATTTTCTTGCAATGTGATTTAATTTTTAATTTTTATTTTTTAAGAAGAGTAGGAGTGGATGATCAATGTGACCATGTTATGTGAGAGTGATCATAGGAGCTCATACCAGTTAGAGAATTAGACAAAAAGGGTTTAGACGTGCCCACAAATGTAAGAGATTTGCAGGGATGCAGAGTGTCTCAAGCAAGACTTAAGTCATAAGTTAATGCAACTCCATTGAAAGTATATTAGTAAGGAATCAGTGATTTGGGATTAATGGGTATGAATTTTGCGTCCTAACAAATGTCAATAAGACTCAAATCTACAAATTGTCTACCAAGCCACTCATCAGAAGTAAGTTCCGGACCATACGCAAATATGTATGAATTTGGGAATCAGTGATTTGGGATTAATGGGTATGAATGTCGCGTCCTAACAAATGCCAGTAAAACTCGAATTTACAAATTGTCTACCAAGCCACTTAGAAGTAAGTTCCGAACCATACGCAAATGTGTTAGAGATCAAATTTTTATATTATTGAAAGCAATGCGAGGCTGCAAGTTTGGCAAGCATGGAATACAAGCCGTGAATTTTGTATTGGGTGTCTTCAAGGAACACAATTATGGTACACCATTGGTGGGTTGTTTTTGACACAAAATAAGGTTGTGTTTGGTGCAGCTTTGTAATCGTAATTACATCCCTCCATTTGCATGTACTGTTTAGATGGAATTTTGAAAATGTGATTACATCACACATTTTAAAACATATTTCTCTTTTACGTTTGGCTACTCTCTCTCTCTCTCTCTCTCTCTTCTCCATTCTGAAAAAACAGAGAAGTTTTTGAATTTTGGGTCTACTTGGTTATCCTTCCGAATGTTCCCCCAGACATCCGGCCGGTTGACCGAAATAGTGGAATCTTTTCTCTTTTTTTTTGGGCAATCGCCAATCGCCAATCGCCACATGTTATTTGGAAGAAAAAAAAATATTGTTTTTAATATTTTTTAAATATATAAATTATTTTTTTAGACCAAAATGACAAATTATTTTTTTGAATTGAATGTTAAAAAGAGTTTGATTATGAGTTTTGAATAGAATTTTCAATAGAATTTTGAATTATATGTTTGGTTATGAGTTATAAGTTTTGAAAACTCTTTTCAAAGCTCATAACCAAACAACATTTCTCGTTTTATATGTCACATCAAAAATTCAAAGCTTAATTTAAAACTTATAACCAAACATATTTTCTCAGTTCAAATCATAATTCTAAAACTCACAAACTCAAACTACAACTCTGTTCTCAAATCATAATTCTAAAACTCTACCAAACGCTACCTAAATCTTTCCTAAGATCTTAATTCAATAGAATAATGATTTAATTCGGGTATCGATCCATAAAGACTAAAATGCTAAATTATTTAAATATAAGAAAATTAATTCAAAACAAATGAATATTTTGATTTTATTCTAAAATTTAACTAAAACCAATTATTAAATAAAAAGAATGATTGAGGTGAAATTTAGGTAGAAAATAGTTTGGGATTTCGAATCCACCTCTAATCTCATAACAAGCAATTAATATATTGAATTTTAGTAAATCAATTATTCAGATAATAGTGATATATCGTAACTACAAGCTCCAATATTATCGTCAAGAGGATGAGTATAATCAAATCGCAGACACGAATCATCTTCAGTCACTATCAATCATCTACACTAAAGAATAATGTTTGGGGGCCCTAAAAACTGTGGCTCAAATGACTCAAATTTTTCAGTTTTGGTAACTTTGTTTTTTTTTTTTACCTGATAAGGAAATTTGAGCTATTAGGGGCACCCAAATTTGGGCCCCCTAACAGTGCTAAATTAGGATTGTAACACAACTCATCTCTCCTAGGCATGACTCGTTTTACGAATTGTATATACAAACGAATAAAACAATTGTATAATAATATGCTAACGGTAACCCGTGCTATGCACTGCAAGTAACAAAAGGTGATAAATAGTGTTAAATATGTTAAAAATTAATTAAACACTATGATATTTATTTAGATGGGTATTTAAATAGTAGATTTGAGTGATCTCACTATATTTATATAGGTATCTAATTCAATTTTTTTGAAACATACTCAATTGGATAAACTCAATTGAAAATAAGGAGCAAGAGTAGAATTCTGTAAATATAATATAAAGATAAAAAAAATTAAGTTTAAATTTGAAAATAAATTATAAGAATATAGAAAGAGAAAATTAGTTAAATCATAGACAAATGATAAATTCAACTAAAAATCAAAAGCAATAGTGAAATTTTATATAAGAATATAAAAAGAAAAAATTAGATAAATCCTATATAAAAAAAAAAAGGGGAGAGAGAAATCTAATAAACATCAAATTTCAAGATTGAAAAAAAAAAAATCAAGCTGAAATTTTAAAATTTAAAAAAAAGATAAGATAAAACTAAAAAGAAAAATAAATATAATATAACTCTTCCTTATATATTACAACAAAATCGAATAAATTAATATAATTGAAGAAAAACATATAATAAAAATTAAATGAGATTGAACAAAAACTTTCTTCAAACTTATGAATCTGTTCCAAATACAAAAAATTAAACACACCAAATAAACTAAAACTAAAACAGAAAAGCAAATATATATATATATATATAAAGGAAAATAGAGAGCAAAAATCCAATATGAGATTTTATGTGAAAGAAAAAATGAAAAAAGAAACGAGTGAAATAGATGAGTTTGGATTATCCATGGTTGTTTTTTGGATTATCTTGGGTTTGCTTCTCAAGAACTCCTATTTTTCAAGAAAATAAAATTTTCTTTGAATTTGATTAAATTTTTTTCAATTTGGAGACAGCCTTTATTTGACGTCAAAAAATAAAATAAAATAAAATAAATTCAAGATTTGATGGTTTGGAATGTAATTAAATTGAAGAACAAACGTATATTACAAATTAAAAAGTAAGTAAGTCCAAACTATGCAAATGCAATATTAGAAAAGATAAAATGATGTGTAGGCGAACTGAAAAATATTGAGAAAAAGAAATATATATACACAAAAGTAATAAACACTGAAAAATTGCATATGAAGTAAGAAATAATATTAAGAGCATAAAAATAAAGAAGATGAAAATATGAGTAGATGAAGTGAAAAATATTAAAAAGAAGAAATATATGCACACAAAGTAACAAATACTAAAAAATGTATATAAAGTAAGAGATATTATTATATTGACCTTATAAAATGTAACAACAGAGAAGATGAGTAATTCTGACATCTAACCTGTGGTGGAGTTAGAAATTCAATGTAAAAGTAGTATGCATTAATTATAACACTGAATTTTTTTCTTCTTCATAACAAGTAACAATGAGATATGGGTAAATTATGCAAATGGTCCATGTAGTTTATACGATGTGTCAATTTGGTTCATGTTGTTTCAATTTACTCAATTTTGTCTCTTAATTTAACAAATTGTGTCATTTTAGTCCAATCAATAATGATTGTTAAGTTTGGTGGACGGAAAGTCTACATAATGTGTCAATTTGGTCCCTGTAGTTTACACAATATGTCAATTTGGTTCTTGTTATTTTAATTTGCTCGATTTTGACAGGGACTAAATTGATACATTGTGTAAACCACAAGGACCAATTTGACACATAGTTTGACTTTTCGTCCACTAAACTTAACAATCGTTATTCATTGGACTAAAATGACACAATCCGTTAAATTTAGGAATGGCAACGGGGAGGGGCGGGGCCACGGATTGCCATCTCCGTCCTCGATCCCCGACAATATGAAATTCCCTGTCCCCGTCCCTGATCTCCAGCAGGATCCCATTACCCCCCCTGTCCCTGTCTCGAAACAAGAATCTGGTTTCCCTAACCCCTAAAAATCCTCGACGGAGAGACATACACACAAAGAGACATACAAACACAAACATAAATACACACACACACACACACGCATTTGCATAGACATACACACACAGAGACACACACACAAATCTGCAGATTTGAGTAGTCGTTATCATCACACACACACACACGTGCACACATCTGCAGATCTGAGTCATCGTCGTCATCGTCGTCATCATCACACACATACACACACACACACACACAAGCAGAGGGAAAGAGAAGAAAGGTCTCGATCGGTGATAGAGTTAAAGAAACGGAGAGAAGAGAAGTCTCGATCGGTGACGAAGAGAAGAGAGGTCTCGATCAGTGAAGATGGAGACTCTGGTTGTGCCGTCGGTATGAAGCGGCGGAGTGCAGCTATGGCAACAAAGAGATGAGAAGCAGAGAGAGGAGGAGGAAGGGTATTGAGATGAGATGAGAGAGAGATGAGGTGGGTTATGATTCTTAGAAATAAGTCTAAGATAAGAAAGAGAGAGATATATAGTGGATAGGTGAGTGAGACAGAAAGGAGAGAGAAGTAGGAAACGACAAATGACGGAACAAGGTCGAGGTCAAGCGAGGCAAGCGTAAAACTTATCATCGTCCCTACAAAACTTATCGAGGATTGTTTTTTGAATACCATCCTCGGCCCGTCGGGGATATTTTTCGGAAAAAAAAACTGTACTAATCGGGATCGGGGGATCGGGTCCCCGTCGAGCCGGGTTCAAATTTTCATCCCTAGTTAAATTAAGGGATAAAATCGAGTAAATTGAAACAACAGGAACAAAATTAGCACATTATGTAAACTACATGAACTATTTGTATAATTTACTTATAAGATATTATTAAACTTATACATCTTTATTTTTATTTTTATTGCAATTATCCTAAGAAATATATTAACGTGACTTATAAGTTCACAATCAATAACTAAATTCTATTAACCCAGCAATAGGGACAAACAAATACAATTAATAAGTTTAATCCTATCAACTCAACAAAAGAGCCCCACAATGAGGAGAAATAAGCAACTAAACAAATCCCATAATAAGAAATGAATTATCAATTGATCCAATTCTTCCATTGACCTATCAATTAAAAGTGTATAAGAATAACCAAAATAATAAAATAGAGAATTTTTAAAATTTTAAAAATACAAGAAGTTTAAGGAGGGCACTATTACAATTTTATAAAGGATAAATAATACATAATCTTTATCGATATCGATATGGGTAACAATATAGATATTGAAAGTTTTTTTGGACGGAGGGGCATGTGACCCCTCTAAGCCTTAGGTGGCTTCACCCTTAGATATAACATAGAGAAGTGTTATTCTAAGAAAATATGGTAGATGAGAAAGAATGACTGAATTTGACTGGAATAAACTGACTAGAGAAATATGAGTGCGGGAGTTGTAGAAGTTGTGAGTTTATTATTGCGGATAATGGGTATGGATGAATATTTTATTTTTTTTTTATTTTATATAGGGAGAGTGAGTGAGAAGGACTAAATAGTGAGAAGGGATGTGAAGGGAAATGCCACGTAATATTTTTTTTTATTCGAAATTGTGAGAATTTATGATTCAAGTTTTGGAGCATTTCCACCTAACAACTACATTAGGTTATATATATATATATATATATATAATATAGATCCTCAATCACAAAATTGAATACATTTATTAAATGAAAATTTTACTTGAATAAATAATCTTTGAAAGTTATACAATGACTATCCAAACTAAATCAGAACTAAAATTACAATCCATTAATATAAGTTACTTGATTAGAATTTAATCTCAATCCCAAAGAAGAAGATCAATCACCCCATATAAAAGGTGAAGGACACCATTGATGTGGAGAACTCCATCATTAGAATCTTGAGTTTCCTTCCTCTTGCCTCTTGTGCCGTCTTTGATCTGTGAAGCATTCCTTGTATGAAGGTTATGTCATCCCTTTATACTCATAACTATTAAGATTGGAATGAACTTAAAAAACACATAAAAATATAATTTTCATTACAAAGCCCATATAACATGCATAATACACAAATTTATTAAAATTATTAAATAGCAATTGTTATAGATTTAACTAATGGGTCTGGCTTTTGTCCAGTCCACCATCGGACTAGACCGTGCTGTTGGGCTCGTGGAGGTCCACCACGGGTCCCGTTTTGAAAATCTGAACCGTTTAATGTCTAGAACTCGTCGAGTACTATATATTTATAAAAAATCACGTTGATCGGATATTGATAACTATATGATCAAACCAGTTTTGTATAAAAAAAAATGGACGGTGAATAAATTAACGGTGAATAAAAAACTATTTTGATCACATAGCTATCAATATCCGATCAACGTGATTTTTCACAGGCTTATAGTACTCGACGAGTTCTACAAATTCAACGATTCAGATTTTCAAAACGAGACCCGTGATAGACCTCCACAGATCTAGCAATACGATCCAGTCCGATAATAGACTGGACCAAAGCCAGGCCCTTAACTAATGTACTTTAAGAGACTTTAATATATATTTTCACGCTTACCAACCATCATTGCCAGTCGAATTCTTTATGGCTTTGACTAACACAATGAACTTTTCTCACATCAATTATCAAGTACAAAATTCCCTTAAGAAGCTACTACTTGATAGTTGGTTTGGTGCAGGCTAAAAATTCAATGAGGATTACTTTATTACTGAAAATTTACATGATTCATAGGTTGGCAGATATCAAAGCTCAAAGAATGCTCTTTTCTGGGCTCCCATGTTGGGAAAGCTTGGTGCTGTAATAGAAAGGGAAGTGATTGAAACCCCCTTCAATCACCACTCCCACTACTCTCACGGCGGGTGGTGATTGGAGGAGAAGGAAAAAAAGAAAAAAAAAAAGAAAAACTAACCAATCAGAAAGAGAGGGGATTAAAGGGGGTGTCTCCTTGAGGGAATCTAACTCATTTTCCTAATAGAAATTAGCTGATAGCAAAAATTAGTCCTATTAGCTCGGGTAGGAGCGAGGAATGGGACCATCCATCGGGGATATTCCCCCCTTGAGCTACTCATAGGGTTATGGAAGGAACTAAGTTGTTCTAATTCTATTAATATTCAATTTGTTAAAAATTTCTCTTGGGATTTGACCGTTATATGTACAAACTAAATTGAACACATTTTAAAGTTTTCAGTTAAAAGTTAAACAATTTATTAATCAGTTCAATTCATTTATATATAATAAGAAAAATTAATTCAAACTCAACTTGTGATGACTCTATTAAATTCATTTGAGATCGATTTGAAAAGAACATAAATTAAGTTTAAATATGTTATGAATCTCGTTAAGTTTTTAAGGCAAACTTAAATAACAAATTACTTGACTCCAGCTTTAAAAAAAATAAAGGAAGAAAAAAAAAAAATAATTCAAAAATAGGCCTCAATCTTGACGCATTGGATTTTGCCAGCTGGCTAGATCATTAGTTTTCTAGGCCACGTGCGTCAAGTAGGGCTTTGGTCTAAGGTTTTTGACCTAGGCTAGCCCGGCCTAGAATGTAAAGAAAGTCCACTCAACTTTCGCTTCATTTAGGAATAGATTAATTTAATAATTTTTTAATTATTTAGTTAAAATATAAATTAAAAAAATTAATATATTTAAAATATTTTTTAAATTTTTTATAAAAAAAATATAAAAAATAAAAAGAAATTTTTTTTTAAAACTTTTTAATATAAATTATTAACTTTGTGATTTTTTAATAATTTTTTAACTTTTTAATTAAAAAAATTACTTGTCAAATGAGGCTTTAGCCTACAAGCAGGTTGAATTCCTAAGCCGGCCCAATCTGAGAGAACCAAGTTCCACGGCTCAAACACACCCACTTCAAAAAAAAAAAAAAACACAAAAAGACAGAGAGAGAGAGAGAGAACAAAGTTCCATTTCCACTCAAAGCATTAACCATCTGCTGGGCATGCATCTGCTTCAACCAAACATAAATTCGAGTATGAATAAAAAAATAAATAATAATAAATAAATAAAAACATAAATTCGAGTGAAATTTCAAGGCCCATCTTAACCCAACCACCATTGAATTACTTCATAGTACTAATATACAATCTAGCAAGGATGTTTTGATATTGCAAAAATTATCCATCCCAAAGTTTAGCCCAATTTGGTAGTCAAGAAATCAAACCCTTTTGGCCCAAACATTACTTAAGATATGGTCAAACATAATTAGTTGCTCAAAATCAATGCTACAAGTAGGCTAGTTGGTAAACTGAATTAGTCCAGACCAATTCTTTAGGTTTGGCTTTATTTTTTTAATTCGTGATTTGGTTATTGTTTGAAAATTTAAAGAATCGGTCTCCGCCGATTAGTTCCGGATTTAGTTTTACGATTCTGAATTTGAATCGAATCAGACCGTATAACTTAAACCATATATGTTTATTTGCTAGATGTTATATTTGTTCAAGTTAATTATGGTAGAGCAATATGCATCTTTATGTTTTGAAAGTTTATGTTTCGAAAAATCATGAGATATTAATGTTATATTTTGCTTAACTGTTGAATATTATGAACGTAGTTTGTTTAATAGGCATATTATTATTATTTTTAAAATTTATGATATGCTAATTTTTTTTTTTGAAAATATTATATGATTTTTCTTATGAATAGATTATGTCAAACCGTGGTTCCAAAATGAACCAAATCATGTTTAAATGGTTTGGTTCAAATTAATTTCATGAATTTAATGGTCTGATTTGATTTCAATTTTATAGAATCATAGCTAATGAATTGATCATAATTTCTACCCAAATCGATCCAAATGGGATTCAATCCTAGCTATGAGTAAATATATTTATGTAGTAGTGCACGTAGAGGGGCGGACAGACGTACCCTCTTAACTTTTAAAAAATTATATTTTTATTTCTAATTAAAAATAAAAATTCAATTTAATTCTTAAATTTTTATATCATCATTTTCTTTAACATTCATATATATATATAATTTTTTTTTTCAAATTGTCATTTTAAATGTTTAATTATGTTAAAAAGAAAATTATAAACTTTATATTAAAAATTAAAAAAATATTATATGTTATCAATTTTTTATCTGTTACATATTTAGTGACAACTAATAATTTTGCCATTTAATTCAATGATTTAAAATGGTGAAAAAAAGTTATATATAACAACTCATTTGTGTTATTTATTCACATTTTCTCTCATTTCTTTCTTTATTCCTCTCTACATCTCTTTTTGTGTGTACGACTTGATGTAATTTTATCTCATCTCTACATCTCTAAATATCTTATTTCGTTACTAAAAATACAATAATAATCCTTTCGTCTCTAAAATGTAACTTCTCTCCATAGATTCAAAATATTTAATTAAACTTGAGGTATTTGTTAGTAAATTTCATTTAAAAAATTTATGATCCATGTAATCCTACTGAAATTTTTCTGTGTCATTTAGTCTTGTGTGATTGGAAATGACTCGATGGTTAAATTACTTATAGTTATTTTCTGTAACTAGCTGAGAAGGAATAATAATAATCACAGGAATTATATGGGTCTCCACATTGCCACATGGTAGAATTATAGATTATCACGTGAATGACAGTTGTCAAATCTTCATCAAATATTGCATTTAGTATTTTATGTTATGCAAAACTCATCAAGAGATAAAATCTTATCGATATAGGAGTTTTAAACAACTGGAGATTATTTGGATAGGACTTCTGGAACATTCAAACTACTTGCTAGGCAAGTTGCTTGAAATTATTGTTGCACCCGGATTTTGTCCAACACATTCAAAATGAATTAGGACTTTATGCGACGTAAGGAATACGATCCAATAACTAAAACTCAAACTGTAGGATTTTAAAGAAAAATTTGGAGTCGCCACCTAATATGAAATTCAGGTGTGTTAGGTCACCTAAAACTATCAAAAATTCTCAATCTTATTTTAGAAAACATGTTTTATAAAAATTTGAATTTGATAGTGACTTCCATTTTGGTCTTCAAAAAATTAGAGATGAGCTCGAGGGTTTATTGTTACGGGTAGGAAATGTGTTAGGTGTTGGAAATACATATTATATACTACAGGCAGTGCATGTGATAACATAGAAGTTCATGCACTCATGAAATAAATAAAACCACCAACCTATCAAACGTTTCTAGAGCACTCAGGAAATAAAAAACTAAGAACAACCTACCAAACGTTAACAGGCAGCAGTCAAATAAACAACACTGGAATATACACACAACCTACTACCATATTCTGTAAATTAATTTTAACCGAAGAATAACTGGACTGGATTACAAAAATAAAACAGTAACCAAAGAAGTATGAGTAATTTCTGTCTTAAACTTGTTGGAAATACATTCTCCGGTAAAATAATTAATTCCCAGAATAGGAAAAACAGAACATAAAAAGCAGAACTAAAGTTTACTTACAACTTTTATGTAGAAACAAACTTAGAACAAATTTGTGATTGAGGCCAGTGTTTGGACACTGTGTCTTTAAGACAGAAATTCGTCCTCTCCTAGGTGCTCGAGAATAACGGACGTCCTGCCTCCAGGATTCAACAATCACCTCAAACAGACGCAGCACTGCGAACTAGTTTGTACAGCGAACCAGGCTGTGAATTTTCTGAACTCTCACAAGATGCAAAATGAAGAATATAATTTGCAGATAATGGAGAAGACTGGAACGGAAAAATGATTAGTTATTTCTGGAATGAAGGATTGCTTTATATAAAGGCAAACCAGTGCCAATTTCGGAACAGACAAAACTGTTTTGAAGAAGAGTCGCAACTGTTCGGAAATAACCGAAATTTTGAAATCATAATTTCGGTATTAGAATTTTCCCGCAGTAATAAAAAACTCAAATAATTTTAGAGCAAAAATAAAGGACGGGTAAGACCCAAACCCACACCCGCGCCCGCACCGACCCGGCCGGACGGACGGAGGCGGCGGCGCGCGCGTGTGGTGATGGTTTTGGGTTTGTCCATAACTCCTCCTCCTACAAAACTTGGGTACCCCTTGGGGCCCAACCCAAGGTCTCCACCTTAGAGCTTATAAACACTATGAAACTCTTCTAAGTTTCCTATGTGGGACAAGGTTTTAGACACCAATTCAAAGTAACCACACAAAACATTTTCCATGTTTAGGAGGCTCACTTTGGTATCAATTTCTCATTCACTCGTAAATGGTTTCGACCACCCGAGTATATATTCTTGTTCACCACATGGCAAGGAACATATTGCCACTCGGACCCACCCTAACCGAGGTGTGGGACCTACATTAATTAAAGCTCAAACTTACCGGAAAATAATGGTTATAAACCATTTTTCTCTAACATTAGGTACCCTACATCGCCCTTACGGTACTGTATTTCCAAACCTATTGATTTATTTGTTGATAGATCTACCTTCGAAAAATATTTATGATGATAAAAGTAAAATTTAAGCATTTAATACGAAAAATGATTAGTGGAATTAGTGATAAAGTGTTTACATGTAAATAAAAGTATATTTATATATATATATATATTGGGGTTAATTCCACCAAATATATATATATATATATATATTATTTTTACATATGTGTGTGTATAAGTATATGTATATATATGATTTTCCATTAGCCAAACACCATGGAAAGTATATTGTAAGTTCTAGATTCGGTACAGATTACTTCCCTTGGCGTGAGCATGTGAATGGTTTGTTAGTATTTGCGCTGTTTAGGTTTCTTCTTGATTAATTAAGTTTGGGAAGTGTGATTTTAGACTCATGAGGTGAAGTTTCTGGGAAACGTTGTAATTGAGGGAAGGCGTGGAATGGTGTTGGTAATGATTAGAGTTTCAAGTGTATTATTAACTGGGGAGGTCAATTTAGTGACCACTATTTCGGTGAGAATTCTACAAGTGTCATTGCAAACTTTGTCTTTTTTGGTACTCTCGTAAAGCGGGGCGAGTTAATCTTTGGGTGTTTTAAATCTTGTGTATATCTTAAGACCATTTGTTTAGAGTGTTATTAGGGTATACATTTTGATCTGTGTTGTTATTCCCAAGATAAGGGAGATTGTGGTAGTTTGTTTTATTTAAAGGAGTGTAGTAACTGGTGGTTGGCGAACATCATAGTTGTGGTAATGGAGTGTAATTTTCGGGTGATTTTCAACTGTTGGTTGAACTTCTTGTTGTCATGTTTGACGTGTTCTATTTCTATGTCGTAATAGGATTATCATTCTATTAGTAACGATTATGTCATTGGTTGAGTGACGGTTGGAAGCGTTATCAATTGAAGTATTTTGGAACGGAAATTGGGAACTAAAACTTTGTCTTGTTGGGAATTTGGTTGTTTCAAAATGGTGATGGGTATTTAGATAATAGCCGAGGTTAGTTTCGGGAGTTGTCTTGTTGTGACAACCGTCTCCTTAATTGAGTAAATTAATTAAGTTAATTATGTGATTAATGTTGATCATGTGATTATGTATTTATTGTGAATTATGTGCCATGTATTATATGCATCGTATTGATTTGTGCCATGTGTTATTGTGAACAGATATGTATAGGTATGAATTAAACCTGTCTGATTCGTTAATTTTTAACAAGTTAGAATTAAGTAATTGGATAGGAATTAAAGCCCAACGCACATTAGTATAATTAAATTCAGTTTGCTTTATGGCATAAAATGACGAGATTAATTTAATTTGAGTAGAGTTGATTTTAATTAATTTCTTTGCCTAATTAATTCAATCCTAATGTATGTATAATAAAGAATTAGTGGATTAGTGTTTTACTCATCAACACTCATCAAATATAGAAGAGAGGACTAGGGTGAGAAGTAGTGGGTCTTGTGTTGAATTAAGTCACCCACGTAGAGAGAGAGAGAGAGAGAGAGAGAGAGACTTTGAGAGTTAGAGCTCAAGAAGATAGATAGAGGAAGAACATTGAAGCTAAGTTAAATTCATCAACTTAAGGTAAGACTTTCATTTAAATTTCTTGAAATTGAAACTCCTACACTCATCACCTTCAAAGATATAGGGTTAATTGGGATGAATTCATGGTTAATTGGAAGTTTTATGGTGGTAATTAACAAATTAGAACATGCAAGCTAAGTTGGAAAAGAATTGAAGGAAATTGGCATTAAATTCAACATGCATGGCATGAATTCATAACACCTTGGTTTATATACATATTTTCTTGCATAATCTTCATGAATTCTACAAGTTTCATAGAGCTTTCCTTATAAAGTTTGGAATTAGAATTGTTGAAACACATAGATCATGATTTTATAACTCCTTGGAGGCTTTAATCAACTAAATGGGAAGACTTAGTTTAAATTATTAACATGCATGATTTTCTTGTTGTTCCTGCATGTCATTTCTTGTGTTAATATAGTATATTAAGATATATTAGGATATTATTTGTATTTATCTTCTCTCCTATATAAAGGAGTGTATACCTATTCATTCATATATTGAATATAAGAGTTCTCTTTTCTATTCTATTTCTATTATTGTAACACGGTATCAGAGTCTAGGGTTTTTTCCTAGCCTCCTCTTCTTTTGCATTACATTTTTTCCTATCTGGCAGATTGCTTCCTTCTCACGTTGGTTTCTGCGTATCTAGTCTTTTTTTGTTTCATAGATTGGACTACACCAGCTTCTTCGTCTCTTCAAGACGAAGCCAACGCCACTAAATTTATCGTTATCCAACGCTTCACGCGCCGCCATAAGATTGGTCATGCGCTGTCTTGTTATTCTACGTGCCCTACGCGCCTCCTACACTTGTCTCGTGCTATTGTGCACTGTAGCCTCATCTGCTAACGTGAGCTACGTGTTTCTAACGTCAGCTGATATCGTACCGTTACTTTCAGCCGTTGTCGCTTCCTCGCTATTGTGCAGACGCCTCTATAACGCGACGCTACCGCTAACATCATCCCTGCTGCTGTGATATCAGCCCTAGTTGACTAGATTGGTCAACTCACTTTTACCAGCCGATTTACTACCTTTTTGGTTGTATTTTTGGTTCGTTTAGCTATATCCCCACTGTTTTTAGCCTCTTGAATCTCCTAGTGTGTTCTGTTTTGGCAAAATTAGCCTCTACAAATCACCTTCTTCTTTGTTTTTTACCCTATTTGAGCATCATGGATCGTTCTGACAACATCCATTCTGTATTCGTTACACTTGATGGGTCTAACTATGTTCTCTGGGCCCAAGCTCTCTTTGGATTCATCAAAGAGACGTGGCTTTGGCGTATTATCATTGTTGCTCTTTTTAAACCTGTCTAGGAAGACAAAGAGACTGCATCTGCTTTCGATGAACGTCTTGATGAATGGGAAGGAAAAATTAGTTCCTTCCATTAACCTTCAATTTGGACGCTTTTAGGATGATGATTCCATTGTCTCTCTGTAACAACCCTCGTACTGATTACCGTTAACCCACTGAATTATATACTGATTACCATGAAACTGAACTCCTAATGACTGATAAGTGAACTGGATGAACTACTGAACAAACTGAATGAAACTGAAACTGAAACTGAATAAGTTTGTCTATTGAATTGCGTGTTGCATCTGTTTGAGTGTATGATTATCTGTTGCATTTTATGTTTAAACTGCTAATTGAAGGCCTTATCGGCGGCCGATTTAGAAACCGTTTGATGTTTTGTAATCAGCATAATATTTGTGATTTAATGATATTTTTATCTGAAAATGGATTAGGAATGATTAAATTAGATTAAAAGAGTTAATTATGAACTTGGACGATTTAGAATTGCCATTTTGAGTGGACCCTTTGTTTACTATTATTCTAGAGCCTTACCACACCTAACAAACATCTTGATCAGCCATTTCCTTAGTCCCAACCGACCAAGAAGAGAATTAGAGTGAGAAGAAGAGTGTTGAGGAGATTTGAGCTCATCTTGAAGAATTGCTTGGAGAATTGAAGTAGTTGCTAGAAATTGTCAAATTAAGCCTCCAAAACTTGTAATTGGAACTCTAGGTAAGGAATCATCTTCTTATTGTTGTCCTTGAGCTAAGTTTTGCATGATTCATGCATCATTGTAGAGCTAAGACATGATTTTGCTCATATATATTGAATTGAAGATCAATTCATGCATGCATGTTGAATTTGTTGACTTTTGAAGTTAAATTCTTGGCTAATTAGTACATGCAAGCTCATAGTCATATTAAGTCCATGATTTCATCTCATTTGTCAACTATTGAGCTCTTTGGAGCAAGATTTAAAGATTGAAATTGGTTTGAAACTCATGCATTGCATGTTTTAAAGTGTTCTTGAATTGTTCTTGGATAATGGTTTGAATTGACTCACCTTTGGGGCTTGAATTCATAAATTGGCTTTTGAAACTTGTTATACATTGTTTTGGGATATATTCTCCAGAATTTGAGCCCAAGAGGTCGAGAATTGAGGTGAGAATGCTTGGTTTGAGCTAGGAAGGCAAATCTGGAAATTCCAGATTTGGCTTCTTCGCTCGAGCGAAGGATTCCTCGCTCAAGCGACCAACGTTTTCCTCTTAGCCCCGCTCGAGCGAAGGATTGGTGGCTCGAGCGTAAAAATCAAACATCCAGTACTTTTACTGTTTCATCAGACCGCTCGAGCGAAGGAAGGCTCACTCGAGCGAACCCTTTGATTTTGGAAGCTCGCTCGAGCGAGCATCGCGCGTAAAAATTGAGCATCCAGTATTTTTACTGTTCCATCAGACCGCTCGAGCGAAGGATTGTTCGCTCGAGCGAAGCCTTTGATTTTGCAACCTCGCTCGAGCGAAGGAAGGCTCGCTCGAGCGAGACCCCTGTTTTCAGCAACTCTTGAAAAATGTCTTCCAACTGTATTTTTGCATCCTCATCGCATCCTAGGCATTCTTAGGCCTAGTTTAAGACATCTTAATGAGGATTTAGACATAGAACCACACCGAGGGAATTTAGGGTTTTAATTATCATCCTTTCCAACTGTAGACTTAGTGTGTGTTCTATTCTGTTTACTGTTTAGGGTTGGCTCTCGGGGACGCGCTCTAACTGCTATCAGCCTAATCTCTGTGAGTAACAGATGTGTAAAGATATGGTCAAAATGGTTATCTTTTTACCATTTCTTGAATCGATATTATTCTTGAATGAATGTATGTCCTATTTCTGAATCAGACAGTGGCATCCTTAGCACCTCTTGTTATTGAGTTACAGAGCTCTGTCGGTTTCCTTGTGGAACCATATCATTTCTTGAATGATTGGCCATCATTCTTGTTGGTTCTGTTAAGACTTCGGTCCTTTTGGACCCTCTTGTTTATAGGCTATTGGATGTACCACATATGACCTGTTTGATGAAATCTCAAGAAGACCGAACTCATCGTTTAAATGAACTGATTTCATTATCAGAAGGACATTCATTCATAACCTCTTTACACTTTATGTTATTCATCGGGCTTTAGCTCATCGTTATATATATATGTAGGTGCTCACCACCGCATCGGAGCTAGGAGCGTGGGTTAGTCCCTCAGTTTTGTCAAGCGACCAATGTGCCTCATGCGAGGTTCCGAGACGCCATGCCATGGCTTGGGGTGTTTGTGTCCCCACTAGTCTCCTCTTGTTTTGTCTTGTTATGCGTTCTTTGATAGATCGCTTTTATCTTGCTGTAAGCGAGGAATCAAGTCCCCGTACTGAATGTCTGTAATGATTGTGTATACTGTACTGGTAGTGAATGCATAAATGTATGAAAAAATGTTTTTGGCATACAGATTAACACAGCTCTATGGACACTAGTTTTTACTGTTTTGGCTTCCGCCAGTCTCGAACTCAGTATTTCAGATATCGATTGGCGTGCCTTTGGTAATCTCGGACATCTTGGCGATTCTGATGCTAAACCCATAGGGCCGGGTTTGGGTCGTGACACTCTCATGCTAAGGCAATTTGGGATTTCTTGAAGGAATGCTATCAGACTACTGACCATGCTCACCAATATCAACTTTTACAAACTCTTCATCACAGCGCCAAGAGCCTGGTCAGTCCATCAGTGATTTTTTATCCCAGATGTGATCTATCTGGGACCAGTTGGCTCTTTCTGAACCTACTTGGGCACATTTAGAGGATGCACAGTTATTTATTGTTCATAGGAATCGTCAGCGACTATTGCAGTTTCTTATGGCTTTTCATAGCATATTTGAACCTGTGTGTACTTCCCTACTTTATCGTCTGCCCTTACTGACTTTGGAGCAAGCTATTACTAAACTCTTGTCAGAATAAACTCGTTTTGAGATGCTCAAAACTCCAACTTTGGATTCTGCTCTTGCTATGCCATCATCACGAGGTTCTTCATCTTCACAGCCTCCTAGCTCATGCATTTATTATCGCAACTATGGCCTACCTGCCAATCATTCTTTACTTTATTGCCAAGTTCATAACTGCTTGACTTACCACAAGACTACTCCAGGTCATCTCCAAAGCAATTGTCATCGCGCTCCCCCTGTTTCTTTTTCCAGAAAAGGGTCTTCACGTTTTGGGCCTCAGTCCAAATCTGCTTATGGTTCTCGTTCTGATACTGCTGCTGTTACATTAGAGAGTTCTGGCACTCCCCACCCTACTAATCCTAATATAGTATATTAACATCTTGCACGAGCCTTATGAATTCTAAAGTTCCCAAGGGAATTTCTTCATGTATTTTGAGATTGAAGCCTTAAGCTGATAGAAAACCTTCGTAACATAAACTAAAAATCATTAAGGATTCAATTCTATACATGAAAACTATATAAATTTCTACTATACAAAATAAGTGTATACGTACCTTGATCCATGATAATATGAAAACCTCTTTTGCGAAAGAGAAACCTTGAAGAGAAGACCTTGATCTTCAAATTCTTTATTTGTCTAAGATCTTCAAACACTTATCTCTCTCTAGGCGATGGGAGCCTTCTTGTGGTGACAACTTGAGTTTTTGTGATGGAGAGTGTGGTTTGAGACCTTACACTATTTATACTAGTATTCTTCCCATCAAAGAATCCATTCATTCAATGAACTTCATTAAATAGATTAATGTATCTTTTACATTCATGATACATAATGCATCTTCTATATTAATGTACTCATTAGATAGATTAATGTATCTTCTACATTCATAATAGATACATAATGCATCTATAAGATTCATTCATAATGAATCTATCACATTCAATGCATTGACACTATCTCCATTAGTCTTCTATACATTATGTATATATAGGTGCATTCATCAATGATTAGTCATCATCTAATTGATGTACATGTATCTTGCTTAATGAGATGAATCTAATATAATCATGTATAAGTCTTATTAAGCCATATTTAGGAAAAATTCTTACAATCTCCCACTTGGCTTGTATGGTTATATTGTGTCACTAGATTATCATAATATGGCCAACGTTCTCCTACTAAAAGATTACAACATTACCATTAGATTATGTTCAATGAAATTATTAGCACCAAATCATTGTAGTTAGTGATTTACACATTGATCAAGACTGTACAATGGTTATAGTGTTAATATTTTCCATCAACATGAACATGTGAATCTTAAATCACAGAGATGCCATTAGCAACATAATGGTGATTAATGCTAATTCATCTATAATGGTCCCGTTGTTTACATCTTCTTCTAAATTGTGCACAAGTATGAAAAATGAAAACAACAAACATAATCATTATTAACATAAGATGATTGTAACATAACATTTATCACGAACATAATACACTCATTTCAAGTCTAAACATGATAAACTTTCTACTAAGCCCATGCGCGCAACATGTTCTTAAAAGAGCTTAGGTGTGAGACCTTTAGTTAAAGGATCTGCTAATATGAGTGTAGTGCTAATATGAGAGATGGAAACAGTCTGATTCAGAACCCTTTCTTTAATAACTAGATACTTGATATCAATATGTTTTGATCCTCCAAAAGTTTTGTTATTATTGGAGAACCGAACAACAACATCATTATCACAGTAAATTTGTAAGGGCCTCGAAATTGAATCCACAAGTTGCAATCTAGATATGAAATTCTTTAGCCATATTGCATGTCATGTGGCTTCATAACATGCTATGAACTCAGCCTCCATAGTGGCAGAGGCTGTCAGAGACTGCTTATGACTTTTCTATGAAATGGGTCCATTAGCAAACATAAAAATGTACCCAAAAATGAACTTTCGAGTGTCTTTACATCCAGCATAATCAGTATCTGAATAACCAATTACTTCAAGGCTATCTGTTCTTTGATAAGTGAGCATGTAATCCTTAGTGCCTTGTAAATATCGCAACACTTTCTTAACTGCTTTCTAATGATCAAGTCCGGGATTGCTTTGGTATCGACCAAGCATACCAACTACAAATGCTATGTCAGGACGTGTAGAAACTTGAGCATACATAATGCTCACAACTGCAAAGGCATAAGGAATTTCTTTCATTTGTTCCTTTTCTAAATTATTTCTAGGATACTGAAATTCACTAAATTTATCACCCTTAACTATAGGGGCAACACTATTTGAACAGTTTTGCATGTTGAACCTTTTAAGAACCTTTTTGATATAGGCTCTTTAGGACAATCCAAAAATACCGCAAGACCTATCTCGATGAATTTTTATCCCAATGACAAAAAAGGCTTCACCAAGATCTTTCATTTCAAAATTCCTCGTAAGGAATTTCTTTGTCTCATGGCTCATTTTCAAATTATTACTAGCAAGCAATATATCATCAACATACGAAACTATAATGCAGATATTGCTCCCACTGATTTTAAGGTAGACACATTGATCAACCATATTATCCTTAAAATCAAATTTGGTGAGAATTTTATGAAATTTAAGATACCATTGTCGAGATGCCTGCTTCAAACCATATATGGACTTCTTATGCCTATAAACCATATTTTCCTTGCTTTTATCCTGAAAACCTTCAGATTGGTCCATGTAGACCACTTTATGCAAGTCACTATTTAAAAAGGTTGTTTTAACGTCCATTTGATGTAACTCTAAATCATAATGAGCTACTAAGGCCATGACTATTCTCAAGGAATCCTTATTAGAAACAGGAGAATAAGTTTCCTTATAGTCCATCTCTTCTCTTTGAGTGTATCATTTAGCAACTAATCTAGCTTTGTATCTCTTAATATTGCCTTTAGGATCACGCTTTTCTCTTTGAGTGTATCCTTTAGCAACTAATCTGGCTTTGTATCTTTCAATATTGCCTTTAGGATCGCGCTTGGTTTTAAAAACCTATTTGCATCCAATAGTTTTGGCTCCCTTAGGCAATTCTACAAGATCCCAGACATTGTTGTCTTTCATGGATTTTAACTCGTCTTTCATGGCATTTAACCATTGAGTTGCATTTCCATTTTTCATGGCTTGGGCATAAGAAACAAGATCGCTCTCCAAGCCTATATCACACTCATTTAGGTAAACCTCATAGTCATCTGATATGACTGGTTTCTTTTCTCTTTGTGATCTATGTAAAGATTGTTCTGCAACTAGGACAACCTCTTTTTCAATATGAGAAATCTTTTGAGTACCAACATTATCCATAATAGGTTCAGGTACTTCATTTTCTTGAAAAATCATGGAAGGCGTAAAAGAACGATTTTCCTTCGAAGAAACATTTTTAAGATTCATACTCCCACTAATATTTTCATCCTCTAAGAACACAACATTCCTAGTTTCAACAATTCTTGTGCTATGAGTGGAACAATAGAATCTAAAACCCTTTGATCTCTCAGGATATCCAATGAAATAACAATTTATAGTTCTAGGGTCTAATTTCTTTATTTGTGGGTTAAAAAATTTTGCTTCAGCAAGACAACACCATACATGTAAATAATTCAAATTAGGTTTCCTACCAACCCACAACTCATAAGGAGTTATAGGCATAGCCTTACTGGGAACCCTATTAAGAACATATACAACAGTTTTTAAAGCTTCACCCCACAAGTAATTTGGCAAAGAAGAGTTACTCATCATTCTTCTCATCATGTCCAAAATAGTACAGCTTCGTTGCTTAGTTACACCATTTTGCTCAGGTGTATCGGTATTGTGTAGTTAGCAATAATACCATTCTTAGCTAAAAATAAACCAAAAGCACTTGGATTTTCACTCGGCTCAGCGAATCTACCATAATATTCACTGCCTCTATCAGATCTTACACTTTTAATCCATCTACCAAGTTGATTTTCAACTTCAGCTTTATAGAGTTTGAACATATCCAGTGTTTTTGATTTTTCACGAACAAGATACACATAAGTATACCTAGAAAAATCATTAATAAAAGTAATAAAATATTTATGTCCAACAATAGTTGGAACAGTAAAGGGACTACATATATCAGTATGAATTGTGTCTAATGATTCAGTAGTTCTAGTAGTACCATTTTTCTCTGTCTTTGTGCATTTTCCTTTAATGCAATTCACACAAGTACTAAAATCAAAAAAATCAAGTGAACATAAAATTCCGTCTTTAATAAGACGTTCCCTCATTTTTCTTGATATGTGACCCAAGCGCTTATGCCACAACATGGATGAATTTTCATTCATTCGCTTTTTCTTTTTATTTATCAAGTCGTTTACATGAAAGGATAAAAAAGATTGTACATAAGTGGAATCTAAATTCAATGAATAAAGATTACCATATAAAGTGCCAGAACCAATCATATGAGAATTGTGGAATAAAGAGACTATTATTTGTAAAATTAAATTCATAACCACAGGAATCAAGTTTTGAAACAGAAATTAGGTTTCTAATAAAAATAGGAACATAAACTATGTTTACTAAATCTAAAATGAAACCAGAGTCTAAAATTAGACAGAGTGTGCCAATAGCCTCAGCGTCCACTTCTATTCTATTTCCAACCGTAATGGTTCGTTCTCTTTTATTTAGTTTCTGACTTGTAAGGTATCCCTGCATGGAATTTGTTCTATGAATACTTGCACCAGTGTCAATCCACCAAGAATTTGGTGGAATATCTACCAAAAAGGATTCATAAGATACAAAGCATTGAGTGTTACCTTTCTTGTCTAACCAACTTTTAAAACCTGGACAGTCTTTTCTAATGTGACCTTTTTTTCGACAGAATTAGTATCGAATCTTATTTTCTTCATTAGCCTTGTGAGTTTCATCATTTGCATTCCTCTTCTTCTTACTTTTGCCTTTCTTGAAAATCTTTTGGTTAGACCCAAGGTGGTAAGGTGAGCCATATCAGGCTTTTCAGTTTTAAGCCTCTCTTCTTCTTGAACATACATGGCAATTAACTCGCTCATCTTCCACTTATCTTTCTGCGTATTGTAATTGATCTTGAAAGGACCAAATTGCACAGGAAGAGAAGTCATGCTGAAATGAACAAGAAAACCTTCAGAAATTTCCATGTCCATTCCCTTTAATTGAGAGGCCATGTCATTCATCTTTAAGATATGTTCACGAACATCACTCAAACCATCATATTTCATTGTCATCATTTTAATCATGAGAGTACTAACAAGAAATTTGGAAGTTCCAATGAATTGTTCTTCAATAGATTTCATATAGCTCACTGCACTTTCAGAAACAGGGATTGCTCCTTGAATTGCAAGCGTAATTGAGCCTTTCATAATCATTAGACTTAAGCGATTAAAGCGTTCTCATTTTTCATATAAAGCCATGTGTTCCTTAGAACTTGTATCATTAGGCTTTGTAGGTGCTGGCTCTTTTAATGCATAGTCTAAATCCATAATTCTCTAAACAATTCCAATTTGTTCCTTCTATTTCTTAAAATTAGTTCCACTTAAAACTTCAATATCAGCCAAGTAACTATTAATTGCAGT
Organism: Camellia lanceoleosa; assembly: GCA_025200525.1. Classification (NCBI taxonomy): domain Eukaryota; kingdom Viridiplantae; phylum Streptophyta; class Magnoliopsida; order Ericales; family Theaceae; genus Camellia; species Camellia lanceoleosa. The sequence continues at coordinate 5,988,821 of CM045772.1, forward strand.
AGGATTCAATGCTGCAAACACATAATATCCATTACATAATATAATCAAGAAAACTACTTTTCACATGTCATGAATAAAAATAATACCATAAGTTAAATATATCTAACTAGAAAACATAATTAGTTAGATACGAAATCAAGTTATCCTTTCGTTGAGCCGAATAACAATATATTTTAGTAATTCATAAAAGTAAATGAGATGACTAATAAAAATAAACAAGATAAAATAAAATAAAATAATTATTAAGACCGTAACGAGTTTATCACCGTTGGACAAAAAAACTCAATGTCTTATATTATTTTATTAACTAAAGTACGTGAGAAGTTTATCACTGTTGGGCAGAAAAACTTATTGCCATATTTATTATACTAATTTTTGTTGTTCAAACATACACAGTATTGAACTTTCGTTGGGCTGATCAATAATGTTTCAACTCATAAGGTGTGTAATAAAATATTATAAGTGCATAAGACATTATCTTAATTACCAATTGTTCAATAATTTTCAATTTTTATTTTAATATCAATAGAATAAAAGATTGGCAAAAAATAAAAATAAAAATGGACAAAGTTTAAATCAAGGCTATGCACTTCTTACACAAAATATCATCATAAAATGAAATTCATACTTATACGTTTCATGTATCAGAATTGAGAACCACGCTCTGATACCAATTGATAGAAAAATTTGCAGAACATAAACTAAAAACCATTAAGGATTCAATTATATACATGAAAACTACATGAATTTCTACTATACAAAATAAGTGTATACATACCTTAATCCATGATAGTATGAAAACCTCTTTTGAGAAAGAGAACCTTGAATAGAAGACCTTGATCTTCAAATTCTTTATTTGTCCAAGATCTTCAAACATTTCTCTCTGTTTAGGCGATGGGAGCCTTCTTGTGGTGACAACTTGAGTTTTTGTGATGGAATGTGTGGTTTGGGACCTTACACTATTTATACTAGTATTCTTCCCATCAAAGAATCCATTCATTCAATGAATTTCATTAAATAGATTAATGTATCTTTTACATTCATGATATATAATGCATCTTCTATATTAATGAACTCATTAGATAGATTAATGTATCTTCTTCATTTATAATAGATACATAATGTATCTTTAAGATTCATTCATAATGAATCTATCATATTCAATGCATTGACACTATCTCCATTAGTCTTCTATACATTATGTATATATAGGTGCATTCATCAATGATTAGTCACCATCTAATTGATGTACATGTATCTTGCTTAATGAGATGAATTTAGTATAATCATGTACAAGCCACATTAAGCCATATTTAGAAAAAATTCTTACATAAACCACTTGGTTTATATTTTTGTAATTGAATTGGAGTCTATGATCTCTTAAATTGGAAATTTGGAATTTATTTACAAGTTTGATTTCTATTTGATATTAAAATATCATAGTCAAGCTTGTTTATGTGAATTTTGGAGTTGAAATGCATGAATTTGGAGTCTAATTTTGAAGAATTGCTAGTCTAAATTGAAGAGCCATTTTCATATTCCAAACTACCCAGAACCGCACGTGCAACATGGGGCCCCGTACGTGCGGAAAATAGGGCAGTGGTAAGTGAGTATTCTGCTTAAATTGCATCTGTGGAAGCAGGTGCAGTGATGGTCGCCTCATGTGCAGCTAGGACCCCTGCATGTGCGGCCCTTTTGGGTAGACCTGATTTTGTTTCTACTCCTCTTTTTCACCTTTCAAGCCCCCATTTGCATGACTTTAATGTGTTTTCATGACCATTCGCATCTCATGAGTGCATTAGAGAGAATAAATAAAACATTAGAACCAATTGAGTAATGTTGCATGGTAATTGAATAAGAAAACAACCGAATAAATGGAATTGGCTAAAAATATGAATGTAATTGTCTCGTTGTGAATTGTTTGGTTAGGTCGAACGCTACTTCCTTAGTGCCTTATAGCACGTGTTTCAAGAAGCCCACTATGAGTAATAATGTTGTAAAGTTATGTTCAACTATAATTATTTTCTGAATGATTAATTGTACTACTTTCTGAAATGATATTATTTACGGAATGAATGTTTGTCCTATTTTATAACTGTACTCGTGGCATCCATAGCAATTGACTGTTACCGTTACTGTTACTGCTATTGTTATAGAGATCTTTGTCAGTTCCAATCTTTGGAACTACTGTTATTGTATTGATGGCCGTCAACTGATTGTTCGGTCTTTAAGACCTACTATATTGTTATGTTATGAGATGTACCACGTATGACTGCAATGATTTCATATGACACTGAAATGTATGAATACTGCTTATTGAACTGAATCATTACGGAAATTGACTGTTTTAATTGTTATAAGGACATCATTCATAAACCCTTTACACATTTGTTATTCACTGGGCTTTCGCTCACAGTTTATTATATATATGTAGATGGCTAGGCACTGGAGCAAAGTTAGCGGCGTCAACCTGTTTCCATTTTGTGAAGCCAACCTATTGTGCCTCACCGCGAGATACTAAACCGTTTCTGTCAAGGCTTTTTGGGGTGATCTAAGTCCACCCTTTTTGAATGTTATGTGGAGTCAAGTGATTATTTTATAATTTGTTTTGGCTTTGGGATTTAATTCCCTAACATGTCTTTTATTTTGTACTTAGATGTGTTTTGGACTTAAGTATTTAAATTTATGTTTGGACTTGGACTATGTGTGTATCAGTAAATATATATAGAAGTTGTTTGTTCATTAAGGTCCTCACAACTCTTTAGACATCATGTTTTAATATTTACAGACTTTCGGCCCTCTTATTGTATAATTGTTATTACTGTTAAGCAGACCTTTGGTAATCACAGATTACTGGCCGATTACAATGCTAAACCCTTAGGGGCGAGTTTAGGTCGGGACACTTGTAGATGTTATGGTTTAGGTCATGGTGTGACAATGATGTCGTTTTTATGATAAACAAAACAAACAATAGCAAAAGTCATTATGGGTTCTTTCATCTTATTTGGTTTCGAAGGAATGATGGGTTTTGGTTGTTTTCAATTTCGGAAATTTGGTGTGTTTGTTGTGGTAAGTCTTGTTTATATAGTAAAGTTTGTAACCTAGAATTCATGATAGGTGCTAGGCAAGGTTATGTTCTTTTTTGTGTGTTGGGGTTTTCCTCGGCGTAGTTGGATTAATGTGGGTTAGAATCTCGCCTTTTGAGGGGTTTTGCTTTAGAAATATCTATGTCGTCATGAGAAAGGAAGGATGAGGAGTTTGGGTGAATAGAGCATTTAGGGTGGTTTTATGAGTGGAGGTGCTTTTGAGTTCAAAATAACTGAATGTGAATTGTGTTTGGTTTTCCTTGCCTGAAGTATTATTTGTACCTTATTATATTGTTATTTTTAAACATTGTATATGTTTTGAAAAAAGTGAGTTGTAATATTCAGTATTGAAAGCTTTGCTTATGATGATGGGTCATGGTTATGAATTGAATTAGTTCACATTGTGATGATTAATTTAATTAATGTGTTGTTGAGTTGTTTTTTTAAATTTCCGGGCAGAATTTCTTAAGGAAGAGGTTATAACGATTCTGGCTTAGACCCGACCCATTTATTATTTTGGATCTGGGATTTCTTGTCTTGAATGGTTTTGTATATGTCTATTCATCTCATTCCTTGTTGAGTTCAGTTGTTGGAGTGTTGTTGTTGCGTTGGAACAGGTTGGGTGTTCGTTTTTCATAAGAGTTATTGCCCTGTATTCTGCTTGTTTGCTCGAGCAAACTTTCTTGCCCTCGAGTGGTCTTTAAGAACTCTTAGTACTTTTGCAGGCTTGCAAAAGTACTAAAAGGGCGATGTTTTTAGCTCGAGTGATATTGCTTGTGCTCAAGCAGTCTTAGCTCGAGCAGTCTTTCTTGCGCTTGAGCAGTTAGCCTTTATCTGCAAAACTTCTGGGAGTGTGGTGTTCTTTGCTCAAGCGGTCACAATTTGCTCAAGCGATCTCACTTATTGTGTCTGTTCGCTTGAGCAGTGTTTTGGTCGCTCGAGCAGTTTGTGCATATATCAGTTCCAAGAAGTCACTTTTTCATTTCTCTCTCTCTCTCTAAACATGTCAAAAACCTAGATCTACTCCTCTCTCTAAAACTCAACTTTAAACGTCAAATACACTCTTACCCTTTGATCTCTACAACTTTGTCCTTTGGAGAAAAGATAGAGTTCGTCGAGGACTTCATTCTAATCTAAAAAGTTTGTGTTTTCGTCGATGTTGAGTTTTGGTGCTTTAGGGCTTTCTCCTCTTCCGGAGTTGAGGTAGGGATTTTCTTAATGGTGTGCATGTTGTTTAGCTTCATTATCTGTTATTCTTGTTAGTTTGGATTTCAAAAAGTAGTTTTGGATATAAGTGTATATATATACATTGATGTAAAAATTTAGGGAAAAGACTTGTTTGCAGTTATGGTTTGGGATTGGTAACCTAATGGTTGTTGTGTTATGTATTTTGAAGAAAACATTTGGTTTTAATGGGTTTTGAAAGGTTAATAAAAAACTAGGGTTATGGATGTTTTGTGGAAAAAGATGGAATTAGAATGGTTATGGGATTTTGGTTGAAACGAGGTTTGGTTGAGAAATGTTTTGAATAATTGGTAGAATACTGAATATCAATTACTCTTTTGAAATGGTGATTTTGTTGGAAACTATATGAGCAGTCTTGAAAAAATTATATATTTTCGGTTTAGATTCACAAGACTTATGAGTAGTATGAATGTTGTTTTGGGAATCATGAGATTTTGTATAAATCATTGAGATTCCGAGTTGGTTATGATTTTTGGAATATTATTATTGTTATTGTCTTTTAATTAGAGATAATTGTTTTGGCAACCGGTGGAGGGCTGTATTGATTGTTGTAGAAACTGCATGTGGATTAGGGAATGGAAATGTTTACAAATCATAAATCGCATTGTGTATATCATGGATTTGTAACTAGGGATTTCATGTTTCGAAAAACGTATTGTTGTTTTGAGATGCATGTATTATATTATTGAAATGGTAAATAAAATGGTGAAGCTAAGAGGGGGTGTTAGAGCAGAATTAAGTTGGCCTATATGTCATTGGTGTAAGACCTAAAACCCACGTGGTAGGTGCCGAGCCTTCCGGGTAATTGGTAAAAATGGCATAGTGACTATTATGAATGCTAGCCCTAGAGATTTATTCATTATATTTGCCACTTGGTTGTTTTGAAAGAATTTTGTTGATTTCGGAAAGATGTTTTGGAAATCTCGCAATATATTATTTCAAATAAAGAAAATACATGTTTTACCATGGCATTTCATGTGCATTCATCTTGTGACATTGTTACGCTTCATACATGTTATTAAGTTTATTTCTACTGAGTTTTATGCTCACCCTACGAAGAAAACCACTTTTAGGTGAATTGGTGTGCCTCCGCCAAGGTGATGACTTGGGAGGATCTTGGAGTTGAGGCTTGTATTTATTGTTTTTTCTTTGTTATTTGTTGTAATTTAAGCCACAGACTTCTTTGTATTGAGTTGTGACTTATTTGCTGTAACTGGGCAAGATCTTGTGAATTTGTAGCCTTTAAAGCATTAACTTGTAATAATTTAGTTTATTCACTATAGATGGAATTTCTGTTGTAGAACTAAAAGAATGTACTAAGGCACGTGTTGAAAATGATGTTGTATAATCACATTGTACTTGTGTTCCATATCTTAGTAATATTATACGGGAGTAGAATGTCTAATTATTGCAGGGCGTCACATGTTCAACAACAACAAAGAAAAAAAAATGGATACAAAATTCAATCTATTTAACATTTTTTTTTTTTTTTAATCTATTGAAATTTGAACAGATCTGGATCAGTGACCACTTCTTGAACAAATGTTGGCCATAGATTTGAAATTTTAGATATTTTCATAGTTCTTTATTTCTAAATTCTTTAGCATTGCCAACCAAATAAAATCTTTAGTTTGTTAATCTCTCTTCTCATGTTGTATCTGAGAAAGTGTTGTACTGAGTTCTTTTTTCTGACTTATCAAATAAAGCCTTTAGTTTGCTAATCTCTCTTCTCTAATCTATTTAAATTTGTCATTTATCATTTTTTTTATATCATACGATAGTTTCTTTTAATAAAAGGAATTAAAATCTTTAATTGCCACAAACTTAGTTTGCCTATTGTGTTTTCTTTTGACACGACACTAGTGTAATGAGAATTTAGAGAAATTAATGGTATTGGTTTGAAGTTGTTATTGTGGGGCCACTTCTCAATCATAGATTCAAAATTTTGAATATTTATTTATTTATTTTGAGTTTGTAGTGTGCTGACCGAATAAACCCTTTAGTTTGCTAATCTCTCTTCTCAAGTTGTATTTGAGAAAGTGTTGTATTGAGTTCATTTTTTAGATTATCAAATAAAAGTCTTTACTTTGCTAATCTCTCTTCTCTACACTAATCTCTATTATCTAATCTGCTTAAATTTGTCATTTACTTTTTTTATTTTATTTTTTGTCATATGAAAGTTTCTTTTATAAAAGGAATTGCAATCCTTAATATTCACAAACTTGGTTTGTCTATTGTATTTTTTTATGACACAACACTAATGTGATGAGAATTTATATAAATTACATGAAAATTATTCCTATTTTATTCGAATGAGTCAATAAATAAATCAATTAACTCTTTGTTTCCTAGTAACTTTTCATTTCTGTCAATAATTATTAGGATTCGTTTGGGAAGTGGATTGGCTTTTTAATTTTTTTGTCTGTTTTAACCTAGGGCTAAAAAGCCTCGATTGGGAAGAATTTTTGACTTTTTTGTGAGAGAAATAATGTAATGATTATGAGTTGGATGTGATATTTTGTCTTATTGAGCTAAAAAGCCTATTTTATTTTTTGTGGCTATTTTAGCCTGAAAAAGCCCAAAACTAAACTTCCCAAACGAGACTTTTTTCAAGTTGACCATTTTAATTTGAGATAGTGTTTAGGTTTCAGTGATCTTAACCGTTTACTTTTAAAGACTCGTTGAGTAGAATATTCATATAAAAAATTAAGATAATCGGACACTGATAACTTTATTTTGAATCATATTTATATTAAAAAAAATATAAAATTATTCTTGATATTATATTTATCATCAATTTTTTAAAAATAAATAACTTATTTAATTTGAATCTCTTTTTTGAAAATTAAATTTTTTTTGTTTTCTGTATTTTTATTTTTACTAAATTTTTAAAAATATTTTAAGCAAATTTTTTAATTTTTAGATACATCTAATATAAATATACTTAAAAAGTATAATATTTTTTGAAAAAAATCTTTAAAAAATTCATGAAATACCAAAAATATAAAAAAAAATTACAAAAATTTAGTATATTTTCGTATTCATGTGTATTTATTAATTTTTTAAAATATTTTTTTAACATATATTTTACTTTTTAAATACTTAAAGTATTAAAAAAAAGAAAATATTCTTTGTTGAAAAAATTCTTAAAATATTAAAAAAGTTAAAAAAATTCTTAAAATATTAAAATAAGTTAACTTTTTTTTTAAGAATTCTTAAAACATTAAAAAAATTCACTAAAAATTAAAAAAGAAAATATGAAAAATAAAAAAATCTAGAGATAATTGTTGAAAAGTCCAAGATAAGGAGGGTATAAGGTATTAGGTCCAATGAATATTCTTTGTTGGTGAGAGATTCATTCTTTATGAAATAATTTGATGAGAAGTCCTTTTGTTAATTTTAGAGGACATTTGTTTTCAATTTTGTTCCTTAATTTATCTGTTGACTTTTCATTGACTATCTGTTTAAATTTATATCTATCTGTTTAAATTTTTTGACTATCTATTCAATTTTTTTCCTTATCTGTTCAAAATTTTGCTATCGATTGAATTTTTACACATTTTTTCTTTCTCTCTCTATCTGTTGAAATTTACTACTTGATCTGTTGTAATTTTGTTATCTATTGAATTTTATTTGTTGAAATTTCCCTTATTTGTTAAATTTCATAGGCTTATTTTTTCTTATCTCTTTCATCATCATCTTCATCATCATCATCAACAACAAGAAAAGATCTAAACTTACACTAAAAAAATTTGATTTCACATAATAATAATAATAATAATAACAACCACATATTTGTTATTGTTGGACCATTTTAATATCTTTTATTTATTTATTTTTTGTGACTCTTTTGGTCTTGTTCATGAATCTTATTTTGTTTTGTTCATGAATCTCATTTTGTCTGGTGGATGGAGACTTATTATTTTTTGGTGACCTTTTGTCTTGTTCATGAATGGAGATTAATTGAAAGTTTATGGACTTGGTTGTGAGTTAATATTTGGAGACTCTTCATTTTCTTTAGTTTAATGGGCATTATTAGTTTTTGGTGTAAATTGTAAGGTTCTGGTGGCCTATAAATAATTTTTCTCATCTACTCTTTTCTATACCAACTATTTTTCATACTTGAGATATTATCAGCCAAAAAAGGGAGTTTTTTCTTAGTAGAGCTTTGGGTTCACCATCTTATGCAGAGTTGGCCTGAACCATACGACAAGTGGTCGGGCTGTTGTATCTTGGAGGGGATAAGTCATAATTTTGTAACTACTGCATTGGTATTTGGGTTCTTCCAACCGTAGTGGGCTTAATTTCCTTAAAGAAAATGAGATATCTGTGCCTCAGCCTGATCTATTTGTATCTCATTTTCTTTGCATTATTTATCAATAAAATATAATTCTTCTGATATTTTCACCAACAATTTTAAGAAGATCAAACATGGAACAAGTACTAGAAAAAATCAATGATGGAATTAGAGATCTCAACAAACCTTTTAAGTTCAAGGGAGTTCATTTTAAGAGGTGGAAAGAAAAAGTTCTTTTTAACCTTAGCCTTTTGAAAGTTACATATGTTTTTACCGAGAAGAACCCAAACTGTACGGGAAAGAATTAAACCTTCTCGTATAATCCTGTTGATCAAGTCTGTGCTCCTCCATACGACGTCGTTCTACTACCTGAAAATACAAACGTGAACTAGCCGGCGGGCGTGTGCCGAAAACCTCTCCGATGCCTAAGTCAGCAAACTAGACAAATAGACAAAAGCTCTGTGTATTCGGGAATCAAAGTTGCGTTACCTCTCCATAGGTGATGTTTGTGAGCTTTTATAGGTTACGTGTGGCACAATCCTAGTAGGACTTTTACTCCTCCATGCAGAGTCCTCCTAGGATTCATACTCTTGAAGGATAATGCTTATCCTTCAATACCCCCCTCACTGCTTAAACCAGGTGAGATGGTTTTACCATGGCCGGACTACCATACGACCGAAATAACATTACCATGCTAGACTAACTGGAGTGACCGACCTAACTGTTAGTTCGGCTCTTCCTTGCCTTTCTCCTACCTCGGCTTCACATGCCAAGACCGAACTATCCGTAGAAGAGTCAAGCCGAACTAACTCAAAAACCAGGTCCTTAAGAGGGCTCAGTATACCTCGGTTCCATATGCCATGACCGAACTAGCTCTGGCGACCGAACCATTCGTAGTATTCTTCTGAACCAGACTAAAACATAAAGCCTTCTGGGACCGGACTAATCATCACGGCTCTGGGACCAGACTAACTTCAAAGCCTTTTTTATTCAGCCTTTCGTATTATGGCCCATATCGGCCCATTGCCCAGCTCGGCCCAATTTTTTACATAAATTACCCTCTCACAAACAAAATCCCAACCGAGGAGATGAATGATGAAGACTACGAGGCACATGAAGCGAAAGTGGCTTCCTACAATACAAATGAGTATAAATGTCATTTTTATCTCTTAAATTGCCTATGTCTGTGTAAGTGTGCTTGAAAGACCGTACTTTCAAGCTAGAAAACCATACTAGGTCTGTATAAGTGTGCTTGAAAGTCTCAACCATGACCGAGCTATAAGTAGGGGCTAAACCAGCCTTCTTAGTTCAGACCGAACTGAGAATACTGCCCTTAGAGACTCAACCGGGCTAATAAATCCCTTGCTAAAACCGAGCTACCAAGCATCTTGCTGAAACCGAGATAGGAGTTGTAGCATTTCACATAGCCGAGCTAAGTTTTTGATATATCTTGCGTTTATTTCTCTTTAGCACGGTCAAAAGATCTGTGCTTAATATTTTTGTTTTTCACCTTGTAGACTTAGGTTGCCCAGGCACTCCTTTGAGCGCTCAACCGAGCTACTCAGCACAAATCTTCGACCGACTTAACACTTGGCTTTAATTTATTTGTAACTTATAAATGGGAAAGTATAGGTTTCTAGTAAACACACCTGGTGGACTGGCTGAATTTCGAAAGGATTACAACATTCCTAACGACGTCCAACTCATTTTAGCCGAACAAGATATCATACCTTGGGAAACCCTGGTTTTGTTCCCTTCACCCTCCTTTCTATTGTAGAAACCGGCCTAAGATTCCCTGTACAGCCTTTACTCTGTGAATTCCTTAGGCAAACTAGAATATACCCAACCCAGCTGTCTACAAACTCATACCGTATAATAAATTGTATAGCCGAACTAAACCGCCGAGCTGGCATTAACCCTGGTTTAGCCGAACTATTCCACCAATATTCTATAGGTTCAAAAGAAGACGGGTGGGTTTACTATTTAAGAATACGACGCCGGCGTGAGAAAATAATAAAAGACACACCGGACAAAGACTTGAACGATGATGATTTTTTCTGGGTATCTGGCAATTTTGAAGACCACCAAGCCCAGATCCTAGGTCGTAGTATAAATTGGAATAAAGGAACCCCCGGTATAATTACTTCAGTTTCCTTTCATTTTTCTCTTTTATTTCGGTTTCCCATCCTGAACCGAACTAACAGTGTCTTCTTTATGCAGATTCATTTCATCTTCAATCTCTTATGCAGATTCTAACTCGAATACTTTCACACAGACTACGCTTCTCAGAAAGAAGTTGGGCCAAACTTCTAAATTTTGAGCCGACATACCGATATAGCAGTCGACGCAAGGCCAGAATAACAGACTTTCTACTAGAGGACGCCCCTGAACCGGACCCCACTTTGCCCCAGATCAAACTCGTCCCTCTGACTACTGAACAAGAGATGGCCAAAAGGAACAGAGTAAGGGCCCTTCTCACCGAAACAAACCGCGCCGAGGTACCACCACCGAGCCAAACCCAGGAAACCGTGGTGGCGCTTCCATCTCAACAACCCTCCTCATCTCGCCCTAGCAAGCAAGCCCGGACTACAGCAGCCGAGCCATGCCTTGTTGACCAAGACGAAACTATACTTCCACCAAGCCACCCACCAAGTCCGCAACCGGAGCCCGCCGACCGAGCTAGCTCCTCAAAATGGAGTCCAAAAATAACTTTTCAAAATCGTGCTATCTACGACACTGACTCAGTGGTAGCAGACAATGACCACATGCTAGCCTTCAACCTGGCTAAGAGTGTGTGTCTGCCCTCTGACATGGAGCATCACCAGCACTTGACCGAGCTCAAGGCTATCCGGTCAGTGACGAAATCAATGATCTTGGTAAGTTTGCTCCTCTTGTCTCTCTAACTTTTCCTAGCTTTCTGTTCGGTTGTGTCACTAGTTTCTCTTACTTCTTTTTCAGGCCATGCAAAAGAGTCAAGTTGCACACAAGCGTGTGTTGGAGCTTCGAAAAACACTAAGGCAAGCCGTGGCTGAGGTTGAAGAAAAAACAACCGAACTGAAAGACTCCCAACAAAAGAACGCCGAGTTAGAGGCCGAGGTAGCCCGTCTGACCAGACTGGTTACCTCGGCTAATGCTGACAAACAGAAGGCATTAACCGTGATGAAGGATAAGTACCTTCGTGAGCTAGTCAAGCTCGAGGGAAAAAAAGACGCAGAGATCGCCGAACTGAAGAAGAAAATAGATGAAGCCAACACTGAAGGTTTCAAGGAGGAGGAGGCCCTCTACATCCCACAATGTGAGGTCGCCAAGGATTTGTTCTTTAAATGCGATTGGAGAGGTGCTGTGGAGTAGCTCGGTTGTGGGCCCGAGACCGAGGTCTACAATTCTTCAAGATTCCATTCCGCCTCCATCGGAGTATGCCGCATCCGCTCAAAGAATAGCCTTGAGGGTTCTGACGATGATGATGATGAAGAGCCAACTGATACCCCGGTCGCCAACGATCCGGCTAATCAATCCGCTCGTTTGGAGCCAACGGTGGAAGACCTGACTATTGAGCCGCCAACTGATACCGTGCTGCCAGTTGATACCGTGCTCCCAACCGAGACCGATCTTCCGTCTGTAACCGGTCTTCGAGTTGACATTGATGCTGATCTAGATGATCTTTTCAACTGATTATGTAATTTTTTTTTTTGTTTTGTAATCGGCCGAGGCCCCTCCTTTGTATTTGAACTTGATCAATGAAAATCATCTTTTGTATTTAGCACTTACTCCGGTTTGATCTGTATGCCTGCATTTGTAATGAGTTTTCAATGAATTCTGTTGCTCCAACTGTTATCTCGGTTTACTCTCCTGTTTGTGCTTGCTTTCTAACTATAATTCGAACACAATATTTTCCGGCCGAGATACCTTATTCCGGTCTTAGCTGAGCAATCTAAGCTTACTAGCCAACCACTCTTTAACCGATATATATACTTCGGCTGAAAAGTACCAAGAGTTGGTTTAATCCAGCCAACAACTTTTCAGCCGATATACATACTTCGGCTGAAAAGTACCAAGAGTTGGTTTAATCCAGCCAACAACTCTTCAGCCTATACCTTTACTTCGGCTGAGGAGTACTGAGAGTTGGTTTAATCCAGCCAACCACTCTTTAGTCTATACCTTTACTTCAGCTGAGGAGTACTGAGAGTTGGTTTAATCCAGCCAACCTCTAGGTTGGTTTTTTCAGCCAACCTAGAATAAAGTGTTTGGTTTATTCTGACCAAACGTCCTGCAGCCTGGATCCTTATCCTGGGCTTAGGAGGGGTGTTGGTTTAATCCAGCCAACCTCTAAGTTGGTTTTCCCAGTCAACCTAGAATAAAGTGTTTGGTTATTCCGACCAAACGTTCTGCCGCCTGGATCCTTATCCTGGGCTTAGGAGGAGTGTTGGTTTAATCCACCCAACCTCTAAGTTGGTTTTTCTAGCCAACTTAGAATAAAGTGTTTGGTTATTCCGACCAAAACGTTCTGCAGCCTGGATCCTTATCCTGGGCTTAGGAAGGTTCGTAGTTGGTTATTCCGGCCAACTGTGTTTTTAATGCCCCTGATTAACCTAACTCACTAAAACAAACTTTTACAGAAAGAAAACGTCTATACTGAAAAGAAACTACTCATTTTATTGAGAAAGGAAAAAATTACACATACTTTAGAAAAGAAAAAAAAGCTAAAAATAGAATAACTTGAGATTGGCAGTGTTCCATAGCTTGGGAATTGCCTTACTGTCCTCATCTTCTAAGTGGTATGCCCCTTTGCCTGCTAATCCAACCACTTTGTAAGGTCCTTTCCAATTAGGCCCTAACTTGCCATCTCCTGGTACCAAGGTGTTTCCCATTACTTTGCGCAGTACCTAATCTTCGATCTTGAATTGCCTTGGATATACTGTCTTGTTATACTTTCTGGACAATACTTGTTGGTATGAGGCAATGTGAACCAGTGCTCTGTCTCTTCTTTCCTCTGCAAGGTCGAGCTCTAATGTTATGGCTTCGCCATTCAGGTCTGGATCAAAATTCTCGCTTCGAATTGTGGGGAGGCCAACTTCAAATGGGATTACTGCCTCCATACCATAGGCTAAGGAAAATGGAGTTTCTCCTGTTGACCGCCGAGGTGTGGTGCGATAGGCCCATAAAACATGAGGGAGCTCTTCTGCCCACTTGCTTTTGGCTTTTTCTAACCTTTTTTTCAATCCGTCGAAGACTACCTTGTTTGATGCTTCTGCCTGACCATTTGCTTGGGGATATGCCAGTGTAGAATTGTAGAACTCGATCTTGTACTCTTCACAAAAGCCTCTAAAGATTCTGCCGTCGAACTGAGTGTCGTTGTCTGAGATTAGGGCTTTTGGTATGCCAAATCGAGTGATGATATTTTGCCATCTTTACATCTTTTTCCTTGATTGATGCCAATGCTTCTGCCTCTACCCACTTTGTGAAGTAGTCAGTTGCTGCAAGAAAGAACTTCCTGTTGCCTGGTGCTATTGGAAGTGGTCCTACTATGTCCAATCCCCATATTGCGAAGGGCCATGGGCTAGTTAGAGGTAGAAGTTCTCTGGCAGGTTGGTGTATTTGATGTGCGAACCTCTGACACTTTTCGTACTTTTTGACATATTTTTCTGAGTCTGCCTGCATGTATGACCACCAATATCCTTGCGAAATTGCTCTGTATGCTAGTGATCTTCCTCCTTGATGGCTTCCGCATATGCCCTCGTGTATCTCGAATAAGAATGCTTCTACTTTGTTGGGGGGGACACACTTTAGATAGGGTCCTGAGAACGATTTTTTGTACAACGCCAAAGATGGAGAGAGTCAAAATCGCTGCGACTTCGCTCTTATTCTGTTGGCCTCTTTCTTCTCTTCTAGTAAGATGCATTCTTTTAAGAACAGGATGATGGAATCCATCCAAGAAAGGCCCAGCTCTGTGCAACATACCTCTTCTGCTTTAGGATCTTCAATGCTTGGTCTAGGTAGGTAGTCGATCAATAAGGGATGAGGGATGGAAATGTCTGCCATTGAGGCAAAGCCTGCTAGTTCGTCTGCTCTGCTGTTTTCCTCCCTGCCGATTTGTTCTATCCTGACTACTTCAAATTTCTTGATCTCTGTTCTGACCAACTCTTGGTATTTGGCCATCCTGTCATCCTTTGCTTCGTAGTCGCCAGATATTTGGTTTACCACTAGCTGTGAGTCGCTGTAAACCATTAGCTCGGTGGCCTTCATGTAGAATGCTGATTTGAGGCCTGCAAGAAGCGCTTCATACTTCGCTTCGTTGTTTGATACTGGGAAGCCAAGGTTGATTGCCTGCTCCACTACTAGGCCGTCTGGAGAAATGAGGACTATGCCAAGCCCTGCTCCATGCTGGTTGGATGCTTCATCCACGAAGAGCTTCCATATCTCTCCAACGAACAACTTCCAGCAAGTGGAGGGATCAGATGATGCCTTGGGATCTTCCATGTTGCTGGTGTTTTCTTCAAGGTCCATGCTTGCTGTTTGCCCCTCGCTATTTGATTGTACCAAGTCTTTATTTGTTGGTGAGTCTTGACTTGGTGTAGCATGGTTTGCTTCTTCTTTCCTTGCTTTACTTTGGTCTATCTTAGGGTCTGACTGAGTATCCTGTTCCAGGGGTTGCACTATTCCGACGTCAATTTCCATTGTTAGTTCGGCTGTTTCTGTCAGGTCAAATGGGCAGATATGATGACTTCCTGGTGTGAATTCTGCGACAAAATCTGCCAAAGCTTGAGCCTTTATCGCGGTCCTGGGTTGGAACTTGATGTCGTATTGTTCCAACTCTACTGCCCACTTCAGAATTCGCCTAGAAAAGTTTGCCCTTTCAAACAAAGCTTTTAATGGGAAGGCTGTGAGGACAACTATGGTGTGGGCGTGAAAGTAGTGTGACAACTTCCTTGAGGCTATCATTAAGGCCAATGCCAGTTTTTCCAGTGGCAAGTACCTTGTTTCGGCACCCAGTAATGTCTTGCTGACATAAAAGATGGGCAGATGTTGGATTCCTTCCGCACGGACCAACACTACGCTACTTGCGTGCTGAGAGACTGCTAGGTATAGGAAGAGTTCCTCTCCAGGTACTGGGGTGACAAGCAGTGGTGGAGAAGACATATATTCTTTTAAGCTTTCCAGAGCGCGGTCGCATTTTTCGTCCCACTCAAACTTGGCTTTTAGTGCATGGAAGAATGGTCGTAGTCTGTCTGATGACCGGCTTATGAACTGATTGAGCGCAGCTGCCATGCCGGTGAGATGTTGCACTTCTTTTACTGAGTTTGGTCTCTCCAAATCCTGGATTGGTTTGATCTGGGAGGGGTCTGCTTCGATGCCCCGGTTGGTCACTAGGAAGCCTAGGAATTTACCAGATCCTACACCGAATGCGCATTTAGATACATTAAGACGCAATTTGTGTCTCTTCAGAATCTGGAACATCTCACCTAGGTCCCTTAGATGGTCGTTCTTATCTTTGCTCTTGACCACCATGTCGTCGATGTAAGCCTCCATTGTTTTGCCCAGCAACGGTTCAAACATCTTGGTGATCATTCTCTGGAATGTTGACCCTGCGTTCTTGAGGCCAAAGGGCATGACCTTGTAGCAATACAGTCCTCTTGGAGTTGTAAAGGACGTGACTTCCTGGTCTGGTTTATGCATGGCGATTTGATGGTAGTCTCTGTATGCATCCAGAAAGCTAAGTCGGTTGTGCCCCGCCATTAGGTCTACCAGTTGATCTATCCGTGGTAAAGGAAAGCTGTCTTTTGGGCATGCTTTGTTGACTGTTTTGTAGTCGACGCAGACACGCCACTTGCCATTCTTTTTTGGTACTACGACTGTGTTGGAGATCCATCTTGGGTAGTGCACCTCTCTGATTGCCCCTGCCTCCAGCTGGTTCCTACTTCTTCTGCCACTATCTCGGCGTGGTGGAGTGCCGATCTGCGTGTGTGCTGAATGATTGGTCTGGCGGATGGGTGGACATTGAGTTAGTGACAGATGAAGTTGGGATCAATGCCTGGCATGTCGTATGATGTCTAGGCGAACACTTCGATGTTAGAGGTCAAAAATTCCAAGACCTCTAATCTCTTAGTGCTGGACAACGACAAACCGAGCAAAAAGAACTTATCCGGGTTCTTATCATCTATTCTTACCTCTACCAAGTCTTCCACCGCTTTCTGATTAGCTGCTTTGCCGACATCTGCGAACAGTTCATTGCTCTCAGGTTCTTCCACCGAATGAACGTATCCTTTGGCAGCGCGGCTACCATTCACCGTGACAAAGCATTGCTTGGACATGATCTGATCTCCATATACCTCTTCAATTACCCCGGTTTCGTTGGGGAACCGTATTACTTGGTGGTAGGATGATGCTACCGATCGCATGGCATGCAGCCATGTTCTGCCCAAGATGATGTTGTAAGTGGAAGGAACTTTCAATACTCAAAACTTCACTTGTTTCGTTACGCTTCCTGCTCTAACTGGAACAATTATTTTGCCGACTGGCCACTCTAGCATTGAGTTGAATCCAATTAGTGGAGATACGGCAGGTGCCAAGTCTTTATCTTGTAACTTCAATTGTTTAAATGTTTTGTAGTACATTATTTCACATGAACTACCCTGGTCAATCAGAATCCGCTTGACGTCAAAATCCTTGACTCGGAGGGTGACGACCAGGGCATCATTGTGAGGGCAATATATCCTCGCCAAGTCTTTATCCGAAAAAGACATGACGCTCGTGGCCTCTGTCTTCCCTTTCTTGGTGGTAGGTTGGGCACTTAGTACCTCTCTTAAGTGCTCAGCCTTTTTGATTGATCCTCTGAGCTCGCATACACGCTCAGGTTCGAAGACCAAATGTATCACATTGATCACGCCTTGAGGTGGGGCGTCGATTGGCATCTCGTTGGGGTTATTGTGGTCCTGGGGGCCTGGTTGCGTCCCTTCTTCAATGTATTTATCCAGGTGACCTGCTGCCATCAACTCCTCCAAGTGCTGTCTCAATAGCGTGCAATTTTCAGTGCGGTACCCCTTTTCTTTGTGGAAGGTGCACCGTGATCTTTCGTCATAGTCCTTCTGAGCTTCCCCTAGCTTGGCTGGCCATCTGACGAAAGGCTCATCTCGTATTTCACTTAGAATTCGATAGATTGATTTTTTGAATACCGTGGTTATGGCAGTGCGGATTCTCAACCATCTTTTATTCTGGTCCTCTCCGTTGTCTCGTCTGCCACGTCCATTTCTGCTCGAACGATCTACCGCGTTGACCTTTGCTGAGGCCTTCTTCTCTAGTACTGCGGTCGTGCCAGATTTTTTTTTGGCACGTGCGTCGTCCTCCTCCACCCTGATGTGCTGATGCACTCTTTCCATCAAGGCTTCCATTGTGAGGGGCGGTGTCATGGTGATCGAGTCCTTTAGTCTATTCCCGACTGGAAGGCCTCTTTTGTACTGTGCAATGGCAAGATTGGTGGGATAGTCCCCAATCTGGTTGAAGGTCTCCCAGTAGCGACTATTGTAGGATCTTAAGGTCTCCTTGTCGCCCATGTCGATGGAGAGTAGCTGGTCAATCTCCACCGGGGTTTTAGTGTTTGTTCTGAATCTTGTTACGAACGCTTCCGCCAATTGCACCCAGGAGGCTATGCTGCCTTCTGGAAGTTTTTCGAACCAAGTCAAGCCTAGGTCGCCAAGGCTAGATGGGAAGAGGATGCACATTAAAGCTTGCTTTCGGTGATATCTGACCATGACCTGGCGAAAGTGGCTCAAGTGTGAGTAGGGGTCCGTCTTTCCCTCATATGTAGTGAATTTGGGCTGAAGGAAGCTTGATGGTAGGGGCGCGTTTTCAATCACCGGAACGAACGGTGAGGTCTGCAGCTTTGCTAGTGCCTTGTCCGTCGGTTCGTAGGCAGGGCGCGGTATCGGCATTCCAACCTCGACACTTTCATGCGTCTGAGGAGCCAACCGCTGTAAGGCAGAAACTCTGTGTGGATCGCGTGCCCTGGCGTCCTCCTTCCATCGTGTCTTTTCTTCGAGCACGGTTCGTAGGTCGGATGATCTGGGCAACTCCGTTTGTCTGGATCTTGTTTGGTGCATATGTGAGGGCCAATAGGTGCTCCCTTCAGTGTACAACCTCTCAGATCTCGTCCTCTCAGACCTGGAGTGACAAGTTCTGGAAGACCTGGATGGGTATCACCTGTCCTGAGGCTTCTGCTCTCTGCTTGTGCGGGTGTGGTATTCCTACTACGATTTTTCGAGTGACGAGGGGCTGTCTTGTTTGTACGCCCCTCTCCTATCGCCACTCATTTTCCTTTCACCTGGCGCTTTAGAGATTCCATGTCCGCCGCCATTCGTTGTATCAATTCGTCTTGCTCCTTGACGCGATCCTCCAAAGCTTGAGGATCAATCCTCCACCTTTGTCTTTCTGGACTCTGTGAGCAAGAGTGACGAGGGCTGTTAGTCCGCCTTCTCCCTTTTGTATCCCTCCTAGGATTCTGTCTTTGTGGCTCTAAATCCCCCATAGGAGGGATAAGAGATAGACCTTCGCGCCTTGCACCCCCTTCTGGTGTTTGTCCGTTAATGGTGGATTGCGGCAAATCTTCGTTGTGCGCCATTGATTCTAAAGAAGAAAAGCTTGATCAAGAGGTTTTGTTCTTGCCTGAATTCCCACAGACGGCGCCAATTGTACGGGAAAAAATTAAACCTTCTCGTATAATCCTATTGATCAAGTCCGTGCTCCTCCGTACGACGTCGTTCTACTACCTGAAAATACAAACGTGAGCTAGCCGGCGGGCGTGTGCCGGAAACCTCTCCGATGCCTAAGTCAGCAAACTAGACAAATAGACAAAAGCTCTGTGTATTCGGGAATCAAAGTTGCGTTACCTCTCCATAGGTGATGTTTGTGAGCTTTTATAGGTTACGTGTGGCACAATCCTAGTAGGACTTTTACTCCTCCATGCAGAGTCCTCTTAGGATTCATACTCCTGAAGGATAATGCTTATCCTTCAACACCCCCCTCACTGCTTAAACCAAGTGAGATGGTTTTACCATGGCTGGACTACCATACGACCGAAATAACATTGCCATGCTAAACTAACTGGAGTGACCGACCTAACTGTTAGTTCGGCTCTTCCTTGCCTTTCTCCTACCTTGGCTTCACATGCCAAGACCGAACTATCCGTAGAAGAGTCAAACCGAACTAACTCAAAAACCAAGTCCTTAAGAGGGCTCAGCATATCTCGGTTCCATATGCCATGACCGAACTAGCTCTGGCGACCGAACCATCCGTAGTATTCTTCTGAACCAGACTAAAATATAAAGCCTTCTGGGACCAGACTAATCATCACGGCTCTGGGACCAGACTAACTTCAAAGCCTTTTTTATTCAGTTTTTCGTATTATGGCCCATATCAGCCCATTGCCCAACTCGGCCCAATTTTTCACATAAATTACCCTCTCACAAACAAAATCCCAACTGAGGAGATGAATGATGAAGACTACGAGGCACATGAAGTGAAAGTGGCTTTCTACAATACAGATGAGTATAAATGTCATTTTTATCTTTTAAATTGCCTTACTGATCAATTTTATGATTACAATGACACCACTTACACTTTCGCAAAGAAAATTTGGAAAGTTTTACAGATTAAATATGATATTGAAGAGGCAGGAGCAAAAAAGTATACAGCTAGTTGTTTTTTTCACTTCGAAATGGTGGATGAAAAATCTGTTGTGGAGCAAGCACAAGATTTTCAAATGATAGTTACAAAAGTAAGATCTATAGAATAGTTATTAGACCAGCGATATTGTATAGAACGGAGTGTTGGGCAATTAAGAAACAACATGTAGATAAGATGAGTATGGCTGAGATGAGGATGCTAAGGTGGATGTGTAGACAAGACAGAATTAGAAATGAGTATATTCGGGAATGGGTAGGAGTAGCACCAATAAAAGATAAGTTGAGAGAATTGAGATGGTTTGGTCATATTCAACGGAGACCAACAGAGGCAGTAGTAAAGAGATACGATGCTGTAATGGTAGATGAAAATGTTAGAGGACGGGGTAGGCCTAGATTAATGTTGGATAGCGTTATAAATAGAGATATGGATCTACTTAATTTGACTAATGAAATGGCCTTTGATAGGGCCGCATGGAGAAGAAAGATTCATGTAGCTGATCCCATTTAATGGGACTTAAGGCTTGGTTTGGTTTGGTTTAGTTGCAAAAGTAAGATCTGAAAGCATCAAGATTGGTGACAACTTGGTAGTTGCAGGACTTGTTGACAAGTTACCGCCATCTTGGAGAAAATTCTAAAAGAGCATGGGCCATAAACAAAAGGAGACTTCCTTAGAGACGTTGATCACTCACATCCAAGTCGAAGAGGAGGCTAGAGGCCAAGATACATTAATAACACAAGAGGGTAATGACAATTCTGCTATAAAGGTAAACTTTGTTTCAGCAAATAATAACTTACCCAAAGGTCACAATTCCAAGAATGCTTATTTGAAGCCTTATAAAAAGAATATAAAGAATTATGGTAAACCTCACAATAAATGGATTAGTCTAAATAAGAACCATGGTCCATCACCTCCACAAAATTTTACATGTTTTGTCTGTAGCAAAAGTGAGTATATTGCTCGAACTTGCAAATTCTGAAAATGTACACCTGCCCCAAAGGCTAATATTATCAATGAGCCATTTGTGACGATGATTACAGACATTTTCATGGTTAATTATGTGGAGGGTTGGTGGGCAGATTCTGGTGCTAATAAACATGTTTGTTATGATCAAGCTTGGCTCAAGGTGAATACTCCCTTTGATGATAAGAAAACAATTATGCTTGGTGACTCTAGTCAAACCAAGATACTTGAGAGTGGTGAGCTTGACCTTAAGTTCACCTCTGAACATGTGCTTACTTTAAAAGATGTGCTTTATACACCGTCCATAAGAAAGAATTTAATGTCAAGTTATTTGTTGAATAAGGATGGCTTTAAGCAAACTATGGAATCTAATCAATATGTGATTACCAAGAAGAATATTTTTGTGGGTAAGAGTTATGCTTGTAATGGGATATTCAAACATAATGTTGAGATTAATAAACCATCTACCAATTTGATTTATATGTTGTCTTCTATTAATTTTTGACATGCTCGCTTATGTCATATTAACAGTAAATATGTGGGAATCATGAGTAATTTATAATTAATTCCTAAAGTGACAAAAAAAAATTGAGAAATGTGAAGTTTGCAGTAAAGCAAAAATTACCAAGAGGCCTCATAAAAGTGTTGAAAAAAATACCGAATTATTAGAATTATTTAATACTGATTTGTGTGAGTTTGAAAGAATTTTAACTCGTGGTGGTAACTGATATTTTATCACTTTTATTGATGATTTTTCAAAATACACAAATGTATATTTATTAAAAAACAAAAGTGATACTTTTGAGAAATTTAAAGAATTCCTTCTTGAAGTGGAAAATTAATTCGGTAAAAAGATTAAGAGAATTAGAAGTGATAGAGGTCAGGAGTATGAATCTCTTGGATTCAACTCTTTTGTTTAGTCATTGGGAATTATTTATGAGACTACTCCACCATATTCACCTTTATCTAATGGTGTAGCTGAAAGAAAAAATAAAACTTTAATTGATTTGACGAATGTTATGCTTATTGATTCAGGTGCTCCCTCAAATCTTTGGGGCGAGGGTATTTTGATAGCTTGCCATGTGATAAATAGAGCGCCACACAAAAAGACTAAAATTGTACCTTATGAGTTGTGGCGGGGATATAAACCAAATCTAGATTATTTAAGGGTTTGGGGTTATTTAGTTTTTGTGAGGCTTGCAGATCCTAAACGACCTAGATTAGGTGAACGAGCTACCACTTATGCTTTTCTTGGGTATTTGTTGCATAGTACAGCTTATAGATTTTTTGATGTGAAAAATAATATTATTTTTTAATTAGGTGATGCTATTTTTCATGAAAATAAATTTCTTTTCTAATCTAGAAATAGTGGGGGTCAAATAATTTCTGAAAATATTTTATCCATGCCTAGCTCTTCTACTCCATCTCAAGTTTTTTAAGAATAAGAAAATTCTCAAATCCAATCAAGAAGGAGTAAACAAGCTAGAGTTAAAAAAGATTTTGGCTCTGACTATTATCTTTACAATGTGGAAGAAATACCTCTTACGGTGTAAGAAACTTTATCATCACTTGATACTATTTTCTGGAGAGAGGCTCTAAATGATGAGATAGATTTACTACTTTCAAATAAAACATGGAAGCTAGTGAATTTATCTCCAGGTTGTAAAACTATTGGGTGTAAATTGGTTCTTCGTAAAAAACTTAAATTAGATGGAACTATAGATAAATATAAAGCGAGGCTTGTCGCTAAAGGTTTTAAGCAACAAGTTGATCTTGATTTCTTTGATACTTTTTCTCAGGTTACTAGAGTCATATCCATTAAACTGTTGATAACCGTAGCTGCAATTCATGATTTGAAAATTCATCAAATGGATGTGAAAACAACATTTTTAAATGGAGATCCAAATGAGTAGATTTACATGGATCAACTAGAGGGCTTTGTGGAGCCTAGCCAAGAAAGCAAGGTGTGTAAGCTAATTAAATCTCTTTATGGTGTAAAACAAGCTCCTAAATAGTGGGATAAGAAATTTGATTCCTGCATGCTTGAGAATAACTATAAGACTAATGAATGTGATAAGTGCATATATTATAAAACTTGTGAGAATGCACATGTGATTATTAGCCTATATGTGGATGATCTACTTATCTTTGGCTCTAATTTGCATATTATAAATGAGACTAAAAATATGCTTAATAGTCACTTTGATATGAAAGATCTTGGTGAAATCAATTTTATTTTGAAAATTAAAATTACCAAGACTAATGATGGCATTTTTCTTGATCAATCGCATTATGTTGAAATTGTTTTAAAGAAATATAACTTTCTAGACTATAAACATGTTGCTACTCCTTTTGATGCAAGCATACATTTATCTGTTGTAACAAATGAAAAAGAAGTGATTAATCAAAAGGAATCTGCTAGTATAATTGGTAGTTTGAGATATGCTACTGATTATACTAGACTTGACATTGCATATGTTGTTGGAGTACTTCGTAGGTTTATTAGCAAGCCAAGTCAAGATCATTGGCTAGCCATGGAAAGAATTATGAGATATTTATCTAGTACCAAAAATTATGGTTTGTTTTATAACAAGTATCCTGTGGTACTTGAGGGATATAGTGATGTCGATGGCAACACTTTGTCAGGTGATTCTCTATTTACCTCGGGTTTTATTTTTACCTTTAGTGGTAGTGCTATATGTTGGAAGTCTAAAAAATAGATTATAATTGCTAATTCTACAATGGAAGCTGAGTTTATAGCGTTAGCTTCAGCATGTCAGGAAGCGAATTAGTTAAGAGATTTGTTACATGAAATCTCTTTTTAAGAAAAACCAATTCCTCCTGTGTTAATTCGTTGTGATAGCACTGCTGCTATTGGTAGAGTGAACAATAATTTTTATAATGGTAAGTCCAGACCTATTCGAAGGAAACCCGTAGTGTGAGATTCTATTTGAGTAATGGTATCATAATTATGAATTTTGTAAAATCACTACAACAAATTTGGGATTTAAAGACGAAACAAATTTGTCCCAAAATGTATATATTTCGTCACCCAAACTAATTACGACGAAAATTTTTCGTCACCCGTTTTGTCTCCAAAGGGTTGTTGCTAAAGGGTCTTAGAGACGAAAAAAAAAATTCGTCATTGAAAATGATAAATTTGTGACGAATTGTTTTGTCTCCAATACACTTTGTTGGGAACATACTTGTAAGTAATTAGTGACAAAATATTTTGTCATTAAGGAAGAAATTAGAGACAAAAGTATTTCGTCATAAATATAAGAAATAGAGACGAAATAATTTTGTCACGTTTAATATAAACGAAGACGAAATTTTTTTATCAAAGAAGCTACCAATAGAGACAAAAACAAATTCATCATTAAAAATGATAAATTTGTGACGAATTTTTTTGTCTTCAATATACTCTGTTGGGAACATACTTGCAAGTAATTAGCGACAAAATATTTTGTCATTAAAGAAGAAATTAGAGACAAAAGTATTTTGTCATAAATATAAGAAATAGAGACGAAATAATTTTGTCACGTTTAATATAAACGAAGACAAAAAAAAATTTGTCAAAGAAGCTACCAATAGAGACAAAAACAAATTCATCATTAAAAATGATAAATTTGTGACGAATTTTTTTTTGTCTCCAATACACTATGTTGGGAATATCTTATAAGTAATTAGCGACAAAATATTTTGTCATAAATATAAGAAATGGAGACAAAATAATTTTGTCACGTTTAATATAAACGAAGACAAAAAAATTTTGTCAAAGAAGCTACCAATAGAGATAAAAACAAATTCATCATTAAAAATGATGAAATAATGTCAAAAAATTTCGCCCCACATTGAGGGTAATAGTGACAAAATGTGACAATATTTTTTGTCATGACAAATTCATTTAGCGACGAAATAAAGAATTTATGACAAAATTAATCATCCACCTAAGCCAAATAAGAGACAAAAAACCTTCTTTAGGGATGTAAAATTTTGTCAATAATTTCATAATATTTTTTCCACATTATATACCTATTTTATCAAAATCTAAATTTTAGTTCAACAAATATGACCTGTTCATGTTGAAACACATTGAATATAACAATTCCATCACAACTTAACCTAACCTGTTATCAACACATTTACGAATTAACAAAATGAAAATATCCATTCATCATTACAAATAATTCCATCCTGATATAATAAAATAGTGAAATATCCACAAAATATCCAAAAGTTATAACTTGTTCAATTCTACCAAAAATCCAACAATAACTAGTGCAACTCCACAAAGTATGTGTATCCTTATCAAACAAAAATGAACATTCAAACAAATTACATCATTGTTGCACGTCAAAAATGCCACCCCAATCCAATCTGCAAAAAAATAAATTAAAAGCATTAGTAATTAATTAATTATACAAAAGATTAAAAATATTAATAACTCATCAATTTACAATTAGATCAATTATACAATTTACCCCTCTAACAGACTTTTTTTTTGAGATTATGAGAACAAAAAATTAATTTTAAGGCTAATTCACAAATGGTGCATCCCATTAATGTGCCGTAAGTTCATACAACTTATATTGACCCATTTAATTCTTAAAGTGCAAGGATACGTACCAATTTTTCTACTCTAACAGGGATTGACCTAGAACTACACCTGTGTTTTGTATACATCATTTCTCTGTTCGCGATGTTACCCTTTGATTGCTCCTATAAGAAAGAATGACCAATATAATAATGAAATATATCATTAGTAAGACAAATATGTTGGCTTTTGATTGTTCTTATGAGGAAGAATGAACCAATATAACAATGAAATGTATCACTAGTAAAACAAATTTAAAGCTTGATAATAAAGAATTGCATTGTTCATATCTATCCTTCACTATAACAAATTTACATTGGTTCCTATACAAATCTGTGGTTGTGTGATAATTTAGCCTTTAACTCGATTCCCGTACCGACTTCTCCTACAAGTCTCTCGTGCCTAAGCAGGTGTGTATGCCCAGTTTAAGTGCTACTGTCAAGTTTAGTGATTTTGGGGCGTCAACCCCTCGAATTCTAAGTTTTTTAAAGAACTAGTTTGCCTAGCGTGAAATCCGACTCTAACTCCCAAATTGGGAACCCGATTTGAATCCCGTCTTCTCCCACAAGTCTCTCTTGCCTAGATGGTATTGTGTGCCAAGTTTCGTGCAACTCCGACGCTATTTGGTGATTTTTGAGCGTTAACAGCTCGAATTCTAAGTTTCTAGGGATGATTGATAAACTCTCCCTCTCAATCCACACTTGTTAAGCCATATTTTCGCCTATGTAGCAAGCTTCATTTGAGGAAGAAACATGTAGGGCCATTTCAGAACCTTATCCAACAACAAATTATTCTTGGGTTTCTATACAACTTCTAAAAAGCTTTTCAAATATTAGAAGTGAAAACTTTACTGTTATTGCATGCATCATCAATTTAGCATAATGTGAATCAAAAGCCTGAAGTGAACAATTATAATGACTTTTTACTATAAACCCAACTTCGCATAAGCAATTCGATTCATTTTTATTTCTTTTCTCTTGATTCTCAATTAAATCATGTCATTTATTATCAGTACATCTCATGAGTCTTCATTTATTTCTTTTACCACCCAAATCAAATCACTCCTTACAAATGCATACCATTAAAATTCCTAGCGAGAAATTATCAAGTGGGTCGACACCATCATGGCCATATGCCTATCCAATTACACGAGTGTCCAAGTGTTTACTTTGTTCCAATTTTTTTTCCTAAAAAATGGTGACATGCCCTCCTACTGTTGGGTCTACACATGATCACACACTGTTTTGGAAACATCAGATAACTTCTCCTAAATTGGATATTTTTTTCTCCTTTAAAAAAAATAAAATAACAAAGGCATGAGAAAAATGGGCCTGTGAAAATAAGTGCTACTATGGGCCTTTTGATTTTTTCAAAGAAGAAATCCTCCTTCTTTTCTTGCTACATAAACCCAACAAAATGTCACAGTTCCATATTTTCGATATTGAGAAAGAACAACAGAGACATCCAACATAAGCGGGCGCAAAAATCATGGGTACGATGGACACACGATTTTTCTCTGTAGACATCCTCCTCCCTTTTCTCTCGTATAACGACCAGTTAAGAGCAATAACACCGGTGCCGGCTAGGCAAGTTAAGAAAACATGAGCCTACATAAACCCAACAAAATGTCGGTTCCCACATTTCGAGACATTGAAGAACAGAGAGATCAACAGAAACAGGCCCACAAAAATCACGAGTACGATGGACGCACCTGATTTTCTTCAATAGATATCCTCCATTTTCTTGTGATAGCCACCCAGATTACACTGCTGAAAAAAAGACTTTTAGCGGCGTTTAATAAACGCCGCTATACCTGTCAAAAACGCCGCTAATTACTTTTGCAACGTTTAGTACCAAACGTCGAAGATGCGGCTGTCGCTGTATCTTTATGACGTTTTAAAAAGGTCGTGATATTAGCATAGGCGGCGTTTCTAAATGTCCGTACATGACGTCACTATGACTTTAGCGACGTTTTCAAAACGCCATCATATCTTTTTAAAAAAGTTGACCGTTAACTTTTGGAGTTTAGGTGGCGTTTTAAAATGCCGTGAAATCCCAAATTTTTTTTTTTGTTTGAAAAAAAAAAATTTGTCAGAGCAATGTGAGGAAAAATGTGAGATATATAACCACATTCTAACAAAATAACAGAAGAAAATCATGTGCATCTCAAACTAGACTTCTCACAAAAAAAAAGTGTAGATAATTTTAATACAAACACAAATTCTGTCTAGAAGTAATGAAAGGCTGTGAATTCATTTGTCTTAAACATCTCATGGAGCAAGCCATGAGATGGTCCCCCTCCCCCCCCCCCCCCCAAAAAAAAACAAAGAAAAAATCATTACAAACATGGCTCTCCCCTCCCCCAAACAAAGAAAAAATCATTACAAACATGGCTCTCGCAAGTGACATCCAGCTTATCACATTTAAAAAGCTCTGGAATTCAAATTGCAGATAGATAATGGATTTCAGGTACCAGAACTTATTAAAAGATCTGCACCTCACAGACATCGACAATTTAGGTCAAAAATCACATCTAGAGTGATTAACTTCGGAGGATGATAAAAGCGTACAAGATAATGACATAAAACCAACACCTAGGAAAAGCATATGTACATAAATATCATACGCTTGCCATCCCTCCAGTGCATTATCTCATATCCCCTTACTAAAATGTTTACTAAAATGTGATCTGAAGAAGTTAGATGCCAAGCTGATTCAACCCAACCTGCATAAATGTACAAAATCAATCAAGAAAAAAATTAGTTTACCTATCCAAGATTAAGAAAAGTACCTAAATTATGTCTTAATATAGGGTAATGAAAAGACACATAACCACACAAATTTTAAAGCAGAGGTTATCAAAAGCGTTTACATATCAAGTTGGACAAACCATTATACCCACTGCAAGAACATAATATAGCTTGTCTCAGTACACAAAACAATAAAACAGTGCCAAGATGTTAATAGATTTAGTAGCCTGCTTCAAAAGCAAAATGGACACTAATTTGTTTCATTCCTACGGAACACTTGTAAGATCTATTGATATTCTTGTTAAAATGTGGTTATGTATCTTCAAGCAGTTTCACCTGTGTTCGTAATTGCATTGATGCTAGATTATCATAGGTGTAACTGCTTGGAACAGTTTCTAACCCTCTTTAACTATTTTAATTCAGTAATTGCCAATCTAATTTTTTCACTCGCGCACACGTGGTGTGTGCCAACATTTCTAGTATTCTTTAATGACAACAAAGCAGTCAAATAAACCAAACTACTACCGGCAACCTAATCCCTTTTTATAAACCTTTCTGGTTGTCCAAGCTCAACTAAACAAGATGGTGAATATTTGGAGTTCTCCAATCAGCTCAACAGTTTTTGGAGTGCTCCAATTCAGGAGGCTCAAAGTTTTTAGGGTGCTCCAAGCCTCAATGCTTTGAAGCTCCTTGCCAAGACCAAGTCAGCAAGTTTATAGCTTCTACCTACTTTCCCCTTCTTTTGCTCTCATCCAATTCTCCTCATTCCCCCTAATCAATAAGTGCTGTAAATAAGGAACGTCTTTTGGAGGCTCAATCCCTCTTCTTCATAATATTTTTCTTTCCTTTTCTCCTTCGTCTTCTTCTCCCTTTTATTTTTATTTATTTATTTGAACAAGTAGAATAAATTAGAAACGACACCAATTGGGCACTGCCCATAAACCCCCCAAAAAATACTCAATGGCTAACAATAGCTAAATCCTCACACTCTTTCCGACAATCATAATTGATAGAACATTGAAGACTTTTAAGTCTTATCTCCTTCCTATGCATGTAATTCTCCTTCCCTTTTTGCTCCTCACTACACAGGCTTTCTAACTCGATCTTTTATAAATATCCCCCTTAAGTTACATACCCTTTGACTCAAAACCCCCAGAAGTCACTCCCAGAAAATCACACATACCACTCATATTATGTTTTATCCAGTCAAACCACTCTTCCTCCTTTCCACCACCTCCAACCTTGTATTCTTCCCCTACCCTAATTACAGACAAATATGACCAATAACCATATCATCAACTCAATTTGTTGCAAACCTCCTCTAACTTAAACCGACTTCTGTCAACACCTTCCCTGAACTGACAGAGTCAGCTTCTAAACTACTAGCCAAAAAACACTCTCATGATCCAAAGTTTGCATAATCATCCTCTCCAAAATAAAAGAGGCTTTTGGGAAATTTCTGAAAGAGAGAGTCCAGACTGGTAGAGAGAGAAGGGGAAGTTAATATTGCACAAAGAAAAAATTAATAGTTGGCTAGTGCACACAAGGCCACCAAATCTAGCAAGCCAAGAGAGGTGAGCTAAAATGACTAGAATGTTGGTGACACGAAATGAGCAATAGGCAAGCTTAAATGGGTAAGAGGGGGTTCGATGTAGCTAAGAAGATGTAGCCTTTATCAGACATAAAGAACTAAAGCTGACAATGGTAATCAATCAAAAACATGATATGGAGGGGGAAAAAAAAATCTGAACTTTGCATTGCTAGCAAACAACTAGTAGTTCAATTTAAACACAGCTAAAGCACACCATAAGGTCTAGGAATAGGTAAAATTGGTGTTCAAGAACAAACAATACAGCAGAATAGGTAAAATTGGTGTTCTCCTAAAAGAGAGTCGCTAGTACAACCAAATTAACAATGATATGTCAAAAAGATAGAACAAAATAGTTTTCAGAGTCATAAGGTCTAGGAACTGATACCTGTAAGGCTCCTTACAAGCAGATCGAACTTCAGTTTTCAGAGTCATAAGGTCTAGGAACTGATCATCCTCAATCTTCTTCATTAAAATTTTGTTTGCCTAATACAATGAGAAGAGCTTGAGCATTTGAGTACATGAACGACAAGTTTTCACAAAAACAAATAAAAATATACCTCTAGATGGCTGATGACTTGGCAGGCTGGTACATCACAAGATTAATTTTAATAAAAGCTGGATTCACAATCTATGATGTATCATCAAATAAAGGTCAAGGAACAAGATCAAGCATCATAAACCCAATGTTGCAACATCAGACTTCAATAAAATAAATAGAAAATAAATGAAGCACATAGGAAACGTGCCAAGTTGAGATATTTATTATCAACAGTAGACATACATCAGGGTTTTTAACTTCAGCATCGTTTAGCTTGGTCATGGAGAAAACGTATGGTGAAAATTCAACCCAAAGACACAAGAATACATTATGAAACATTGAATTCAAATGTAAGCCTAAAAAACAATCATGTGGGAATATTTTCACGCTACACACACACACACACACAAAATACCAAAGCAGTAAAAAAAAAATTAATAAATTCTTCATAGCAAGAGGAATATTTTCATTTTGAAAATTAAAAAACAAAGAAAAAAAGAAAAGCAGTAGTAGAAGGTTGGAAACTAACCTCATCATCATCCTCCATACGTGTTTTCTCAACAGATGCTTGCTAATTATTAACAGAAAATCTGCACAAAATAGCTATAAGTCTAGCCATCTTCCATGGAATCAGAGTAATCAGAAGTAAAGATCTGACAAAACTACATAATCAATGTGTGAGAATAAGAATGTTGAAATGGATGGGTAACCAAAAAAAAATTAGAGGATCAATTTAGAAACCTATATGTACGCATCAAATTATCAAAGGCTTTTTGAGTGCATAGTGTAGTGGATAATACTAGCTAAGATTGTTTAGCTATGCAAAATAAAGACCAGAAGCTGCACTAAATAAAAGGAGTGGACTGGTTCAACTCAAAGCAACCTACAAGCAAGGAGAAAGTTTTTCATAAAAGAAGAAAATCATTTAGAAAGACTCAAGGCTGCAAAAAGAAGACATAAAATTATTGCATTGAAGATATAGCCACGATCCCATACATGGTACTCAACCGTAAGTAGTTCTTGAAATAGCTTTTTTTAGTGCAGATGCATAGTTAGAAAAGTATGAAGACTCCAACAAAAGGAACACAACCTATGGCCTCACTTAGTCTTGGCTTGTAGATGTACATGGAGATGCTCTCAACTTTACAGCATGTGTGTAAAACCATGGTCAGGACACGGAAAGCCAGCTCTTAGGTTTCTAGCAGAAAATAATCTATTTCACATTCAAGTATGCACACAAGTGCGCAAGTACCCCAAACCCAAAATTATGAAAGTGGCTTATCTTGTGTCCACATGATATTACCTGCCTTCAAGTCCAAGAAGTAAAGAAAGCTCTAAATGCATCTTCCAAAGCGGATTAGAACATTAGCACATTAATTTAAACCCTTTGTAGGTAGAAAAAGCAAAGAAGAGGGAGGGAAGGAATCATCAAAAAACAGGCAATAACCAATATTTATTCCCTTTCAGTTTACCCTGAATGTCAATTCCTCACCCAAGTCTCTGTGGTTAGTCCAATTGTATGATGACCCAAGGAAGTACTGGTTCTCAATGTAAATGAAATGTTGGGCAGCACAGATTGCCTTTACATATGCAGTATGTATACTCATGTCTATTAGGACATTCTTCCTACATACCAGGTCCTGTTATAATGAAGGGAAGATACTATGAAGCACACCTCATAAACAAGATTGACAGAAAAATAATCAAGGGGCAAATCACAATCAAAATTTTCTCTCACCCTGCTTGTGGCATCTTTTGGGTCTTTTGGAAACCCCTTCACAGAATTGGAATCAATTGAACGAAAAACCTATAATTTTTAAATAAGTTAGTCAATAAAAATTGAGTATTTAATAATTTTGAATATCTAATTTAACAGCCTTCATAAACTAACATACCTGGACATGCCAAGCTTCTGGACCATCCTCATTTAGGCAAGACACATCTGTAATTCCAATGATGTCGAGAATTCTATCAATTATGAGTAGTAAATTAAGCAAACACATATAAACCATGAAACAAAGGAGGGAGCTTTTACTTGAGGGAGTCGAATTTGGAAATTAAGAGCGAATTTGGAGATCACATAGGGTCGTCGACCTAGAGCATGAGATTCAAGCCTTGAAGGTAAAAAAATGAAATATAAATAAATAAAGTGTGTGAGAGAGAGACAAGAGAATACATACCAATGTTAGGGTTTACGAGGGCAACAACTTGTTTAGCAAATTCGAGCTCTCTAGAATCCCTGGTTCCTTATATTATAGTGTGCTTCGACATTGATGCTCTGCAGATTCGAGCTCTCGCCGGTGTGCTTCGACATTGATGCTCTGCAAATTCGAGCTCTTGCCGGTGGAGGAGTTGGGATGAGAGTGAGATGAGTAGCGGAGTCGGAATGAGAGTGAGATGAGTAGCGTGAAGATGGAGAGAGAGAGAGAGATTTGAACGTGAAAATGAGAGAAGAGGGAAAAAAAAATTATAGGCGCCAAAGGTCTGAGGAAAATTGGAAAAATTGGGAATTTTGGACTATTTGTGAGAATATATATTGATCACATTTATGGGATTTTATTTATTTTTTGTTAAAATAAATTTTAGTTATTAAGGTTGAAAATTTATTTGTTTCATTTTTATTTTAATGAAAAAAATTTATTATTATTATTTTTTATTTGCTAGAATTAGGGGTAATGTTCTAATAAAAATATTTTCTATTAAAATAAAGTTAATTTTTTGTGGTCAATGAAAAATATTTTTCTGTGGCCCATTTTTTTTGATTACTAAAAATCAGGAACTAATTTTTTGTGGTTCAGGAAAGGGAGCGACAGTAGTGGTGAAGGTGGTGGATAAGAGGTGGTGGTGGTGGTGGTGGTGGTGGTGAAGGAGGTTAGTGATAAAGTTGTGGCTGTGGTAAATGAGATGGAGTGGCATTGGTGGAGGAGAGGTAATGGTAGTAGTAGTGACAGTAGTGGTGGTAGTAGTAGTGGAGTGGTGGTAATGGTGGTAGTAATAGTAGTTGTAGAGGTGGAGTGGCAACAGTGGTAGTAGTAATGGTAGTAGAATGGCATTTGTAGTAGTGGAGAAGATAAGTGGTAAGAGAGAGAGATAAGTGAGAGATAGATAAAGATAGAGATAGAGAGAGAGAGAGAGAAAGAGAAAGACAGAGTGATGAACGAGAGTGAGATAGAGAGAGACAAAGTGGTAGTTAAAAGTGCATTTTCTTATAGTGGATTTATAAATCGAAAGAGAGCTCAGAATAAAGAAGAGGAAGGAAGTGAGCAAGGCATACGATTGGGAAGAGAGAGAGAAAGAGAGATGGACAAACAGACAGGAAGACAGAAAGAAATAGAGAGAGAAGAGTGATAAGTGAGAGAGAGAGAAAGAGAGCGAAAAAAGATGAACGAGAGAAAAAGACATAGAAAGAGAAAGAGAGAGGTGAGTGAGAGAGATAGAAAAAAGAAAGATGTGCAAGAGAGATAGAGAGAAGAGAATGAGCGAGAGAGACAGAGAGATGAGAGAAAGAGAGAAGAGAGATGAGCGAGAGTGACAGAGAAAGAAGAGAGATGAACGAGAGACACAGAGGGAAAGAGAAAGAGAGAGAGATAGAGACAGAGATAGAGCAGATGTATGCATGAGGAGAATAGTGATGAGTGAGAAAAAGAAAGAGAAGAGAGAGAAAGAGAGACATGAAGATGAAAAAATGGGTGAAAAGAGAAATGTCATATTAAAAGAGTAAGACGACGTCGTTTTTTTTTTGTTTTTTTTTTGCGATAGAAAAATACAGTTGTATTTTTTCAAACAATTCTGTGACTGTATATATATGAAACCGTCTCAAAGCCACAATATTTTTTTTTTGGTTGCAATGGTGCCTATTACAATCGCAAAAAACTCACTTTTTGTTTTTCCGACTGCAGCTGGTGTCGTCGCAAAACTTCTATATAGTATAATATTAAAATTTAGATTGGGAGATTAGAGCTCCCACAAAGCTTGAGGTTAAAAACCTCCTTTTGCTTAATATATAGTATAGATAGATAGATAGATAGATAGATAGATATAGACATATAGATAGATAGATATAGATATGGCACATACCATTTATATGACACAAGGACCAAAGTACCGGGACAATTGTTGCAATTTGCCTTCATCTAAATTAAAGGGATTTAAAAAGTAAAAAAAAAAAATTATAATATTAAAAAATGTTCACTAAAAAAATATGGATTAAAAATTAAAAATTAATTATTGAAAACTCCATACAAAACAAGGTAATGCTTTCTATTAATTTTGAAAATTAAAAAATTATTATTAATTTTTCCTCTGTTTTTTTCTCACAAATTTATTTTATTTTTTATTTTTTTTTTATTTTATTTTATTTTTTTTTTTGGAGAGGGGTTTTGACCTGCGATTTTTTTAAAATGGGTGTTCTAGACGGAAAGGGTAGAATTGGTTCAGACAATGAGAAAAAGTGCTTATGCAAGGAGCGCCTTCACTATGAGAAAAAATAGTCGGTTTTGCATAGGATACCTTCTTGGATAATAGCTTCAATACTGGCATGCATGAAGGGCTTAAGTGTGAGACATATGAGAGGGGCTTTAGTGCGAAAATAAAAGAAATGGTTTACAGAGTGTCTTCTTGCTTCACGACTTCAATACTTATGAGAGAAGAGTAGGCTCAAATGTGAGAGAGAAATGAGGGTTTGTAAGAAGTGTCTTTTTAGGTCACGACTTGAGTGTCCGTGCACATGAAAATAAGTGATAAGGGTCAGAGTGTGTCTCTTGGGGTGATGGTTTCAGTGCTCCGAAACGCAAAACTATAGCATTTTAATAAAGAGAAATAATTAGTGATAAAATATTTTTGTCTCCTTAAATACAAGAACAGAGAATTTATTATTGGTGACGAAATATTTTTGTCTTCCACAACATAACCTTATGAGACGAAAAATATATTCATCGCGCAATCAATCAGAATTTATTAGTGACGAAATATTTTCATCTCCCACAACTTATTCTTCCAAGACAAAAATATATTTGTCGCCAATTTAATAGAAAGATGAAACGGCATCGTTCGTCGCAAAAAATAAATATATTTTGTGACAAAAATGTTAGTCTCCAATGAGCTAAAATAATTTGCGCCAATGCAAATGAAATTGGCGCCTGAATTTTGTAGACGAAATTTTTTTTCGTCTCCTATACGTTTGAGAAAAATTAAAACAAACGACAAAATTAATATTTTGTCATCTTCGGGTTAAATTTTAAGTCACCAAATTTTGTCACAATAGCCTAGATTTCTTGTATTTTGTTTCCTTGTTTAATTATTATTATTATTTTTTCCTTTTTGTGGAGAGGGGTTTACTATGAGAAAGAATAGTAGCTTTGCACAAAATGTCTTCTTGGATAACAATGTTTGCATGCACAAACGGCTTAAATGTGAGAGAGAATAGAGAAACTTCAGTGCGAAATAGAAGAGATGGTTTATAGAGATTGTTTTCTCGAGTCACAGCTTCAATACTTGTGAGAGAGGAGACTCAAGTGCGAGAGAGAAATGAGGATTTGTAGAGGGTGTCTTTTCGGGTCACGACTTTAGTATTTGTGTGTGTGTGAAAGAAAGTGATTAAGATAAGAGCGTCTCGTAGTTTCTGACGACATTTTAATAAAGAGAAATAATTAGTGAGAAAATATTTTCGTCTCAAACTCATATGTTTGTTGCCTAATCAACAATAATACAAAAACAATGTTGTGTGGAGATGGAGAATTTATTGGTGATGAAATATTTTCGTCTCCTTCAACTTAACCTTATGAGACGAAAATATATTCGTCGCACAATCAATCAAAATGCAACACGGCACATGGAGAATTTATTAGTAACGAAATATTTTCGTCTCCCAAAACATATCCTTTCGAGACAAAAATATATTTGTCGCCTAATTAATAGAAAGACAAAACGAGCATGAAGGGTTTATTGGTGATGAAATATTTTCGTCTTCCATAACTTATCCTTCCCAAATAAAAAATATATTTGTCACCAAATAAATAAAAAAATGAAACGACATCGTCTAATAAGTTTGGAATTTATTGGTGACGAATTCCTTTTGTCGCAAAAAACTTTAAATTTTGTGACAAAAATGTTCGTCTCCAACGAGCTAAAATAATTGGCGCCAACAAGAAAAAAAATTGGTGCCTCTTTTTTTTTTTCTGAGAAATTTATTTTTTCGTCTCCTATAGTTTTGAAAACAATTAAAAGAAACAACAAAAGTAATATTTGGTCATGTTTGGGTTACATTCTAAAACGAAAATAAATTTTATCACCAAATTTTAAAAATTAATTATTGAAAACTCCATACTAAACCAATGTTTTCAAAACCGGACCGGTGAGCGAACCGGAAAAGGGACCGGGTGGACGGGTCACCGGTTCAACCGCCGGGTCAAAGCGGTCGAACTGTGACGTCATAATTAATATTATATAATTAAAAAATATAATTATAAATTATAAAAAAATAAAAAAATATATAAATAATAAAATAAAAATAAAAATTGTTGCATAATATTTATTAATAATGTTTTATAAAGTCTTAATTGATAAAAAAAAGTCACTTATTTTAAAGAAATTAAATTTTTTAAACATTCCCTCCAAATAAATTGATTGAATGCTAGATTTAATTTTGGAGAGAAATGAAATTTTCAACTCTCCCTCCAATCAATATGTTTCAAATTATTTGATTGAATCCCACATAGAATTTTGTAGGTTCTCTTTGAAAAATCTTTTCCTATAAATAGGAATAGACTTTCATATTGTTTTCAAGCTTTCAATGAGACTCTTCCTTATGAGAAGAGACTCTTGAAATAAGAATTTTTAGTCAAAATTTTGAAATATATATATATATATATATAAGAAAGAAAGAAAAGAAAGAAAGAAAATTAAAAAAAAAGAAAAATTGAAAAAAAAAAAAAAACTGACCGGTTTTGGCCGGTTAGACCACTGGGTCACCGGTTTCTTGGTTCGACGATGGGTCGGGTTTTCGGTTTTGGCTAATCCGGTTTCGGGGTTGACCGAACTGAACTAGGCAGTCCAACCGGTTCGGCCGTGATGCAGTCCGGGTTTGAAAACAATGTACTAAACAAGGTAATGTTTTCTATTAATTTTGAAAATTACAAATTTTTTATTATTTGTTTCTTTGTATTTTTTCTCACAAAAAAAATAGCTACATTAATTATCTTTTTTTTTTTTTTTTTTTGGAGAGAGGTTTTGACCTTCAATTTTTCTGAAATGGGTGTTCTAGATGGAAAGGGTAGAGTTGGTTCAGACAATGAGAAAAAGTGCTTGCATGCAAGAGGGGCCTTCACTGTGAGAAAGAATAGTGGGTTTGCATAGGGTGCCTTCTTGGATAATAGCTTCAATGTTGGCATGTACGAAGGGCTTAAGTGTGAGACAAAAGAGATAGCCTTTAGCGCGAAATAAAAGAAATGGTTTACAAAGTGTCTTCTTGAGTCACGACTTCAATACTTGTGAGAGAGGAGTAGACTCAAGTGCGAGAGAGAAATGAGGGTTTGTAGAAAGTGTTTTCTTGGGTCACGACTTCAAGGTTCATGTACATGAAAATGAGTGATAAACATCAGAGTGTATCTCTTGGGGTCACAGTTCCAATGCTTTGAAACACAAAACCACGGCATTTTAATAAAGAGAAATGATTAGTGATAAAATATTTTTGTATCCTTCAATTCCAGAACAAAGAATTTATTATTGGTGATGAAATATTTTTGTCTTCCACAACTTAACCTTATGAGACGAAAAATATATTCGTCACGCAATCAATTAGACTTTATTAGTGACGAAATATTTTCGTCTCCCACAACTTATTCTTCTGAAACAAAAATATATTTGTCGCCTATTTAATAGAAAGATGAAATGACATTGTCTGCATGATGGAGTGTTTATTGGTGTCAAAATATTTTCATCTTCCATAACTTATCCTTCGCAGACAAAAATATATTTGTCGCCTAATAAATGCAAATATGCAACGATATCGTTTAATAGGTATGGAATTTATTGGCAACGAATTACGTTCGTCACAAAAAAAATTATATTTTGTGACAAAAATATTTGTCTCCAATGAGCTAAAATAATTCGCGCCAATGCAAATGAAATTGGCGCCTCATTTTTGCACACAAAATTTTATTTTCGTCTCCTATACTTTTGAGAAAAATTAAACCAAACGACAAAATTAATATTTCGTCATCTTTGGATTAAATTTTAAAACAAAATTTTTTTTGTCACAATAGCACAGATTTCTTGTATTTTTTATTGATTTTAACCATTTGGTGATGAAATTTGGTTTTCCTCTCTAAAAATAATACATTTGGAGACGAAATTATTTCCTCTTTAAAATTTTTTACAATGGTGACGACAAATTTCGTCTCCAAAATGACGCCAAATCTTCCACCAAATTTTCCAAGGGCGGGAAATTGTTTTGTGATTTAAAAATAAAATTTAGAGACTAATAAAATTTTCGTCACCTATTGTTTTATTTGATTTTAAGCATTTGGTGACGAAATTTGGTTTTCCTCTCTAAAAATAATACATTTGGAGACGAAATTATTTCCTCTCTAAAATTTTTTACAATGGTGACGACAAATTTCGTCTCCAAAATGGCGCCAAATCTTCCACCAAATTTCCCAAGGGCGGGAAATTGTTTTGTGACGAAAAATAAAATTTAGAGACGAATAAAATTTTCGTCACCTATTGTTTTATTTGATTTTAAGCATTTGGTGACGAAATTTGGTTTTCCTCTCTGAAAATAATACATTTGGAGACGAAATTATTTCCTCTCTAAAATTTTTTACAATAGTGACGACAAATTTCGTCTCCAAAATGGCGCCAAATCTTCCACCAAATTTTCCAGGCGGAAATTGTTTTGTGACGAAAAATAAAATTTAGAGACGAATAAAATTTTCGTCACCTATTGTTTTATTTGATTTTAAGCATTTGGTGACGAAATTTGGTTTTCCTCTCTGAAAATAATACATTTGGAGACGAAATTATTTCCTCTCTAAATTTTTTTACAATGGTGACGACAAATTTCGTCTCCAAAATGGCGCCAAATCTTCTACCAAATTTTCCAAGGGCGGGAAATTGTTTTGTGACGAAAAATAAAATTTAGAGACGAATAAAATTTTTGTCACCTATTGTTTTATTTGATTTTAAGCATTTCATGACGAAATTTGGTTTTCGTCTCTGAAAATAATATAATTGGAGGCGAAATCTTATTTTCATCACTAAAACATGCATATTTGGAGACTAAATATTTTTTCGTCACGCGTTTTCGTCACCATAGACCTTTTTTGTTGTAGTGAATACTGTGAAAATCTTGCGAATCTGTTAACTAAGGCCTTGACGAGAGATAGGCTCTGAAAAACATCGATGGGTTATAAGATCATGAACTATGTATGAGAATACCCAACCTAGGGACTAGAGATCTTGTAATTAGGTTTAATGGAAAGAACAAATCATATGGTGGTTGTAAAAAATGCACTTTTTAATATTTGTTGTCCATCCCTATGATGTAAGTGCATTTGTCCTGTAATATTGGAGGGTTGAGTTTTTATACTTTTAATTAAATTCTGTAGCTCTTGTTGAGTGAGGTGTGTAAATTACAGGAACATCTTTGACAGATTTCACTTATGTGAGCATGGAAGTGGGGCCGCTTTCAATAAGAACAAGACTTATTCTCAAATATGCTCATAAAAACTGGGATTAGCACAAGGCCGCAATGTGCTGGCTATTAAAAACTCATGTCAACACATGGATTATTATGTGTGAGCAGTAATACTTTATTTATCTTAAGTAATCATAGTTCAAGTTTGAGACCACTACTAACTCTGGAGTAGAGGTTGTTTTTTCACTAATGAAGGTTCAATACAAAGCACACCTTCATGATGCATACTGTCTATCTTTGGCTGGTAATCTCTCTTGTCCTTGTTGATATTAAAATGAGTAGGGGATTGTTGGACCATTTTAATATCTTTTATTTATTATTTTTTTTTTTGTGACTTTTTTGATCTTGTTCACGAATCTTATTTTGCCTTGTTCATGAATCTCATTTTGTTTGGTGAATAAAGATTCATTGTTTTTTGGTGACTTTTTGTCTTGCTCATGAATGGAAATTAATTGGAAGTTCATGGACTTAGTGGTGAGTTAATATTTGGAGACTTTCCATTTTCTCTAGTTTAATGGTCATTATTATTTTTTGGTGTAAATTGTAAGGTTCTAGGAGCCTTTAAATAGTTCCTCTTATCTACTCTTTTCTACACCAACTATTTTTTATACTTAAGAAATTACTAGTCAAAGAATGGTGTTTTTTTCTTAGTGGAGCTTTAGGTTCACCATCTTGTACAGAGTTGGCCTGAACTATACGACAAGTGATTGGACTATTATATCTTGGAGGGGACAAGTCATAGTTTTGTGATTGCTACATCGGTATTTGGGTTTTTCCTACCATAGTGGGTTTGATCTCCTTAAAGAAAATGAGATATCCATGCCTTAGCCTAATCTATTTGTATCTCATTTTCTTTACATTATTTATCAATAAAATATAATTCTTCTGGTATTTTCACCAACAATTACTTTTCAACAGATGGCGCCTCAACCACCTCATCACCTCTATCTTTAACACTATTCTTATAGATCTTCCATAGATTCAACACTGATCTGTGATTTTGGGACAGATCTGAGAGAGATCTGAAAAAGAGTTCACATTAGATAGCCTTAAATTTAAGAACAACTTCTAGAAAAATCAAAATAAAAAAGAACCTCCCACAAACAAAGTCCAAAATCGAGAATATATATATATATATAGATATATATTGTGTAGTGACTAACCCCAAGCTCTTTTGCCTCACACAAATCGATATGGGAATTGACAGCCAAGTCCAAGAGCTCGGGGAAGAACTTGAAGAATCTGGGAATGAGCTGCGCAGATAATTGCTTTGCATTAATGCTCTTGCTTTTGACTGCCTTAATGAT
Source organism: Camellia lanceoleosa (assembly GCA_025200525.1). Taxonomy (NCBI): domain Eukaryota; kingdom Viridiplantae; phylum Streptophyta; class Magnoliopsida; order Ericales; family Theaceae; genus Camellia; species Camellia lanceoleosa. The sequence goes on from CM045772.1 coordinate 6,030,562, forward strand.
GCTTCAGTAATCATCTACATGTTGTTTCAATTCAAAAAAAAAATCAAATTAACAAGCATACAAAACCATAACAAATTGAAATGGAAGAACAACACCCTAGAAATTGAATTAGAGTGGAAACAATTTACGAACTTGAGACTTGTCTTTGACCTCACTCAATCGCTTGCCATATTCGAGAGTTGTTCGATGTCTTTGGTATTGTCGTATTTGAGGCATTAATCGGATTTCTGGTTTCTGAAATTTGGCCAAGGTCTCAGCTCTAGTTTTGATCGAAGCAAATGTAAATGTATGGTTAGGGTTTTGAAGGCAAAGAAACCTTAGAAAATTGGAGCTTTGTCGGCGTTGACGACGGAAGAAGAGCGGAGCAGAAAGAGAGTTCACCAGTGGGTGTGGCTGAACTTTGACTAGATTTGTTACAAAATCTGACCAGATTTGTTGCGAAGTCTGGATCCTTTATTGAGAAATAACGGTGGTACTAGAGGAGTGAGATAGATAGAGAGAGAGAGAGAGAGAGAGAGAGAGATCGACGACATCTTTAGATTTTTCAACGGAGACCAACAGCGAGATCAACGACTACGACAAGATCTTTCGACCTTGCCGCCCGCCGCTGCCAACTGCACCACCGTTCTACATTCATTATTATCATTATGATCTACGATCGAAGATCTGAGAAAAGAGGAGTGACAGAGAGACAGAGAGAGAGATTTGAGGAAATGAGTGAGAATAAGAGAGATCTAAGGAGTTGAGAGAGAGAAAGAGGGAGAGAATCATAAATAAAGAGAAATAAAACGGTTCTAAAAAACACAGAAATAACCTGTAAATTTTTGGCCCAGAGAGGCAGAGACCCTCTCTCTTTCTCTCTCTCTCTCTCTCTGAGATTTTCGGTAATGCTTCCGCTCTCGGAGACTTTTTTTTATATTTTTAAAGTATAGATTTAGACTTTTTATGTTTGAAATAAGAGTTTTGAGAGTTTATCTCCTCTGAATTTGGCATAGATTTTTAAATTTTCAACATCTTCAATAGTTTTCTTCTTTCTCAACCTTTTTTCCATATCATTATGGGTGTCCTTCCTTCTTCGGTGGCAATGGTGGTGGAGTTGGACAGTAGCAACGGGGACGACGTCAACGGGGACGGCGAGCTTTCAAGCAGCTTGCTTTCCAGACTAGATCTTTGAGCAGATCGATGGTTTTACCTGGATCGCAACTGTTATTTTTGGCGATTTTCTTTTTTGTTGTTTGTTTGTTTGTTTGTTTTTTTTTGTTTTGTTGTTTGGTTGGGATGGCTCGTTGGAGTCTTGATTATGTACTGTTATTGTCTTTTATTAATATAATGTTTCCTATGTTCTAAAAAAAAAAAAAAAGATATAAAACGCGCGTGAGAGAGATGGAGAGATATTTTGATTATTTTGTAGGAGTTTGTCATTATGGACATAGTATTTTAGAATGTAGACCTTTGGGTAAAGAAAATTTAAATTTAAATTCATGAATCGAGTGCCCAAAAATCAATTTTCAAAAAATTTGAGTTCAAAAAAACAAGATGAATATGGTTCAAACATATAGTTATCAATATCCAATCCTCTTAATTTTTTGTATGAATATTTTACTCAACAAGTCATACAATGTGAATGGCTCAAATAATCTAAATTGATTCCCAAAATAAACCCGTCACGCAATTCAAATCGATCCCAAAATAAACTCACCAAACTTAGGGATAAGCTCCCTTTTATACCTTGTCTCTCCATATTTCTCCACACTTTTTTATAGGACTCAATTCTAAACTTGAATCATCTACTTTTTAGACATCATAGTAAAGGTTATTCATACAAAATATTATTCTAGTAGACAATTATAAATATATAAATAAATAACATTTTATTTTAAAAAATAAATAATTTAAATTACAAATACATTTATTATTTATTTTATAAAATAAAATATAATTTTTTTTTTGGGGAATTGACCAGTAAATCCCATTTTATCATCTTGTAGATCATGTGGTCCTAATTGTTTTCTTTTAAACCATTTAGTCCTTTGGGTTGTTTGTTTACTATTTTGCCATTAAAGTGTTAATTTGAATTTGTAGACCCACATGTATTTATGGAAAGGGGTGTGTGAGATTCACGTTCCAAAAAAAGGTAATAGTACTCTTTTTCTGTGACGTGGGTTATGACGTGAATTTGACACTTTTTTTTTTATTTTTTCCATGACGTGGATGGGTGTTTGTATGTCACGCTGATAAAAAAAGTACACTAATACTTTTTTTAATTTAGTAAGTGTGTAACACTCACAACATGAGACGTGAGTTATGACGTGAACCCTAGTATTTTGACATTTTTTTATGCGCATTTGACGGAGGTTGTGACGTGAACACGAGATCATTGCCTTTGTTTGCTTCACTTTATCTTCTTAGAACACTGTCAAATTTCAATCTGACTCTGGAACACATCGGCTATGGAGGCAGCTTTGTTACATTCGTCTCCAGATCAATCAATCTCTCCCAACAAGTAGTTCACAAACCCTAAGAGAAACAACCAGCCTCTCATTTAACGAAGCTTTGAGAACTTCACTCATTCGAACTTCCATGGCGGTCTTCTTCACGCGCCTCGTCGTTCTCTCTCACTTCTCAATCCTCAGCCACCTCTTCTTCCTCTTCCAATCCCTAAACCTAACATTAACCCTCTCAGTGAACACCGAAAGAAATCGAAAACCGAAAGAAATCGAAGACTGTCAACAAAAACAGATCTGAAATCATTTAGGTTGTAACAGATCTGAATTCACATATCTGAATTCACAAAAACAGATCTGAATTCACAGATCTGAAATCGGTTTTTGATTTCTTTCCCTTAATTGGTTTGTAACCCTCTCAGCCACCTCTTAGTTTGTTAATACTAACCCTCTCAAAAACCGAAAGAAATCGAAGACACCAGTGAATTGAGATTCAAAACCAGATCTGAAATCGACGGAGTGTGTGCTTATTGGACCATCAATTAGCAGGTACTGCAGGTACGACGTGGGTTGTGATGTGAACACGAGAATCGGTGGGATTGGTTGAAGCATCACCCGTCAATCGGAGGCATGTTGTTTCATGTTGCGTGGGGTTGGATGATTGAAACATTGCAATTTCGGGATTGTACAGATTGAGGGAATATTTGACGATATTGTTCGTTGTTGGGTTGACGTTGTTGTTCATTGTTGACGTTGTTGGGAATAATTGTTGGGTTTAATTGCTGGGTTTAATAACTGTTGTTCATTGTTCACGTTGTTTCATTGTTCATGATGTTGGGAATAATTGTTGGGTTCACGTTGTTGTTCGATGATTGAAACATTGCAATTTTGGGATTGCACAAATTACCAATTGTGGATCAGTAAAAGTATCTCACAAAATCTGCATTCAATCCCAATATACACCTCTATAAAAAAAACAAAAAAAGGAGCAAACCTGTCCACTCACTCACATATCACATAATTCAAAATAGGACCTGACTGTTCACAAAACATGCCAAATAGGACTTGCTAATCCAAAAGAATAAATGTGAGACCAAATGGAGTAATAAATTGGTAAATAAGACTTTCTGATAATTTTTTCTTTTTTTTTATATTTATAAATGTTCAATAAAATTTATTTTTTATATGAATAACTTTTATCACAAATAAACCTACAGGACAGGCAGCTCGAATTATTTTCAGTACAAAAAGATAAGGTACGGAGGTAAGTCTATCCCAACCCTAAATGCTTTGTCCCCCTGTTTGTAGACGTAAGGATCCTCGAGAGTGATATTTGAAGGCTTGCAATTAGATGTGTCAAAAAAAGAAAAAATCATTATCTATTCCTACGATTTTAATTTTAATCACAGGGGGTGAGGGAGTTTCGAAATAGAAAGAAAGCCGAGGAGAGAGAGAGAGAGAGAGAGAGAGAGAGAGAGTGTGTGAGAGTTTGGTTTTTCGATCGTCTTTCTTTCCAGATCACATTGCATCCCATCTTCCACTTTCTTTCACATTAAAAGGTCAGCATTTGTTCTCTATTTCCCCCTTGTTCTATGCTATTTTTTAGTTCTTGGGTTTGAATGTACAAGTCAGGTGTGACTCTGTAGTTCATTCATGCGATTAAATAATTTAATTTATTTTATTTTTTACTAGTGTTATGAACAGTTGATGGATTCCTATGACTACCTGCAAAACGTTCTCTTATCGAAAAATGCATGTACTGATCGGAAAATGTTAAAAACCTTCTCTTATTCAACTCCATCGACAAGTGTTTGATAAAATTCCTGAACCAAGCAGAAATTATATACTCTTCCGGAAACATCACGAACTGTTTGCCCATCCAACAGTGTTTCGTGATTTTCTCATTTTATTCCTATTTTTTGTGGCCGTGTGAGGACATAACCCACTTCTATTGGGCTGGCACAGTAGATAATTAGTCCTCAACCAAGTACCTTCTCGATACATTATTCTATTGTCATATGTTTTCACAAAAAGAGGCCAAAAATTAAAAATTTTAGATGTCAAAGAAGAAAATGAAAGGAAAAAAATACATATTGTTAGAATTGTCCCAGACTTGGTTAATATACTCGAAAGGTTCCTCCATTTATAACCAATTGGTTTTGAGTTGGATACTTTAACATGTCATAGAGCTGGGTCTTGGGTGGTCTCCAGTGTGTCAAATCTCTGCTCAAGTCTCTTATCTTCTTGTCACCTCCACATTGCCAATTGGTTTTGAGTTGAATGCTTTACCGTATATTAAGCTGTATCTTGTATGTCTTGAAAGTATTAGACAAATGCATTAATTTGTAATGTGAAAGACTTCTTCCAAATAATACACTTGGCTTCATCTTTGTTACTAGTAAAGTTCACGTCATCTTTTATGTTTTAACATTGAACATTTTATTTTATGTGTATACTACTTCACTATCAATTTTCTGAAGTTCCAAGTTTTCTCCAACGACATGGCTTGGTGGGAAGGTGTTGATGAAACTCGTCTTCTCATTGCACCAGGTAACTCCTTATCTATTTGATCTTGTCTATTACTTGACCTTTGATTTCATACATCAAAATCACATGGTGTGATTGGTGTTGGTCATTATTAGAAATGATCTTATTATACATTGATGAGGCATGATATTAACTATGAGATATTACTATTAGTTTTGGTTGCTAATTATGATTATATATTTTTTCCTGCCCTTAAAATTACAGAACCTAGTGCAACTGGAAATTGTGTGGGACAATTACTGTCACTTCGCCATCCCAAATCTGGTAATGTCAAAGAACACTGTTTTACTTTTAATGATCTAATTTCTCATGTAATTAGTTAGTTAACTTTAATCTATTATTGTGTCTCTTATGTTGTGTCCTTTTTATTTAGTTTTTATTTTTTGTAGGGAAAATTACAAAAAAAACCTAAGGATTTCGCGTGTTTTTCAATTTAAATCTCAGAATTTCAATTTTAACAATTAAAACTTTGATGTTACTTCCATGTCAGAATTAACGCCCTCCGTCTATCTCCGTCTGATAAAGTAACAAAGACCTCCATTTTTTGTGCCATTTTCATCCCAAAACGGCATTGTTTTGCCCCAACCCTATATAAAAGCTCCATTTCGTCGATTAGCCCGAGAAGCACATGATGTAACCCAACATCATCTTCTTCCTTGTTCCGGAGCACAATAGAGAACCAATTTCCAATTTTCCGAGTTGCTTCGACCCATCTTTCGGACTCCATAACTTTTTCGTTTCTTAACGGTTTTACTCTGTCCTTTTGTCAATCTCTTCACCTTGCTTTGTATTTCATCTTACGCTACCTCGCATTCTCACTCCTCCTTGAAATGGGTGGTTTCAATATGCCGAAAGTAGCCTGAAAATCAACTTCGAAAATTCAAAAAACTTACCTCTTTTGTTTCTTTCTCCTCCATTTTCCTTATTCTTCCTCTTCACCTATAACAAATTCCAAGCCTGCATCACCGCATCCCTAAGAGTCTTGATTGTCATCACATTGGCCTCGCAAAAAGTCAAGCTTCTATAAGGCAAATTGTGCTTCTTGCAAAGGTCTCTCATAAGCGGAGAGATCCTCCTCAAATGGCACCAGGGCAAATGAGGGAACAAGTGGTGTTCTAGCTGAAACTGCAAACCACCATGGAACCAATCTATCCATCTCTCACTCGTCTGTTTCTCGGACCAATTGTTCTCCTGAGGCGGCCTGACATAAACATTAGCCGAGAAATGATTCAAACAGAACTGAATGTGTTGAATTAAGGTCACAATGAAACTCACAAGGACAAACAACACCCTCTCTGTCCAATTGGGTAAGCAAAAAACAAGAAGAGGAAACCATGTCCAAAACACAAGTATTCCCAATATGTTCATAGCTCTATTGGGTACTTTTCGGTTCAAAAACAACAACAAAAGGTTCTGCAAAAACAGGTTAATTCAATCCATACACATCACAGGGTAAAATTTATAATGCTGATAACTCACAAAGAACTTAGCAATGGGATCAAATGTCAATTCTCTACCATAAAAACACGAAGTTATCGATTCAAACAAACTCGTAGACACGGTGAAAATAGGGAGGTGTTGAAGATTAGGATCATAATCAAGACTATTACCAGCAATGTGGTGAGCATTATGAGTCCACTTCCACCAAGGAATGTTGATCCCAATTAAGCAATTCCCAGTTAGAATTTGAGTCAAATTGTTAAACCCATGATTCGTCATAATATTATAATGCCCTAAATCATGACGTAGATATGTTACTTGAACCCAACCAAACCCTAACAATCCACCACAACCCAGATGAACGTAGAAACTATTTGAACAAAGAACACCAGAAATCGTAGAAACAAAGAGAAAAACAACGAAACAGAGAGTAAATCATAGTGTGTTCTTTTTTGACGGAGCTAGGCGATGGTGGTAGTGGCGGTTCGGTGGTGGCGATGGAGTTCGTGGTGATGGTGGTCATGGAGCTTGATGGTAGTGGTGTTAGAACTTGGTTGTGAAGGAGGTGGGTTTGGTGTTGAAAGGTGGCGGTGATGATGGTGCTTACAGTGGTGCTGATGGAGTTAATCAAGCAATGAAAAAGAAGAGGGGAAAAGGGACCTCTGAGAGAGAGAAGAGGGGAAAATGGAGGTCTCCGATATTTCATTAGATGGAGATGAATGGAGGGCATTAATTGTGACACGGAAGTAATACCAGGGTTTTAATTATTAAAATTGAAACCCTGAGTTTAAATTGAAAAAGATGCGAAATACTGGGTTTTTTTTTTGTAATTTGCCCATTTTTTATAATTATTGTATATGATAACTAGTAGTTCTATTTATTGCCTCAAGTAATTACATTAGCTCTTTTTAGATTATTTTTTTTATTTTTTACTTTTAATATATATTCCTCTGGAAGAGTGTGAGTATTTCTTGTTTTGTGTCTATAATAGATGCTCATTACTCTATCTTGTTGGTTATTATGTCAAAAATAGATTTTGTTGTATTAAGCCAAATGTGTTCAAAAGTAGATATTGTTTGGTAATAACCTAAGCCCTGGTTGATAACACAAGCCCTGTTTGATTACACAATTCAGTGCTTAAAACTGAACGCATTCAGTGCTTTTGCAATAAGTGTGTTTGATAACACATAAGCATTAAACACCCATCACCCAAAACCAAAAATTGACTAAAAATGGGTCTTATTTTAAATTAGAGAGATTTGACCAATCACTGAATACTGAATAAGCTCATTTGAAGATAGTTTTCATTTTCATTTTAAACTAACATCTTTTTCTAAAAATTTTAAATTTAAAAATTCAATATGTTTCAGTAAAATGTGATACTAAAATTTTTTGGTACTTAGGCCTCGTTTGGGAACAGGCTAATTTAGTAACTTTTTGGCTATTTGGCTAAAAAGGTAAGTAAAAAAAACTTGTATGTTTGGGATGACTTTTTGGCTAATTACGAAAAGATGTGCAAAAAGTAGAGAGAAAAGAGAATCTTTGACTTTTTGGTATGGGTTGTTGGCTTTTTGGCTAATTTAGTAACTTTTTGGTTTTTTGGCTAAAATAGCCTCTTGCCAAACGAGGCCTTAATTAATTTCAGTTTTACAAGCTTTGAACATTCTTACTTACATGACAGGAAACAAAACATGCTACCTCTTGATCAATGAAGCTCTTCAAGAAATTCACTGGTTTAAGCAATCCTATGGCTCTTGGTTTGTCGGAGACTATGTCTGCGAAGGTAAACCATCATATCAACATCAATGCCTCCATATCTCAATACCAGACTCAAATGCACTACTTAGCTAGTAACAGGTTCTCGTCTTTCGGAAGCTTGTTTGCAGGGTAGTTTCAGTATTCGTGTATCAGTAGGACTTATGGGGTTAAAAAATTTAGCTAGGACCTAATCTCAAATAGCTCTTGAAAGTAGGACCTCTGGCTAAATGTCTCATAAAAATATAGGAAGTACTTAAAAGAAGTATTACCAAACGACACCTGATTTTCTACTGTCATAGTATCTATTGTAAGATGTTCCTTTGAGTAAGCTTTTAACAGGTAAACATAATTCTTTGCCAATATGTTGCTTTACTTAGTTTTTTTTTTTTTCAATAATAAATATATTATTTCAACAGATGGCTGCCTATATACTGCAACTCCGGTTGATCCTGTCTTCATCCTGTTACCTATTTTTGAGGAAGCACGGATGAAGGTACAGCCATGTTGTTGGTGTGTTATACTTGGTTTACTGACCAGAAGTTCTGCACATCATTTTTATTTTTTGTGTTTAGATATATAGTTATTCTTAAGATCTATATAGGTTTTTATGTAACTTTGGAATGAATGCAGAAGGGAGATGATCCAGGGAAGTTCAGGCAACTAGAGGAGATAATTTTCATTAATGGCTATCCTGGATATCAATATTTATTTTCCATTGCGGAGAAATCTATGCAAGTTGTTTGTGATATTAAAGGTAATGCATTACGTATACTTTTTTGATGCTGATTGTACTCACATGTATGTTATCATGTTGTTGAAGAAATACTATGTCCTGGTTGAGTGTTTGGCAACAGATAGAGTATTTGGTGACATTGTATTTTGGAAATGAGGGATTCAACTATTTCTCCTGTGACTATCATTAAATTTTTTTTAGAACTTTTCCTCCAGTAAAACCAGAAAGAACATTGGCCAAGTTGAGTGTGCTTCCATGAGAGCTTTTGACTTGGTATTGAATATTTGTAATAGTGGCATGCAATTATGGGGTTTACACTAAAACTTTTGACTACTTGGACTTTGGGAGATTCTAGGCTAAAGGTTAACAAATTAAAATTATAAGAATGCCATTTGTTCTCTTGGAATCACAGAAGGGATATATGGAGCTGTCAGTGGGGTATTTCTCATGGTAAAAAATGCTCAGACTGCTTATTACAGTTCACATAAACCTGAGAAGCAAAGTCATTTACATCTATGATGTTTTATAATATTCTATGTTTTTCAATGTACTAGAGAGTATAGTTATGGTGGAGGGCTAGCTCAAACTTCTAACTTTGACCAAGAAAGTAATATCTATTATATGCTTGACAAATATTTTATTACTGTCTGTTTGTCTGTCCGTGTGTGTGCAGAAATTGGATCTACAAAGTTTTTTAGGCTTAATGATTCAAAGGTTTTAGCTTGGTTGAACTATAAGGTCAGTCTTTATTTCTTTACATGTCTGTTATATGATGCTTTTCAATATTTTTTTAATAATTATTATTGTAAATATGATGCTGTGGGAGCAACTCTTACTAGATATCAGTATACTGTAGAAGCACCTAGAATGAAAATAAACAGCCTATTTAAGCTTATAGGCTGTAACTGTTAAGCATGAATATATTAATCTAATGCATGCAGAAGGGGCTGGCTTCATTGCTGACTCTTTAATATCTCGTGTTAAAAACAGTTTGCACCCCTGCAGTTTACCTCAAATCCCACATTAGTTCTTCATTTTTCAATTGTAACAGTCAATCTATGGACTCCTAGTCAAGTTGCAATGCAAACCTTCCGTGAGTCGCTGCTTGGGGTGATGGAAAATGGTCACCTTCATTTGTAGAGATTGTTGTGTGCTACATGGACATATTTTGTCTGTTCATATAACGACGGCTCATGAAAGGGTGACATTGCAACTTGATTGTAAGTGTAGGGTGTATGGGGTTAACTATCACAATTGAAAAATGGGAAACAATGTGATATTAGGTAAAGTGAAAGGGTGGAAAATGTATGTAATCCTTATTTTGCCTCTAGAAATGTGACCATGAACAACTCTGTACTATTGTGATACATAATTGCATGTACGACCCAAATTGTAGTTGTTGTCTCTTGTTTTGATTTTTATTTATTTGTAGGTAAACCAACTGAAGAGGACTCTACCCACATTGGATAAAAACTATGCTGCACGAGTTGAGAAGGATACATGTATGATTTTTAGTGAAAAATTAATTCATAAACTTTTTGGTTTCCATATGTTAGTTTATCCTAATGAGGTTATGGGTCTGCTAATTAATGTTGGTAACTTGGTATTGAAAAAATTGGTGGTACATAGGACCCACTTGGTTGGGCTAGTAAGGCTGGAAGGGGGATAGCTTGTGTGCTTGTATCATGGACCTCTGTACTCAGCATGTATGAGTTATGTCTATTGACTATCCTAAACATGATGCATAGGCCTTGGCCTCGTACTGGAAAAATATAGGAATGATCTCAATTACTTACTAAAAACAATAAATTGGAAGTGCAAAGCTTCACATATCAAGTAAGGATTAAATTATGGTCATTATGTAATGGTTGTGCCAAGGGGCGAACGCATTCTAGTGTACTATTAGCCGATATATTTGCATTTGACTTTAACCTCGTTACTAAGTGAGGATGTGTAACATTTGAACACATTAGTCAATACAGTCCATCATTTTTTCCCTGTCATTATTTACTTCGCCATTTAGGGTAACCATGCAATTACTCATCTATTCTTCTTCATCAATTTATGTTGTTATTTGAAAATTTTGGAAAGGCAAATCAGTAGTCCTGAAAGTTGTGAACAATGTGAATGTTTATATGTGTTGATGGGGAACAAAAAGATGATCATTGGCAGAATACATTTAGAGTATGAACTTCATATGATTTCATTTCATGCAGTTTCTATGTTGATCATTGAACATTTAAGGAGATGAACTTATTTATCAAAAAGTAAAAATAAAAATAAAAAAATTATAAGGAGATGAACAAGTTGAATCCTTTAAGGGGCTTGATTGGCTAGGGTTTTGTGGCTAAAAAGGTCTATTCTGGGAACAAAAAAAAATGAGTAGGATTCTTCAAAATGTCGTAGGCGATGATGATGATTGACAATGAGTCACAGTAACAAAGGGGAAGAGATTTGTAGAGATCTCTCACTCTGCTAGGTTCTGGGATTGTTTGGTTGGGTGAGAAATTTCTTGTTTGCTTCAAAGGGCTCAGTGGTGTAGACCTTTCTGGGTTCCTAGAGTGGCAGACAGATGAGGTTTGAATGCTGGACAATGGCCAACAGAGGGGGTTGGTTTTTGGAGGTCAAGGCAAGCTCTGGATTGAGAAGGGAGGTTCTTCTTATCCCTGTATCTGACTATGTAGATTGATGGGAGGTTTTGTGTTGAGAAAATTTGACCCAGGAGGTGGGTCGGCTTGGGCTTTGCAGAGGCGCTCTTTTTGCAAATGTGATGGCTTTGGAGAAATGACTGGAGGGACCTTTGTTTTTGTCTTGTAGTCGTTCTACAAATTCAGTGTTGGAATTCTTAGTAATGTGTTTGGTTGGCAGCAGGCTTGGTATGGATGCGGAGAATCTGGTACAGGAAGCGGGGGATCTGAAAAATGGGTGACAAGATGCTGGAAGGTTCCGGTAGAGGTCAACACCAAAGCCCTCTAAATCGAGCCCACCCCGACTAATTCTGGTGTTGACACCTTTCCGGTCAACACCACCTAGACAAAAACTTGACAGAAAGCATTCCAAGGTTTTTGAAACTTGATCCAATCCAACAGAAATCCAATAGTAAGAAAAGATCTTTAAGCATAGGATAAACAATTTCATAAGATCAAATGTCAAGAGACTAAAATAGAAGCACACAATAGTAAAATTTTAAGCTTCATAACCAAGTTTATAATTCATGATGTATGAAAAATAATTGCCTATAACTTGACTTTTTTATCATCAAAATCAATTTAGAAGACTTGGGGCTATCAGGTGGGAGTTTTTTGCCGGCCACATTCAGTTTGTGAAGAAAGTGAAGTTTTGGAGCCAGTGAGAAGGCACTGCAGATGGCCTTCCGTAATGTTGCTTGTGTTGCTTTAAATAGTTAGGGGCCCAGGTGTTACTGAGGAAGATCGAGGAGCTTCTGTGGCCTTGGGTGGAGTTCGAGTGGATAAAAATAAAAAGAAGGCCTGGCGGCTTGTTCCTTTTGCGATTTTGTAGCTTGATTTGGAGGGAACAAAATAGAACTTTTGAGGGCAATGAGGTACCAGATTTGAGAATTGAAGTCTTTTGTTTATTTTATAGAGTTGGTGAGGGTAGAGCCATCCTGGAACCAATTTTTGGACTACATTGAAATTTTGGAGTAGAAGTTCTCTGTGTAGCATTTATAGCCGTTTTGTATATGGGTTGGCACCACCTTGGTGGAGTGAATAATTTGTATGCTTCCAAACTGTGTAGTTGCAGATAAATTCATAGTGTCGGTCATAAAAAAAAAAGACGATTTCATATGTGTACATAGAATGGGAAGGGTAGTGAACAGAGGGAGGTGAAACAGGAAATAGAGTAAGATGGTGTGAAGGATCAAATTGATGAAAATTACGGAAATTATAATTTTAGAAGGTATTGAATGGATATGCATTTATGCTCTTGAAATGGCGGCATACATGCCATGCAATTTTTCATGTTTATGTGGTGATTCTATTTTTTTTTTATATTATTGAATACATGGCCATCTATGGCATCTTGATTGAAGCTTGATAGTACAGTTAGCTTGCATTTTAACAAACCTGTTGATTGCTATTTGTCCAGTTTGACATGATAAACAGTAATAGTTCCATACCATAGGTGAAAAAACTCTTGCTTACATCAGTAATTTACGTCTTTTGACGGTGCAGTAGCTGATGCAGTGTTAGTGTTGGGGGATTATTTGAAGGATGAGCCATGGTTAAAGCTCCTCTGCAGCTATCTGAAGTATGATCTGTTTTTTTGTAATTGTTATTTTCATGTTACTTGTAATCATGACATGTTTCATTTAAAATATTATAGGGTAATTTAAACTGTTCCCTTAAGTTTCAATATTCTCTCACTTTGGCCCTAAAAACTTTTTATTTTTTATTTATTTTGTTTTTATATTTCTTTTTTTTCACTTTGGTCCTTTAAGTAACTAATTTTCTCTGTTTGCTCCAACAGCCAATGTCTGTCCATTTTATTGGAGCAAATTGGGAAAAAAGGTAATTACTTGACCAAAGTGGGATAAAAAAACTTGTTGAAGTGGAAAAACGCTGAAACTTACCCAATATTGTATATATTCCTTTGTACAAGTTTGAAATGTAATGCAGATGGATCCAATACCATTGTTAACGAAGTGTACTGTATCGAGTGCATGTTGGAATGTAATGCAGATGGATCCAATGCCATTGTTAACAAAGTATACTGTATCGAGTGCATGTGCAGGTTAGATTTAGAAGCAGCAACTAAAGCACCAGATATTGAAATCCTCCCAACTACAATGGAAAATAACCCAGCTTCTTTTGATCCTGTAAAGGTATACACAACCTGAATCAATTCCCTCCACTATGTAAACAAAAATCAATTCGCTATGTTTTTTTCCTCCTTTAAAACGTGCCTATGGACATGGTATGTAGTTTCAAATGATGATTTATTCTATTCATGTCGGTTACCTTTTTATATGGACCTGTATAATCAATCTGCTGAAACTCTTGGACGCATGTGGACTGTGAATTATTTTTACCAATAAATTCTTATTTTGTGAGTGTGGTAGAAGAGAACTTGGCAATACAACATGGACAGTTGCGTGAATAAGAAGTTATGTGGAATAATAGTTTGATCTTTGATAGTGATTAATTTGTGCACCATTGTGGATCTCTCTGAAGTTGCTTCATTTTAATGTTTGAGATTTACGATTTCTGCTTAACATTTATCTTGTCGGCTGATTCATCAGGAAAAGAGTGAGAGCGATAAGAAAACTACCAGGAGTGGGGGAAGGCAAACTAAAAAGGCAAAAGTGGAGACAGATTCACGAAATATCAAAGAAATGTTCAGTCGGGCCACAAGAAGAAAGGGATGATGATGCCTATTTCACTTATTCAAATGGAGATTCAATCATGGAGCTTTGTCTAAGAGGTACACTAACACTGCTGCCTTTTGTCCACATATTCTATACTGCTGCTTTTTGTTATGCTTGGAAACCCAATTTTGGAGTTTAAATTTTGATGATTTTTTCTGCATTTTCCGTTTTTGGTAGCTGTCCAAAATTACCTGCAGATCATCATGACATACACTTGGAAACTTTTTCTTTGTTTCATAATCACGACCCTCCTCTTTTATTTTGATTTTGAAACATTGAAACTACTTTTTCATTTTGTACAACAGATTGCAGCTTCATTTTGTGAAGGCTTTTCTGTAATTCAAATTATGAATGTTCGATAAAATAACAATGAAGCTTCATCCAAAATATGTGTAGTCCGGTTTTATTTGGCTTTCTTTTCCTTCACCGGTCCTCTTGGAACTTTCCTGAGAAATTCTGTATCAAGCTTGTTGAACGAGTTCCTCATCTGTTTGTTCAATTGGATCAAATGGTGATCGACTTGTTCTTCATATCGTTCATACAGATATGGTAGTGTTTCCAAGCAGAGACAGCCTCAATGAAACATTTCACAATTCCAAATTAGTCAGTGCTCATAATTACAAAAAGTAAAATAAGAATATAAGATGATGCATATGTATTAGGTTCGACATGAGTCGGGTGGTGCAGATGAGAGATAAACCCATAATGGAATTGATCTTTTCTCGGTTTAAAATTTTTGAATCCAAAAGAAAATCAACCATCCTTTGAAACTGACCTAACCGAACCCGAAGAAACTTGGGTTTTGGTTCAAATTAGAACCACGGTATCATATTAAATTTTAGAAAATATAGTTTATAGGGTGAAATTGTCATAATCTGAATTCCAGTATAGAACTTGAAATGATTTGAAAAAAGGAAGAAATAATTATAGGATGGAATTATAAAATATTAGTAAAATATTTATATGATCGGTTCTCTGGTTGATTTGGGTCAGCCTAAGGCTAATTCGAGAACCAAACTAAGCTGGCCAGGCTGCCAATTTTTAGATTAAACCATGGCCATCGACGAACAAAACCAACCCACTATATAGAGGTCAGTTTGCTTCGCTTAATGAGGTTTCTGGTCGTTTGTCTACCCTTAATACGTACTGAAAAACAAAAGATTCATGGTGCTGATGTAGTTTCCAGCCACTGAAAGTATCCAGAGAGAACAGATTCCCTGAAAATCAATATTGATAAGAGTCATGGACAACAACAAAGTTTTGAACTGGTGGATTAAGACATAAACGTAGATAGTTTATTTTGGTACCAAAATGAATTGTCTGAAATCATTTCCATATGCAACATCAAAGAACTTGGTCAAGAACTTGTTGAATTTTGCATGCCAAATCGCAGCGACTTCTCTAGATGACGACTCGAGTAAGATAATGTCTGGGATTCTTGGAGGAGTCCTAATGAACAATACTTTGATTTATTAAAATAAAGAGAGAAAGCGTTCATGATCATAAATTTTATCAAGAACAATAATAATAAAAAAATTTTACCATTTGAAAACGTCCGCGGCCATAGACCAAATGAAGATTACGAGCATTGTAGTGATGATAATGTGAGAGAGTAAGGTCACCAAATTGTACTCAACAACCTCGAATAGAAACCATATTATTGAAACAGATGCAAGAATTGCAGCAGATACCGTTTTGTCCCTCCACAATAGCACATCCGCAACTGCAAAATCATCATTTGTTATTCATTACAAGAGTCTAGAAAAAGAGAAAGAGTTGTTCTTCTTGGTCTTTTGAGGTAAGAAAATGCCGGTCATGTTTAATGTAATACTTTATCTGGCAGCACTACATTCTGTATATTTTTCTGGAAAATTTAACCTTCCATTTTTCGTACATTCTTTGCCATCGTTTGGAAAGTAGGTTGGCTTTTTGGCTCTTTTAGCCTAAGTTAAAAAGTTTGGTTTGGAAAAGGCTTTTTGACTTTTTGGTTTTTTTGACTTTTTTTTTGTAAGAAAAGAGTAATGATTATGGGTTGGATGTGATGTTTTGTTTGTTATAGCTAAAATAGCCTATTTTATCTTTTGTGACTATTTTTGCTACAAACCAACTTGCCAAACAACGCCGCTTTGTTTGTATCAAACGAGAACTTCCATTTAGTTACAAAAAGGAGACCTAACAGAAAAATACAAAACTTGTTCAGCGAACTGTTTTCAAAATTTTTTCAGAAAACAGACCACTTTTAGAAAAAAGAAAAAGAAAAAGACAGCCTAGAGTCAATTTGAACTCTACCTTTTCCTCTACCAAGAATATCATATATAGGCCTTTCACGGCCAAAGGGCTTTCCCACCGGCATCGTATCGTCGTCAGAGTCCAACAATAAATGAATCGGCGTGGTTATATGAGAAGATATTATATATATGTTTATGTATGTGTTGCTAATTATTCGCAAAGAGGGTTATATATACAACCTCAATATGAATATGTTTTGTTGGGGGAGTTATATAAGCCATAGATGTGGGGTTCTAAGCTTGGTAGCTAAGAAAGTCAATGGTAAAAAGAAAGGAATGGCTTGA
Organism: Camellia lanceoleosa; assembly: GCA_025200525.1. Lineage (NCBI taxonomy): Eukaryota > Viridiplantae > Streptophyta > Magnoliopsida > Ericales > Theaceae > Camellia > Camellia lanceoleosa. Next base: position 6,047,443 of record CM045772.1, read on the forward strand.
GTAAGCATTTTCAGGGTTGCTTTTTATTCCCTCTACTACAAGATTCGAAAATCAGTTTATCTGGTTGAAAGAAAGAAGTTAAGTTGTAAACGTGTAACAAGAAATCGGGATATACTAGTCACTATCACTCGCTCATAGAATCTTGTCTTTTGTTTGCTTGGTAAGAATTCATCTCATGTTTGGTTCGTTGAAATCAACGGAAATGATAACGATGAATGACTATTTTATTCAAATTCACTTTCGTTTCGGTAAATCAAACGTTACCAACTTTTGGTTGATTGGAAAAAAATTGTTATTTGTCATTGCCATTGTAATTTTAGTTAGGTTCACAATGCTCTCATAGTAAGAGTATCTTTAACAGACTCTTTAAAAGAGATCTATTGATTATTATAAATAAGGAGTCGCAATTTTTATTTTACTTTACTCTAAATATATTCTTTTCTTTATCCTTATTATATATATAAGAGAGTGTATTTGGAACAAAGTGGAGGAAGTATATTTGGAGTAAAGTGGAATGATAATAACGTTTTTTTTATAACTAACCTTAAGAGTAATTCACCAAAAAAAAAAAAACTTTAAGAGTAATGCCATACTAACAGAATTTGAGTTTACATAAAATGTCTATATATATGTATATATATATTATTGAGTTTAATGACTTATTTTTTTTCCCATTGATTTTACTTAATGGAAGTAGGTGAATAATTTAGATAAAAAAACAAATAAAAAATGTAAGATTTAAATTGACAAGATTAAAAATTTAAGATTTATTTTGTTATAAGAGTTAATTTTATTTATTTTTGGGTGTGAAAAAATCACCTTATTTTTTTTTTAAATCCGGTTTTACTCATTATCAATTAATAGTTAGATTTTTTTTGTTATCCAGATCTAACTGGTGAGATTTTTCGATATGATACCCCAAAACCACATTTTTTGGACCATAAATTTTTTATCCAAAGAATGCTTCACTTTGTGCCTAAGAAATGATAAAGATGAAAAAGGAACAAATGCATTACCCCATAGTCCCAAACAAGTTTTATGAAAGCACTCATTGGCCCTGTTTGATAGAGCTGTGGGAAAGTACTTATATCTTATACCTTAGCAGCTTATAGCTTATAACTATGAATATAAGCTGATTTCTGACTTATAAATTAAGTTTCTCCTGCCCCACTCATAGAATAAGTTGATTTCTGACTTACAAAAAGCTATAAACTGTATTGTTAAACTAAACCAAATACATCAAAATAGATTAAATTAAGCTGAAAGCTGAAATAAACTGAAATTAAGATGTACCAAACAGGGCCATTATCCCAAAGAAAAACCTTTGTGAGAGAAAATTTTGCAGCAACTATGTGTGCTTGTGCAACCACTAACTCCATAAATTTGATTTTTAAAAAAAATACATTGAATTAAATCAATAAAAAAGAAAGAGAGAAATTGCCAAATGTTGGTGTATTTTAAAATTAAATTTATTTATTGATGTAAATAAATTAGTACATAGTGATGAGTTAGTGTTGAGTTTAGCATATGGGAATATCTAAGGTTCCTCCATTGACTAAATGATAGTAGATGAAAATGTTTGTAATTATCTGTATTATTAGGCTTGAGTATAAGATGTAAGATTGGGTCAAATCTACGAACGCGGATAGGAAAATTATAACCCTAATCTCTAACTCTAAGTAGTCACTATAATCACCTCCACCATAGTCATCGCTGTAGCTCGTTCCAAAATACCATGACACATTGTTTCTAAACTTTCTATTGCCTATGCAACTAGAGAGTTCACACTTGTATTACAACCTAATTATATAATTTATTCTGAAAAACTGAATTGTTGCATGTAGTTGAAAAGAAAAATTACAAACTTGACATACCTAACTCCATCTCTAGATAAGCTTTTTAAATGACTTCTAACCATTGGTTGCACTTATTCGTTTTCTACATTAAAGTAGCTCACCTCTCTATATTTATATGGGGATATGCTATCATCAGTAATGCTTGATCTGCTACCATATAGATGAAGTTGTTGCTTGTAACCCAATCTTGAATTCATACCCCTACTAAGGCAATCAAGGAGGAGGTCGGTGGTGGTGCGACAACTAGTTAGGGTTAGAAATTTTTGGATGATTTGGAAATTAGGGTTTTGGATGTGAAGATAAAATAATATCTTGGTATTTTTATTTTAAAATAAAAATATAATTATATTTTTTTCATTAAATGTATGGAGTGAGAGAACTTTGGGTGTGAAAATAGAATTTGCCACGCAAAGGAGGTATGCTAATTCAATTTTCCCTATAAATAAGCCATTTGCAGCACCCTTGAGTTGCCTACTACCATACCACACTCTTGTGCCTCAACCCGTTTAAGTCGTGTTTTTTTTTAATTTTCATATCATGTAATTTAAATATTAATTTAACACATTTTTATCAATAGCGAACTCTTTTTGGTGGTTGAGAAGGATTTTATCGATAAAGCATTTTCTTTGGTGAAAATCAACTCAATTCAAAATTTTGACTAGGTTCCGTTTTGCCAAGAGTTTTTTTTGGCTATTTTAGCCAGAAAAGACAAAATAGGTTATTTTAGTCACAACAAACAAAACATTACATCCCACCCTAATCATTACACTCTTCTTTCACAAAAAAAAATCAAAAAAGCTAAAAAGTCAAAAAGTCCTTCCCAAATCAAATTTTTTAGCCCAGGCTAAAATAGTCAAAAAAATCAAAAAGTCAACCCACTTCCCAAACGGAGGCATAATGGCTAAAGTTAAAAAATCTACTAAACTTCCAAATAAATATTTGAAAATTTTGACCAAATTTCTGCAAATTTTTAGAAGAATAAGCCAATCTTTGGCCAAAGTAATAAATAAATAAATTGTTCCAGAGGAGCCACATTCTGAAAATTACTAATCCAATTTTCTTTTTTCTTTGATTTTATTTTTTTATTTTTCTTTTGAATTTTGCTACAGTTCAATCTTTTCTACCCTAATTTAAATTTCATAGAGTTTACTTGTACACCTTTTGCAAAGTTTGGAATAATAAAAATGTTAGAGATCCTAAGTGAATTATCAAATATTCTATCAAATACTCACATGTGTGTGGGTCTCATGTGAGGTGAGTCCCAAGTAGATATTTAATAATTTATTTGGTTCCCTAACATTGCTTGAGCCCTCGAATCCAACGTTGATGGCATTCTCATATAAGTTGATAACTTGTATTCTTGGCCCCCCCCCTCCAAAAAAAAAAAAAAAACTAGTTAATTAGAATAAAAATTCAGTGTTAACAATTATATCATATAATCATTGATATGTAATATTATCAATGATCAATGTCGGCTATGGAATCACATGTTAATGTTTAATCTAAAGTCAATTTGAGGCCTAATTTTGTTTAAATATTCGTTTGAGTCTAGTCAGCATTTTCCCTAGGTGACAAATAGGAAATCCTTTTTTAAAGTAAAAATCACTTAAATTATGAAAGAAAAGTTAGGGCATATTATTCAACCAAAAAAAAAAAAGAAGAAGAAGTTGAGCATATTCGAATAGACTTTGTATAGAATAAGATAAATATTTTTAATAAATATAAAAGATTATATGTTTACATCAAGGAGGAAAGTAAAATCCAATAAATTATTGAACGTGGCCTTAGGACCTATCAAATAGACATTATATGAAAATATAATAAGAAAATCTCTAATAATTAATCTAATAAATTTATGATTACAATAAGTGGTCCTAAGAGCATCTCTAATGGCGTATCAAATTTTTCATCAAATTTGAGTAAAAAATCAATTTGATATCAAATATTCCAACGGAAGTTTATGAAGTTTCATTAGAACACCGGTCGATTGGGAACTTGGCAGATGTTCAATTGGTCAATCGACTAGTGTAAATTTTTCATAAATTTCTTGCCTTGAGGTGGTCATCCAAGGGGTCGACTGAGTGGACGACCGGACGGATGTCCGATCGATCGACTAGCCAGTGTAAATTTTTTATAAATTTTTGCCTTGAGGTGGTCATCTGGGGGAGATCCAGTGATAAAAATCCAATTGCAATGAATAGTGGTTTGATGAAAAGCACATTCATCCTCAGTTTGATGAAATAAAAGTGAAATTCTGGATTTGATACATATTTGATAAAACTGTTGGGACAGGAAAAGATGCTATTTTTCATCAAATTCAAATTTAATGACAAGTTTGAGTAACTATTGAAGATGCTCTAAGTGGTATTAAATAAGGTTATAATTACATCGAAGCTATGTACCTTATCTGAAAAGCTTGGGGTTTTCTCTCAATTTTAAATCTGAATTGGAGAGAATTTGAGATGTTTTTGGGGCTCAAAACAAGCCTGTTTTAATGATTCAAACCATTCATTTTATAGAAATTTTCGTGTATCTCATTCATGAAAAAAATCAATTCAATCTGATACTCAATTTTTTATTTTATCACATTTGTCTTTAAAAAAATAGATAACAAGTATTTTTCAAAAATAGAACATTAAACTTTTTTAGAGATAAACACGAAATAAAAATGTTACAATTATTGAATTGACCTAATTTTTTTATCGATGATAATGAATGACTATATAAAATAAACGATTCGAATTATTAAAATGGGATCTGTTCAAATTTAAACTTGAGAGAAGCCAATTCTATATGAAAAATATAAATGCAAAAAACCTAAAATATAAAAATGGTTTTTTTCAAATTTTGTTGAAATGGTCTATTTTATTTTGAATTGACCATTTTATCTTTGATCTTTATTAAAAATTTTAACAAATATTATTAATTGAATTAAATTGAGACAACATGAAAAATTAGAAGGCAAAATTGACGCAATTGAACCTACCTAAACTAAATTGACGCAAGAAAAAAAGTCATACTAATAATTATGGATAAAATTTACTTGAAAATAATCTAGTTTTTCCATTAATAATTCTACATCAAACAAGGTATAATATAAACAAACGAAGTTTTTTTTTTTTTTTGGATACTCAAAATACCCTCAAGGTAGGGCTCTTAGAATCCACCCTTACAAGCCAAACTGTGAGAAACTAGTCAATTCACCTGAATCGTCAGACTTCCACTTGAGTAGTAGGGGTTCGAACTCTGGTCAATAAGGAGAGGAGTATACTCCTTTACCGACTAGAATGGCCCATTGGTGGTACAGATGAAGTTCATTTATTTACGGAAGGCAAGTTGCGACTTTGAATTTAAAAAAGACAATAACAATAATAAAAATAAGTAAACCAAATTTAAAATAAGTACATTATAAATGAAATATTTTTTTACAAGTTTTACACACACAAAATGTGCACCATTATAAAATATAATTATTTGTATTTTTTAATATAAAAAAAAACTAAAAAACTAATTCTCAAAAGAACCTTGAATTGCAATTCCTTTTATTTATTTATTTATGATTTTATTGAAAAATGTTTTTTTTTTTAAAAATCGTGAAAAAAAAATTTAAAAATAAAAACTGAAAAATAGCCGCAAAATGGTGTCTCCTCTTTTCCATGAATTTTCTTGCACTTTCATTTTCAGGTGGAAACTGCCAAGAAACCTTCCCCAATCAAAGCAAGCACAAAACAGCCTTTCAATCAATTAAACTATGAATCAAAACCCCAAAAAACAGTTCACATTTTAATAATCAATTAAATAAACAAAGCCACCCACTGCTCATTGTTCTGATTAAAATACAAGAAACAACAACAAATCAACAATGGTAGTACTAGTAGCTCATCACATCACTCTCTCAATACCCAATCACAAACCTCCCAAACCCAAATCAAAACAACCCAATCAATCATCTCTACTCTCTCTCCAATCCAAATGGGTCCAAATGGGTTCTCTCTAGTCTCCTCCTTTTCCCCTCTCTTCCCCCCCAAACCCAGATCCCCAATTTCACTACCCACTTCCCAGATTCCATCCGGCGGCGCAAAGACGGCGATGTCGTGTGAGACGCCGACGGCGGCGGCGACACAAACGAGTTTTGGGTTCAAGAATTTGATGGAAACTTTCACTGTTGATGTTCAGAGAGCTGAGGGGAGGCCACTGAATGTGCCTTTGATTGCTCCTTTTACGATTGCGTCTTCGAGGGTTGAGAAGGTAGAGAATGTGGCGATTCGGATTGAGTTGAGTAATGGGTGTGTTGGGTGGGGTGAGGCTCCGATTCTGCCGTCGGTGACGGCGGAGGATCAGCCGACGGCGTTGGCGAAGGCGGCGGAGGCTTGTGGGTTTTTGAGGCGGAGTCCGGCGAGGACTTTGGGTTCTGTGTTGGGGGAGATTGGTGGGGTTCTTCCTGGTCATGAATTTGCTTCTGTGAGTTATATTATGATAAATTGATTTTTTAGATTCATTTGAGCTTTTGATTTTCTTGTTGATTGTGTTTTTTTTTACTAACCGTTCGGATTGTGAGGTGAAAAAAAGAAATGCTCGTGGTTTTTTACCTTTTTGTATGGATGAATTTTGATTTCTCACCAAATCTGTTATGAGAAACAAAAATTTAAGTTTGATGTGATTTGGCTTTTTCACTATTTCTTTTTATTTTTCACCATTACTCAACTTATTAATCATTGAAATAAATAATGAGAAATCTCATTTTTATTTTTTCTTTTCTCAGCAAACCCCTCAATCCAAATGGAGTGTAAATATAGAAGAAGTAGACTCTAATTGAAGATGAGTTGAGAAATAATATGTTAACATGGTTTGGCCTTATCTATAATAGTTACCACCTTTAAATGTAGAATCTTTAATGTTTATTGGTTCACTTTGTGCTTTTGAGTGTTTTGTTTTTATAAGTTGGTGTTTCTTTGAGTTGATGGGCATTGGATGATATAAACTGATAAAATTCAATTTTATTAGAATTGCTAACATCTTTTCGAACATGGGTTTGAGCTCAAAGCTTTTGCTCAGTGTCGAATAAGGCCTTCTTTAGGAATTGGTTATTTTAGTTAGCTTTTTAAATTTTTACGAAAATATGTGCAGAAAAATAGAGAGTGATGTGGTAACTTATAATGGATTTTTCTAGCTAGTTTAGCCAAATGCTTCCTGGAGGTTGGCAAGTATAATCATTACACATTAGGGTTTTCTTAGGGAAAGTTGATTGCCTAAGTCAAAGTAAAGCATAGACAGTAGCCTAACCCAATTATGATCTAAAGGACTATGCTTTGCCAAGTAGAATGCTAGCAGGGGTTTATAAATGAGTAAAAGGGTCTAGAATTGGGTGATTTTAGATAAGACTGCATTTTTTCCTATGAACATTACTTATGCAAAAGGGAAGGGAAAAAAAAGGGAAAAAAAGGGGAAAAACAAAAAAGATAAAAAAGAAGAGAAACATGTACAGATAGTGGGGTTGGATCCTTCATGCACCCATCCTGTTGAAACCTGCCTATTATAAATGGTTATAGTGACAAATAATTGAATAGATTAAATAATCTTCAATACTTTCCAAGTGTGTTAAAGATTTAACCAACTAGGGCTAGCTTGGTTGGCCAAAATCCTTGTGCTTCACTATGAGGTCAAAGGTTTAAGTCTTAAAACTCTCCCCACCCCAATCAACGGCCTCCAATGTTTCCAAAAAAAAAAAAGTGTGTCAAAGATTTCTGCTCTTTCTTGATGTTCTAAGGATGCTCATTGCTGAGGTACGTCTATTTTGCAAAGAAAATAGGAGATTTCTAGCCCTTGTTTTTATGATAAAAGAATTCCATTTTCAGCTATGCCTTTGGTTAATTTCTGTTCTTTCTTGATGTTCTAAGGATACTTGTTGCTGAGGTACGTGTCATTTCTGTGGTTAATTTGTGCAGTATGTTTTGATTGGTTAATAAATTGTGAACATGGATATACACTTATTATCTAAACAATTATATAACCAATTACTAATTTATTTTATAAAATATGATACAACTTAATTTTAGGTCTGAATTTTTTAATAAGTGGTATGGAGCCATTCCTCTTAAAATAATTTTTTGGAGAAATATCATGTCAGTGTATAAGAAAAAAAAAATTTACAAATTTGTGAGAATCTTTTTCGGATGCAAGTCACACTGATATTTATTGCTATTGTTGTGGAGAGCAATTACGTCGCACAGGCATTGATACCTGTATATTTGTATATCTACAGTTATGCATATGATGGAATGTGAAACTCTGTATTCAATGTGAAGAAACATATTTGGAAGTTTATCTGTTGCATGCATATATTTTTCCTACACACAAAAGATTCAGAGGCTCGCTAATTCTGATTAAGTTTTATCTGAAATTGAAGGTTAGGGCGGGAATTGAGATGGCATTGATTGATGCAGTTGCTAACAGCATTGGCATACCTTTGTGGAGACTGTTTGGTGGAGTTTCAAATACCATTACCACTGATATAACAGTTCAGTTTCTTCCTAAGTGGTTTCATTTAATTAGATAAATTCATTGTGCCAGTCCTTAGTGATCACATGAATTCTATCTCAATATGCCACATCTGGTGCCAATGGGTTTGGAAATAACCATACCCATTGATGATAGGAAATGTAAAATCATAGAACCAATAACAAACGGGAATGTGAAACCTAATCCTTTAATATTGGCTATTTTCATTTGTAGATTCCAATTGTTTCCCCAGCTGAAGCTGCTGAATTGGCTTCAAAGTATCGGAAACAAGGATTCAAGACTTTGAAACTTAAGGTGGGAAAGAATCTAAATGGAGACATAGAAGTGCTGAAAGCCATACGCATGGTCTACCCTGATTGCTTGTTTATCCTGGATGCTAATGAGGGTTACACCTCCAATGAAGCTATTCAAGTTCTTGAAAGATTGCATGGTAACTTATACATTAGGATATTTAAACAATCATTACGCATCCATTAATTAATAGAAAGAAATGACATTCTACATAGAGGGGAGAACTTTTTGCTTGCTCATGACAAATCTTACAGTCCGTTTGGATCAAATGATTTGGTGAGAAATGATAAGAAATGAAGAGAATGAGAACTCTTTTATCATGTTTGGTTTATAAGTTAGGTTGGAAATGGCAAGAAATTAGGAGAAAGAGACCTCTCTTAAGTTTCATTTCCCACCAAAAGTGGTGAGATTTGGTCATAATACTGAGATTGCCCATAAAAATACATAGGAAGAAAAAGTAATCTCACCCATTCACATACTTTGCTTCTTACTTATCCAAATATGATAATGAGAAAAGACAATCATTTCTTCTATTTTCTCGTCCCACAATCTAATTGAAGTGTTAAACTGCTCTCTCTCTCTCTCTGTCTCCAAATGTTTGTCTTGATTTTTTACACATTTCAGGATTTTAAACAATTGTACTCTTCTGATGAGTGGAGATCATTAAACTATTAGTTTGTTGCAGAAATGGAGGTGAACCCAGTTCTCTTTGAACAACCAGTTCACAGAGATGATTGGGAAGGTCTTGGTCATGTTTACCGTATTGCAAAAGAGAAGTATGGGTTAGCCGTTGCCGCTGATGAAAGTTGCCGAAGTTTAGTTGATGTTAAGAAAATTGTCAAAGAAAGTCTTGCAGATGTCATTAACATTAAGCTTGCCAAAGTTGGGGTTCTTGGGGCTCTCGAAATTATTGAAGTAGCAAGAGCATCAGGATTGAATCTGATGATTGGTGGCATGGTTGAGACTAGACTGGCCATGGGTTTTGCTGGTCACCTTGCTGCTGGCCTTGGGGGTTTCAAGTAACCGTCACAATCTTTTCTATAAATGAAAAATACTTTATCAAGATTCTCATCTATTGATTGCAGGCAATGTATATATTTAGATCTTTCAAACTATCTTGTAATTCTATGTACAGATTTGTTGACCTAGACACGCCCCTTTTGCTGTCAGAAGATCCAGTGCTTGAGAGTTATGAAGGTATCCTCAGCATCACTCTTGGCTTTCATGTTTATAGTGCTATTTATTTATTTATTGATAAATATCTATAGCTTTCATGATTTGAATAATTTTCCATTTGACAAGTCTTAAAATCTTTTCTGTATCCAGTTTCTGGTTCCATATACAAGTTCACAAATGCTAGAGGTCATGGTGGTTTCCTTCACTGGGATAATATTATGTGGTAAGTTGTGATTTTTATGCTTAATTGTAAACTGTCAATCCACATGCTGCAAGACTGATAGACTCTTGAAGAAGTAGATGTGAGCCATGTGCCCAATTAAAAATAAGGGTTTCTGGTAAGGCAATGAAAAGCCTCCACAATGTATGGAAGTTGCATATGTAATAGACGGAACTATACAAAGCACGAGTCTGTAGATAATGGAGGAGGCTTAAGAAAAACCTTAGAGCCACTATCTGAATTGGTGGCTTTATATTGCAAAGCATCTAATTGTTTTGGAGACTTTATCTAGTGGAAATTAAGGGGTTGTTTAGGATGTTCTAAATAAGTGCACTTTTTGACTTTTAATGAAATATGGATTGGGTTTGAAGTGATGTGGTAGAGAGGTGATGTGACCTAAATAAGATGATGTGACTTAAATAGGATAGTGACTTTTTGACTTTTTTAGAGTATGCCAAACCAGGCCTAAGGTTAACTGCTATATTAACTGGAGGCATATAAACATCCAGTTTATAGAGGCATTTTTTGTTGGCATATTAACAGAGAGCCCCCACTTGGATGGGAAGCTTTCAGAGCCTCTAGTCAAAGCGGAGGCTTTGTGCATCAATTTTCTGCTTACACATACTCTTTTCTAGACTGCATAAAATGTATCAAAACCAACCCTAGATTGGGATATAGCTCAGCGTCAACACAGCTTGAGAAATCTTTTCCTTAATGATATGGTGGACAAATCCCCATACAATAAGCTAATTCCTACTGCTTTTTTCCAAGGTGGTGAATATGTATCAAACATGACCAGCTTACCCCTGTCATAGACAGGTTACTTTGAACTCCCATTGTCAAAATGTTTGCAAGTCAATCCACTAGGAATGCTAGTGATGCAATCATAAGAAGATATGAAAAAGTAAAATTAAAGAAGCGTAAAAATTTTGAAATGTCATATTTTCCATAGAGGAAGTCAAAATTCAATGAGTTCTAGAAGTCCATGTAATGCTATGGGAAGTTTCTCAGTCAATGGAGAACATGCTTGGAGAATTTTGTATAGTTTTTGAAGCTCCCTTGTAAATTATGTGATGCAATTCTAATCCTAACTACGAGGCCCATGGTTCCTAGACAAGCTCTTTTTTTTTCAAAATTTGATTTACCCATAACCACATTTGATTTACCCTTTTGTTTATCATCAAACCAAAACCCTAAACTCTAATTTGTGATTCTGATCTATTGTTCTTTCAACGCTTCAACCTAAAATCAAACCAAACGAGCTCCTAATTACTATTTGTGGTTACTGTTGACAACAACTATAACAGTCGTCAAAATCCTATATATACATGCCCAATATTTAACATTTGGTTAGCGTATATGTATACTACTTTTTCAGCAGCATAACTTAATTAACTTACTAAACTGGAGCCCTCTGCTGCTGCCTCGCTTTAGTTTGGGCTCATTGCTTGTAAGTCTTCCACACTTATCCTACAGTTAGCCAATTAAGAATCCAGTTTTTGCTAATTTTTGGCCCAATCAACATCTAGTATTGGAGACAGGGTTTTTCTTGAGTTGGGTTACTTTATAACTTAATATTAACTTTCCACTTTTCAAAACCTACAAAGCCTCCGTTTGAAAAGTGGGTTGGCTTTTTGACTTTTTGGCTATTTTAACTTGGGTTATTTTAGCCTAGTTTGGGAAGGGCTTTTTGGTTTTTTTGACTTTTTTGTGAGAGAGGATTGTAATGATTATGGGTTGGATTTGATGTTTTGTTTTTTGTGGCTAAAATAGCCTATTTTGTTTTTTGTGGTTATTTTAGCCCCTAACCCACCCACCCAAACCTTCTTGCCAAACACCACCTTAACTTCCTCACGAATACGTTGTTATAATTGTTCTCTTATATAGTTAGTAATATATATATTTTTTATTTTAAAATTATTTGTAGATAGATGGGTGTGTTGATGGATCATATCTTCACCATATATACAATTTAGATCAATTACTTGTATATGCATATAAAAGATTATATATTATACTAAATAGAGTGAATCTTACTATTCACAATGTGATTTGTGATTAGACAACAATGGATCTAGGAACATCATTTCTCTGGAAATCAATTCTGCAGAGATGCACAAAGCCTTAGGGTCCCACCTAGATTGAATAACTACATCTTAAATGTTACTGCAGTTCAGCATGGGTGTATATCAGATCACCCTGGTCCCTTCAGTGACATCTGATAAAATTGGAACGATATCAGATCACTCTGCACTTTCCCTTTTAGATCAGTGTTGAAGCAATTCCATGAACATGAATTGATGAAGTCATTTATGACCATTGTTAAGTGCGTGAACACTTGACTAACCCTTAGATTGGAGTAGGATTGATAAAATGCATCGAGTAAAGAAACAACCAAGTTCAGAAACTCAATTCTACTAATCAAAATAGAAAAAAATGAAAAAAGAAAGAAAAAGAAACTCATGTGATGGATGCCACAGTCAAAGTGAATATCATGGCATTTTCTTACATTTAAGTAAATTTTCTTCACCCAATTACTGTCCCTTTAAAAGGAAAAAAGAACCCTCTGCTAATCTAAGATAGACTATTTGCAGATGTGTTTTTTTTTTTTTTGGGTTGATAAATAGACTATTTGCAGATGTTGTGATCCGTGATAATGCTTTTATAACTCAACACACTAGTTGCTCCATAGAATATGCAACTATTCTGAAACATATAAAGACAAACTTGTTTCCATTTGATCACAATCCTTTTCAACTTCACGAGCATGATATATCAATCCCAACCATTGGATGTTTTGTCGCTAATTAATTCTACTACTGAACCATTAAAGTTAGACTTGCAATTTTTTATTCATCTCTGTTAACCATGTCAAACTATCTGCAGATATTTATTACATTGGTTCTCCTCAAATTTCCTCCGCAATTGATGAGGCAACTTATGAGATCCTATTGCTTTGTCACGTATGCTTCTCTAGTTAAATAAGACTCCCAAGCAGGCCTTAGCTTTCTGCACGGCTTTCTGACAAATGAAGAAATTGAAGGCGCGAGAGAGGCAGGCTAGCACTGGGAAAATTTAAGTTTTATGTCGAGATAATTTGCATTAGTTTGTTGGAAACTTGTAATGTGATATGTTAGTGCAAATATTTTCACCTCTTGTGCATATCTTTAGACAGTCTGTTCAAATTATGGATATTACACGCATGATACTGAACCGGAACTTTGTTTTTCATGTTGGTCAAGTTAATTTTTTCAGCAGTGCAGTGATGGAAAATGATTAATCGGTCTCTCCATATTTCTATTTTTTCATCTAGTTTTATTATTATTGTTGTTGTTATGTCTGTAATGGGACCTCCTATATATATATGTTGTTGCTATTTGAAATTTGTTGTTTTTCTTAGAAAGAAAAACCAAAATCTGAAGTTTTAACTTTTTAATCATAAGCTACAGATAGCTCAACAAAAAGTAAAAAATGAGATCTAAACTATAAAGGCAATGGCCATATTGGAAATCTAGGAAAATTCATATAGTTTTGGGGTCCATTAATGGTGTTGGATAGTATAGTATTGTTGGTCAATTGGCATCTTGACCTATGGCTTACATGAAGGACACTAGCTCTCGTTTGTTTTCAGAGGTAGAATGGAGGTGATTGATAGTGAGGGGATTAAATAAAATTATGTTTATTTTGATGATAGTTGTTAGTGTAGAGATTGTTAAATTATTTTTATATAAAATAAATATAAAATAATAAAATAAATACAAAAATACAAAAACATTAAACATTAATGTTTTAAAAAAAATGCCCAACATGTAAAAAAAATTTTAAAAAATAAAAAATTTTTAGAAAAAAATAAAATAAATAAAATAATGATTTTTACTTAACAAAAAATACAAAAAATTAAACATTAATGTTCAAAAAAAATGCCCAACATGTAAAAAATAAAATAAAAAATAAATAAAAATAAAAAATTTCTAGTCTGCCGGACTATTTTTTTAATACCAAGTCCTGAAGGCCCATCCGAATTCCATCTGCAAGGCCTATCCTAAGCCCTTTGGCTTAGTAGTCTCTTCCTCAACTCTGTAAACAAATAGCACATTAAATGGGGCCCACAGCTATCCTAATCTCAATCCCCCTCTCATATCCCAAAACAAACGGGGCCCTAGGGTTTAATATAAAATTAGTATATATATATATAGGTTGGGTTATGTAGCAATGTTTCAAAACTCGGACCGGACCGGTTTGGTTTGTGGAATCGGGATCTGGGCTTAGTTTCGGGTTGAAAACCGACCTAGATTGCCAAAATCGATGACTCGATACCGGTTTTGAAACGATTCGGCAGTTGGGAAATTTCTAATTTTTTTTTATCTTTCTTCTTTTCTTTTCTTTCTTTTTTTCTTCTATATATATATATATATATATGTATGTATAAATATATTTCAAAATTTTGACTAAAAACTCTTCTAGAGTCTTCTCTCATAAGAAGGAGTCTCATTGGAAGTTTGGGGAGATTATGAAAGTTTATTGATATTTATAGAAAAAGATTTTCAAAGGAAACTTACAAAATTCTATGTGAGATTCAATCAAATTATTTGAATCATATTGATTGGAGTGAGAGTTGAAAATTTCATTTCCTTCCAAAATTAAATCTAGCGTTCAATCAATTTGTTTGGAGAGAATGTTAAAAAAAATTAATTTCTTTAAAATAAGTGATTTTTTCTTATCAATTATGACTTTATTAAATATTATTAATAAATACTATGTAACAATTTTTATTTTTATTTGAGTATTTATATATATTTTTATTTATTTACAATTTATAATTATATTTTTTAATTATATGCTATTAACGTGACCCGATAGTTGAACCGGTAACCCGTCCATCCGGTTTCTTTTTTTGTTCACTCACTGGTCCGGTTTTCAAAACATTACTACGTATACAAATATATTATATACACAAAAAGATTGAAAAATAAACATAATTTGTGACAAATAAAAATTGGATGTGGATCCTCTCTAGTCATGAGTTGGTACTGTATGAATAGCAGAAGGATAGTTTGTTAATTTGTCAGGCCAGGAATCATATTGACTTTCTATTTTGAAGGCGTTCATAATTAGGATAGGAGTGCTTATGGATAGGATTGATTTGGTTTTAAAGTAAATTAGGAGCCGAAATCAAATCATTAAACTTATGTAATCGGTTTGATTCGATTCGGTTCGGTTTTATGATTATAGAAATTTTATGTGATAAGAAATATGATATATATTTTATAATAGTAAATAAATTAACAATAATTAGTTTAGTTAAATTTGTTAGAATTTGTCAATTTTACTACGAGGATTAGGGTTCAAATTTTACTAGTAACTTTTATATTTATATTTTTATTTTTACATACTAAAATATTAAATTAATAAACAAACATATCATGGTTTGGTTCGATTCACAATCCTAATCAAGTTCTAGAATCGGAAATTGAATCAATTTGAACGGTTATACCATTTGTCAAATAAGAACAAGAATTGAAACTAACGACTTGATTAATTTACCGTTGTTATTTTTTCTAAACATCCCTATATTTTTTTTTAAACACCCCTATTGCATGGTGTGGTGAAACTATAGTGCATTGGGACATGGGATTAAGTGTCTAATTGTTGATTTTTATTTATTTAAACAGTAGGAGAGTGACTAGTGTTTGAAAATTTTCTGTGTGAGGGAGCTAAATGGGAGTGGCTTAGAAGTTCAGTCGAGTCTAATCTCAATCTCAATCTCAATAGACAAATAACATTGAATCGGTAATCTCTTTGTTCAGGTACAGCTAAATGATTGTGAGAAATAGAAAGAAAAATGGTTTTCCTTTTACTTTCTTGGGATGCCACTTTCTTGAGAAAGTGGTGGCTGCATATGCATGCCTATCTTATCCCATAATATTAGGGAGAAAAGCTGTATCAGTACACTTTCAATCATAGATGGCAATGAATGGGGGGGTGGGTGGGTCAGTGGGTGGGCGATATAATAGAAAATTTTGGGTTGTGGAATTTGTGCTAGCTAGTGAGCTTATCATTACTAGATTACACCATTTCTAATGGAGCTATTTTTTCATGATCATTGATTGCCAAACACTTGAGTGGTCAAGGAATTGTGAAGATTAAAAGGTTAATGTGCAATAATTTTAATGGGCCTACAATGGATTTCAAGCATTCTATTTTTGACCTAAATAGACCCAACTTTTTTTCATTTTTCATTTTTTTATTATTTTTTGTTTTCATATAGAGGACATTGATATCTTGTATCAAACTACAATGAACAAGTAGGAGAATTTGTAAATGGTTGTGAGTTTGACAATCTTACTATGGGCTTATTAGAAGGAAAATTCTATAATTCACATTTTATATTTTATAAAAAAAATTATATGTTATAGTGTTGGTAGAGTTTTAGAATTATGATTTGATAATAAAGTTGTATTTTGAGTTTGTGAATTTTGAAATTATAATTTGATTGTAAAAAATTTGTTTAGTTATGAGTTTTGAAAAGAGTTTTGAATTGAGTTTGAAATGAATGATGTGACATATGATATTTGATTAAAAAATTTGCAACTCATAAACAACATATAACTCAAAATTCTATTCAAAACTCATAAAATATTTTTAAAAAAATTCGAAAATATTTTTTATTTAAATATATAAAAATAACAGGTGCAAAAAAAAAAATCAAACACTGTTCCGGTCGACGTTCGAGTTAGCCAAATTTTTTCGCTTGAAAAGGAATTTTCAAAAGTGGGTGTGAAATTATAATTTAAAAACTCAAAAGAAACACTACAATCAAAAGTGTAGGTGGAAATGTCTTTAGAACACCTTTCCAAACACAGCTATGTTTAGTTATAATTTTAGCTATGACTTAGTTATGATGTTGTTTTGATTATGATCAAATAAATTTTTGATTATATCTTAAGTGATATTTGATTATGACTTTTTTTTAATTGTAGTTGAAAGTGATTTAGTTATTATATTTATAATATCTATACTTTAAATTATTATAATTTGCATATAGTACGCACCCCAAAAGGGTGTATAATTGTAGAATGACTCTTATTTTTGTAGAAGTTATTTTTTTCCATTTAACAAGTATCTAAAAAACAAGAAAAAGATAAATAAAAAAAATTAAAGAATACGAGACATTTTTCACTTTTTAATATATCTTTTATTTTAATTTAAATTAGACAATACTTTAGAGACTCTCATTAGCATTTGTCTTTCTGTTTATATGCCAAAGTACCAAAATAATAGAGCAGGCAAACCATGATTATGGATTCCTTAAAAAGGAAGTCAAATGTAATTAAATTAAATTTACAAATTTTTATTTTTATTTTTTTAAAAACCTAAGAGATGGCAGTATAATTTATTTATTTATTTTTCTTATGACTGCAATCATAAGTTGATAAGCCAGAGTTATTTCCTCATACTCCAAGGCTAATGAAAGGGATGTTTGGGAATAAAAAAATTTAGTCAAAAAAATTAAAGTTGAAAGGTTATTATAATCATTTTTTTTTAATCTCTTTACACATTCTTTTATAAAAAAAAATTTAAATAATTATTAAAAAAAATTAATCCTCGAAAAAGCGTTGAAGTGTAGTTTAGCCTCAATCTATGCATGCTGTGACCCTCAAAACATTGGATTAAACTAAACCGTAAGGTTGTTTTAAAAAGATAGTTAAAAATTAATTTTTTAATTTTTTAATTTTTTTAAAAATATATAAAAAAATATGAGAGATAATATAATTTAAAATAAATTAAAAACTAAAAAATAACTTTTAATTATCTTCTCAAAATATTCTTATTTTTTATCTTTATTTTTACAAGTTAAAGGGGTTGCTTAAGGCCTTGTTTGTCATCATCTAAAAAAGTTAAAAAGTCAAAAAGTCATTATTCTATTTAAGTCATATCATCTTATTTAAGTCATATCATCTCTCTACCACATTACTTTAAATCCAACCCATATCTAATCTATATTTTATAAAAAAAATTAAAAAATATACTTATTTAAAACATTCCAAACATACCCTTAATTTGTCCGTCACCAAAACAGTACAGATCTTCTTTCACTGCAAAAAGTGACATGTGGAGATAAACTTTCATTGTCACATCAACCGATCAAATTGATGGCTCACAACCGACACAAATATGTACAAGGAATAACAACAGCACATGTTTTGCAAATCTGACTGTGCCTATGACGAAAAATGTTTGACACATAAAATTTTGTTTTTTTATAACAACATTGATTGGTAGCTCGAATTTCACTCCCCCTAATCCCCCTAATTTCCATTTTCAGTAAACTGTTTTTTTTTTTTTTTTTAACTTACCTTGCATTTTTTTTTTTTTGCCATTTTTGGCAGTTTCGGGGGATTCGGGGCGGAGGCTCTCGAGCTCCCCCGCTTTTCCCTTTTTATAATTAGATCTATATTAAAATAATATGATAATTATTAATTTTTAATTAATTACACATTCAATAATATAAGACTTTTCCTTGTCACACTATTATTGGTAAATTTGTCAATCTAAAATTTAAATCTCTAACATCACCCTTATATAACCTCACATTTTTTTTTTTTTTAAGTGAATAAAAGCCACTAATCAGCTTATTTTTGATCCATTTGAATCTTGAATTTATAAATAAAAAATATGAAAAAGATCGAAGAAAAAATAAAATATAAGAGTTAATTTTTTCTTTTTGTTTTGTTTTTTAATTGGCAAAAGAAGTAATATTTTATTAAATCAATAAAACATTACAAGAAGGAAAGAAAAGTATGGATAGGCATCAATTTGAGAAAGTCAAATAATATGCACATTTGGTTGGCAATGAAGGCTAAACTTTTACATTTAAAATTCATACTGATTCTTTCATCCAAAACGTATTTAAATTCTACAAAATACTTCCACTTTAAAAGCCTTGATCACTTATTTTCTTCTATTTTTTTTCAAACTTCTAATTTTTATTTTAAGTCCCTTCTCCTATAGTGGCTTTGTGCCCTCAGTTTCCCTTCACATTATCCATTGAACTTGTAACCATCATTAGCAACGCTAAACGTCTTGGTCTTTTTTGGTTGGGTTAAGAAAATGAGAAAAATATGAATAAATTTAATCTAAACAAGTCAAATTTTTATTTATCAATAAAAATAAATATGCATATGTAATTTCGTTTTTCTTACATTTCTTTTTTTTCAAAATCCAAACTTAACCTTTTAAGTTTTAAGAAAGTAACAAACTATAATTCTAAAGCCATCTTTGTCTTGCGGAGAGGATTAGGAGTAGAGTATTATCATCATTTTATAACAAAAATCTAATCTAGGGATGAGTTATCTTGAGAAGAATATTTCATCATTTTATAATAAAAGTCTTATATTAAAATAAATTGTTGAAACAAAATAATCTAAAAAATAAAGAAATATTGGAATAAATTAAACAATTAGAAGTGAGATAATTTAAATCTCGAATGAAATAATCCTATCATGCTCTTTTACGTGTGTAACAATTGTAATGCAAATGAGTAAATCTACTTTACTCGTCATTTAAAAAGTAATTTTTGAGATTCGGTCTTCCTTTTTTCTTCAAACTTTAGATATCACGTTCATGACACGGTATCTTTCCACATTGGCTTTTGCATTTTCTCCTTATAATTAACCTTTATTCTTGAATGCTTCAAATTTCATTTGTAATTGGGTAAAATAAAAAAATAAAAGTCATGGCAATAGTTTTCTTCTTGTTGCAAATGCATAGTTCCTACCATTGGGAAAATAACTTGAGCCTTGCACATAACTTTGGGTAAATTTTGCTGGTCATGTGCTTGAAGTTTCCCTTTTATGTTAATTTGTTTCTTAACTTTTTAATTATGACATTTGATTATGAATTTTAAGATTTGCGTCAAATAAGAACAATTGACGGTAGTCATTTCATGTGCCTCGTATGTGACCATATTTTAGGTGCAACGTAGACTTTTCAAAATTGTTTTTACCTGGTGCATCTTTTCTCTCTCTCTCTCTCTCTCTCTCTCTCTCTCTCTCTATATATATATATATACACACACACACGTATGTGTCAATTGCAAATTTTAAATGAAATTGGAAGGGAAAGGGGCCAACAAGGAGAAAAGGGGAGGTTGAGGTGACGATGGAGGTTGGGTTAGATGAGGGGTGAAGATGTGAAAAGAGAGGAGGTGACAAAAGAGGACAAGAAGAAGGCGGTGGAGGAATCTATGTAATGGAGGACACAAGAGGCTACGGAGGGGGAGGAGGGGGCCATGATAGATGGTAGACAAGGAGCGGTATCACGGAGATTAGAGAATGCGAGGGATTTAGTGTGGTTAAATATATTGAGACAATGAAGATGTGATTGGGAATACATGAATTGACAATTTTAAGCTTAAGAAATGGACACAAGTGGCATAGGAGAGCAATTTCCTTTACGTTGCGTTTGATTAAGAGATTTAGAAAGAGTTTTGAAAATGAAAAGAGAAAAAATGTGTGAAACTAGGTGAAATGTAAGTACATTTTATTTATATTTCACTTATATTGTCTCTTTCATTTTTCAAATTCCTTCCCAAATTTTCTAACCAAACATAACATTAAAGGATGAGACATCCATTATCCATTGAAAAATCAAATATACAAAATAGTAAACTTGAGGAATATTGGTGTAATTTGTCCGAATTCTTTTGTTGCTTATCAACTGAAGATGATGTTTGAGAATTTTGAGTCAATTATTGGCGACTTTGGTCACATCATTTGGATGATTTGTGGTAGTGGTGGCCACGGTGATCATAGTGGTGTTGAGGTATTGGCAATGATAGTAGCCATAGTACTATGGTATTATTTATAAAATTTTAATTTGAAAAATATTATTTATTTTTTAAAAGTAAAAATATTTTTTGTCCAAATAAATTTATTTTTTTGTTGATTGTAAAAAGTATTTTTTTGTTGACTATAAATATTTTTTGTTAACTTATATTTTTATTATTATATCAAATGTTAAAAAATATTTAAAAAAATGTCTTTCAAAAAAAATTTTATAAATATTTTTGTGCTCAAACAAATGAAGCGTTGGTAATTTAATTGTGTAGCCCAATACCTATATCATATGAATCAATGAACTAGCTAGCTCAATTAATAATTCTTAGGGTTTGGCTTTGGTCCAAATTCATGTCGAATTTGGCGGTCTTGATGGGCTGTGGGGCCAACCACGGGTCCCGTTTTGAAAATCTGAACCGTCAATGTGTAGAACTCGTCGAGTACTATATGCCTGTGAAAAATTACGTTGATCGGATATCGATAGCTATGTGATCAAATCAGTTTTTTTATCAACCGTTAATTTATTCACCGTCCATTTTTTTTATACAAAACTGATTTGATCACATAGCTATCGATATCCGATCAACGTGATTTTTCACAAGCATATAGTACTCGACGAGTTCTACATATTGAACGGTTCAGATTTTTAAAACGGGACCCGTAGTGGGCCCCTACGGGCCCAACAGCACCGTCCAGTCCGATTAAGGACTAGACCAAAGCCAAACCCTAATTCTTATACACTTTAGATTGGGAAGGTAGGGATCAATCATTCATCAAGACAAAATTAATTAACGTTACATTTGTTTAGGCAAAAAATATTATTTTATGTTTAGTGGTGGTGAAAGTAGATGTGAAGGTGGAGGTGGAGATGGAGGTGGTGGCATGGTGGTGGGGCGGCATTAATAGTGACAGTGACGGCGGTAGTGATAGTGATCGTAGTGATGGTGGTGTAATAGTGGATGTGAGAATAATGATGGTAGTATAATGAAATTGATAAGATTTTAGTTTAGAAAATATTTTTTGCTTTTTAAAAGTAAAATTTTTTTCTATCTGTATAGGTTTGTTTTCTGTTGACTATAAAAAATATTTTTTTTATTAACTTTGATTTTCTATTATACCAAATACCAAAAAATATATAAAGTATTTTTCAAAAAATATTTTCCTTCAAAATAAACGGAGCATAAATGTAGCCTTAGCTACACATTATCTTTTTTTTTTTTTTTGGTACATCGGAAAAGGAAACAACAAAACAGAAAGCAAGGAAGAGAAAAGCAAAAGAGACACCAGCAGAGGGGATCCCAAATCAGGGCCTAAGGTAGCCCCTTCCAACCATATCAGCTATCACTAACTCTCTAACTTCTACAGGGGCTTCATCCAGAACAACAAGAGGCTCCGCTTGAGTAGCACCCAGCTTTGCCAGACCATTCGCACTAGAGTTCCCTTCACGCAAAACATGTTGAATGGTGTAGCCACACCTTTGCATAAGGAATTTGGAATCTTCCACCAAGCTTCTAATCGAAGAAGAGACCACAGAGCCTTCCTTCAATAACTCAAGTGCAGATAATGAATCCGTTTCAATAGTGAGATCTTTGTAACCCTTCTCAAAGGCTATAGTTAAGCCTCGGTAAATAGCCCAAAGCTCCGCCTCTAAGCTTGTACAGACATCAAGCTTTCCATAGTAGCCAATTAGCCAGATGCCTCTCTCATCACGAATAAGGCCACCAAAGCCTCCATCCCCTGGGTCTCCCTTCGCACTACCATTAGTGTTCATCTTCAATTTACCTACAACAGGAGGGCACCAATTAATAACCACATCATAATGACTAGGATGTAAAGCAGAGGATCTAAATGCTTCCTTAATCGCAGAAGCATAATTGCATAAAAGTAAAGTACTTTGATACCAATGGAGCTCAACATTATCAAAAACTTTTTTGTTGCGGTCTTTCCAAATTTGCCAAAGTATGACAGCAAAAAGAGTAGAATCTAAAATAGAAGAAGGTTTGTTTTTGAGATTTGATTCCAACCAAGTTGTCAACGGGATATGTCGATCCCTAGACAACCACTCCAAATAACCCATATTACTCCAGATAATGGCTGTTTTAGGGCAGTCTCTGAAAATATGATCAATATCTTCCCATAAACAACCACATCTACTACACTTGGCACTAACAGCCAGGCCTCTCTTGATTCTTAGGCTGTTCGAGAGTATCTTGCCATGTAAGACAAGCCACACAAAGCCCTTGATTTTTTGGGGTAATTTCAACTTCCACAACCAAAGCCAGTTACAATTTTCGGCCTCATGAGTGGCTACCATCTCATAAGCTGAAATTGTTGAAAAGTCACCGAAACCAGAACCATGCCAATGAGGTGTATCTGGATACGTAACAAAACGTAGCAAATGAACTTTTAAAGCAAGATCAACAGCCTCTCTAGGAAGCTTAGAATTCAGCTTAAAGATATCCCAACCACCTTCCTCATCTAAAAGAAGATTGACAGTCTCAGAAGTAATGAGAGGTGAATGTGGAAAGAGTGATGCTAAACTACTCTCATCACACCACCAATCAAACCAGATGGAGATTTGAGTCCCAGCACCAACACTCCACTTATTACCTTTCACAAGAGTCTCTCTTGTGCTAAGGATACCTTTCCAAGTGTGAGAAGCTCTTCTCTTGCTGGAATAACCAAGAAGAGACCCCTCTTGGAGGTACTTAGCCTTAATCACTTTAGTCCACAAACAGTTCTCACCTTTGAGTAATTTCCAACCCAACTTAGAAAGTAAAGCAATGTTATTATGCTTAGCCTTTCTAATACCCAAACCTCCCAATTTCAAGCTTTTACACACAGTGTTCCACTTGACCAAGTGAATTTTCTTTGAGTTCCCCACCTCTCCCCAAAGAAAGTTTCGGTTAACTCTATCCAAGTCATTGCACACACTAACAGGAAGCTTCATAGTTTGCATGGTATATGCAGGTAGAGCAGCAGTCACAAATTTTATTAGGGTGGCTCTACCTGCCAAAGACAGCATATTAGCTTTCCAACGCGATAGCTTCCCTTGAAGCTTATCAAAAATAGAAGAAAAATGAGCTCTGCTAACTCGCTTATGGAGCATAGGTATCCCAAGATACTTTCCCAAATCTTGGGTGATAGGGATACCACATAAAGCACTCAAGTTCCTGGCCCGAGAATTACACACATTTGGGGAGACAAATAACTTAGACTTAGCCAAGTTCACTTTCAAACCAGAGTGATTACTAAAATAGTTAAGAACCTCCATAATAGTCTCACAATGTTTAGTATCTGCTTTCGCAAATAATAATAGATCATCAGCGAAAAATAAGTGAGAAATTGCAGGGCCTCTTAAAGAAGCTTTGATACCCTTCCACTGGCCACAATTAACTCTGCCAAGAATCAAGTTAGAGAGCCTCTCCATACATAACACAAATAGATATGGGGACAGGGGATCTCCCTGACGGAGACCTTTCCTAGGATGAAAATCCCGGACCTGTTCCCCATTCCAAAGAATGGTAGAATTCACAGTTGTAACACAAGTCATAATCAACTCCACCCAACTCAAATTTAGATTTAGCTCCAATAATGTATCCCGAAGAAAAGTCCAAGACACATTATCGTAGGCTTTCTCCAAGTCAATTTTGAAAATCATCTCACCTTTAGTCCCTTTCTTAGATCTTAGAGTATGGATAATTTCTTGGGCAATGATTATATTGTCATTAGTGGACCTACCTGGGACAAAGCTGCTTTGGTTTGGACTAACAATTTTATCAAGGAGGGGTCGGAGCCTATTCACAAGGACTTTGGTGAGGGTTTTATAAAGCACATTACACAAACTTATAGGTCTGAAGTGTTTAATGGTTTCGGGGTTCTCAACCTTAGGAATAAGGGTGATTAGAGTTTTGTTTATTTCAGGAGGTATACTACAAGAACTAAAACAGGACTTGATAAAGTTACACACAGAAAAACCCACAATATTCCAAAAGGTATGGTAAAATATAGCTTGAATACCATCACACCCAGGAGCTTTGAAACCCTTAATGGATTTCACGGCTGACCAAATCTCCTCACTTGAAAGAGGTCTACAAAGATCAGTATTCTCATCATGTGAGAAATTAGAGGTAGTACCACAGTTCCACACCTTCCCTTCCACAGAGGAGAGAGAAGTGAACAGTCTCTCAAAATGATCCCCCACATGCTTTTTAAGGTCTCCAGGATTTGAAACCCAGCAACCACCCTCATCCTTAAGGGTAATCACCCTCGAGTTTCTTCGTTTAGCTAGAGTTGAAACATGAAAGAACCTGGTATTTCTTTCTCCCATAGTTATCCAATTAGATCTGGACTTTTGAAACCAAAGAAGCTCTTCTTGATACAAAATATTATTATACTCTTAGCTACACATTATCACCACTTCAAGTAGTGCCGTGAAATGAACCAAACATTTGAGTTTTAACTCATATTCTACACATTTAAGATTAAATCGCTAGGCAAATAAATTAAACTTAAATACCTTCACTTTCAACTGTTAAATTAAAAAAATAATAATTATAATGGAAAACGATAGTCACTTTGAACTATAACGGAAGACCATTTAATCGTAATAAAAGTCACTACAACGATGTCACACAAATATCACTTTGAAACACAATTAAGATCACCGTCACAATAACAAACATTACTCGTTTTAGAGTAAAAGGTGTGTATTAAGTTATGATTTTTGTGCTATTGATTATTACTATTAAGTTTTTGTTATTGGCAATCTCATTTGACAAAATTTATTTCAGTTATAATTTTATTCGTTTTTTTATTTCAGTAAGGTTATGAGTATTTAGATGCGAATCCAACCCGAATTGTGTCTTGCAGAGGAATTTGTGATGTTAATTCTTTCATGTTTGCCACTTCGCTAACTATGTCGGGGATCGAACTGTTTGGTCAGCTTGCGGGGGTCCAAGGGGCATTACCCTATGGTGGGTTCGGGCAACACCCAGATAGGGTCGAGGGGCAGCGCCCCAGAAGCAAAAAAACAAAATTACAGTCAAAATTGTTTGACCGCTTGAGCGTCTGATTGTGCGCTCGAGCGAAGATTCAATCCTTTCAGAAGTTTCATTTGTCTACAAAAGTACTGGAATTTGTATTTTTATGCTCGAGTCACCTTTCCTATGCTCGAGCGGAGATCGCGGTTCTGAAACATGCGTTTTAGTCAGACTTCTAGAACGGCCATTCCTGCGCTCGAGTGGAGATCACGATTCTGGTTGTTATAAATTTGCGTTTTCATCAGTTTTTTTGTACGGCTTTCAAATATTCTTTTTGGGTATTAAGGTTTTCTTCTTGAGCTTCTTTATTTTTTTCTTTTGATATCTGTGAGAGTTTATATCATGAATTGAGTGAATTATATTAAAGGGTTTATTTATTTTGTTTTATTCAAAAGAAGAGCGGGTTGTTCTTTGGTGGATTCTGTGAAATTTGGGCCTGAAGCTTTGGTGGATTCCGGAGTGGCTCATCATCGTGCATTTAACATCAGCGTTATGGATTCAATGTTGGATAAGACAATTCTGTGGTGAAGACGATGGTGGAAGAGGCACATTGGGGTCTGTTCAATTTGGGTATGGATTCGCTAGGTAATTAAGAGTACACTTGTGCAATTCCTTTTTGTATTCTTAGTAGATTGTTTTGTGGTTTCGGCCCATGATTTTTTTTTTTTATCACAATTGGAAGTATTCTAATTGTGATTTTTTCACGTTCAATTGTTGTGTCGATTCGTCTTTGATTGTTTGATTGGAATTGTTATTTACTAGTTAAAATTGATACACAATCACAAATAAACATCTCAAGAATTTTTAGATTTTTCAATTACAAATGTCATAACTAAATCACTTTAATTCTAATATATTAAAAAAACATAATGAGTCATAACTAAGTACCATATAATTTATAATAAAAAAATAATATGATCATAATCAAAATAATAATCGTAATAGATCATAATCAATGTTAAAAATGAAAAGAAAGTTAGTCAAAACTCGTCCATTGGACCCTTGTTTGGTGAAAATGATAATCTAATTTATATTTCTTCATAAACCCCTTAAGGAGAAAACACATAATTGATTAAAAATAAAGTAAAATATATATTTTTTTCTTAGACAATATTGCTAGAATGATATATTATTGTCAAACAGAATAACATGTTACTGTGAGACAGAATAACATGTTACTGTCAAAGAGAGTAATTGTCACTGTGAGACAGAATAATATGTTACTGTTGTTGTTTACATCAATTTCAACGATAATAATTTTTTTAAAAAAAAAAAAATTTATAGTCAACATAGATCTTATTTGATAGATGCTGATGAGAGAATTGTAAAAATATTAATTTTATTAAAAACCGACATCTAAGTTATATTATTTTAAAATTTAATATTTTGATAATAATGATATTTATTAGATTTTTCAAAGAAAACTTTTTGTGTTTATCCTTAATGCATTAAAATTTTATTATGATGAGGTTTTGACTAAATTCTCCTAAAATATAAATTATAATTAATATCACAATAAATCATAATTTACTTAAATCAAATCAAAACTACCACCACAATAAATCATAATAAAAATCACAAAGGTGTGTATTATAAAATATCCCTAATTCTTAACCCATACTAATTTGAATCATAAACTATAACTGTACTTAATTACACTATGAATCAAGAGAGCCATCATTATGGAGTGGGAAGCCATGATTACACAAAACTTTTAACCACATATCAAACTTAATGATTAGAACATATGGTTGCATCAATCGGAGGGATCTTGACATGTGTATGTACATATACATACACATACACATGCAACAAGATTATTCATGTCAAACAAACACCACCGAAAGGCACAACAGTTGATGGTGGTGTTGGTGGTGGTGGAAAGATGGGCTCCACAATTGCATGCATAGAAATCAAAGATTTAAAAATATATATATAAATCAGTAATATTTTTACAAAATATTTATAAATTTATAAAAAATATATTTATAATTTTAATTATTAAAATTGATAATTTTTTTTTATTAATTTATGATTTAATTTTTTTAAAAAAAAACTTGCACTGAAGTGCAATTTCTTAAAGATTCAAAGACGATATGAAAACCATTTTCATAACAATGATATTACAAACTTAGATATTTTATTCAAAAATTATTTAAAAATATCAATATATGATTTACATTCATTCTATATATCAACCTCATAATAAATATTTTTAATCCCCATTACATACTCTCATTCTCAACACAAATTTAAAATTACAAATCTGAAGCCACAAACTTACTGATTTCATAATGGGTGCCTCATGGGTTTGGTGGTGGGCATGCTTTAGGTTTTCATTAACACCTGTGGTAGTACTTATGATAAATGTTGTGTGGACCATGTGGCGGATAAGGTCCACTACAGTGTTTTCAACAATTTTTTTTTAACAATAATGTTATAATGATAATTTTATTTTATTATTTTATTTATTTAATATGTCAATTTAATTATCAATACCGTATTAAAAATATACAATAGTAGTGAAATTCATTATTCAAATATTATGTTAACAAATAAAATAATAAATATAATATAATATAAAAATGTAATACACTACGCATAATTGAATTTTAACTTTTAATGGGTAAAATCATTTCAGATCCTTCGGTCTAGCGAGAAATGGGATCTAGGAGCATCCAATGGTTGGTGTCAATTCTTTTTTTTGGCCAAAATTACAATTTGAAAGTGTCTAAGTTTGATAATTATTATTGGGGAAATATCAATTCATCCCAACTTCTGAAAAATAATTATACATTAATGATAAATTTTATAAACATTAAAATAATAAGTTATAAACCTTTTCATAAATATAAAAATATTTTTTGAAAAAACCATTGATGGGTAATTTCTCCATTATTATTTCACTGTTACAAATGTCATTCTAACACATTCATGTTATTATTTATTTTTAGGATGTGTATCTAAATCACTGGATTAAAACTTTTTGACTAATGCTACAAATTATGAAAAGTTGTTTCAAAATTTATTCCAGAATTAGTTATATGATGTAGATTTAAAATTAGCGAGATATAAATTTATGGTAAATATAATTTTTCTAAGTATTTTTGTTTTTAAATATAGGGAGAACTACATATCAGTGGAGCGCAGGAAAAATATTTTTAAAAAGGTGAAAAAAATTGTAATTATAATTATTAATTTTGTACTATTTTTTACTTTTTTGTAATGTAATTCTTCCTTAAATATATGAAATTGTTGAACTCATTTTGAAAAAACTATTGGTTACTCTTGAGATGTTTTGTGACTATACACCTCATCAAGTATAATTTATCATATCTCTTTATATTATCTCAACAACGCTGTTACAGACCTCTAATTAGAGGTGCAGCCGTACAGCTCTAATGAGCTGTCAAGTAATAAAAAAAAAAAATAAATAAAAATAAAAGACAAAAGAAGAAAAAGAAAAAGACAAATTAAAATTCCATTAATAATCTTTTTTTGAAAATCTAAATCATTTTTCTTATCTCAATTATTTAATATAAATTTATAAATTTTATTCCATTCATCAATCACAAACCGATATTCCGAGACGAAACAATAACTTCTGTCGTTTTTGATGAGTTGTTATGTACCAAATCTGACATAAGATTGGACGTACTATTTTTTTACAGCCGTTATAGTAGGGAAGTAGAGAAGTTTTTGAGTGAACCTATAATTTGGTAATGACCTTGTTTTTGAGGAGTGTTGAGTTAAAATAATTTATTAAAAAATAAAATAGCATATTTAATTTATAATTATTTTATTTTTTTTCTATGAGTATTAAATCAATTATCAAAAAAAAAAGAAAAAGTTAATCAATTTCTCAAACACAATTATTTTAGGCAGATTAAATAGTCAAAAAATCAGAGGATAAACTACCAATAGCCTAATAGTTGAATTTAATTCTCATTACATTCTATTGAATATAAGTCCTAGTACAATTGTAGTTAAAAAAAATTTGTGACATTTTTTACATATTTCTAAAAATTGATAATTAGCAACTTTTTTATTATGATTTTTATAAATTATCGTTAAAACTTACAAGTAGTGACATTTTTTTGTGACAAATATTTCAAACGGTAGCCGAAAGTTGAAAACTAGTCATTTTCTTTATGACGATTTTTTTTAAACCGTCACTAAAATTTATAATTAGTGACATTTTTTGTGACAATTTTCAAACTTTTATTAAAAATTAATAATTAGTGGCATTTTTTAATAGTGCATGATGAAAAATACGATTACTTATCATAGAACCTATTACATAATAAATTTACTTAGTAAGACCTACACGTAATTTTCCTAAAATTAAATAGTCAACCAAAATAATCAATTTCCCTAGGGAATTTTTTTAGAGTCCCTGGCATTAAGATTTTATAGCATAAAGGATATCCAATATTTTCATAATATCTGAGGTCCTTCAACATTAATCCAGAAAAATTTTGATCCTAGAGAAATTTCGATTCCATTTCCCAAAGAAATTCTCTCAAGAAAATTTTTGTTTAAACTAGAGAAAATTGAAATTTCTCTGAGTTCAAATCAGAGAAATTCAAAGAAAATTGAAATTTCTTTGTGTTTGTTCATAATTTTAAACCAGAGAAATTGTTTTAACCAAACCAAATAAATTTTAATCAAACCAAAGAAATTTTAATTTCTTTGTGTTTGTTCACAATTTTAAATCAAAGAAAACTCTTCACAATCTCAAGCTAGTGAAAATTGTTTACAATCATTTCTCTAACTGGGCACGAGAACATGCATAGATAGTTGTTAGAAGAGAGGATTCATTGTAAATGCTATATGAATAAAAAAAACTCATTCAATTGTTTATAAGAAAAATAAATAATAGAAATTACTTACGAGAAATTTGCTAGGCAACTGGGCTGAATTCTAGGTACATTTTATATGGGATTGGTCGATCGGAGCTTTGTTTGGGAAGAGAAAGTGGAATTAGGATAATGGACAACCATTAATGGCAAACCATCTTCAGGGTTCGGCAAATGATAAGCCATAAACATGAGTAGATAGAGAGATTTTTCAAATATACCTTTCTTGATAGATTGTGGACTTTTTTCTAATCTTGTGGGACAGGTGTTTGATCAGTGTAGAACTTGATTCAAACATACTCATTCTTTAGGATATCCTCCAAATCGAAGTTCTTCTCAATGAGTTTAGAGCTTTTATCTCTATTATTCGAATTGGTATTGGAATTGGAATTGGAACTGAAACTTGCAGTGATCGGAATCTTCATTGTCACAATCATCGTCCTCATCGTCTTCTCCTTCTCTTTCACGCAATCGAAACCCTAGATGAAGAGGAAGAGAGAGATGAGAGTAGAAACAGAGGAGAGTAGAGAGAGAATGAGAGTGTAGGCGTGATATAAGAGTATAGGGGTGAGGGATCTTAGAGTATGCTTGATTAGATGGACTGGATAATGGGAGATTAGAATTCATCGGATTTGAATCTTAGGACTGTGAATCTCCCGAACTATTTGGTTGGATTATATGTGTACCCCGTGCTTGTTTTCTCATGGGATTAAATGTCTAAAAAAGACTATTTTTAGTGAATCTAATATTTAGTTGGACGGACTGGATAAAATAAATGAGCAAACGACTATTTTACTGTTTTTTAAATGTTTACGAAGTAATAGTCATATTAAACATATTTTTAGCTAGATTAAATAAAAATTTATTTTATTTTATTTTTTACAAGATTAACTAAATTTATTTTTTAAATTAAAATTTTAAATAAATTTATTTTTAAAAATACTAATAATTAAATAAAACATCTATTAAAATTTAAATAATGAAATTAGATAAAATATAAACAAAATTTTAAAATAAAATATCTATAAAAAATTATTTTAAAAAATTAAATAAATAAAACATCTATAAAAAGTTAAATAAAATTATTTTATTTTTAAATTGAGTCATTTAAATTTTATTGAATTTTACTAAATATAATACATAATTAAATATAGAAGGTCAAAATACTCATTTTATTACCTAATCTCAACAGTAAATAGTCTAATGAAAATTGTCCCACACCCTCCTCTCGGATAGTATAATCTCACATATGGAAGATAAGGAGTACTACCGGATTCTATATCCAGCGGACTTTAAAAAAAAAAAAACACTAGATAAAATTTTTTTCTCAAATTACAATCCCAACAGTAGATAGTCTCTCCTAATCTGGCGAATCAAACACACCCTTATGCTGTGTTTGATTGAAAATTTGAGGAGTAATTTAAAAAAAATAAAATAAAATAAAATATATTTACATTTCACATAATTTCATATTAAAAATTTTTGTGTGCAAATAAGGTATCACGCTGGCACCAATACGTGGTACCCTGCGCCGCCAATAAGAGAGCAACAACCCTCCATGACGGTCACAAAGTTGTCATCCCAATCATTAAGCCATATAACATAACGAGTTGTGATTTATACACTCAGTACGGCCACTCCCACTGACAACCCCCAGTGACGTGTCAGTGGGGGATTGACTGAAAACAAAAAAAAAAAAAAAAAAAAAAAAAGAGAAAAACTGTGCACCCCCAACTGGACACCTCACTGGGTGTCACCCCCAGCTGGGGTAGGAAGCTTTATGCATAACATAACATAACAGAAGGTTTACCGTCGCTTTAATTTTCTCTCTCCTCTCAGCTATTCATTATTTCCAAGAACCCACCTTTACTATTTTCTCTTTTCGATTGAAAACCGGTTTGGTCACTTTCAAAATTTCAACAAAAACAAATTTTAAATTCAAACAAAACAAAGCACTGCAAAATCCTTGTCATAAATTTTCTTCCTGGGAGCTGGAAATCGTCACCTTCCACTACCATTAGTCGACCATCTTCTCCGGCCACGTCACCAATTTCATCACTTTGGGTTCTTTCTCTCGTTCTCTCTCTCTCTCTACACAATTTGGTGTTTTTTTTTTAAATTTTTTTTTTTTATAGATTTATTTCAGAATGAGCTTAGGCAAGTTGTAAAAGAGAACTTGCTTGCTCTGTTGTTGAAGGAAATGACGTCGACAATCATGTCCGAAGACTTCTTCCGATGGTCTCTGTTGTTGGTGGCTTTTTTTTGATAATTGTTGTTGAACAAAATCTTTAATCAAAGTGTTGGCTACATATTTTGTAAAAGCCAATTACAATTCGACACGTGGCAGAATGAGGGTATTATTGGAAGATGATTTTAATCTTAAATCTCAATCATACACGTGGCAATAAATATTGGTTCTCAAGTGGTCTGAGTAACACTAGATCAGGAATGAGATACAAGGTGACGTGGCTTCAACGGTTACCTATATTCAAATTCAAAAACAGGAGGGAAGTCCAACTACAAGTGATGGCATAGTGGAACTATTTCTAAGGTAACATGATCAGCGATCATGGAGGAGCAGTTCGACGGTTCGAAGTACAGTTCGAAGGTCATCTCTAACAAGTATAAATAGCAAGGAAGTTCCCAGAAAAGACCCCCAGACTCAGATCATATAAACCAGTTTTACTTCATATTTTCCTTTCCAGTTTTACCTTTCCTGTACTTTAAATACTTGTTCTTTAAATACCTGCATTGTACTTCAGTTCATAGGAGTAGTCTTCAAGTAGATTCAAGTAGATTGTTACTGTAAACTTCCTCAAGGCTGAGTTTAGACTATTGTAAGTGTTTATGTTAATAAAATACTTCAATTGTTCTTCGTATTAATTGTTATTTCTCTTAATTTCTCCTAAAGTCAAGCCACCAGTAAAAGTCCTCTTCATTGAGGCTGAAAGAACTAAAACATAGTCGCCTGATAATTGATTGGCAATTATAATTTCTGTAAGGACTTATTGATCCTTGCTGGCACGCTCGCATTTACAAAGATACCCTTCGAAAAGCCAAAAAGCCAACATATATTTTTGGCACGCCCAGTGGGACTAATTAAAATGGCTAGACGAAGACGACAAGGAGAAAATGAACGCTTGGAAGAAGGCGTAGAAGGAGAGGTAGAAATACCTAATCCAGAGGAGAATGTGGTAACACACCCTGTGGAAACTCCTATGTTATCAGAACCTTTGGTCGAACAGACCAGTACTTCTGGACAAGAACCATATGTTCATAATATTGGACGAAACTAAGGAATTGGACCATCAACCATTCCATCTTCTCAGCCAACAAATCCATGGGATGGCTTGGTAGATGCTATGGGACAACAACTAATGAACACAATGGAAAGGTGGGCAACATCCTTTTTGGATCGAATGAACAACCACCAACCAACAAATACAAGACATACAGAGGAAATTTTAAATGTTCATCAACAAAGATTGGCTAGAGAAAAACAGCCTATGCAAGTTAATGGACAAATTAATGGTCAGACTAGTACTCAAAACTATGAAAGACCATCGCCTCAGTCTTGGTATGAACCCATTTCGAGGCCTGCAGTAGGCCAAAATACCACAGTACTCAACAGTGAAGCCACACCAGTTGGTAGATCTGGCCAAGTACAAGAAACTGGCATAAGAATGGTGACAAATCCCATGTTCGAGGCCATACCTGGCACCAGGGGTTATAATAATCCCTTATTTGAATTTATACCCGGGGGGTTGGAAGGTTTGCCTACAAATGGAAGGGACACAATACCTATTCCAACACCTTTCAAAGGTCCTTTAGCAGGACAGGCTCAAAGGGGTTATCCATTCCCCCAATAGCAACCTGCACCACAGGGGCAACCAGTCCCAAATGTACCATTGTATGGACCAAGAGGACCACAGGCACAAGTTTGTCCACCAAACCCTGTGTTTGCTCCTCCGATGAGTGGTTCAAGAAGCCCAAATAATGGTCCCAGGGACCAAATTGCTGATATTGTTAGGGAGATATGTGGACCAATGGCTCGGGGGGTCCAGACTCCTGTATACAGAAAACCATACCCAGAGTGGGTTGATAGGGTACATGAATACCCAAGAGGGTTTAGAATACCAGATTTCACCCTATTCTATGGAACTAGAAATCAATCAACAGTAGAGCATATTGCTAGATTCGCTGCTCAGTGTGGTGAATTCGCTAGTCATGACTACATAAAATTGAGATTATTTCCAAACTCTCTAACTGGGGGAGCATTTGTATGGTATATCAACCTTACACCTGGCTCCATTCAAACTTGGTAACAAATGGAAGAGGCATTTCATGCCCAATTTTTCCAATCGGAGCCAGAGGTATCCATGGCAGATTTGGCAAGATTGAGTCAAAGGCCTGAAGAAAAGGCTACTCAATTCATTGCAAGATTTAAAAGGGCTCGAAATAAATGTAGAGTCATCCTTCGAGCGAATTTGTACGATTGGCTCAAAAGCGGTTTAGAGTTCAAAGCTTGAAAGAAGTTTGACTCAATCAATTCGAGGATTTGGTCGAATTAACCTATAAGGTGTCTCGATATGAAGCATTACTAGAGGAAGAACAAGATCGAAACAATGCTTCATATAAGACATATTACGAGATCCCAATTATGAGATTGATCTGGCGAGATTGTGGGCAAAGAACATGTCTGTGAAGCATTAATTCATAAGGATCGACTATCGACCGGCGGTTTAAAAGAAAGACTTTCACGAAAGTATTCTTTCGATTTAACAAAAGCGAGATGACATTTTCGATCATTTGCTTGACCAATTTCCTTAAGTTACCAAAAGGAGTAAAAGCGCCTTCTCTTGATGAACTTAAAGGAAAAGTATATCAGTAAATGGCATAATTCTTGGTCTCACTCAACTAAAAAGCGTATTGTTTTTTCGAGACAGATCCAAGAGCAAATCAGGAAAGGAAGTCTGAAGTTCGACCAAAAGCGGAGAAAGCCATAGGAATTGATAAGAACCGTTTCTAGAAGTTGGAGAAAGCGGCTAATGTGGTTGTTCCAAACTTTCGAATCTATCTCTGCGAGGAATTGGAAGAGGTCAATGTGCAAATGCATATTGCCAACCGCATACCGCCAAAAAGAGACCGAAATCTACCAATTGTTGGCGAGTCTCTCACATCGAAGAACATTCGATGAAGAAATATTGACGACGATTCTTTGGAAGCAATGTAATGCAAAGAATGTGTCCAAGGTGTAGACTAAGCTACAAATGGTTGAAGGGCTTCAATTGATAGGAAGCAATACTATAAGGATGTTGAGAGACGTCCTAGATCGACCAACGCTATAAACAAAAGGCCGCAGGCTAGTGATAAGCGGCTGCCGATGGTGGTTGAACTGCGGTTAATGAACAAATGCTAAGGGTAAAAGGCCCTTGTATGAGTCTAGGCCACTTAACTACTATAGAATGGAGAGCGACATTCGAAAGAAGATTAGAGAGGAGTTCGTGTTATGGGACTAAAGCCGAGATTGGCCCCGGATCAACCTCACAGAGCGTAAAATGGCCATCTCAAACAAAGGCGAGAATCAAGCTCAAACATGAGACCGAACCAAGCACTTACCTCCACGGCGGTTGAAGATGACTTGAAGGTGGAAAAGGGTGGTTCAACATCTGAATCGAAGCTCTTGGGTGCAGAGTCCCAGATTGGTTTGTAATGCAAAACAAACCTAGGGAATTGCCTGACAGAGAGATGTTGGAATCACAGTGTAATGGTCAAGCCTCCTTTGGTGGCCCCAAACAACTGGTATTCTTTGAAGCACCCAAAGACAAAGGAGCCAAATATGGTTCGGTTATTTCGAATCACAAAGGAGGAAAGTTCAGCGCAGGTACACCCAGTACCAGCAAGATCTGAAAGAAAGTGAAGAGAGTTCTTCACATGTCAAGACAGAAGAAAAGAAAGCTTCGAAGTCAGACCATGTTCCAAAACCGACGCTACAAAGTAAAGTGGTTTGTAGCAGAGAACAATTGGCCCAAGTTCATTCTGAACTAAAGGCCAGAGAGAAGTCCAGTTTGGCAGGACTGGAGAAGGCTCTGATGGAAAGTGATAGTGAAATAGAAGAAGAGATTGGCATGAGCCAAAAGAAGGAAATGGCAGAAGAAGAAATGTTCGAAGCTTTCATGGCTGAACAAACATTTCTGACTGAAAACTTAACTGAGAAGGATCCTTCAAAGGGATCAGTTATCAATGAAATTCCAGAATGCAGCATGGAGGACGCTGCTGAAGACACTGAACAAGGTAGCCAAGAGGGGAAGAAGGTACAACCAGCCATCCAGTTTGGCTCATTCCCACCTGTATCAGTCAACATGGTACATATACTACCTCATGAATTTCAGGCTGAGGATCAGGAGGACCAAGACATGGATCCAATTCCTGTTTCTAGTGAGGAATCACAAGTGAGCATGGTACAGGATGCTCCTGAAATGGTTATTCCTATGGAAGTTGAGTGCGAAAGCGAGGAGGAGGTGAGCATCAACCTCTCATATCCTTTTGAATACCCCTCGAATTCCATGACCCAACATGTCAAGCCTTTGTACATTAAGGCTTTCTTTGATGGTATACAGTTAAACCGAGTCCTAGTAGACAATGGGGCGACGGTTAATTTATTGCCGAAATCTTCTTTGAAGAAATTAGGAAGAAGAATCGAGTTGATCCCAACCAAGACAACCATTGTTGGCTTCTTTGGAGATAAGCGGATGGCCCAAGGTATTCGCCTATTAATTTGAGTGTGGGAACCGAGGATTGTATGACAAAGATTCTTCGTGATCGAAAGCAATGCTAAATATAATGCCTTACTTGGAAGGGGGATTCACACCAACAAGTGTGTACCTTCCTCTTTGCATCGGAAGATCATGATGGCTCAGGCAATGGAGAGACAGAGGAGATTGATGCAGATCCTCAACCTTTCATAGCTGTCTGAGACTTTGCGAGAGGCCAAACTATATATTAAAGGGTAACTCCACTCAAGATATTGAGGAAAGGCGATGGCTCGGCAAGTGGCGGTGATGAGGAAGTTACACATCTGAAGCACTTAGTCCAAGAAAGTCTTGATGAAGAAGTTAATGTGAAAGATGACAACGATGCAGTTGTAGGCAAAGAAGTGAAGAAGCGAAGCCAATTCATTGGCTTTGATTAAATTCTCATCATTGGATGTAAAAGCAATAGTCCGGAAATGCGAAACAAGAGAGAAGCCATGATAATTGGTACGTAAACAAGAACAACAACAAGACGTAAGATTGACCTTTGGGAAATATTGTGCATTGGACATTGAAACAAAAGTCCGGAAATACAAGAAGAAGACGCCTTATGGATGATTTTGTCTATGAGGAAGAAGCGAGATATCGAAATAGAGAACCTAGAGGCGAACAAAGTGAAAAGATTGCTTCAAAGGTTGAAGAAACCAAAGAGAAAGCTTCAATGAATTCTCGACGCAGGACCCCTTAGAAGAAGTGAATTTAGGGAAGGTTACGTGCGGCTGACACTTATATAAGTACTGTTTGAATGCTCGGACAGAGACCGGTTGTTGGTTGTTTTAAAGAAATACAAAGATTGTTTTGCGTGGTCCTATAATGAACTACGATTGGATAGATCATTGGTGGAACATAGGCTCCTCTGAAGCCTAATTTCAAGCCATACAAAGCGAAACCAAGAAGGATGAGTCGGATGTAATTCGAAGGTCAAGGAAGAAATTCTTAGACTACTTAAGGCGGACTTTATTAGGACGGCCGGTATGTTGAATGGCTATCTAATATTGTGCTGTAGTTAAGAAAAATGGCAAAATGAGGGTATGCATCAATTTCAGAACTTAAATCTAGCAACTCCTAAAGATGAATACCCTATGCCTATAGTGGATCTGTTGGTGGGCCAGTTCGGAGGCATCAAGTTTTGTCAATGATGGATGGCCACTCGGTTATAATCAAATATGCATTGCGAGAGGAAGACATCCACAAGACAAAGATTCGATGTCCTAGGAATATTGGCACCTTCGAATGGGTTAAGATGCCATTTGGTGCGAAGAATCTTTGGAGCTACGTGTCGGAGGGCTATGAACACCATCTTTCATGACCTTATTGGAGGGTATCTAGAATGTTATATTGATGACATCGTGGTAAAATCGATCCATAGAGAAGCATTTGCTTCATTTAGAAGCGACTTTGAAAGAATGAGGAAGTTCAAGTTGAAACTCAACCCTCTTAAATGTGCTTTTGGTGTGTCATCCTGAAATTTCTTGGGTTATGTAGTGCACAAGAAAGGAATACTGATTGATCGAGAATAAAGCCAAAGCCATCATTGAAGCTAGGCCTCCATCAAGTAAGAAAGAATTACAAAGGTTCCTTGGGCGAGTTAACTTTCTTGAAGGTTTATTTCTAACACCGCAGGGAAAACTAAAGTATTCTCTTCCTTGTTAAAATTTGAAAGATGAAGAGGAATTTGTGTGGATAGCGAGCATCAAAGCGCTTTCGAAGGTATCAAAGCCTACTTGGCCAACCCTCCATCTTGATGCCACCAAAAGCGAAATAAGCCCTTGAAGTTATACATAGCGGCAAGAAGATTCATTAGGAGCTTTCTTGGCCCAAGACAATGAAGAAGGCAAGGAACAAGCTTTTATTACCTTAGTAGGTTTTAAATTCTTGTGAATGTAAATATTCATTGTTGAAAAGCCGTGTCTTGCTTTGTATTTTGTCAATGAAATTAAGATATTATCTTTTACCTACAACTGTCTTGGTAATTGCAACCACAGATTTGGTTAAATACATGTTATCTAGACCTATGTTGAGGGGAAGAATTGGCAAATGGATATTAGCCTTATCGGAATTTTATTTAGAATATGTCCCTCAAAGAGCAGTAAAAGAGCAAGTATTAGCCAATTTTCTGGCAGATCATCCATCTCAAACAGAGAACCAAGAGGTAATGGAACTTGGTATGGCTAGTGTTGAACCATGGCAAATGTGGTTCGATGGATCGAAAGCCAATGGATTAATTGGAATTGGTATTGTGATTAAGTCTCCACAAGGGGTAGAAACCACACATGGTTTCAGAGTGGATGAAGCTAGCTGTTCCAATAATCAGGCTGAATATGAAGCCTTAATAGTAGGACTAGAAATCCTTATTGGGTTACAAGTACATGCAGTTGACATATTTGGGGACTCTCAATTGGTGGTTAACCAAGTAAAAGGGATTTTCAAGTGTCAAAGCATAAGCATCCTACCATATTATGTTGTTGCATTACATCTGCTTTCTCAGTTTCAAATAGCAAATGTAACTTATGTTCCAAGATTCTTTAACAGTAGAGCTAATGATGTGGCTCAAAAGGCTTCGAACTTCAAGAGAAGGGATAATACCCAAAGGGATATAAGCCAAACAACATATCAGAGATTAATACAACTTTTGAATAAAAGGAATGTGATCTTGGAAGTCAATCATAATGACTCACAAGAACAGGATTGGAGGCATCCAATAATGCAGTACTTGGCTGGTCCATCTTCAAAAGCCAGCAGAAAAATCAAATTGCAGTCTATGCAATACATGGTATATGATAATGCTCTATACAAAAGGGGAGGAGATAGCTTATTATTGGAGTGTTTAGGTCCAAAAAAAGCATTAACAGCTATGGCTGAGGTTCACGAAGGTATTTGTGGAGCTCATCAGCCTGGTGTAAAGATGAGATGGTTG
This sequence comes from Camellia lanceoleosa, assembly GCA_025200525.1. Classification (NCBI taxonomy): domain Eukaryota; kingdom Viridiplantae; phylum Streptophyta; class Magnoliopsida; order Ericales; family Theaceae; genus Camellia; species Camellia lanceoleosa. The sequence goes on from CM045772.1 coordinate 6,087,973, forward strand.
TTTCGAAGGCATTCCTATTATTGGCCAACTATTCTTAAAGATTGCATAGAATATGCAAAGGGTTGCCAGGCATGCCAAAAACATGGCACAATAAGACATGTGCCCATAACTGACCTACATGCAGTAGTGAAGCATTGGCCATTCAGAGGATGGGCCATGGACATGATAGGTAAAATTCACCCACCTTCTTCGAAACATCATTGTTTCATTCTAGTGGCTACTGACTACTTCACTAAATGGGTCGAAGCCAAGCCATATAAGGTCAGAGACCAGACAGAGGTCATTGGGTTCATTAAAGATTTGATCCATAGGTTTGGCATTCCACAAACCATAACAGTTGATAATGGAACTGTGTTTGATGGGAAAATGGTGAAATCCTTTGTGGCAGAATTTGGGATTAGCCTTATTAATTCCACTCCCTATTATGCACAGGCCAATGGTCAAGCTGAATCATCCAATAAATCCTTGAAAAAAGGAATACAAAAGATGGTGGAAGATAATCCTAGGGATTGGCATAACCTATTGTTGGATGTTTTATGGGCTTACAGAACTTTTCCAAGGTCAAGCACAGGAGTCACCCCTTATGCCTTAGTATACGGGCATGATGCAGTGTTACCTGTGGAAATTAATATTAAATCTCTGAGGGTGAGATGTCAAGATCAATTAGACTCTGAGCAATATCATCAAAGCATGTGCTTGGAATTAGAAGACATAGATGAAGCGAGGATTTTGGCGTTAAATAGCATTCTTTTCCAAAAGAAGAAAGCAGCCAAGAATTATAACAAGAAAGTCAAACATATTGGTTTTGATGAAGGTGACTTGGTATGGAAAACAATACTCCCAATAGGGATTAAAAGCCATAAGTTTGGCAAATGGTCACCTAATTGGGAAGGACCATATCAAATTCATAGAGTTCTGCCTTTTGGAGCATACCATTTAAGAAATTTAAATGGCTATGTGCAAAAAGATTAATGGAAGATATTTGAAGCCTTATTTTCCAACTATTTGGGAAACACAAGGATTAGAATAAACATTATGTACAAACACACAAGACACTCAGGTAATAGATAAAAGCTTGATTTTTCATAAAGAATCAAGTACATGGTGCCACAAATTGGCCCAAAAATCATTACAATGTTTCAATTGTTTTTTATGCAGTTGATTTCCTCTTGCTAAGTGATGGAAAGCAATTGAATAAACTGCGACCATGTCTTCTTTTCGTTCGGACAGTTCTTGGTTGGTGATTTGCAATTTAGTGTCAGTTCGAGTCAAGGCCTGGTTTACTGCAGCTAAATCCTCCTCAAGTTGAGCTTTCTTTTCCAGTAGCTGAATTCGAAATTGGGAGGTAGAAGAGTGTTGTTCCTTGAGATATGATATTTCGGTATGCACTTGAGAAACAAAACACTGATCCCTGGCCAATTTCTCATTGGCAGTATTGTCAGCATGACAAATGTTGATATAGAAGTCAATAGTAGCTACAGCCTGGGATAAGTGGCTTGAGACGTTCATATTAGACTGCTCAGCAATATTACAGCACTGGAGAAACCCATTCCTGATAATAGGCCTTTGTAGAGCCTCGAAGGGGATCCTCGAAAAGGAAGTCAACAGTTCCAGACATGTGTCTAAGTCCACTGAAGGTACAGGAGACTTGTTGCTAGGAGAAGGAGGACTATCAAAAATCTCCAGCAAGGAGTCAGCCAAGATTAATGGCTCAGCTTCAACACTAAATGTTGGAGAAGTAGAAGATACGTCGAAAAGACTAGCAAGTCTTCCTTTGAAGATGTCTACTTCATCCCTAGACATGAAGGGCATAGAAAGTACTGTGGTGGAAGACACAGAGTGCTGCATGGGGAGGGGAGAAATGGATGGAGTATCTTTGGCAGCTTCTATAGTCTTAGCCACCAATGAATCAAGTGAAGAGGGGCTGGAAATAGGCATAGGTAGTGAACCATGAATTGGGGAACTACCAGCACTCTCTGTGGAAGAATCAACTGTCACTAGGATTGGAGTAACAGCTGGAATATCCTTGGAAGAAAGAAGGGCAAGGTTCGAAGAAGGCAATGAGGTAGATTGAAAGTCGAAGGGAAGATAGGGTTCTAGGCCAAGAAGAAGAGATCTGAGGAATGTTGGGACTCAAGGAAGGTCAGAAGCATAGGCTTGGGAAGTTGTATTTGAATAGTCTTCACGTTTTGCATCTGGTCAACTTTAACTGAAACTGGAAGAGGCCCCATGGGAAAGATAAGCGTAGTGGTTGTTACTGCAGAAGGAAGAAATATAAAGCAATGTCAAACTTCAAATACTTAAAGCTGACGAAAGAAAAACAGCAGAAGTATGAAAGAAATTACTTGTTTCGGAAGTGTTGATATTGATGGGAGAGCTACGAAGAGAATAATGTTCGACAATTTGTTGTCTTCGAGCAGTTTCTCTTTGTAACACATCAGCAGCAGCAGCTTCGTCTCTCAGAAACTGTTGCTGCCGTTTCTTCTCAGCCCTCTCAAAAATGATTTTTTCTTTAGAATGTTCCTGTTCTCTTTGCTTGGCGGCTTCATGGATCGGATCTTCCACCAAGTCGCCAGCGAAAGCAGTCATCTTCTTTCTCTTCCTCCTTGGCGATGATGCTCTTGGTTCTTTTCAATCTCCTCTCTTCAATTTGGGTTTCAGATGTTTTGAGTAAGTGCTTTCTCCATTACTACGATGGGTCGCTTGAAGAAGGATCGTAATTGTGTCGAAGGAGGCAACTACTTTGTCTCTTTGTTCTCTGCAAGGGTACTTCGGCTCTTGTTCAACCTCTTCTTCTCCCAAAGATTGATTCCTCGGGAGGAAGGACTAGCTTCCTTTTTGTTTTTGTTGTTGTTGTTTCTTTTTGAGAAAACTAAAGTTTGACTCTCTTAGGAGATTCCTCGTGTGGGGCCTGCGCAAAGAACAAAAGTGTAAAGGGAAGGAACAAAAGGTTCAAAAGAAAGGAAAAGGAGAAGTCTGAAAATATTTACCCTTCTTCGAAGCAGCTCTAGTCACTCTAGCTGGAGGGGATGAAGTTGTAGGATTAGTCGTGGCAGCCTCGTGAAGAGAAGGAATGTCCCTAGATGTCGCTGGCTTAGCCTTCGAAGGCACTCCTAATCCTACCAGCAAGTCATGGGGATGTTCAGATAGGCGTACTTCCATATTGACTGTCCACCAGTTCTGGAATCTTTTCAAGACTGAGCCATATGGAAGAAAGGGGATAAATTGGAACTCATTCAGCTCTTTCAGTAGTTTGAGGATTGCCGTCTCTAGTCTGGATTTGGATATTCTCAAATCTCTGACAGTAAGATGGACTTTGAAAAGCGCAAGAAGGCTGGTATCCCTTGAGTGAGTCCAAATTGTCTGGCAAATTGAGAAGGGCAGTACACCTCAGATATGCATTTGTAGGCTCGAGGGTTTAAACTACCAATGAACAATTCCCTTGGTAGTAGTATAGAGGCCCACATATCTTTATGAGGAGAAGTGGAGCATTCTTTATCAGCTAGGAAAGCTTGCAGCCAAGTTGGTCCTTTATTGGCTTCAAAAGGACAGAAGAAAGAGGCAGATGGAGAAATGGGGAGTTGATAAAAGAAGGTAAAGTAGTAAGCGAAGGAAGCAGGGTAAAGGGCAATCCTAGCATACTTTTCCCCATAAGTACTATGATCCTGAACGAGGAATTTTAAACATTTGGGGTGTAGGTCAGTGAAATAGGCGAAGAGCCAAAGTTGAAGCACCCAGAAGGGACCTCCTTGGTTAGCATCAAGAGGTTTCTCACAAAATTGGGAGCAGACTCTGTAGACATGGCCTAAAAGATAAGGAGCAAGAGCTATATGTTTTTTTAAGACAAGTGCTTTCGCGAGAGGAACAAATTCAGGCATAATCCTCTGAGATGAGGTGCAAAAGAGGAATTTGCATAACCAATATAAAATAAAGGAAAATAGCTCTCTGTCCTTCACAGGACCTTCCTTTTTATTTTCAGACTTTACGAAGTCACTGTAAGAGGAGCTTAAGGATGGAAGAAAACTTAATAGGAAGGTGCAGGTAGTTGGGAGTAAATGGAGAACCATGAGGAAAGCCCTAAGAGATGGCAAATATCAAGAACGGTGGGGGCCATCATGCACGCGAAATTGGAAGAAATTAAAAGACATATTCGAAACATAAAGGCGCGGTATCAAGAAAGGGTCTTGAGGAATAATGAACACGGAAAAAGACGAAGGGCATCGAGAATACAGAGCTCTTGCAGGTCATCTTCTCTCGCAGGTACAACTCTGTCATACCATTCTTCCCATTCAGTCCTCATTGTCGGCCAGCAACGGTGAGGATGATTCACCCTCCAGTTTCCCCAATCAAGCCCTTCTTCGTAAAGAAGGAAATAGTCTTCCAAGCGAGGATATAGGGCTGCGAGTTGAGCAGGAGCTTCCCGAAAAATAGGGCCAAGGACGTATTCCTGTTTATTGCTATGACGAGGCACGAAAAGACGTCCATCTATGTGGCTTGACTCACCAGATGAAAGTTTGGTGATTTCTTCATCGATACATCGCTTCAAAGCCATGGTAGAATCGATCGCCCAAGAAGCACTTTTAGTGAGGAATGATCCATTGATGGCGAGTAATAAGGAAGAGGGGTTTAACAGGAGATCGGTAGGGTTTGTGCGCCAAAAGAGCAAGTGATTTCAGAGTACAAAACAAAGGGGCTTTTAAAAGATTTTATGTCTGAAAAATATATTGCGTTATGTACTAAAAGTGTGAATATGAGGAGACTTTTCCAATACTGATAGTTTTGGAGGAAAGAACACATTCTAAATGTTGACGTCAGCTTCGAAGAACAATATTTGGCTTCGAAGCCAATTTTGGCTCCAAGAAATCAAGTAAAATGGCTTCGAAATACAGAATCCGGCTTCGAAGTAAACTACAGATGCTAAGATGCAAAGAACATCAAAACCAATCATTGGTTTTTACAAGGGAAGGTTGTTCATTGAATTAAGACAGCATAAGATGCTTTTCAAAGGCAGAATGATCAATTTAAAAATGACTGACTATATTAACTATAATCATATGTTGGTTATAATTAGTTTTGAAAAGTAAGGTTGTTAACTCCGAAGCATTAGTTTGAGATAATATTAACCAAAATTGTCAAATTCTGCTCCATAAATTGGAAAAAGACATATTAGTTGTTGGTTATGATTAGCTTTGAAAAGTAAGGTTGTTAACTTCGAAGCATTGATTTGAGATAATATTAACCAAAATTGTTAAATTTTGTTCCATAAATTGGAAAAAGACATATTGGTTTCTTTAGTGTGTGTTTGGTAACGTTTACGTTTTCAGTTTAGATTTACAAAAATTTTATAAACTGGTTTTTGTTTATTTTTAGAAAAACATAAACTACAAACGCGTTTGGTAATTGACAAAATGTTTAAAAAAATTTAAAAATATAAAAAACACTGAGAAATGGCAAGTGGTGGCAAGTGGCGACGGAAGACGGTGGTGAAAAGTGGTGACGGTGGGTGGTGGGTAGTTGGTAGCTGGTGGTGGCGGGTAGCTGCTGGTGGTGGATGGGTGGGTGACGGTGGCGAGTGGTGGGTGGTAGCGAGTGGGTGGTGGTGGTGGCGGGTGGTGGGTGATGGTGGCAAGTGGGTAGCGAATGGCGGGTGGTGGTGGGTGATGGCGGGTGGGTGGGTGGTAGTGGCGGTAGGTTGCGGGTAGTGATGGTGGGTGGGTAGGTGATGGTGGCAGGTGGTGAGTGGTAGTGGTGGTAGTGGCGGGTGGTAGTGGCAGGTAGGTGGCGGATGGCGGGTGGTGGGGGGTAGGTGGCGGGTTGTAGTGGGGGTGGGTGGGTGGGTGACGGTGGCGGGTGGTAGGTGGTAGCCAGTGAGTGGTGGTGGTGGTGGTGGTGGTGGCAGGTGGGTGGCGGGTGGGTGGTGGGGGGGTGGTGGTGGTGGTGGGAGTGGGTGGTGGTGGCAGGTGGTGGCGGTGGCGGTGGTGGAGTGTGGTGTAATGTGGTGGGTGGGGTGGTGGCAGTGGTGGTGGTGGTGGTGGCAAATAGGTGGCGTAGTGGTGGCGGTGGATAGTAGTGACGGTGGTGGGTGGCGGTGGGTGGAATGGATGGTGGGTGGTAGGTGGTGGGGTGGTGGCGAGTGGGTGGTGGCGGGTGGCGGGTGGTGGTGGCAAGTGGGTGGTGAGTGGTAGTGGTGGGGGGTGGGTGGTGGGTGGTGGTGGCGGAAGACGGTGGTAAAAAATAGTGGTGGGTGGCGGCTAGTGTTGGGTGGTAAAAAAAAAAAAACTCAAAACTCAAAACGAAAACACATTTTTTATGTTTTCATTTTTTGGCCAAATTTATAAACTGAGATCACTGATTTATAAATCAAAAATTTTACCAAACAAGTTTTTATTTGAGTTTTTAAAATTTTTGTAAATATAAATAGAAAACTGAAAACGTAAGTGTTACCAAACGGCACTTTAGTGTTTCATTGAAAATAAGTGAGTCCAAATTCAAAGGGTGAGATTATTTAATTTAAGGCTATAAGTTGGCTTTTAAAAGTAAGAGGAAACAGAGTCAAACAATGTCAAGTACAGAGGACTTTGCTTTCATTAGAGCCAAGACAATTACATTAAGTAATCTTATTTTGGTACAAATTCAAGCTTATAAAAATAAGGAATAGAATAAATTACAAGATCATGGAATTTCGTCCAACAATGATCAATGAATATTTGTTCTTTCTTTATTATGTCTTCCATCTCTTCCAAAGTTGGCTGCATGAGTTGATGTGCTCTCACTTCATATCTGACTCTTGACCTTTGCTTCGAAAGCCTCCTCCCTCAATTTTTGTTCCAACTCATCTATAACTAAATCATACCAATACGCAGAATCCTTATTTTTGAAGTCATCAAAGTCTTCAATGAAGTTTTCTGCTTCGTATTGAGCATGAATTCGAAGAGATGAAAGTTGATCCAAAGACTGAATGGCGACTTTGGAATTTCGATACCAATGGAGGAGTACTGGAAGTTGATCCAGGAACAGGTGAAGTTCTGCTTGGGCGATAGGATTAAGGATATGGCCCCTAGTCAGAATATCACAAGCCCATCGGAAGTTCTTGAGAGGAATGTCATCCTCAAGAACATTAAAGGGTAGGTGAGAAAAAATGCGGCGAAGTTGGGCTTCTTTCCGCTCAAATGGAGTTGGAGATGATGGAGGTTTGTAAGGAGGGAAGATTTTGTCCATTGGAAGAGCAAGCTTTAATTTCTCTATCCAAGAAAGAGTGGGAGGAGAAGAAGGAGTAGATGGTTCTGCTTCAGAAGAAAGAGAAGGTGTGGATGCCTCTAGTCCAGAGGATGGAGAAGGTGTGGATGCTTCTATTTCGAAGGATGAAGAAGGTGTGGATGCTTCCATTCCAGAAGATGGAGAAGAAGAAGTGGTTGCTTCAGTTGGGGGAGATGACACAGGGATGGGAGGAACAAAGGCATTAATATAATCAAGCCAGTCAGAAGAGCAAATCTGCACTTTCTTGGCTAAAAATGAAGGGGTATATCCTTGTGATTCTTCCAAGCACCGGGCAGGGTGCATTATCCTTGTGGGCATGGAGGATGTATATCAAGCCACAATCAAATTTTCCTCTAAACTACGTCGAAGGTCGATGGGCACATAAGGATAAACCACCGAGCTTCGAGCGTAGGTAGGAAAATCTAAAGGGTCAGTGAACTCAACAAAATGATGATTGATCCGTTCCCTCAAGTCCTAGGACTCAGGTGCAGACCAGTTCGTCCATCCAGAAACCCCGGAAGATGAAGAAGTTATAGCTTCATCCCAAGCAGAAGCTTGTGAAGAAGAATTTCCCAATTCCATATTTGCAATTTGTTGAAGCAAAGGCTTGAGAGTTGTTCGTTCAAAGTGCGAGGGAAGTTTAGGGGAAGAACTTTTTGTATCAATGAATTTGTAAACCAAAGGATTGAAGGCAATGTGTTCGTAGTCTAAAGGTTGATAATCTGCGAAAGCTTCCATGACCTGAATATAGAAAGGCGGGTAAAGGTGGCTAATAAATGCGTGGAGATTCTTTCGAGGGGAAACAGCATTACTCAATGGCTCTTCGTATGCTCGATCAATAGAGTGAGAAGGTGATTGAGTCATAATCCGTTCGAATGCTGAAGGTATTAGAACGTCCAACAAAGTTAAGAGTTAATGCAAATGATCACCAAAATAGGTGACGGTTGCGTTTCCTGAAAATAGATTCTTTGCACGTTCCAAAAAAGCGAGGGAAAAGTTTTTAATTCACTAATATCTCCAAGTATTGGGTATATTAGTGCGGGGGGTAATGTTGGCTACATATTTTGTAAAAGCCAATTACAATTCGACACGTGGCAGAATGAGGGTATTATTGGAAGATGATTTTAATATTAAATCTCAATCATACACGTGGCAATAAATATTGGTTCTCAAGTGGTCTGAGTAGCACTAGATCAGGAATGAGATACAAGGTGACGTGGCTTCAACGGTTACCTATATTCAAATTCAAAAACAGGAGGGAAGTCCAACTGCAAGTGATGGCATAGTGGAACTATTTCTAAGGTAACATGATCGTGATCATGGAGGAAGCGATTCGGCGGTTGAAGTACGATTCGAAGGTCATCTCTAACAAGTATAAATAGCAAGGAAGTTCCCGAAAAAGACCCCCAGACTCGGATCATATAAACCGGTTTTACTTCATATTTTCCTTTCCGCTTTTACCTTTCACGTACTTTAAATACTTGTTCTTTAAATACCATTGTACTTGATTCATAGGAGTAGTCTTCAAGTAGATTCAAGTAGATTGTTGCTGTAAACTTCCTCAAGGCTGAGTTTGGACTATTGTAAGTGTTTATGTTAATAAAATACTTCAATTGTTCTTCGTATTAATTGTTATTTCTCTTAATTTCTCCTAAAGTCAAGCCACCAGTAAAAGTCCTCTTCATTGAGGCTGAAAGAACTAAAACATAGTCGCCTGATAATTGATTGACAATTATAATTTCTGTAAGGACTGATTGATCCTTGCTGGCACGCTCGCATTTACAAAGATACCCTTCGAAAAGCCAAAAAGCCAACACAAAGTGAACACAGATGGGATGCAAATCATGTTAAAAAAGGATAGACATAAGGCAACACAAACACAATCACCATTGAAGGAGGTCATTTAATGTTGTGGTTCAAAATGCAGAGAGCAATGAAAATGGTGGATAGAGAAAAAGAGGGATAAAAAGAGAAACTGTATTGTTTGTAGAGAGAGAATATATTATTAAAAATACTTTGAGAGGAGAGAGAAATTTAAAATGGTCGTCAATCTATTGTTATGTTGGACTATTTTAAAAGAGTAGCGCTGCAGACCCCAGTGGGGTCGCGCCTCCAGTGACGTGGCCCGTCCTCACTGGTTGAAATTTGAAAAAAAAATAAAAATAAAAATAATTTTTTTTGGCTCAATCACAAGCTGCCACCTCACTGGGGGTCGACTCCCAGTGAGGGTCCGAAGTAATTTTCATTTTAAAAAAGTGATTATAATTAATTTTTTTAATTAAAAATTAATGACAATTAATTTTTTATAAGAAAAAAAAGTGAATTATAATTTAATAAGTGGATTATAATCCACTCCAAAAAAAAACTTATTATGTTATGTGGGTTTATTGACCCTCCCTTATGTTATGCTATGTGGATTTATGACTGAGATGACAATTTACTGACAATCATGGAGTGTTGTTGCTTTCTTATTGACGTAGGGTACCATGTATTGGTGCTAGTGTGATACCCTCATTGTATCTAAAAATTTTCCTTTTCACACATCTTTTTCTTTTTTTTTTTCTTTTTTTCTTCTCTAATTCTTTTTTTTAAATTTTCTAACCAAAAACACGACATTAGATTAGAAAAGAAAATATTATGAATCTATTTTATTATTAAAAATTAGAAAGAGATTGTAGACTAATTTTCCCATTTCTCAAATAAGGCCAATAACATCCTTATAACCATCTACTGAAGTTGCTGTTAGAGCATCGCTAATAATTTAATAAGGCCGATAACAACATTGGCCCTGTTTGTCAGGGCTTAATTTCAGCTTTCAGCTTAATTTAAGCTGTTTTGATATGTTTGGGTTAGCTTATGCTTATAGCTTATAGCTTTGTGGAAGTCGAAACCACTTATTCTTGAAATTTGGATATGCTTTGAGAATAAGTTGAAATCGCCTTAAGTTTGAAAGTTATAAGCTATGTTTTGTTGGGCATAAGCTATAAAGCGACTTTCATTACCTCTACCAAACAGGGCCATTATAACCAGCAACTTCACCATCAACTGGAGTTGCTGTTAGAGCAACTCTAATAATTTAATAACTAAGCATCCGTTTGAGAAGTGGATTGATTTTTTAATTTTTTTGATTATTTTAGTTTGGGTTAAAAAGTTTGATTTGAAAAGGACTTTTTGATTTTTTAATTTTTTTGATTTTTTTTATGAGAAAAGAGTGTAATGATTATAGGTTGGATGTGATATTTTATTTTTTGTGGTTAAAATAACTTATTTTGTCTTTTGTAGGTAAAATAGCTAAAAAAGCCCCGTTTAACTCTTTGCAAACGGAGCTCACTAATTATTTTTAAATTTTAATAATGAATAATAATAAAATCTTATATTTTAATAGTACAAATAATATTTCTTTAATTTTTCTTATAAAATACCAAATAAATTTGTTACATGTAACTCGTAAGTCTCTTTATGAAAGACGTAGAAACAAAGCAGTTAGCAAATTTCAAAATGAAGAATTTCTGCCATAGCTTTTTTAATTTTGAGGGATTCATCGAATAGTAAAAATTTAAACATAAATCTAAGATATTGAATGAGTCACCTAGCACTGTTTTGACCTGATGAGTTGGGGTGAGTTGAGATTAAAATAGTTATAAAAAGATAAAATAAATATTTTAATCTCATATTAAAAAATATCACATCAAAATTATAATTATTTTATTTTTTCTCTCATAAAAATAAAAAAAATTATTTCAAATGAGATTTTTTAACCTCAAAATAATAACTAAAAAGTTAAAAAACTAAAAAAAAATTACAAACGAAGCCCGGCTACTGAAAATTTATTCAATCACTAATTTCAACACTTCAAATTTAATTGAAATATGCACAAATTGATACCCACACATAATTATATACCAAAGTTTGCCGTAGGCCTTGTTTCAGCCTAGTGTGTGCAGTGTCGGCGCAAAATTGCCCTTTAAGAGCATCTCTAACGGTTCAGTATTTTTTTTATCAAATTTAAGTAAAAAATGGCTCATTTTCTCAATCTGATATCAGTTGCTCCAATGGTGCATCAAAAAGAAGAATTATCCCGTGGGTCAATCGGTTGGTCGGCCGGCTAGGCAATTTTTTTTTTTTTTTTTTTAAAACCTTTTTGAATTGTTTGAACCTACCTAACTGTTGGTTCAAATTTTTTTTGAACCGTTTGAATTAGTAATTTGAACCATTTGAACCAGTTCGCAGGCCAATTGTTGAACCATTTGCATGAGCTAATCGACCGGTTGGTCAACCAGGTGGTCGACCACCATGTGTAAAATTTTCACAAATTTTTGCTTTAACGGCTATGCACAGTGAATTGGTGAAAGGAGCAACCCGTCCTCAGTTTGGTGAAACGTTTGATATTTTCTCAATTTGATACTGTTTTAGCGCAACCGTTGGAGCAAAAAAAATAACTTTTTTTCATCAAATTTGAATTTGATGTTGAATTTGGTAAACCGTCAAAGATGACCTAAATTAATGCATGATACTTTTCCATAAAGTCCGTCATATAAATCCAAAAAACTAAGGTTTAATTTTTAGAAAGAGTTTTGAGTTTTATTTTAAAAAATAAAATTTAAAAAATTAAAATATTTATTTAGTTATGAGTTTTGAAACTAATTTTTAAATTGTATATTTTAAAAATATTTTTTAAAAATTTACAAATTAAAACTTATTTAATTAGGAGTTTTCAAAACTAGATTTTAAAAGAGATTTTTGGATGTCGTGTTATGTATCAACCATATTAGTCTGATAGTAATTTTTTGCATGTAATTCTCAAAATTTTCAAATATCAAAAAATCAGAGGATAAACTACAAATAGCCTAATAGTTAGATTTAATTCTCATAACATTCTGTTGAAAATAAGTCCTACTGCAATCATAGTTAAAAAAAATTTGTGACGATTTTTTACATGTTTTTAAAAACTGATAATTAACAACTTTTTTATTATAATTTTTATAAATTGTCATTAAAATTTACAATTAGTGACGTTTTTCTGTGACAAATATTTCAAAATGTAGCTGAAAGTTGAAAACTAATGATTTTTTTTTTGTAACAATTTTTTTTAATTGTCGCTAAAACTTATAATTAATGACATTTTTTATGACAATTTTCAAATTTTCATTTTTTAACAGTGTATGATGAAAAATACTATTACTTATCATACGACCTATTGGATAATAAATTCACTTAGTAAGATCTACACGTAATTTCCCTAAAATTAAATAGCCAACTAAAATAATCAATTTCCCAAGGAGATTTTTTTTAGGCTCCTTGATATTAAGATTTTATAGCATAAAAGACATCTAATATTTTCATAATGTCTAAGGTCCCCCAACATCAATCCAAAGAAATTTCGATCCTAGTGAGATTTCTCTGGACTTCTCAAAAAAAATTTCTCTAAAGAAATTCTGTTTAAACCAGAGAAAATTGAAATTTATCTGAGTTCAAACCAGAGAAATAAACCAAAGAAATTCAGAGAAAATTGAAATTTCTTTGGCTTTATTCATAAATTTCTCTGTGTTTGTTCATAATTTTAAACCAGAGAAATTGTTTTAACCAAACTAGAGAAATTTTAATTTCTTTGTGTTTGTTCACAATTTTAAATCAGAAAATTCTTGACAATCTCAAGCTAGTGAAAATTGTTTATAATCATTTCCTTAACTGGGCGTGACAACAGGCATAGATAGTTGTTAGAAGAGAGGATTTACTATAAATGTTATATCAATAGAAAACTCATTCAATTGTTTACAAGAAAAATAAATAATAGAAATTGCTTACAGGAAATTTATTAGGCAACTGGGCTAAATTCTAGGTACCTTCCTTATGGGATTGGTCGATCGGAGCTTTGTTTGGGAAGAAATAGTGGAATTGGGATAATGGTCAGCCATTAATGGCAAACCATCTTCAAGGTTCGGCAAATGACAAGCCATAGACATGAGTAGATAAAGGGATTCTTCAGATATACCTTTCTTGATAGATTGTTGGACTTTCTTCCAATCTTGTAGGACAAGTGTTTGATCTGTAAGACTTGATTCAAACATACTCATTCTTTAGGATATCCTCCAAATCGAAGTTCTTCCCAGTGAGTTTGAAGCTTTTATCTCTATTATTCGAATTGGTATTGGAATTGGAACTGAAACTCGTAGTGATCAGAATCTTCATCATCGCAATCATCGCCCTTATCATCTTCCCCTTCTTTCTCACGCAATTGAAACCCTAGATAGAAAGGAAGAGAGAGGAGAGAGTAGAAACAAAGGAGAGTAGAGAGAGAATGAGAGTGCAGGTGTGACATAAGTGTATGGGGGTGAGGGACCTTAGACTATAAAAGAAAATATTGTAAATCTATTTCATTACTAAAAATTGAAGAGAGATAGTAGACTAATCTTCTCATTTCCCAAATAAGGCCAATAACATCATTATAAACATCAACTGAAGTTGTCGTTAGAGCATCCCTAATAATTTAATAAGGCCTTGGTTTCATTTTTTTAAAAATATTTTTCAAAAATTATACTTTCTAATTTTTCGTATTTTTTATTTTTATTGATTTTTTTTTAATATTTTAAGCATTTTTTTACTTTTTAGACACACCTAACATAAATACACCTAAAAAGTAAAAAAATTGTAAAAAAAATCTTTTAAAAATTCACTAAATACCAAAAATACAAAAATATACAAGAATTCAGTATATTTTTTGTATTTTTATGTATTTATTAAATTTTTTAAATTTTTTTTTCATAAATTTTTCACTTTTTAGATACATCTAAGTAAGGTGCATCTAAAAAAGTAAAAAAAATGTTTACAATTTTAAAAATATTCACTAAAAACAAAAAAATACGAAAACTAAAAAACTCAATTTTTAAAAAACTTAATCCAGAAAATTCAAACCAAACACACTGATTATAACCATCAACTGAAGTAGCTGTTAGAGCATCTCTAATAATTTAATAACCAAATGACTAATTATTTTTATATTTTAATAATGAATAATATTAAAATATTATATTTTAATAGTACAAATAATATTTCTTTAATTTTTCTCATAAAATACCAAATAAAATTGTTACATGTAACTTGTAAGTCTCTTTATGAAAGACGTACGGCTTGCTTGGGCAGGCTAGTAAAAAGTTAATTTTTAATTTTTTTAGTTAAAAAGGTTAGTTTTTTTTATTCAAGTCATTATCTAAAAAAGAAAGGGGGTCAAAAAGGGAGTGGAAAAAATGGGGTCTCAATCTTTATTCTTTGAAATATATATGACGGACTTTATGGAAAAGTATCACGCATTGTTACTGTTAAAGGACAATTTTGCACCGAGACTGCACACACTAGCCTGAAATAAGGGTTGAAGTTTGAGGGAGTATAAATCACTGCTGATATTCCAAAATAAATCCAAAACACTGAGGTTTAATTTTTAGAAAGAATTTTGAATTTTAAGTTGTTTTTAAAAGATAAATTTTTAAAAATTAATATATTTGTTTTGTTATGAGTTTTGAAACTAATTTTTAAGTTGTATGCTTTAAAAGTAATTTTTAGAAATTTACAAATTGAAAACTTCTTTAATTAGGAGTTTTCAAAACTAATTTTTTAAAAGAGATTTTTTGGATGTTCTGTTTTTTCTGTCTTGTAGTCAAAACTTTTTATAATATTATAGTTAATTTTGTTTACTTCTTTTACATATGTAATCTACATAAATGTAGTTTTTATTTTTTTAAATATTTTTTTGAAAAAAATATTTTTTTTATATTTTATCTTTTGAAAAAAATATTGTTTATTTTTTGAAAAAATATTCTTTTATTATATTTTGTAGTTTTATAAAAATTTATTTTTTATATTTTTTAAATATTTATTTATTTATTTATTTTTAAATATGTTATTTTATTTTTTAAATATTTTAAATATTTTTTATTTTAAAAATTTTAAATCACTCCTATATATCTAAATCATAACAAATTATTTGGCCAATACTTAAAAAAATAACAATTTTTTTTTCAGAAAAATAAAAAAAATATTTTTTTCAAAAATAAAAAAATTTGAAAGAACAAAATAAAAAAATAATTTTTTCTAAAATAAAAAAAAATAGGAAAAAAATATTTTTTAACATAACATCAAATCATATAAAAAAAAGTTTTCAAATTAATTTTGAAAGATAGATTTTTGAAAATTGAAAACCTATTTTATTATGAGTTTTGAAAATCGCCCCGTTTGGTTATCTTTTCATATTGTAATTCTAATAAAAAAATTTCATAACTCTTTTTAAAATTTATAACTAAACACACAACTTAAAACTTAATTTAAAAACTATTTTTAAAACTCATAACCAAACACACAATTTAAAATTTAATTCAAAACTTTCTTCAAAACTCATAATCAAACTCTTTTTAAAACTCTATTTTTTTATAAAAAAAATCTAAAAAATTATTTTATTTTATTTCTAAAATCGTGATTTGAGTGTGGAGTTGTGTTTTGAGTTTTAGTTTTGAAAAGAGAAAATTTATTTGGTTATGAATTTTGAAAAGAGTTTTGAGTTTATTTTTTTAATGTGCACTATATTTCATACAATTGTGCATTGTATTTTTTTTTAAATATATGAGTTGTATTTTTTTTAAATATTTAAAAATGATTTTTTTTACTTTAAATATATAATTTATATTTTAAATATATTTTTTATTTTATAAATATTTTAATTTTTTAAATATTTTTTACTTTTTTTTAACTTTTTTTTAAATATTTAATTTTTTTTAATTTTTTGTAAAATTTTATGATCGCCATATATATATATATATATATGTATATATAAATTATAACAAATTATTTTGTCAATACTTAAAAAAAATAACAAAAGTATTTTCGAAAAAATATAAAATAATTTCAAAAAAATATAAAATAAAAAATAATTTTAAAGAACAAAATAAAAAATATTTTTTTGAGTTTTTTTAATATAATTTTAAAAACAGTTTGGTTATGATTTGAGTGTGGAGTTTGTGTTTTGAGTTGTAAATATTAAAAAAATAAAATAAATATATTTAAAATTAAAAACACATATTTAAAATAAAAGAATAAAATTTTCTTAAACATTTTTAAATATTTAAAAAAAATAAATCCAAAAAATTTCAAAATATAACTCAAAACTCAAAACTTAAAAATAAACAAAATTTCTCTTTATACTTGACTCACAACTCTACACCTAAATCACAATTTCACACTCAAATCATAATTGTAGAACTAAACTAAAAGGTGTCCATAACCAAATGGATTTTGAGTTTTTGGCTGTCAAATTAAAATTTAAAAACTAAATCAAACGGTGCCTAACTCTTGTTCAAAGGTGGCATGTGTATGTATCAACCATATCAGTCTGATATTCATATTTTTGATGTATTTGTTAAAATTTTTCTCTTTCATTTTGGTTATATATATTGTATTTAATTATTATTATTATTATAATTATAATTTACTGAGTTTTATGATAATTTGAGATTTGTTTTAGTTATACATAAATTTTGCCAAACAATTTAGGTATCTATCAATTCTTAAACTACATGGTACATCTCTTGCTCATTACTTTATATCATATGCTTTGCATGTATAAATTAGGATAAGTTACATTAACCATTCATGAGATTTAAATATATATATGTAGTAAGTCTCAAAGTTTTTATATAATTACACTCACCTTCCTTCCAATAATTGATGTAACATACCATTTTGTATCAACTAAAATAAGTAATTCTCAAAAACAACTATTAAGGGTACATGTAATTTTTTGCACTAGTTAACCCTTTTCTATTTTGAATTTAAAAAAAAAAAAAAATTAATAAAAGGAAAAATTGGACAAAATTTTGAAATTCAAGTAATATTGATATAATTGTCAAAATAATAAAAACAGACACTATAATTTGTTCAAACCTTAGAAAAAAAGTGGGTATAATTTACCCAATAAATTAACATTGATATTCATTGTACACACCCAAAAGAGAAAAAAAGCTAGAAAGCCTAAATTTCCATAATCTATAACAATTAATAGCTCTTCATTGGGAGATCAGAGGTTCAAATTTCCTCATGTGCTTGTAGGAATTATTCCCGTATATTTGTTTAGAGTTTCTCTCTCCCAAATTAAGAATTTCTTTATATTAATTATATGTTGTATGTTTATTATAATTGTAATTGATTGAATTTCATTGTAATATCATAATTAGAATACACATTCTCAAAAGGTTGTGTATGCAAATTATGACATTTGTGATGTTGATTACTATATGTCACAACTAAATCATTTTTCAGTCATAATTAAAATATAAAAAAAAAATGAGCCAGAAAAACATAAGGTATAACTAAAGACATTTTAAATCATAACCAAAATAATAATAATCTCATAACCAACATAACAATGAATCATAATTCATATCACAATAAATCATAGCCAAGACACAGCTAATACCACAATAGGTGATAATACTAGGTCATAACCAATATAACAATGAATAATAACTAACAGCATAATAAATCATAATCAAATTTTACTCACCCAAAAAAAAAATCATAATCAAATAATAACTAATATCATAATAAGTGATAATCAAACATCACACACGTCGTAATTGAGTATATTGCATTACAGATTTTCCTAATATCATATTTTAATAAAATAAAATTAAAAATTCCTCACAACTTTAGCCAAGCCTTTTTGGGGCATTTTGTTACCAATGAGTCCATCTATAAATTGAGACGCAAACCAAGCCAATTGAACCACACCCCTAAGTGATCATCTCTCTCCCTCTCACATATCATCAAAAGTACTTTTGAGTGATTTAAGTGAAAAATGAAGGCTTCATACATTGCAGTGTGCCCAGTGCTGGTTCTGATCCTACTGGCCTATGAAGCACAAGTCTCCATGGCAGTGACATGCAACCCAACAGAGCTGAGCTCTTGCGTGGGTGCAATCACATCAAACACACCTCCATCAAAGCTGTGCTGCTCTAAGATCAAGGAGCAAAAGCCTTGCCTTTGCCAGTATGTCAAGAACCCCAACCTCAAGAAGTTTGTTACCTCTCCTAATGCCAAGAAAGTAGCTTCCACTTGTGGGGTTCCCATCCCCAAGTGCTAAGACACTTTCTCTCTCCTATCATCAAAGACAATTTCTCTCCCCAAGTTCTTGTACACCATATATTCTGAAGCAGAGAGAGAGAGAGAATGAGTGATCAGTCTTGCTGTGATAATTAAAATAATTTCATAATATATGTTGTCTGTCTCATACAGGTAGCACTGTATGGACACAAGTTATAATTAAAATAATTTCATAATATATATATATATATAGTAGGGCTAAATTTGGTGTTTTATACCGTGTACTGGTTGGCGTAATGGTTACTAGTTATAATGGAAATAAAGGTTTGGGGTCATCTCTTGTATTCATGTTGGATCATGTAATCTGTTGAAATCTGTTGAACAAGACATCTATACCTGTGTGGGTGCACAAGCCCTGATTTGCTAGCCCAAATCTTTTTTGGGGGTTTGTATTTGGATCTTGAATGTAAAAGAATTTATAAAGAAAAAATATATTTAAAAAAAAATGTGTTAAAATTTTAATTAATTAATTAATTAATTATTTTTTTTAATTCAAGATTTAAACACCATGTTAATGAAACTATCATATATTCTTATTCTTCTTCTTCAATTCTTCTTCTTAACCTGATGAAATAAATAGCGACCCAAGCTTTAGTTAAAATAGCTTAATGGGTTGGATGCATCTAATAATTTTGACATAACCATCGTGCGGGTTTACCATGAACTCTTCATCATTTCTTTCTAAGCACATGGATGAAGATTTACAAAGAAATGAATCAAGACAAATGCATTTCTTTTCGTTTCATTTATTTCTCATCAAATCACCCAATCTAAGGATGTAACTCTCATCTGCAGCAAAGGAAACTTTTTTCTGCAACTCCCAAGCTGTTCAGGAATTTTAATGCGCATTTAAATTATACAAAACAGTCAAAACACAGCAACCTCTTGCAATTCATTTTCAAAACAACAATTCTATAAACCTAAAATTATCTATCCAGAATTTACCTAGAAACAACCATCAATAGTTCAAATTTATTTTATTCGTGGACTCCATACTTCATCAATTTAATTTCTACCACATATGCCCAGATAAATTCTGGGATCCAGACTTTTCCTTTTCAAAATTAAAACCATTCAATCCTAGGGATAAGTTATTGCAATTTATTTTCAGAAATAAGATTTCAAAATGGTTATGTGAGAAAATAGATGTTCATCATACATAAATAAAAGATGTCTATAGTGAAAGGAAAATAAAAAATTGTGGATTGATTCTTTTATGGATAAATTAGATGCCTAGTCCTTATTTTGGTTTTTATAATTTTAACTAATTTACCATTGATTTTTTTTTTTACATAGTATAAATTTGATTTAATTGATAATGACACTTTAGAAATTGGAGGGGGGGGGAGGGGGGGGATGGATCATTTTGTCCTTAATTTCAATCATGAAGTGTGATTATTAGAGTTACTTCTAGCTTGTTGATATGAAAAATTATGGGATAAAATTGATACAATTTGAATTATAAGAACCAAATTGATATAAGAAACAAATTACAGGAACCGCGATCATAATTTTTTCTTATTTTATTTCTTCCTAGTTCTGCTTGGCTTTTAGATTTGTCC
Source organism: Camellia lanceoleosa (assembly GCA_025200525.1). Lineage (NCBI taxonomy): Eukaryota > Viridiplantae > Streptophyta > Magnoliopsida > Ericales > Theaceae > Camellia > Camellia lanceoleosa. The sequence goes on from CM045772.1 coordinate 6,107,937, forward strand.
CCCCCCCCCCAAAAAAAAAAAAAAAAAAAATTGAAAAATCTAAATTTCTTGCTCTTATTTGGTTGGTTAGACTAAGAGAACAGAAGGACACGTATAAACAAAAATAAAGGAATTGGGTTTATAAACACACACACATACACACACAAAAAAAAACAAAAAAAAACCGAAAAAAAACAAAGAAGCCCCAATTCCTTTCATTTAATTTATGCCTTTCTGTTTTCATTCTATTGCATTCCACATATTGAATAAAATTGCATATTGAATACTTTTATTGAAAAATTGAAGGATAAAAACAAAAGCGAAGTGCAAGAATAAAAAATTAAAAAAATGGAGTAAGAAAAACTCTCTTCTAATTTTATACCAAACAAAAAGAAAGGAATTGGGTTTACTTTTCATTGGAAATACGTTTGGTTGGGATGAAAATAACAATAAAAAGTGAATGAAAGGAAAGTGAAAGAATATCAACTTTTCATCATATATTTAATTGGCTCTTTTCCATAAAATTCACTTTCAGAGACTACTCTCCTCCTTTCCCTCTACTTTTTCAAACAAATTTAAGAAACAAACAAAGCCTCCGTTTGAGAAGTGGGTTGACTTTTTGGCTATTTTGGCTATTTTAGTCTGGGTTAAAAAGTTTGATTTGGGAAGGGCTTTTTGACTTTTTTGACTTTTTTTGTGAAAGAAGAGTGTAATGATTATGGGTTAGATGTAATATTTTGTTTGTTGTGACTAAAATAGCCTATTTTATCTTTTGTGGCTAAAATAGCCTCAAACCTCCTTGCCAAACGGAAGAGGATGCTGAGTTTTTTTTTTTTTTTTTTTTTTTTTGGGTTGGGGGGGGGGCTGGAAATCAGCTCCTAAATGCAGTTTCAGCCCCAAATCCTGATAAAGCATACCTGAAATTCAGCTCTAAATCCTCACACAAAAGCTACTGTGATTTAGCCTTTGAATCTGTAATCAGATTAACGCTCCGTTTGTTAGGGTGTGGAAAACATTTTTTACGAAAAGCTTTTGTTAATGTTTTCCAAAGAAAATATTTTTCTATTTGTAGAGGTGGTAGGGTGGCTGCAGCGGTGATGGTAGTCATGGCAGTGGTGGTGGTAAGACTTTAGTTTGGAAAATATTTTAATATTTTTTGTTAATTTTCGTTTTCCATTGTATTAAATACCAAAATATACAAAAATATTTTTTAACAAAAATTTTACACCCAAACAAATGGAGCATAAATCACTCTATTTATTTATTTTTATTTTATTTTATTTATTTATTTATTTTTGTTACAAGAAAATCCTCCCTACCCTCCCGCAGGTCCAAGGCAGCGCCTCTTGCAGAGATCACCAAGGTGTCCTGTTAGCCGTTCCGAGCGAGGAGACTATAACTTGAGAACTTGTCCCGACTTCCCAAGACAAGCACCGCCAACTTGAGGTCCAACCTCCTAACAAACTGTGCTTCGCCCAGGAGATTGGCCCAAGGGAAAATAAATTGAACTCATGACCTTGGGGCTTAAACCCCAACCCTTAACCACAATGCCCACCCTCCCTTGGGTTAATCACTCTATTTGATAACCTTCTGATCAACCTTTTACTTGTTGACTGTAAAACTGAAATATAAAAATAATTTTTGGTTGCAGTTTTACGTTGCTTGAGTTAGGTTTTCTCATCAAAACAAGAGAATTAATTCTAACTTGTTTTTTCTTTGTGCTACCTATATACATTTTGGTTATTATTTTACCCTAGCAGAAATGAAAGTGGTCAGTTTGCTGCATTGTCTACACGGACCCAGCAGCGTCCAACAGGGTGTCCTAAGCTACTTGTAGTGACTCCTTATTCATCCCCTAAAAATATAAAACCGGTTTCTATCTAATGTAATTGTCACATCAATGTCTATGTGTCATTGTTATGGCTTTCGTCTTGTGGTTGGGGTTGGTTGGTTGTTGTGGTTGGGTTGGTTGGTTGGTTGTTTTTTTTTTTTCCCACTCTAGAAGACTAGTGAAATTTTAATTGATCTTGAAAATGCTCATCTTTGTTGAGGGTGTTTGGTACCACCAACATAAACACATGGTATGATACAAAGGCTGGATTCTAGAGCTGTGTATTGAGTTCTAATGTGACTATACCTATATGCTCTACTGCTGAATAATGCTGATCTGGAATAATGGGATTTATTACACATATGAGGTGTAATGTTACACAATCAGTTGATACTTTTATTGTTGGGTGTTTGGATGTCGTTAGAATTGTCGGACTTCTGGTAGAGATTTTGGAGGTTCCACAAGGCTTATTAATCACATTGAATGTTGGTGGCCCATCGCTGAGTGACTGCTACAGAATTGATCTTTATTCTAATAACAAGCAAGTTATCTAAACTGGCTAAAATCTAATTTCAAAAAGAAGTTTGATATGTTATCAACCTACATGGCATATGCAACTCTACTCAAAATTTCAGGTCAGCAAAAGTCTTGTTATTTCTTGTTATATAATTGTAAATTTGAAAAGCATGAATTCAGGTCATCATAACTTTTGTGTAGTGATTCCAGTACATCATCTTTTAAACCTCCAACTTGGACCTAGATCATCTCACTAGAGTTACCACTATGACTTCTCTTTCACTACTATAATGTTCCAAGAAGTCGCACAATACATGTTACTACCAGTCAACAATGAACTTTGCACTAAGTGAAATTTGGACTTTTGGATGCTTAAAGGCATGTCTTGGTTGCACATTACATGCACCACTAGGCAGAAACAGTTTGGACAAGAAAAAATGAATCGGATTCTTTTATTGCAAAAAATGAGAATGCAAATACTCCAATTCTCATCATGCAAAATGAGAATTACAATAATAAATACCCCAAATCTCATCATGGGCTCGACCAGCCACACCAAACTAAATAAGCGCATCTTGGAGGGTAGACTCCAAAATTCAATTGATATACATGTGAAGCAAATGAGAACGTGATGTAGTACTTACAAGCTAATTGCAGCTTCTCACAAATGAAGAAGGTTTGAAATTTGGTTCCAGCCCATAAGCCACGGCCTCTTATCAGATGGAAGCACAAAATTAAGCTCAAACATCTCCTTTGACATATTTCCACCTTCACAGAATCCAACAAGTTTTGCTACTATCTCCGCACTCTCCTGTATATTCTTGGGATCATGGGGATCTGTCCAAAGCTTGTTTAAAAATTGCATCCTTCTCTGCTTCCCATCCAGTGGGATTTCCCATTTTATGTATAATGCTTCTCTCTCCTCAAATGTCAAACGTGTCATTAACCTCCTCGCAAGGAACTCCCTTTCACGCTTCAATGCTCTAATACTGCAATGTATAACAAGTTGTGCAAATGTTAGCTAGTTTAGTCATTTAAAATGAAAGACAGTTAAGAATTTTGGTCACTAGCCTCACCAAAAGGAAACAAACCTTGATGATAAAGAGATTGTAGGCTCATCTCCAACATGAGCTGGGCTTGCATTCCCAAGTTCTGCTAAGTGTTGCTGCAACCAAGTCAAACGCCTGAGTTCGACTTCCATGTATATCTGATCAGCCGGGTCCCCTTTGAATAATAAATAGAACTCTGTCCTGTGAATGATTGAAACATGACACATATCCCATAATTCAATGATCTGTTGTCTCTGCTCCCTAAAAGTCACATGCCATGAAGCTGGTGACTCCTCTTGTATCTCAGCTATGCTGTCATCATTCTCTATGTTGTACCCAGCTGCTTCATTTGCTTCCAGCTCAAGCACCTAGAGGCATAACATAAGCAAATGAAACAAATTTTCGTGTGTACGACTAAAATAGGTAGAGATTTTTGACATAATAAGGCAAAAGGCCTCCTCTAAATTACCTGGCAAACAAGTAGCTGCTTTTGATATTGCAACTTTGCTACACGTTCTTTAAGTTCCGTCACATATGCGCGAATGCTTCTTACATTTTCTTCTGCTGCATTCTGGAACATCTTCTGCATTTTCCTCATATTGACTGAACTAGAACGCCGATATGGAGTACCTTCCTTAGATGATGCATCTCCACATTCTTCACTCTTTGTAGGAGTATCTTTCTCGGATATGGGTGGAGTTTCACAAGTCACAGGATTATCATTTTCAGGAGCTCTATTTTCAATCTCAGACTCTAACACTTGACGAGAAGATGATAGAGGTGAGCATGGAGATCGTATAAAGTTATGCCGGTTGGCACTATTGCTTGAAGTTAAAGGAAGTAATTTCTTCTTTTTTGATTGATTCTTGGCTTTCAGAGCTGCCTCATTGATAGCCTGTTGTTGATCATTATTGTTGGGAAGAGACATTACCAATTTGTCTATGGACTTCTGAACATTTTCAAGCTGCTCTTCAAGATCTGCAATGGTGCTTCCTTGTGAGTGAAGTCTAGTTATTTCTTCCTTAAGATTGGCACTAACACTCTTGTTTACAGAAACCACATTTCCCACTTCAATTTCTTTTGGGGCCGGTCGGATAGCACACATTTCCTTATTTCTGCTTGGAGCTTAGCAATAGTCTCTGCAGCATCTTGGTTACCTTGTCTATGACAAGCCACCTCCTTCTGGAGTACTTCCAAAGCTCGATTTGCTTCTTCACCAAGCTGCTCCTGAAGATGTTCAAGTTTCCGAATTTCATGCATGAGTGTGAAAGGAGCAAGTGATGACTGCCTCATGCTCTGCCTACCCATTGTATTTCTTGGTTTATTGCCACCGTCTAGCTCCTTGCTCTCAAGTTTTGGTGATAATGCCCCGGAAAAAGAGAGACACTTCTTCACTACTGGACTGGGTGATTGAACTGGATTTAAATCCTGCTGTAGTATCAAACATCAAAAGATAAAGCCCCATGTAAATTCAGGTGTGTGAGAAAGAGAAAGGGGGAGGGATAGGGGGAGAAAGAGACCAGTTGTTCATCTTCAAGTTTGCGACGTAATTCATCTACTTGGGATTGTGCAATATCTCTCTGGCGCCTTAGCTCTTCAATTTCCATCTCCATCTAAAAAATATTGGTATGGAGAAAATAAGTATTAAATTGAATCCTTCTAGACAAATTGGGAATCACACCAAACGTTAAATGATAGAGTACCTGTTGAATTTTCTGATCTTTTTCATTTGATGGATCTGGAGTGCGTAACTCTGCAGCCAGTCTGGCTACTTCCTTCTGCAAATGTTTTACCAACTGCTTTTCTGAGACAACCTAATCAAAGTTTTTGAACAAGATTGAAACAGAATGAGTGTTTGTGTGCAAATACAGAGAAAACAGTTTCCTTTGTAAAAAAAAATAAAATGGAATGTATGTACAGTGGTGAGAAATCATAATACAGACCATGTTTACTTGGGCATTATTCGTCACTTCCTTTGCTCGGGTAGCAAAGTAGAGAGTGTTCCGTGATTGTTCAATATGGCTAAATGCAGGGCTCAAGGTACATATGATGGCCGTGCGAGCATTCCCACCAAGGGAGTGCTGCAATATACGTGTGAGCTTTGAATCTCGGTAGGGTATATGACCGCTTCTTTTCCCAACACTGCAATCATCAACAATTCACAAATCAAAAAAACATCAATTTTGTGCAATTAAGAACTTGTGAAGCCTAAGTCACTGAGACTAAGGCTTGTTGGGTTGGGTTGAGTTGAGTTTGGTCTATGAAACCAGTTCTACACAAGGGATAATAAGACTGGATTCTTCAGGTGATTGAATACAAATATGACAATGAGGTCTATGGCCAATTCTATACATAGATATTACTATGGAATCACCAAACAAATAAACTAAAACACCAGTTCCATATATGACAATGAGGTCTATGGCGATCTACATGTTCCAACTCCACCCTATCATTGAATCGCAAAGAATCAGCCATTTTGGATGAATCCCAATTTAAAGAAAATAAATTTAAAAAATGTACACCCAGTTTAGTTTCTATATTAATGGGGTTAGGCACGGGTGGACTGGGTACAAATCTAACTTTTTTAACCATTACGTTTAAAATGGCTGCCTTCAGATTTAAACCCACAACCCTCAAGGTCTTTGGGTGAATTTTAAGACCATTGAACCAGTTAGTCTGTGAAGCCAATTCTACAGAAGTAAAAATAAGACTGGCTTATGCAGGTGATTGAAACAGATATCACAATGAGGTCTATGCCCAATTCTACACATCTCTTGTGGCAAACTTTAGGACTCTTTAAGGTTTTCAAGGTATTAATAATCAAAATTCTGCCTAACAAATTGACACCCAGACCAAAGACTTGCAGAAATTGAGAAAAGAAGTTAAAATTCTTGTATGAGTACAGATATTTTTAGCATTAGAATGAACATCTTGAAGTTCCTCGCACCAAATAAAACAGAAAAGAAAAGAAAGAGGCTAAATTAAATCATAATAAAATAACGCTAAAAGCAATTGGAAATAGAAGTAGCATTTGATTTCTCTATACTGTCTAAATATTCAGAAACATATTCTTAATAAACTCTGACCTGAGCTTCCTAATGACTGTAGTGAGAGTCATCAAACTAAGGTTAATATGGCAGCCTTCCCTAAGCCTAGCACCATCAGCATTCGTCTGTGAGGCTCTTTCACTGCCAGCTAGATCAACCAAGTTCTGCAGAACAACAATGTAACAGTTAGAAGTTACTGCTCTCCGGACTATTTCATACAATTATATGAAGACAAAAGTTTGTTTTACCAGGCTTGCCACATAAGATCTCACGCAATCTGAATTTTCACGAAGAGTACTTTCTATTGTCTGCATAGTCACCCAAAAAATTGCAATAAGTTGGTCGTATCTAACTACATTATTATCCACAAGTGCGAACATACATTAAAAGCTATTAAGCTTACCAGTCTTATTATTTGGTGTGACCGTGAGCTAGTATCATTTAGGGCAGTTTCACCGACTTGCCTTTGGGCTGCAAAATGTTGATTAATTAATAGGTTAAGGAAATGATATTCTAAAGACACATACACACAAACACAAAGGAAGCTATGCCAACTGCTGCAAAAAGCTTCAAATGTTTACCTTCACAAATACTGATCAAATGTCTTAAATGCTGATTGCCATTTGCTGTTTCTTCTACCAACTTTTCAACCACAGTTCCTTTCTGCATCGAGGAATTACAGTAAACAAATATTATGAAGGGGAAAAGGCAAAAACATATGCTTCTTATAATTGTTGATCACTATCTACAGGTTTTACCTCTGGATCATCTAAAAGCTTGAGATTGCGACCAGATTCTGAATTCAATAGATCCCTGACATTCTCATTATAGATTTCTAGCCCAGAAATTTTTATTCTAAAATCTCTCTCCGGTGTCTGCAATGATGCCAAAACAGCATACAATCAGATTGAATGTAACAAATAAAAAATTACTGTTCATATTGAGTTCCCTAACTAGGCAGGTCAATCACAAATTTGCACAAACAGAATTGGCTTTTTCATCATCACTTGGGCATGAGAGCATTTATGTGCACCCAAACATGATAAACAATCAAATTACGTAATATTAATCGTGTGATGTAGCTTACATTCATTATGTGGTTATAGATATCATTTACAGCTTTCTCTGTAATTCCTCTCATTGTGTAAGTCTTCCCGCTGCTTGTTTGCCCATATGCAAATATGGTCGCTGCAACACAAGAAATAACAAATTGTATAACAAGTGTGCATATGTTTCTTCAAAGTAGGATCAAAGAAAAAAACGAAATAAATAACTGCAAAATAACACATTACCATTGATGCCCATTAAAGCAGACAAAGCAACATTCTTTACTCCCTCCTCATATACTGTTTCAGTTAAAGAAGATGGACCAAAGACTCTATCTGAAAATTTAAAAAAAACAAGAAGAAAATAATTTTATGCTCTTTAATGTTGATAAAATCTAAAACATATATATAACAAAATCATTTAGCAAAAAGTAATTATGAAGAAGAGATTAGTGTCACGTGGGTACCAAATGTAAACGAGGCTGGTTGAGTCACACGCTCCAGGGATGGTGGTTTATGCACAATCGAATGATCATCAATGCACTCCCATGCTACTTGGTCTTTTGCCAACTGTTCTCGTTTGTTCAAAGGCCTTAACCGTACTGTTACAACAATCTTTTCTTCACTAACTTTGGAGCCACCTGGAGTGGATACTGGTGTCCTCTCTATTTTTGAAGCCGGTGTACTGGGATTTTTAACTGTCATATTAAGTTTATAGATTTGAAGTTCTCCTGACAGTTGAAACTGGAAGACTGTAACAGCACGGCCAAAGCCTCTCTCAGGAGAGCCTAAAGTACCGAAACTGCTGGAGGAATAACGATAATTGAAGTATCAATGGCTGCCTGATCTGGAAGTATATTAGTTGGAATCAATCAAAAATCAGTATATAAAAAAGAATAAATTCCTTATTAAAAATCATTATATAAAAAATAATAAATTCATTATTAAAAACCCAAAACCACAAAAAAAAAAAAAAAAAAAAAAACAAAAAAGAAAAGTTGCTGCCTCACATAAACAATTTAAAGAAATAATTTAACAAATTCAAGTGCTTCAACTATTTACTGAGAAAACACTGTTAAGTTTTAAATCAAAGTAGATTCAAATTCCCAGTAAGAAAAAATCACAACTAGTTGTAGAATGAATACATAACCTGAAATAATTAAATTTTCAACGTTCAACAACAATTGTCTATCAAATCTATAAAAAAAAAAAAAAAACAAAAACAAAAAAAACAAACAAAACAAAACAATACAAAAAAACAAACAAACAACAACAACAATTGTCTATAAAAAAAGCATTAGAGTCTTTTACAACCTTCCCTTTTTCTATTCTCTATTTTTTATATCTTATTTTTAACTTTAAAAATTCTTTAATAGTTCATAATACTGAAACCCTAGAAATGAGAAGGCATCAAAATTGGGTTATTCAAATATGCATAAAATTCTTAGTAATTAAAATCAAATTCAAAACTGGATTTTGTTTTCATATTCCAGATTTTTCAGCAATCAAATGATGTCTGATGGGTAAGGAAAAGCATAGAGGATTAATCAAAAGCAACGTACCCAAGAAAAAAGTTTATATTTATCCAAACAAATTCTTCAAATCAATCTTAACAACCAATCGAAGCATATTTCCTTCACCAATTGACTGCCCTATTCCAGATTTCTACAAATCTCTCTCTCTCTCTCTCTCTCTCTCTCTCTCTAAATTCTTGTAAAAGTCTCCATTTCCGTTTTCTTTCTTTCTCTACATATAGCACCGTTAAGAAAGTTTACATTTTCAACACACTTCTCGAACAAAACTATGAAAGGAAACTCAGAGAAAAAGAGCACATTTGACCATTCACGAATATTCAGCATCAAAATTAACCTGAAAACTATATGGGAACTTGAAAATTGAAATCAATTTACCTGTAATACTCACAGAAACTTCAATCAGAGCATCCAGAGCCGATCGATGCACACTTGGATCGAACCCAATCAAACCAGACGAATCAAAAAGGAGTCTTGCTAACAGAGATCACAGTTCAGAAGAGTTGAAGAGAGAGAAAGAGGAGCGTGTAGAGAGAGACTTTGGGGTCTAGGGTTTTGACGATGAGAGTGAAACAAAAAGGAAATGGAAGAGCGAGAAGAGAAAGAGCTATAAGGCTTTTGTGTCTCTTTGAGCGAGTGAGTGTGATCGATCGATTCGACCTTTGAATTTTTGAGTCCCACAACGGCTAGTTCATTTTCTCGGATAATTATTGTTTTTGTATCGTCGTTTTCTCGAATACGCATTGGTTATATTGTACGTTTCGTCAATAAATCGCCGAATCTCTTTAACGGTTTTCCCTAATTAAACTAGCAAAAATGATCTTGACCCCTCCAAATGTGACTCCCACAACTCCCTTGGCATGTGATTGGCCAATTTTTTTTTCTTTTTTGAGAGGGGTGGTTTGCACCTTTAGTACGGCTGAGTTATGATAGCGCGGATCGTGACAGATATACGGTGTATCTTGCTTTCCTCCATTGGCGGATCCATTGGTCCGCTTTTGCGATCACGGAGATTGGCCGGTCATTCATAGGCCGCGGCAACGATTAAGGGAATCGACCAAAGCGGCGTAGGTTGTGCTTTGCCGAAGCGATTAGAATCCAAACGAGCCGAAGTGATGTCTGGCGACTGAGCTAAAGTGGTCCGGGCTAGACTATAGACGGTATTCTGGACGCTTCTCGGCTAGATAAGCGGACTTCATATGACCGAAAATGAAGGTATGGCAGGTGGAGGCTGGCACACCTCACGGCCGGATTGGCCTAATGAGTCAGCCAATATCACCTCGGTCAAGAGCATTGCTCTTTCGGCGAAGCGGCCGTGATACATAGTTCGGTTATGTACATGTAATGGCAATTCTCCACCAAGGGACAGGCCGGTTGTGGCATTCCGGTTAGGTGTGCCACCTGGGCCAATGACGTAAGGGAAAGGACATCTGCTCCACGCACGCCTCAATACCGTTGGACAGTTTTGTGTGTACTGGTGGGAGTACTAGGCCTTTACACGCGTAAAGTAGTGAGAGGCGAGCACTGCCACCTGTCCAAGGAAGGACAGCAGAGGTAGTGCGCGCACAATCTTGGGGTTGCATGGCCAGCCTAGAAATATGGAAGAAGATGAACGTTAGAGGTATGCTAATTCACTCGATCTGATACTCTCTCTCTCTGATAGCCTTCTTCTTCCTCAAGTGGTCTGACTTGATCGTTGGAGGGTCTATTCGGCACACCACCGCCGGGCAGCTCACAATTTCTGTGTTGCAGAGATAGACGCTGTCACGAGAAGCTTGGAGCACAAGGAGTACGGAAAGCAGAGGATATTTCGCCCCCGTACAATTGGCGCCGTCTGTGGGAGTTCTTTAATACTCAACCCTTGTTCTTCAAGCCTCTTCAACCATTTCCATGGCCAACAACGACGAAGTTCTGCTGTCCGTCGTCGATGGTGTCACCCTAGAGTATGTCCGAAGGAGAGAAGGCCCCCCGAATGTTCCAGTTATGGCGGGCATGGAAACTTCTTCGCGAGATGCGCGAGACAAGCGTGGGAGGAGTTCTGATCACTCGCAGAGTCCAGAGGGCCGCCGCCGCCGGGGGGAGTCCCGTGAGCAGCGCCTAGAGCACAAACTCAAGGACCAAGACGCCCTCATTCGCAAGATGGCGGCGGAGATGGAGCTGCTGAAGCGCCAGATTAAAGGGAAGGGTGTTGCTGGAGAGGGCAACCTCAGTGAGCGCACCCCCTCCCCTCGTTCTAGCGGTCGCCGCCAAAAGAGGACTCACTCTCTCTCCATCACCAGGAACTATGGGGTTGGAGATTCCGACCAAAGAGAGGGCAGATCCTTTACTCGCGACAGCACCTACCGACCCTCACACCCATCGTCGACGTCGCGATACTCTGCCTTCTCCCGTTCCAGGGATCTCAGGGACGTGTTGGAGGAAAGAGCGCGCCGTCAAGGGGCTTAGAGGGTGCCGGCGCTCCAGAGGCTGAGTGCCCTAGTTCATTGCAGTGAAGAAGTAGTGATGCCGGCGCCCAGAGTCATGGCCCCTGCGCTGGTGGACAAAAAGCTGGCAAGACTTACAGCCACGCCGTTGTCCCCAGAGATTGAGAGCACCCCACTCCCTGCCGGATTCCACAAGCCAAAGTTCACTTTGTACAACGGCAAGACGGATCCGTACATGCATGTGAGTCATTACCGACAAGTGATGGCTGGCCATCGGCGAAACGATGCCTTGATGTGCCTCATATTCCCAGCAAGCTTGGGAGAGCTGGGTTTGAAGTGGTTCGAAAGGCTCCTAGAGGAGAGTATTGAGGGGTGGCAGCAACTAGCGGAAGCCTTCGTCACCAGATTCAAAACCAACACACGAACGCCGAAGGAGGTTGACCATCTCCTGGGCGTCAAGATGGAGTTTGAATGTTCATTGAAGGCATACAACGCGAAGTACTGGGAAACTTACAACGAGATCCTCGACTGTCTTACCAATCTGGCGATCACTCAGTACAAACGGGGTCTCCCAGTCGGGCATAGGCTGCGAGATTCACTTACGATGCACCAACCTGTAACCATGGAGTCTCTAATGCAACGGATCAATGAGCACATTTACGTGGAGGATGACACCGCCTCCGCGACTGAGAAGGGTAATCCGGTCGGGACGGACAGAAAGGTGGCAGGAAAAGTTCACTCGGTCGGGTAGGAGGATAACCGCCCAAGCGACCAGTCAAAAGATCAACGCCGTGGACCAAACCGCGATGACCGAAACAAGGGTCGCAGAAACGACCGAGCTGACGCACCCCGCGACGCAGCGGAAGATGCCAAGAGAAGACTGAAGGCACGAACAAGAATTACCACGGTCTTCAAAATTCCCATCTACCGCATTTTGAGCGAGATCCGAGGTGAGCCTTTTGTCCGTTGGCCGGCCATGTTAGGGAGTGCGCAGCGAGGTTTCAATCCAAAATATCGCTGCACCTTCCATGAAGAATGGGGGCTCCGGACAGAAGACTGCTTGCCGCTCAAACAGCACTTGGAGGAATTGGTGGCTTCGGGACATCTCGACCAATACATAGATGGGGGGGTCAAGGCCGCGCCAACTGGACAAACCGAGCCTAATGGAATGGCCGTCTTAGAGGCGCCCCCGCAAGGTGTAATCAACGTCATCCACGGTATCATTGAACCAGCAAGGGTCTGCGAGCTTAGAGAGATGATTAAGAAGGCCGAGCACATGAGGGAAGTGCTCTCTGTCCAGCCCGCCGTAAAAAAGGAAAAAACCGAAGAGAGGGACATCCTTTCGTTCTCGACCAAAGACTTGGAAAGGGTTCAGATGCCGCACAATGATGCCTTGGTGGTGACTCTTCGCGTCAAGGACTTTGATATCAAGAGAATCCTGATCGACCAAGGGAGTTCGGTCGAGATAATGTACTATGACGTGTTCAAACAAATGAAGTTAGAAGACAAGGACTTGGCCCCTGCAACGTCTCCTTTGGTCGGCTTCAACTCGCAACCAGAATGGCCGATCGGAAAGATTATTTTGCCGGTCAAAGCGGGATCGGTTGTAAAGCAAGTAGAATTCTGGGTTGCTCAAAGTTCCATCCATTTATAATTTGATCCTGGGCAGAGGTTGGTTACATGCCATGCAAGCAGTGGCGTCAACTTTCCACCAAGTCATATGCTTTCCAACACCAAGCGGGCAAATAGAGGAAGTTTGGGGAGACCAGGTGATGGCAAAACAATGCTTCGTTGCGGTAAATGGCAGCCGAGCAGCCAAAGGGTTTGTCCAGATGATTGAGGGGCCCGAGGGAAAGGAGGTCCTTGAAGACGTGGGAAGAAAGGCCGAGGAAAAATCGGTCGAAGATTTGGTGGAAGTGCGCATTGATTAAAACGATCCAACTAAATTCTTCCTCCTGGGATCATCTTTGTCTAGCGCCGAGCGGACTGACTATGTCAACTTCCTGGTTTCCAATTTGGAGGCCTTTGCTTGGATGCCTTACGACATGCCTGGCATCGACTCGAGCTTCATTTGTCATCAGTTGAATGTCTTCCCCAATGCACGGCCAGTCATCCAAAGGACGCGCCGCTCAGCCTTGCACCATGCTGAAGTGGTGGTGGAAGAAGTAAAAAACTTGTTGGAAGCCGAGGCTATAGAAGAAGTGCAATACCCTCGGTGGATATCCAACACGGTGGTTGTTTCCAAGAAAAATGGCAAGTGGCGAGTCTGCGTTGACTACAAGACCGTCAACCGGGCTTGTCCTAAGGATAGCTTTCCCCTCCCTCGGATTGACTAGCTGGTGGACTTAACCGCTGGCCATCAGAGGTTTAGCTTCTTGGATGCATATCGCGGCTACCACCAGATAACCATGTATAAGCCAGACAGAGAGATCACGTCGTTCACCACTCCCAGAGGTTTGTACTGTTATAAGGTCATGCCGTTCGGACTGAAAAATGCTGGGGCAACCTTTTAGCGTATGGTGACGAAGATGTTCGCTCCCCTCCTAGGCCGAACTATGGAAGCCTATATCGACGATATGGTGGTGAAGAGTAAGGAGAAGTCCCAACACCTCGCCGACCTAGCAGAAATGTTCGCCATACTTAAGTACTACAAGCTTCGTTTGAATGCCTCCAAATGCACCTTCGGAGTTGGCACCGGAAAATTCCTTGGTTTTTTGGTCACAAACCGAGGAATCAAAGCTGACCCATCTCAAATCAAGGCGATACAAGAATTGGAGCGCCCAAACTCCTGAAGGGCGTCTGAGATCTTGTCGGGATGGCGGCCTTGAAACAGTTATCAGCCGGTCTTCGGATCGTTGCAGGCCCTTCTTTAAGACTTTGAAGGCTAAGTTCTTTTGGGATGATGTGACCGTGACCTTGGCGGATCTAAAGGCGTACCTCTCCTCAGCCCCTATTTTGGTAACACCTCAGCCGGGCGAAGAGTTGTACCTCTACTTGGCGGTCTCTCAACATGCGGTGAGCGCCGTCCTAGTTCGCGCAGAAGGTGTCCAACACTTGCCCATCTTCTATGTGAGCAAGACTTTGCTCCCGGCCGAGACGAGGTACCTCCCTTTGGAAAAATTGGCGCTGGCCCTGATGATGGTGTCAAGGAAGCTGCCACACTACTTTCATACCCATACAATAATTGTGCTGACCGAATTCCCTCTCAAGGTGCTCTTTGAGAAGGCCGACTTCACTGGGAGGATTCTGAAATGGGCCGTGGAATTGGGACAGTACGACATCAAGTTCTGCCCGCGCACTGCAATCAAAGCTCAAGCTCTTGTAGATTTTGTGGCGGAATTTGCCCCTGGGACACATCCAGTCTGCCCGATTGATTTGGTTGGTGCGGATTTAGCACAACCCCTGGTTTTGGCAACGGAGACGAGTGTTGGCTCGCAAGAGGGAGAAGGGCAAAGCTCGACCGAACTAGCAAAGTCCGACGATTCGTTGGAAGATGAACCCAACAAAGACGAGGAAAAAGATCAGAATGAGCCGACCAAAGACTTTGAATTTAGAAGCTCCCAAAACCCGTCTGATTGCTGGAAGCTGTTCATTGGCGAGATGTGGAAGCTCTTCGTCGATGGGGCGTCCAACAAGCATGGGGCCAGGCTGGGAATTGTGCTGACTTCACCAGATGGGCTAATTATTGAGCAAGCAATTACACTCGGCTTTCCAGCGTCCAACAACGAGGCAGAGTATGAAGCCCTCCTCGCCGGTCTGAGAAGCGCACTGAGGATGAAAGCCACAGCCCTTATGGTCTTCAGCGACTCCAAGCTAGTGGTCAATCAGGTCTCAGGGGAGTATGAGGCAAGGGATGAAAGAATGGCCGAGTATCAAACGTTGGTGCGAGAAGAGATCAAGAAGTTCTCTGCGATAAGAGTGGAACAGATCAACCGCGAAGAAAACAACAAGGCTGACGAATTGGCTGGGCTCGCTTCTACTCAGAAAGCCTTTCCCAATCCCTTGATGATCGAATTTTTACCGCGGCCAAGTATAGAGGAACCAGAGGTAACTGAGGTACTCTGCACCGACTTAGGTCCTTCTTGGATGGATCCCATCATCGCCTTCTTGAAAGATAGGATTCTACCGGAAGAAAAAAAGGCAGCCCACAAGATCCAGGCGAAGGCAGAGCGGTTTTGGCTCTCCCCGTCTGGAGCCTTGTATAAGAAGTCTTTTACTGGGCCGTATTTGAAGTGTGTCCACCCCGCCAAGGTGGAAGCTTTTCTCTACGAGATCCATGAAGGCATCTGCGGCAGCTATACTGGGGGCAGATCCTTGGCTTACCGTGCAATTTCTCAAGGTTATTGGTGGCCGTGCATGCAGGCGGACGCGCAGAAATATGTTCGCAGGTGCGAAAAGTGTCAGAAGTTCGCCCACCAGATTCACCAGCTGGCTAGAGATCTGCTCCCCCTCACAAGTCCTTGGCCGTTCGCGCTTTGAGGGTTGGATATTGTTAGGCCACTCCCAGCTGCGCCGGGCAATCGCAAGTTCTTCATCACCGCCACCGACTATTTCACCAAGTGGGTGGAGGCCGAACCACTAGCGACCATAAAGGAAAAGGATGTGAAGAAGTTTGTTTGGCAAAACATAATCACTCGCTTCAGTGTACCCAGGGCCCTCATTTTAGATAACGGCACCCAATTCGATGGGAAACTCTTTCGCGGATTTTGCGAAGAGTTGAAGATCGAGTTCTACAACTCAACGCCGGCCTATCCTCAGTCAAATGGTCAAGCAGAGGCCTCAAACAAGACCATCTTAGACGGACTGAAAAAGCGGCTTGAGAAGGCCAAGGGAAAGTGGGCTGAAGAACTCCCTAACGTGCTTTGGGCATACCACACTACGCCCAGACGGTCAACCGGGGAAACGCCGTTCGCTTTGGCCTATGGCATGGAGGCCGTCATCCCGTTGGAAATTGGCATGCCAACCATTCGCTCTGAAAGTTTCCAGCCCGATCTGAACAATGAAGCCGTGGCGTTGGAATTAGACCTTGCTGAGGAAAGAAGGGAGCGAGCGCTCATCCACATTGCGACTTATCAACAGGAACTCTCCAGAAAGTATAACAAGGCAGTGCATCCCAGGCTATTCAAGATTGGGGACTGGGTCTTAAGGAAGGTGCTTGGCAACACGGTGGTCCCTGGTGAAGGAAAGCTCGGTGCAAATTGGGAAGGACCATACAAGGTGATTGGACTGGCTGGCAAAGGGGCATTCCATCTGGAAGATTTAGATGGCAAGGCTGTCCCCAGACCATGGAATGTGGCCAACCTTAAGGTCTTTTACTTTTGAAATGTAATTTGCTTAGGTTGTTTAGCTTTTCTAGACCCTTAGCCTTTTGGCACTTGATGTAAAAGATAGCAATGCTTTTGTAATGAAAAATGGCCCTCTTATTGTTTGATATTACATCTTTGTCCAATGACATAGCAAGACACAAGACAATTCGGGATGACAGGGGCAAAGAGACCGACTTGAATGGGACCGGACTGATTTCCTCTCGCCGGAATGGAAGCTGGCCGCACAAACGGTTGGAATGGAGAATCGACTAATTCGCATCAGGGCCGAGCTGATTTTGCTCGCCCTGTTGAAATGTTGGCATCATGACCAACCTAACTAAAACATTGGTGATTTGCCCAATGTAAGGGCGAAATGATTTTGCTTTCGGCCCGGTTAACATATTGGTGTCTTGTCCAATATGGAAGCCGAGCTGGTTTTGCTCGACAGAATTTGAAGTGTTGGCGTATTATCCAACCGATAAGAAGCCGAGCTGACTTTGCTCGGCCAAAAGGGAATGTTGGCGGCTTATCCAACTGATTTTGCTCGGTTACATTGAAGTATTGAAATTCTATGTAGTCTGCAAACCTGTCAAGACCGAGCAGATTTAGCCTGGTCCAGTTAAAATTCTGCCAGTTCTAATTAGAAAAACGGTTAGAGTGATTTTAGCCCGGTATGCGGCTTGGCCGACCTGACAATTGTGATTTGTCGATGATTGAATCAAGAAATTTATGCACGAGCCAACCGAAGAAAAGTAGACGATGAACGAGCAAAAAGTTAAAGTTTTCATTGATAAAGAGAATTTAAGTACAAGAGGGGGGACATAGTCCGGTTACATTAAAAAAAAAAAAACAGGAAAATGAGAAAGGAAATCTTCAATCCAAATCAAGATTTTGTTCATTTGCCCCTCCGTTTGCTCGTGATCGCGATTGTCTACTCGGCGAGCTCTCTTGACCGTTGTCGATTGCCCTCCACTGCGACAACCTCCCGATCAATAACTTCATCTTAGGCATCTTGAGATCTTGCGGCGAAGTTTGCTTTCGCCACATGGCGGCTTCCTCCTCAGCCTTTTTTCTTGCCTCTGCAATAAGTCGGTTTTGTGCGGCCTTGGAATACGCCTGCATGTAGACCGGGATATAGGCAGCAGGGGGGTTAACGAACATGTCAGAATCCTGACCAAGGCCAACTTTTTCCACGGCAGCTTTCCAGCCGCACTGGAAGAAGATGTCCTTGGTCGCCTGGACTTGACGCTCGTAGATCTTCTCCCCTTGCGCATATCCACGGTCCTCTGCATCCTCAACCGCCTTGTCCCTCTCCTCCTTGTGGGCATCACGCAGCTTTCGGAGCTCGGCGAGAAACCGAGCTTTGGTTGACTTCACGGCACGCTGTTTGTCAACTTCTGCTCGGTCAACTTTCTGCTTCAAATCATCCCGCTCTGCCGCGATAGCATCTTGCGCGGCCTTCAGCTTCGATATCTCGGCCTTTTGGGCCTCGTTCTCGGCAATGGCCTCACGAAGACTCTGCCGCACTTTGATCATGCAATCGTGGGCAAGGTAGTTCTTCTGCGCGGCCTACAAACAAATGACAGATCGTTAGTATTCGAGAAATCGAGCAAAAATCGAGCAATGACTTGGTGAAAAAGTGAACATCTTACCAAAACGATCGACTTTGCTGCCGAACGAAGTACCTTCAGATCGGACAGCTCGTCATGCCTCTTCATGTCGGCTGGAAGGATTAGCTCCTTGGTCATGTTGAAACCAAGAGAATAATCCTTATCAGTGTAGACCGAGTCTTGGCCGGCCGACCACAGTATTTGAACTCGGCGCCCAGGGGTGGCTGGGCCCTTGTCCTTGGATTTCTTGCCGTTGTTGCTCGATGCAGTCGCCCAGATTCTTTGGAGGCGGCCGGTGGAGTCCTCGTCGACGAGGTTCTGCCCGGATTTCTCCTTCCTCGGCCTCTTCTTTGACCAGCCAACCGGTTGTTCGCTGGCAAGGGCTAGCACAGCTTCTGTTTGCCCGACTGGGGTGGAAGATGTTCCCCCAGTTGCCTCTGGTGGTGGGGACTCACCTTCCTCTCCGATTATCATGGATTTGATGGCCCTAATTTTTGCCATTTCTTACTCGACGGTGAGGGGAACAAGTCTGATCGGTGGCAAGTTTGGATCTGGTTCTGGGGATGGCGCACGCAGGAAGTCGGTAACCCGGCTCTTGCGTGGTGCAGTGTAGTGGTAGGTTTGTTCGAAACCGAGAAGTTTTGATGCTTCTCTCTCCTCGGCTGGATGACGCAGCAGAGTTCGGATGGTTTCTTGGTTGGCTTGATGGTAGTCTGCTGCCAAGTATTTATCTGCAAGAAGTAGACAAGTGTTAGACCGGCAAAAGATAACAAAAATGAAATACAGAAAGAAGATAGTCACGGTCGGTACCACTCTTGAAGACCTTTGCCAAAATCTTTCCTAATGTACCATTCCGGTATGGGTGCCTCGGTGTCTTTGTAACGACCGGACACCCACAAGAAATCGTCATCGTTGGTCTCCTTGTCCGGGTTGCCCTCTACGAGTTTTGCTTGGCCCTTCTTTACCTTAAGGTACCAGCAAAACCCACCTTTATTTTTGCTGAGACTATATTGATGGAAAATCTCAGCGAGGCCGAGATTGAGACCGAGCCTTCGATTCAGCTTGGCGACTCCATTTATTATCTTGTAAGTGTTATTGGAGACTTGGGTCGGGCAAAGCCTTGTCTGCCTCAAAAATTCGCAGATCAAGGGTTGTACGGGGAAGCGGAGCCCTCCTTCTACAATGGATACGACTGTGAAGGGGCACCAGTCTAGGTAACCCCAAGGTGTGTCTCCTGTTTTGGCAAGCTCTAGGACAACGTCGTTTGGGATGTTGTAATCCCTGCGGAACTCGGCCATCGCACTAGGCGAGCTAACCATGAAGCGGTACTTCCCCATCTATCTCGGTTTATTTGATATAATGTGTATCTCAGTCAAAAATGTTGTGTGTTTGCTCGGACTTTGAGCCCCACCAACTACAGTGCTGGACTGGCTTGGTCGGTCCTATGTGTTCTGCATGTTAAAAAATAATACCAAGGGTTAGCACGGCATAAATTGCGCGGCCCCTGTAGGAGTTGGCTCAGTGAAGGGATTATGTGTTTGGACGGTTCGACCCCCACCTCGGCTAGGCTACTTGGTCGATTTCCTAGTTCGGTTCGGTTCTATTTATAGATCTGATTGAGCTTTCAGCTCGGTCAAGGCCCCGTGTCAAGATCTCAGGCTTTTATCTCGGTTCGGTCTTAGTTACCGGCCTAGTTAACTATTCTGCTCGCCGCGGCCTCAATGGGAAGCCACAAACCAGTTCTTGCTCGGTTGAAGCCCTAACTGAGGATCTAAATGAGTATTTAGCTCGGTTCTATTCACATTCAAACTGTTCATCCAGTTTATCCTATGTTTAATGCTCATTCATTCAAGCTACGGAGAAACAGGGTCACGAGGGCCCCCTCCACTCCATCAGTTCTAGTTTTTGTAAGGTGTGGCACTTTTAATCTAAAGGGGAGGGGGACTGACGCAGTTCCAACGTCCCCAAGCAAAAAAAAAAAAAAAAAAAATACGAAGTACAGAGGTACGAAAATGAAGAACAGGTTTGGAAAGAGAGACTGAAAATGTAGAGGAAGAATGGAAGGACTCACCAGGGCTAGAGGACGAGGCTGGTTCAACTCCACGAGCTCGATGGCAACTTTGAGGGGCGGAAATGGTGGATGGAACAAGAGAAGCCTTGGCGGTGAGAGGAAAATCTCGGAGAATATGAAAGCTAAGGTTTAAGGTTTGTGTGGAAGAAGTTGAAGTGAAGGGTTTTAGGCCCTTTGTTGGAATACAAAAGAGGAAGGAACCTAACGGCAATTGCGTTTGAATTCTGCAAGTCTTGAAGCAATGGTACCACGACCAATGGCATGAGGCCATGTGGCACTTGGAAGCAATTTGTCGATGCGGTACAACTTTTGATGAGACTGAGGAGGAAAGGACCGACCAGATGGGACAGCTCGGCGACAGATGTGACCCCGATCATGCTCGGCTTGGGAATGATGCAACCCTCTCGCCGTTGGCTCGGTCGCAGGGATAATTCCAATCACGATAGCTCGGATGGGATTAAGGGGCAATTGAGAGGGGTGGTTTGCACCTTTAGTACGGCCGAGCTATGATAGCGCGGATCGTGACAGATAGCACGGTGTAATCTGCTTCCTCCATCGCGCGATCCATCGGTCGTTTTTGCAGTCCGGAGATTGGCCGGTCATTCATAGGCCGCGGCAACGATTAAGGGAATCGGCCGAGCAAGCGTAGGTTGTGGCCTGACCGAGCAGTTAGTATCCGACAGAGCGGGCGTTGATGTCTGGCGACTGAGCTAAAGTGGTCCGGGCTAGACTATGGACGGTGTTACGGCCGGCACGCCTCCGGTCAATCGGCCGAGATAAGCGGACTTCGTATGACCGAAAATGAAGGTATGGCAGGTGGAGGTCGGCATACCTCACGGCTGGATTGGCCTAATGAGCCAGCCAATATCAGCTCGGCCAAGAGCATTGCTCCTTCGGCATGGGGTAGGCCGGCAATACATAGTTCGGTTATGTGCATGTAATGGCAATTCTTCACCAAGGGATAGGCCGATTGTGGCATTCCGGTTAGGTGTGCCACCTGGGCCAATGGCGTGAGGGAGAGGACATCTGCTCCACGCACGTCTCAATACCGTTGGACAATTTTGTGTGTACTGGTGGGAGTACTAGGCCTTTACACGCGTAAGGTGGTGAGAGGCGAAACACGCCACTGTCGAAGGAACACAGAGGTAGTCTTGGCCAAGACAATCTTGGGGCATGCGGCCACTAGAAATATAGAAGAAGACGAACGTTAGAGGTATGCTAATTCACTCGATCTAATACTCTCTCTCTCTGATAGCCTTCTTCTTCCTCAAGTGGTCTGACTTGATCGTTGGAGGGTCTATCCGGCACACCACCGCCGGGCAGCTCACCATTTCTGTGTTGCAGAGATAGACGCCGTCACGAGAAGCTTGGAGCACAAGGAGTACGGAAAGTAGAGGATATTTCGCCCCCGTACATTTTACAATCACTAACCCCCACGTGTGTATGTGTGGTGGTGGAGTTTGGTGATTGAGGGAGTCTCAATCACTTCTATTAAACTAGTATTTTATATCTGACAAAAAGGGAAATATAAATTGCTCATATACCCTTTTAGTTTTACATATATATAATTTAGCCTCCTTGTGTCTTAAAATATAATTTTCAAGCCCTAATGTCTAGTAAATTCTCTCTCTACATGGGAGCTTCTCTCTCTAGCATGGGAGCCTCTGCCTAGTTTTCTTCTGGTTTTCTAGGGTTTTGTCCCTCGCCTTACCTACTCTCTTCTATTTCTTTCTCTTCCCCGGTCTTTACTCTATTTTCTTCTCTCCTATTTTCCCTATTTTCCTTTTGGCAGTGGCCTGAATGGCAACTAGCTCCCACTATTCCCCGTCGTCTCCTCCTTTACCTGGTGCTGACGGCTTATCCTTGGAAGAAGGCAGCGGGGAGAGCGACGACATATCCAGTAGATGTCTGATCGGGAAGTTTTTGGTTCCCAAGACTCTGAACAAAACGGTGGTGTCTAACATCATCTGAACAGCTTGGAGGACTCGGGGTGAACTCATTATATCTCCTTGGCAGGACAACGTGTTTTTCTTTCAGTTTAGTGAGGGAGATGACCGTCACCGCGTGCTCCGAGATAGTCCTTGGTCGGTTGTGGGGTGGCTATTGATAGTGCAACCCCTTTCACCAAGTCAGACGGCAGAGCAATTGGATTTCTCCTGGTGTCAATTTTGGGTTCAAGTCCATAGACTCCCAATCCAAAAATTGACCAAACAGAATGGTGAGATTTTGGGGCAAAAGATTGGCCGTTTGGTTCGGGTTGAAGCGCATACTAAGGGCCTTCTTTTCTACAGAAGTTTCTTAAGAATTAGAGTAGCCATTGACACTCACCAACCGCTACCCAGGCGTGTGTGGTACGCAAAGGGTCTGAGGCGATGATCTTTGGCTATCTTTCAAGTATGAGAAACTCTCTAACTTTTGTTATGATTGTGGAAGGCTGGGCCATGAGAGTAACTCTTGTAAGTTTGTATCCAAAGAGGAAGGTGTACTATCTCCCTATGGCCCGGAGCTCAGAACTACCATCGCTGGCCTTACTGGTCTTCCTACCGAATATTATTGCCGGCGAGTGGATGCCTTAGAAGCTAGTTTGGCACCAATTTTACCTGGTCGGAACCAACCACCGGAGCGTGCTCCAACGGTACTGCCACCACGTACAGATATGTGCATCACTCTTATACAGCTTCTGAATCCCACTTCCTTGGCAGAGCCATACAGAGGACAGAGCTCCCGCTCCACAACACTGCCATGTGTTGTCTCTCCAAAAGCTCCTTCTTCAGCCAATGTTGGCTCTAAGAATACTCCACTCCAGCTCTTGGCCTAGGTCAGTCCTCTTCCATTCCCAAACCCTCAGGTGATAGTGGGCCTCTATCCGGCCTGAGGCCCAGGAAAAACCCTGACCAAAATAATGAACTAGTTGATAGGGATTATGGGGCTCTCCCTAGGCTTCTTTATTTTGTAACAGAGCCTCTTAATAACCCAAACTACAGTGGGGCTTTAGACAGTTTTATTTCAGACCATCTTAAGGTGCCTCCATAGCCCATTCTATATGATCCCAGTCCAAACCAATCTTCACTTACCTCTGGCCTTGCCCTTGAAGGCTGTCTTTCTCACGATCTACAACACTTAACCCTTAAAAGGAAAGAGTTTGCAACTGTTGACCTGGACCCCCATCGGAACAAACTTCAGAGAGTAGAAGGGGATCTCCCTTAACTGCTATTGGAAGCTCCGACCCAGCAGCCACAGGTACTGGGGGTCAACTCAGCTGGCCATAACTCTACTCTAGCAGATAGGAAGAGAGGCAAAAAGGGTCAACCGCGTAGCAAAAGAATTACTCCTGTGAGAGATCTATCTTTGGTAGATGTGGTTATTCAGAATGCTAAGACGGAGATTGAGACACTGAAACCAAGCCAGGTATGTTTCACCCCTGATGTCACTGAGATTAAGGATTGTATTTCCCAAGTTCCTAGTTCGTATCCAGAAAATGGCTCTGTTGTTAACTCATGGGCTTTAGTGGTTGGCCCTAACAAGCCACAAGATAAATGCTGATTATCAGCTAGAATTGTCAGGAGATTGGGCGACCCCTGACAGTCCAGATCCTCCGAGGGTTGTGCCAAACCCATCGCCCTCCAATAATGTTTCTTATGGAAACTAAGAATAAACAATCCTTCTTGGAAAGAATTAGAAGAAGACTCCACTTCACAAACCACTGCTATGTCGATCCGGTGGGAATTGCTGGCGGCCTTGCCCTGTGGTAGACAAACGAGGTGGACCTTCAAGTGCGCATGAAATCTCAGAATGTCTTCCGGTGTCTCATTGCCTCCAATGGTATTGCTACAGATTGGTTGACTACCTTTGTGTATGCTCCTCCCCGATGGGCTGAAAGGAAACGATTTTGGAATGATCTTCAAGCGATGGCAGCTGTCAATAGCTATCATTGGCTTTGCTTAAGAGATTTCAATGAGATTGGCTGGTCTTGGGAAAAACAAGGGGTCAAAGGGAGAAATAGGGCCAAAATGCACTTTTTCCAAGAGTTTATGATGAAATGTGAATTAATGGATTTAGAGTTCAAAAGGGCTTTGTACACATGGACAAACAATCAAGAAGGTGAGGCGAATGTCTGCGAACGACTAGATAAAGTTTTGGCTACCGTGGACTGGCGACACTTGTTTCCTTATGCTTAAGTCCATCACGAAGCTGTCATCGGGTCCGACCATTGTCCTTTAGTACTTCATTGCTCGATCCCTCCGAAGAGAATTCCTCGACTTTTTAAGTTTGAGTCTATGTGGACCTCTCATCCTGAATGTGTTGCGGTTATTAACTCTTGCTGGGTTGATGGTAATCAAGGATCACCAATGTTCCGTCTCTCTGAGAAACTTATGGCTTGTAGTCGTAGATTGGCCACTTGAGGAAAGAGCAGATTTGGAGATAACTGGGTTAGAATCAATGCTCTCAAGCTAGAACTTCAACAGATTCAAGCTAGTCCTTATTCTGCTACTAGGATGGCAACAATTCGAGCCCTACAGAGGGAGTTGGAGACTGTGTTGAACCAAGAAGAGATGTATCAACATCAGCGGTCTAGGGTTAATTGGCTCAACTATAGGGATAAAAACTCATTTTTTTTCCATGCAACAGTGGTTCAGCGACGACAGAGAAATCAACTGGTGAAACTCTTGTCTGAGGTAGGGGAGTGGTTAGAGACTGATGAGACAATCAATGAGCATCTACTTGGTTATTTTCAGACTCTTTTCCAAGTAGTGGAAGACAGGGATTTTACGGAGGCTCTATCGGTCATCACACGAGAGGTTTCAGAGGAGGTAAACGCTGAGCTGATTAAACCTGTTACAGATGAGGAGATCAAAAATGTGGCCTTTCAGCTGGGCTCTCTCAAAGCCCTAGGACCAGATGGGTTTCAAGGTATCTTCTATCAAAATCATTGGGAAATTGTGGGTTCTGATGTGTGCTTCGCGGTTTGGGAATTCTTCCATACGGGGTCTGTTCTTCTGGAATGGAACAACACTAATCTCGTCTTAATTCCCAAGGTAGCGACACCCGGAGAAACTGGTACACTACAGACTGATTAGCCTGTGTAATTTCAAAATGAAGATTATCACAAAGCTTATGGCCAACCGCCTCAAGCGCTTTTTCCACTATTTTATATCCCCTAATCAAGCAACATTCATTCCGGGAAGACTCATTCAAGATAGTATTCTGGTGGCACATGAAGGGTTTCATTTCTTGAAGCAGAAGAAAAGGGGGCGACAGGTGGATTTAGCTTTAAAACTAGACTTCAACAAGGCATACGATCGTATTCAATGGGATTACATCAAAGCGGTTCTTCAGAAAATGGGTTTTCATGACCGTTGGATTGGTTGGGTAATGAAGTGTGTTTCTACAGTCAAGTTTTCCATCTTTACGAATGGGGAAAAAAAGGCCTCCTTTACACCCTCTTGTGGCCTTAGGCAGGGAGATCCGCTATCCCCATATCTATTTGTCCTGGTGACTGAGACCTTGTCCAAATTGATAGAGACGATAGTCCGGGACAACAAAATCACAGGCATAAAAATAAGGAGGACTTGTCCAGTGTTGTCCCACATTTTCTTTGCAGATGATGTCCTCCTTTTTTTCAAGGCCACCCTTTTGGAGACCATGGAAATGGCCCAGACTCTCTAGGTTTATAGTTCCGCTTTAGGTCAACGCCTCAACTTCGTTAAATCGGAAGTTTTCTTTTCGTCCAATGCCCCCCCCCGAAGTTGAAAGAACAGATCTGCGAGCTGCTGGGTACTCCTCTTGCCCGATCAAACACGAATACTTGGGACTTCCTTTATGGTGGGGCCGATCAAAGGCTGACGCTTATGGTTTTTTTGATGGGCCGAATGGTTTTCAAAATGCAAGGTTGGAAAAATAAACTCCTTTCCCATGCTAGGCGAGAGGTTTTGCTAAAAGCGGTGGTTCAAGCCATACCTTCCTATGCCATGGCGTGCTTTGCTCTTCCTAGATCTTTCGGTCATAAGGTTAATAGAGCCATTCGGAATTTTTGGTGGAAAGGAGATCCAATGAACAGAGGAATCCCTTGGGCCAATTGGGAGTCTATGACTGTATCAAAACTCCATGGGGGTTTGGGTTTCCGTGATTTTTCAGCCTTTAATCAGGCCATGTTAGCTAAACAAGGGTAGAGACTAATTACTAATCCACATTCTTACTGGGCACAGCTTTTCAAGGGTCTGTACTTTTCAAACACCAACTTCCTTACTGCTACTATGGGAGTTCGACCTTCGTGGGCGTGGACCAATCTACTTAAGGGGAGGGATCTGTTGAAAAAAGGGATGTGATGGCAGGTACAAAATGGGGAGTCCATTCAGTTCTGGGATGACAAATGGATACCAATAGTGCCTAACTTTCAGATTTCGTTCCCAAAACCTCCACTTTGTGACATTGTGACATCCTCGGATGCTATTGACCCAATCAGAAGACACTGGAATTTGGAGGTACTTCGCCATTGTTTGTCTAGTGATGAGTGTCAAGCAATTCTGCTCATCTCCATTTCGATAGGGGCCAGCGAAAATCGGTTGGTTTGACATCATACCAAGTCTGGGCAGTACTCGGTCAAATCGGGCTATTGGGTGGCTAAGACATCCATGCAACAGAGCTCTCCGTCCCAACCATCAAGCTCTTCTCAACTCTCTGACGGGTTCTGGAAGCGTTTGTGGTCCATTACCGCCCCTCCCAAGCTCAAGCACTTTTGGTGGCGGGCTTGTAGGAATCTTTTGGCTTCTAAGGTTAATCTCTATCAACGACGATGCTCACCATCTAAAGTATGCCCTGTTTACTTGAAAGATGATGAATCAGTGGAACATCTGTTATTTGATTGCCCATGGACTCAAGCTGTGTGGTTCGGAAGTCTCCTGAATTTGAGAATTGAAAAAGGGTCTATGGTGAATGTAGCACATTGGACAGCTCGGTGGATGAAACCCATGCGCCAAAATGATGACCAGGATTTGATGCTTAGCAAGTGCGTTTTTATTGGGTGGTATATCTGGAAAGCGAGAAACGCTTTTATATTCAATCAAGTCCTTATTAATCCCATGGATACCATTGTGAAAATAACACGGGTGGAATGAGTACCAAGCACACTGTCAAAAAGGCCACTCTACTCACACTGATACACCAGCTCCAGCGTTGGTGGAGACCCAAGGCTGGCAACCTGCACCTTCTGGGGAGTGCAAAATTAACTGTGATGCAAGCTTTAACAGATGCAGATCCATAGCAACCGCTGCTGCTATTATGAGAGATTCAGCAGGTCGTGTTATTGACGGGTTAGTCTCTTCGTTTCCAGCTTCATCTACCTTTGTTGCTGAAGCACATGCAGTGAGGATGGCGACTATGATGGCCCAAGCCTACGATTTGAATTCTACCATTGTTGAAAGTGACTGTAAAGAAGTTATCCAATTGGGAGTGGATGAAACTGTGCCTCCGTGGGAAGGTTTGGCAATTTTGCTCGATATTCGCCACCTGGTCAGCGAAGGGAACTTGATTCTAAAGTGGACTACCAGAAACAACAACAAGGTTGCTAATTGGGTTGCACAAACCTATGCTTGTAATCTTCTGCCTTTGGATTGGGTGGCTAACCCACCTGCAGCTCTTGCTGCTATTATTAGTGCTGATGTACCCTCTTCTCTTCATTGACTCTATATATATACCTATCGTTCAAAAAAGGCCCTAATGTCTAGTAGAAATGAAAGTCAAGGAAGTGGCGTAGCCAAACTCGTTTAAATTCATCACATGTCTATTATTTTTTTAAATTACTTGTCTACCCAACATTGTTGGCCTTTGCTACCATTTGCTTACACAATTTTTTTATTTTTAAATTATATTCTTAGATGATATTACAATAAAATTCACTAAAATTAGAGAAAAAATATCTCAATAAATACACAGAAAATACGAACCACAAGCATGTAAAGAGAATCAAATCACTGACCTTCTAATGAGATACATGAGTTTTGAACAATGAGGCAAACCTTGTTAGTTAATTAATTGGATTTATCAGTTAGCTATTACTTTATATTTCTATTTAAGAGGTTAAAGGTTAATTAATTATTAATTATTTCCCTACTATGAGAATTGTATTAAGTTGTTTATTTACTAAATTGTATTGAGTTGTTTATTTGCTCTTATTAAGAGTTATTTTTTATGACGATTGTTTAACTACTTTTTATTTTTTTTATATACGTTTGTAAATATTGATTTGGAAAAAATCCAAAAAATAAACTCCATGTAGCCAACTAATTTGATGCTTTACACCAATCATTTAAATTATTTAAATTTGAGTATTCCCCGTTATGTGATTCGACTTTCTTCTTCTTATTTCATTTTTATTTTTGTTTGATTTATAGATTTTGGTAGGAATTTATAGAGGAAAAAGAGAAAGGTATATAAAATATAAGAGAAATATAATTATATTATAATCACGTTTCATTTCCCTCCCCCCTCTTCAAATTCATATATAAATTTATAAGTCAAACATAATATAAATAAATAATAAATAAATAAACCGTCTAAGGTGTACTTCTTAGACATATTGAACCAAATCAAAATAACTCCTGTGATCCTTTCATTTATATGAATTAGTTTTTTACCATTCTATCATATTAAGGTTTGTATGATTTGTTGTATTAAATAAGACAAATTATATTGATATACTTTTAAATTTAGAGAAATTATAGTAAACTTCACAATTTTCATATAATTACGCCGTTCTTCCTTTCATTAAGACTAAAAGAAGAGAAAATTACAAATTAGTGTTAACTTCACAAAATATTTATAAATTTATTGAAAATTTTATAGCTCTAATTATTAAAGTTGGAAAACTTTACCACTGATTTGAAATTATTTTTGAAACATACATTATTTGTAATTTTTTGTTAAAAGAATTGAAATTAATACAGATAGTATGAAGACATAAGAATAAATAATATAAAATATATATTTCAATATAAAAGATGTGATAATAATAATATTATATTATCCATATAACTAATAAATTAATGATAAAAATAAAATTAACTGCTCCATAAATTAAAATATTAAGAAATCCACAGTGTGTTTGGTTTGAGTTTTCTGGATTAAGTTTTTTGAAAATTGATTTTTTTGATTTTTGTGTTTTTTTGTTTTTAGTGAATATTTTTTAAATTTTAAATATTTTTTTTACTTTTTTAGATGCACGTTACTTAGATGTATCTAAAAAGTAAAAAATTTGTGAAAAATATTTTAAAAAATTAATAAATACATAAAAATACAAAAAATATACTGAATTCTTGTATTTTTTTTTGTATTTTTGGTATTTAGTGAATTTTTAAAAGATTTTTTTTACAATTTTTTTACTTTTTAGGTATATTTATGTTAGGTGTGTCTAAAAAGTAAAAAAATTGCTTAAAATATTAAAAAAATTCAATAAAAACAAAAAAATACGAAAAATAAGAAAGTAGAATTTTTTGAAAAGTGTTTTGAAAAACTAGAAACCAAGCAATAATTGTCAGTATAATGTATCTAATTAAATAAATTCACATCTATCTATACTTACTATATATTAAGCAAAAGGGGAGTTTTTAACCCCAAGATCTGTGGGAGCTTCAATATCCCAATCTGAATTTTCTAAATTTCTTATTAAAAAAAAAATACATTCAGCATTTATTGAATTGGTCAAAATCTCCTGATCAATATTTATTAGTTTTTTTCAATCCATATGTCTTTCCACATGCCTGCATTTATTGATTTGGTCAAAATCTCTTTAAAATCCTGTCATACAACTAATTATAGATATAATCTGTGTATAGTTACTGCAATACCCTTTTCAACTTCTCCCATACACTATGGTTAGTGATAAGATTGTTAAATTATTTTTATAAAAAATCTTAAAAAATATAATTTATATATTAAAAAAAATCTAAAATAATTATAAATATTTATAATTATCTCGTGCATAGCACGGGTGATAGGCTAGTACTATATATTAAGTAAAAGGGAGTTTTTAACCCCAAGCCTTGTGGGAGCTCCAATCTCCCAATCTAAATTTTTTGATTTTTTGATTTAAAAAAAAAAAATAATCTTAGCATTTATAAATTTCTTCCAACTCTCAAGTCTTACCCTCATAATAACACTTTAATGCATTAAGAACAAGCATAAAAAAATTCTTTGAAATCCAACACATATGAATTTTTTGAAAAGTCTCAATACATATGATTATTATCCTTCATAATAACACTTTAATGCATTAAGAACAAGTATAAAAAAAATTTCTTGAAAAATCCAACATATATGATTATTATCAAAATATTAAACTTTAATATAATATAATTAAAAAAAAAGACATTTAATTCTTTAAAAAGTCCAAACACATATGATTATTATCAAAATATTAAACTTTAATATAATATAAAAAAGGAAAAAAAGAAAACATTTAAAAATCATAATTCACATATATAGATAATTGTAAATACAATCCGTGCATAGCACGGGTGATATGCTAATATCTATCTATCTATACTATATATTAAGCAAAAGGGAGTTTTTAACCTCAAACCTTGTGGGAGCTCCAATCTTTCAATCTAAATTTTCTGATTTTTTGATTTTAAAAAAAAAATGTTAACATTTATTAATTTCTCCAAACTCCCAAGTCTTATCCTCATAATAACATTTTAATGCATTAAGAATAAGTATAAAAAAAATTCTTTGAAATCCAACACATATGAATTTCTTGAAAAGTCCCAACACATATGATTATTGTCTCTCATAATAACACTTTAATGCATTAAGAACAAACAAAAAAAAATTCTTGAAA
Source organism: Camellia lanceoleosa (assembly GCA_025200525.1). Taxonomy (NCBI): domain Eukaryota; kingdom Viridiplantae; phylum Streptophyta; class Magnoliopsida; order Ericales; family Theaceae; genus Camellia; species Camellia lanceoleosa. Next base: position 6,139,184 of record CM045772.1, read on the forward strand.
AATCCAACATATATGATTATTATCAAAATATTAAACTTTAATATAATATAATATAAAAAAAGACATTTAATTCCTTGAAAAGTCCAACACATATGATTATTATCAAAATATTAAATTTTAATATAATATAAAAAAAGGAAAAAAAGAAGACATTTAAAAAAAAAAAATATTTCACAATTCACATATCTACACATTTTTTTTATAAGATCTCTTCCATTATAATAAGATAGCACTTTATTTTTCTCATCTTATAATATATATATATATATATATCTATACTATACTATCTATACTTTTATACTATATATTAAGCAAAAGGAAGTTTTTAACCCCAAGTCTTGTGGAAGCTCTAATCTCCCAATCTAAATTTTCTGATTTTTTGATTTTTTTTTTAAAAAAAACCTTAGCATTTATTAACTTCTCTCAACCCCCAAGTCTTACCCTCATAATAACAATTTAATGCATTAAGAACAAGTATAAAAAAATTCTTTGAAATCCAACACATATGATTTCCTTAAAAAGTTCCAACACATATGATTATTATCCTTCATAATTATTATGCATTAATAATAAACATAAAAAAAATTTCTTGAAAAGTCTAACACATATTATTATCAAAATATTAAGGGGTTGTTTGGGATGACCTAAATAAGTGCACTTTTTGTCTTTTTATGAAAAGATATACAGAAAAATAGAGAGGTGATGTGATGGAAAAAAGATAAAAAGATGGATTATTTGAGGTATGCCAAACTTGGCCTAAATTTTATTATAATATAGTAAAAAAAAGACATTTAATTCCTTGAAAAATCTAACACATGATTATTATCAAAATATTCAACTTTAATATAATATAAAAAAGGAAAAAAAAAGACATTTAAAAATTATAATTTACAAATAAAAGTAATTATAAACACAATTCGTGTATAGCACGGATGATATGTTAGTATATATCTATACTATATATTAAGCAAAAAGGTGTTTTAACCCTCAAGGCCTGTAGAAGCTCCAATATGTCAATCCTAATTTCCTGATTTTTTATTTTTTTTTTTAAAAAAAATTTGACTTGGTGATTGATTCAAAGATTATAATAATTACATTGACACCATCATTACATGGGTCTCTTGGGGAAGCAAAAGTAGTGACGTGTAAATTAAGAGCCATAGCCCCTCTCTCTCTTTCTCTCACATTTCATTTATTGTTTTACTAGCCTATCACTCGTGCTATGCACGGGATAATTATAAATATTTATATTTGTTTTAGATTTTTTTTTAATATATAAATTATGTTTTTTAAGATTTTTTTCTTATCACTAACCATAGTATATGGGGAAAATTGAAAAGGGTACTGCAGTAACTATACACGAATTGTATCTATAATTATTTGTATAAGGGGATTTTAAATGCTGATCAGGGAATTTTGATCAAATCAATAATTGCAAGCATGTGGAAAGATATGTGGATTGAAAAAAAAGTTAATAAATGCTAATCAGGGGATTTTGATTAAATCAATAAATGCTGAGTTTTTTTTTTAAAATAAAAAATTTTAAAAATTCATATTGGGATATTAAAGCTTCCATAGGCCTTGGGGGTTAAAAATCTCATTTTACTTAATATATAGTATAGATATAGATAGATAGATAGATATATCTTTTTATTTTTGTGTGGTTTCTATTCAGGTATTTTTTTTTTCAATTTATTTAAGATGGAGTTGTGGCTATCTTTTTCTTTAAAATTTAATTTATCTGTCGTTTCCATTTATTTTTAATTATTATTATTTAGGTAAGTTATGATGTAAGTTTTATTGATTTAAAGTTTATTTAGATAAACTTTAAAGATTTTTTTTTAGTTTTTTAGTTTTTTTTGTTATGTTATAATATAATATATAAAATATATATAGATATCTATAACTTTAATAGAAAATATTATTTGATTTTTTGGAGAAGAGAAAATGAATGCAAGTTTTAATATTTTTTTTAAAAATTTGTGAGAGAAATTAGGAGGGATAGATTATGAAATATTTTTGTTATTAAATAAATAAATCAGTCAATAGTTTTTTTTAATCTATTTTGTAAATTAAAAATCAATAATTTTGGAAAATTGATTAGTTTGTCCCACTAAATAATTTAAAATTTTGATAGATATACATAAAAAAAAAAAATACATAATTATATTATTAAATCACAATTCAAATTTAGATGTTATATTTTTTTTAGATCTATAGCTAAATTCTTATCTTTTTTATTTTTATTTTTGTGTATAACCATAGTATATGGGAGAAATTGAAAAGAGTGTTGCAATAATTATGAGAGAAGTCAAAAGGGATTGTGAGTTGGAAAAAGTCAATAAATGCTGAGGTTGGGTTGGGAGAAGTCAATAAATGCTGAGTTTTTTTTTTTTTTTTTTTTTACATCAAAAAATTAGAAAATTAGGATTAGGAGATTGGAACTCCTATCTAATTTTTTGGGGAAGAGAAAATGAATGCAAGTTTTAATATTTTTTTTTCAAAAATTTGTTAGAGAGATTAGGAGAGAGAGATTATGAAATATTTTTGTTATTAAATAAATAAATCAGTCAATGGTTTTTTTTTTTTAATCTATTTTGTAAATTAAAAATCAATAATTTTGAAAAATTGATTAATTTGTCCCATTAAGTGATTTAAAATTTTGATAGATATACATAAAAAAATACATAATTATATTATTAAATCATCAGTCAATAATTTTGAAAAATTGATTAATTTGTCCCATTAAGTGATTTGAAATTTTGATAGATATACATAAAAAAAAATACATAATTATATTATTAAATCATAATTCAAATTTAGATGTTATATCTTTTTGAGATCTATAGCTAAATTCTTATCTTTTTTATTTTTTATTTTTGTGTGTAACCATAATTTATGGGAGAAATTGAAAAGGATGTTGTAATAATTATAAGAGAAGTCAAAAGGGATTGTGGGTTAGGAAAAGTCAATAAATGCTGAGGTTGGGTTGGGAGAAGTCAGTAAATACTGAGGTTTTTTTTTTTTTGAAATCAAAAAATTAGAAAATTAGGATTAGGAGATTTGAGCTCCCACAGGCCTTGGGGTTAAAAACCTCCTTTTGCTTAATATATAGTATATAGATTTCCCCACCCTCTATCTCCTTCATTTATCAATAGTGTAATTATAATCTTTGAACCAATCACCAAGCAATCCCAATATTATATTGAAAGAATTTAATAAATGGCTCTTAATTTTTTTCCCTCTTAATTTTTTTGTTTTGTTTTTTGGAAAATAAATAAATAAACACTTATTAAATTCTTTCAAACTCCTTGGTCAAACCCCAGGTATTTACACGCCATTACTTTTTGCATCCCCGAGAGGCCCATGTAATTATTGTGTAAATGGCTCTTAATTTTTTTCCCTCTTAATTTTTTTGTTTTGTTTTTTGAAAAAAAAAAAAACACTTATTAAATTCCTTCAAATCTCAATATTTATTGATTTGGTCAAAATCTCTGATCAACATTTATTAACTTTTTTCAATTCATATGCCTGCATTTATTAATTTGGTCAAAATCTTTGATTAGCATTTAAAATCTCTTTATACAAATAATTATAGATACAGTCCATGCATAGTTACTACAGTAACCTTTTTAATTTTTCCTGTATACTATGATTAGTAATAAGATTGTTAAATTATTTTTATAAAAAATCTTTAAAAATATAATTTATATATTAAAAAAAATTAAAATAAATATAAATATTTAAAATTATTTCGTGCATAGCACGATTGATAGGCTAGTAAATTAAAAAGAGAAAAAAGAAAAAAAATAATTGAAGTGGTCTGAATCACGCGTCGTGTACGTCGGGATTGGTGTTTAATTCAAAACGCTAGGTGAGGAACCATCTTTTATCCCCACCACTGGAATTCCTTCGGAGGATTTGGAATTTTCTGGTAGACTTTCATTCCAAAGACTTGAGATATTTCACATCAGTTTACATCAATGCAAGAAGAGTCAACCAATGGTGATTAATCTCATTTAAGGGAAAAACGGGGGAGCTCGAATTTGGGGGAGCCCGAATCCCCTAATTGTCAAATTTGGCAAATTATTTTTTTGGAAAATGATTTGGAGCCCTAATTTCTTCCCTCCTAATCCCCCTAATTTTCTGTTTTGGCAACTGTTTTTTTTTTTTTTTTTTTTTTTTTTCTTACTTGATATGGAAATTAGGGGGATTAGGGGGAGGGAAATTAGGGGGATGTAGCAAGACCCTATTTTTTTTTTGATTTTCTGTTTTCTTTTTTATTTATTTATTTATTTATTTTTACTTAAAAAGGCATTTCGGAGGATTCGGGAGTGAGTGTTTCGGGGGATGAATCACTCCTCCTCATTTAAAGGCTATGCCCCTGTTTGATAGAGCTGAAAGAAAATACTTATAATTTATGTGTAAACAGTTTATAATTTATAACTTTCAACTTAAGCTGATTTCCACCTTATTCTTAAAGCATCTCTTGTTCCACTCAAAGAATAAGTTGATTTCTGACTTCCAAAAAGCTATAAGTTATAAGCTATAAGCTAAACCAAACACATCAAAATAACTTAAATTAAACTGAAAGCTGAAATAAGCTGTAATTAAGCTCTGCAAACAGGTACTATGTCTGGAAAGTAATGTTAGATTTCTTTATGAGATATTTAATAAAAATTTTAAATTTTTTTATATTTTGGATGTCTGTAGAGTGGAGGGAAAAACGTATTGAGTTTGGCTTGGCTTAAATTGTTATCTTAATTTAAGAGAGTGTTTTGTAGGTCTATTTTTTAGTCAATTTTGATGGTTTGAATTATTCATTTTTTAAGATTGATTGAATAAAATATTTATGTAAAAAATTAAGATGATTAAATATCAATAACTATAAGTTTGAATCATATTTGTTTTAAAAAATAGACGACAAATATAATTTCAAGAATAATTATACATTTTTTGTAATACAAATTTGATTCAAATATATAGTTACATATGTTTGTCTTAATTTTTTTATATAAATATTCTACTCAACGAGTCCTAAAAAATTACCTATTCGGATCATTGACATCAGTCCAAAAAATAGGTTTACGAAGTGCAGACACTCTCTCAAGTTGAGATGGCTAGCTTAAGATAAGTCAAATTCAAAAATATTTTATGCAACAAGTATGTCACACTGTTAGGGAAAATCTATAATTCCCCACAAGTAAATCAATCAATGGGAATAAAAACTAATGCGGAAAAATTAAATCAAAAGCAACACATGAATTTTTACGTGTTTTCCTCAATGTGAGATACATCCACAGGATCGAAATCCGATTCCACTATCAACCATAGAGTTTCCAAACGGTTACAAACGAGACACTAATGGTCTCATAAACCACCCTTAGGTGAATTCCAAATAATCACAAATATACAAAGATGAAAAATCTCACCAAATAGATAAACCAAAATTTTCAGAATCAGAGTTGAAGAAGACCCAAAATAATTAACCCAAATCAACTCCACCAAACAACCGAATAAGCACACTGATAATGCTTCAAAGAACCAACAAAACCGAAACAAAGGGAACTTCCGAAGATCAGCTGAAGAACAGCACTAACTCACCCAATTTAATTCCACCAAATATGATGCACCAAGTGCTATCTCACCGAATTAATTGATCAAAAACATGCTGCAACTTCCCAAGCAAAAAACGGCTGCACTTTTTCTTTTGGGAAAAATAATACCAATCATATATTGTGCATCTAGGGTTTTTTTTATCAAACCCTTAGTTGTTTCCAAATTGAATTGGGTCTCCACAAAATTAGATATAATATATAAAAATATATTATACCTAAACCAAACAAAATTAAAACTCTTTTAATAAATCAATTGGGTCTCACACTCCAATAAGGAGGTATACCCAACAATTCTCCCCCTACCGACTTAGGTGGAGATATCAACCATACCCGCCAAAGTTCGATACTTTAAATGTTTGTCCCTCGACAAAGTTTTAGTCAACATATCTAAAATATTATCATCTGTGTGAACCTTTTCGAGTTGCAACAATTTCGAAACTAACATATCACGAATCCAATAGTATCTCACATCAATGTGTTTCAATCTCGAATAAAAAGTAGAATTTTTTGCTCAAGTGAATAGCACTTTGACTATCACAATAAAATACATACTTTTCTTGCTTCAAACCCAACTCTTGCAGAAATTTCTTCAACCATAACTCTTCTTTGCAAGCTTCTATAATGGCAATAAATTCAGCTTCGGTAGTTGAGAGAGCAACACATTTTTGTAATTTAGATTGCCATGCCACAGCTCCCCCTGCAAAAGTCATCAAATACCCCGAAGTAGATTTTCTTAGAATCAATATCACCGACCATGTCAGAATCTGTGAACCCATCGAGCATCGGCTTACCATCCCCAAAGCACAAACATACCTTCGAAATCTCTCGAAGATATCTTAGAATCCATTTTACGGCTGCCCAATGTTCTTTACCTGGATTAGAGAGAAAACGACTTACCACACCAACGGCGTGAGCAATATCCGGCCTTGTACAAACCATGGTGTACATCAAAGAACCAACTGCTGAAGCATAAGGAACTTTCAGCATCTCTTCCCTGTCTTTCTCACTTGTAGGACATTGATTCGAACTAAGCTTGAAGTGACCTGCAAGTGGACAACCAACCGGCTTTGCTTTATTCATGTTGAGTCTCTCAAGAACTTTCTCAATGTAACTTTCTTGAGACAACCAAATCAGCACATCTTTGCGATCACGAACAATTTTCATACCAAGTATTTGCTTTGCCGGTCCCAAATCTTTCATAGCAAAAGATTTACTCAACTCTAACTTCAACTTGTTAATCATGGTAGAATATTGACCCACAATTAACATGTCATCAACATAAAGCAAAAGAATAATAAATTTACCATCCGAAATTTTTTTCACAAACACACAATGGTCTGAAGTGGTTTTAGAAAAACCATTATTCATCATGAAAGAGTCAAATTTTTTGTACCATTGCCGCGGGGCTTGCTTGAGACCATACAAACTTTTCTTCAATTTGCAAACAAATTTTTCTTTCCCTTTTTTCACAAAACCTTCCGGTTGCTCCATGTAAATTTTTTCTTCAAGATCACCATGAAGAAATACGGTCTTTACATCAAGTTGCTCAACTTCAAGGTTCATACTTGCAGCCATGCCAAGTACAACTCGAATACAAGACATCTTTACAACCGGTGAGAAAATCTCGTCAAAGTCAATGTCTTTCTTTTGCACAAAGCCTTTCACAACAAGATGTGCCTTGTATCTCAGATTTTTGCCAGCATTCTTCAATTTGAAAACCCACTTATTTTTTAGAATTTTCCTCTCTTTAGGCAACTTCACTAAATCATAAGTCTGATTTTCAAGTAAGGAATTCATCTTCTCTTCCATGGCCTTTTTCCAATCATCTTTCTTTGCATGCTCAACTGCTTCTTGGTAACTCTCAGGCTCCCCTTGATCGGAAATCAACACAAATTCATTGGGAGGATACTTTCTTGAAGGTTGTCGGTCCCTTGTAGATTTCCTCAACTCAAGTTGTGGTGGCGGTGGCGGTTCTTGAGTTGGATGCTCTTCCTCAATTTCTGGCTCAACTTCATTAGGATTAGTATCATCCTCCACATCTTCAATAGGTGGCTGCACATCTCCCCCGTTTTTATCATCAACTGAAGATGAAGGAGATGAATCCATGTCAATGAGATCACTAGTTTTTGGCTCCAGTTGATCACTTTTGCCAAAGTCTTCAATTGTTTGGTCTTCAAGAAACACAACATCACGGCTTCGAATGACTTTCTTGTCAACCGGATCCCACAATCTATACCCAAATTCATTACGCCCATAGCCAAGAAAAATACATTGTCTTGACTTGCTATCAAGCTTGGACCTTTCATCTTTTGGAATGTGAACAAAAGCTCGGCAACCAAACACTCTCAAGTGCTCATAAGATACATCTTTATCGGTCCAAACTCTTTCTGGAACATCACCATTCAAAGGATAGGAAGGAGACAAATTAATTACGTCAACCACTGTCTTCAATGCCTCACCCCAAAAGGATCTTGGCAATTTACTTGTGAAAGCAAACACCTTGTTCTTTCCATAATGGTGTAGTTCATCCTCTCGGCAACTCCATTTTGTTGAGGAGTCTTTTTAACTGTCTTTTGATGCCGAATACCTTGGCTGTGACAATACTCATCAAATGGCCCAATGTATTCACCACCATTGTCTGATCGGATGCACTTCAATTTCTGTCCTGTTTCTCTTTCAACCATGGCCTGAAAATGCTTAAATACTTCTAGAACTTAATCTTTAGTTTTTAGTAGAAAAGTTCAAACTTTCCTTGAATAATCATCAATGAAAGTAACAAAATAAAGTGCACCACCATGTATTCTAACTTTTAAAGGACCACAAACATCCGAATGAATCAACTCCAAAACATTTTCTTTTCTAGAAGCAACATTTTTATGAAAAGAAACTCTATGTTGTTTACCCGCCAAACAATGAACACAAGTTTTGAGATGTGTACCTTTCAAACCGGGTAGAAGCTCTTTTTTGAACAATACTTGCAGCCCCTTTTCACTCATGTGGCCAAGTCGCTTGTGCCACAATTCGGTAGAAGTATCATCTTCAAGTGCATTGACAACACCTTTACAAATTTTTCCTTACATCGAATAAAGTGTATAAGTCTTCTTGCACTTAGCCACCACCAAAGAACCCTTTGTGAGCTTCCATATTCCATCACCAAATTTGTTGTTGAAGCCTTCATCATCTAGCTTCCCAGTAGAGATCAAATTGAGGCGAATGTCGGGAACATGTCTCACATCTTTAAGCAACAACTTGCAGTCCAAATTTGTTTCCAAGCAAACATCACCCATGCCAATAATCTTGGACAAACCTTCATTACCCATTCGAACAGAACCATAATCTCCTTTGGTGTAGGTAGTGAAGAAATCAATTCGAGAAGTCACATGAAAAGAAGCACTGGAATCAATCACCCAATTGCTTTCTTGGCCCACAAAATTAATACAATCATCTTCACAAACGACCATGAGATCATCGGTAGTAACTGCCGTTGTGTTTTCTTACTTCTTATCCACACTTTTGTTACGCCTTTTCTCCTTGTTCTTGAGCTTTCGACATTCTCGCTTCATGTGCCCTTTCTCATGGTAATAATGGCATTTAATGTTTTTCTTTGAAAAAGAACCATCTTTTGATTTGTCACGGCTTTGATCACGACTACAAGGAGTCTTACTCCTCCCCTTTGTTTTGCTTCGGCATCTCACAACAAATGCTTCCGAATGAGAGGAACCCGCTGATTTTCTTCTAGTTTCTTCATTCAACAAGCTACTAGTGATTTGGCCCATCGTGATAACTCCATCAGGTGCCGAATTACTAACCGCCACAACCAAAGTCTCCCAACTTTCGGACAAAAAACTAAGTAGCATCAAAACCTGCATCTCATCATCAAAAACAATTTTCATAGAAGCAAGTTGGTTAACAATACTCTTTATTTCATTCAGATGTTCCGGAATAGGGCTGCCCTCTTTATATTTTAAATTAACCAACTTATGAAACAAAAAAGCTTTATTTGTGGCTGATTTCCTATCATAAAGGCCTCCTAATTTTTTCCATAAATCATGTGCTGAAATTTCAGTAGCAACATGATAAAATACACTTGTCATCAATCCATTGACGGATAACACCAACTGCTTTTCGATTAAGCCTCTTCCACTCATCATCTTTCACACCCTCGGGTTTGCCACTATCACCCTCAATGGGTCCATACAAATCTTTACAAAATAATAGGTCCTCCATTTTAGTTTTCCAAGTTACCCAATTGCTTTCATTGAAGCTAGACATACGACCCACATTTCCTTTCATTGATTTACACAAATAAATAAACCAAAATAAACCGTAAGCTCTGATACCAGTTGTTAGGGAAAATCTATAATTCCCCACAAGTAAAAACTAATGCGGAAAAATTAAATCAAAAGCAATACAAGAATTTTTACGTGGTTCCCTCAATGTGAGGTACATCCACGGGATCGAAATCCGATTCCTCTATCAACCAAAGAGTTTTCAAACGGTTACAAACGAGACACTAATGGTCTCACAAACCACCCTTAGGTAAATTCCAAATAATCACAAATAAACAAAGAGGAAAGACCTCACCAAAATCTTCAGAACCAGAGTTGAAGAAGACCCAAAATAATTAACCCAAATCAACTCCACCAAACAACCGAATAAGCACGCTGATAATGCTTCAAAGAACCAACAAAACCGAAGCAAAGGGAACTTCCGAAGATCAGCCGAAGAACAGCAGTAACTCACACAATTTAATTGTACCAAATATGATGCACCAAGTGCTATCTCACCGAATTAATTGATAAAAAACGTGCTGTCTCACCGAATTAATATGATGCACCAAGTGCTATCTCACCGAAATAATACTAATCATATATTGTGCATCTAGGGTTTTTTATCAAACACTTAGTTGTTTCCAAATTGAATTGGGTCTCCACAAAATTAGATATAATATGTAAAAATATATTATACCTAAACCAAACCAAATTAAAACTCTTTTAATAAATCAATTGGGTCCCACGACTGAGATAATGTCGCGTATTTTTTTATTTATTAATTGACGTGTGATTAAAATAAGATTCAAGAAGTCACTTTCTGCTAAATCCGAGATGGTTATTTTGAGAATTGACTCTTGTATAGCTTGTTAGGTTTTTACCACTACTAAAAAAAACACTTTTTGCGACCGCTATAAACCGTCGCAAATAATAAAAAACATGCAAAAACCTTTTTATGACGGCTCATCTTGACGGCAAATGGGGGTCGCGAATGTGGGGTGGCAAATACTTTTTATGACAAGAAAGCAACGGTCGCAAACTATTCGCGATCGCCTAAACTACTTATAGCGATCGTTATTTTGCCGTCAAAAAGCGAAAAAAAAACACTAACATAATTTTTGGCGACCATCTTGTTACCGTCAAAAAAAAAAAGAAAAAGAAAAAAAAGTGTAATGTTAAGCACTCTAGGAATAGCAATGACAAGAATTCAAACAAGATATCATTGTAATTTAATCAAACATTCCATTTTAGTCTCAAAATTGGTCCCATATATGAAAGTTATTACAACTAAAAACTTGAGAAAGGTTCTTTTATGAAAACAAATACAATCCAAATAGAAAGCTAGTAAAATCAAAATCTAAAATGCTAGTGTTCACCACTGCATAAGGTACCGTCGAGTTCTATTTTGTTACCATGGAGATATATGTTCCTCAAATCCAAGCTTGCACTGATCAATACACATTATGAAGAGCAATAGATCGAACATGTTATTCCTTTTCCATTACCGCGCCCTTCGAGACAATCGGTTTCAACTACCATCATTGTTATTCAAGAGTACAAGAATTATTAATAGAAGAATACGTGCAATCCTAGTATCCATTAGAATGGCCCCACAAACCATAGTTTTCTATGTTCCTTGAAATTTTGACAACACCAATGTCATCCCATGTTCCTAATTCCAGATTCCAACATTTCAATCAAGCACTACACATGTAGGAATGAAACTAATTCAATTTCCCACAGTTCTCTAGGTGACATGGATATTTTGATTTAATAAAATATTCACATGCAGATTAGTTTAAAAAGGACAAGTCTTAGACAACCACATACCATGAACCAAGGTCGATCCAAAGTGTCATTGGGCATCTCAAACCGAAGCTTCATATACCGATTGCTTTGTAATTGAGTACTTTGGATGAGTAAACATAAAGACCTACACCAAGATACAAAACAAGATGTAATTTTCAGAACCAATATTTTAAGTTCACAAACCACAAATCTGAAAATCCCTATGAAATTGTTATCAAAGGAAAAACTCACGAGTTGGGAGGGTGAACTTCACTGTCATGTCGTGGACTTCCATGGCTTGTCCACATGTCGGTGGAATTGCCGCTCTGATCCACTCGGCTCATCCAACATCGACCGGCAGCTATTAATCTGCAATCATGACAAGAGTGGAAATCACAGACCATTCAAGAAGGCCAATAATGGATGGAGACAAACCGTAGGAGTTTTTGCAATCGAGTCGACATGTAAACCCCAAGGGAGCCATCAATCCAGATCGGTATATGATATCGTGCCGATGAGTATATCACTCATCTGCACCCCGATACACAAAATCGTAATTTCGCAACTACTCACGAATGTGAGTTGCCATGAGACTTTGCCGGAGAGCAGGGTTTTAGCCTCAATTATCCCTCGATTTCGGTAATGTTCAAGCTCGAAGATAAGTAAGCTTGCACCGATCCAAGCTTGCACCGAGTCCTAAGTTTTGACCTGTTGCTTTTTATGCCAATTCCAAATCTATCACTTCATAGTGAAACATTTCAATTCAACAAACCACAAACATCAAATTCAAGATGACGCAAGCAAAACCCTTCACACTCTTTAAGTTTGAGGAAGACTACTCAGCAAGGATGTTAAAAGATCCTACCCAATACAGAATTCATGTTAAAAATCCAAATATATATGTGTGTGTGTGTATACAAGAACATCACATTCAAACAATACAAAGAAAGAACATCAATGAGAATGCGTTTGATCCGAAAATGCACCATTGTGATTAGAAAATTTTACAAGAAGTAAGTGAAAATAATAACTTTACAAGAAACCTTAAAATCATACAGTTAACTTTTCACTCTGACATACATAGAATCCCACTTGATAATATTGTCAAAAGTATAGAAAGTGATGATACCTAGTAGTGAGAAATTGTTTGATTGGCGCAAAATAATTATCATTGTCAGTATCTTCCATGACATCAACGAGTGAGAAATCAGAATATAAAACCAGATCATATCCTTCAAGAGCATGGTAATCGAAATTCATTACATAAGAAGATACAAAGATGGAACTGGGAAGAAAGCAAGTGATTGGTAGATGTCAGAAAATCATCACTTTGAAAGTAAGTAAAATTTGTTTCAATAGAAAACATTTATCATTTGCATAAAACATTCTCCTGTGTTTGGTTATGACCTAAAACTGTAAGGTAGTGGCTGTGATAGTGGTGGTGTTGGTGGTAGGAGGCAATGGTGGGGCAGCATCTGTAGTGATAGGGTGATGGCGGTGACAATGGTTGGTTTGAAAACGTTTTTCATCTTTAAAAAGTATCATTGTTTGTCCAAATAAATTTGTTTTCGGTCGATCACAGAAAACACTTTCCATTTACTATGGTCTTTTGCTGTACCAAATGCAAAAATAAATAAATAAATAAACAAAAACAAACTATAAAACAACTATACCTTTTCATCTCTAGATCCATGGTCTCCAAGAAAAGAAGCATTTATATTGGCATTTTGAATAACATGGGCTTAACAACAGCCCACCATACAATCTCTCTCTATCTCAAATTCTTGATCTCTGGTGCCAATGGAGTCACCTAAAGTCGTATAAGTTTGTAGTCCAAAATGATTCTTGTACAAAAGCTGTGCTAAACTAGAAAGAACTATTTGACATTTGTTGCTATAATCATCTTTATGTCAGGTAGTTTGAAGGCAGCCACCTTATAACAAAGTCACCTTAATGTTAAGAAAAACTACAATAATACACCTAATGGGAAAAAAAAAAAAAAAAAAAAAATATATATATATGCCATGTTTGATATGCTGATAAGGGGATGGGGTAAGATTAAATAATCCAGGGATAAAATTATCCCACCCAATGTTTAACCAAGACCATTTTATCTCTCATGTGCAAGATTATTTTGTCGCGAGGGGACGGAAAATTTATTGGTATTGGGGCAATAAGAATGTGCTGCTCCCTCCTTGTGCTAAACACCTACACAAAATATTAGACACATAATCACATAGGTATTGAGGCACCCCGACCGAATGCTCCAAAAGCACCATGCATACCCTTTATGCATATGCATGTTACTTGCTTTCTAGGTAAATGATGAATATGATTTAAAAAAAGAGGAAATTCCCAATAAGTTACTTTTTCCATAAAAGTACTATTGAATCCTATTAACATATGATTCAACCCTATCAACACAGTGTTGTTAATATGAGTTAGTGGCTTACTTTTATGGGAAAAGTAGGACTTTTTGATTTCCATTAAAAAATGGAAGCCAGCAATGTAATTTAAACAACATTAGTTGTTTTTGTAAATTTCTTCATCGTGCCTATATTGTACAAAAAGAGGTTGCAAATTAAGAAGGTGCAACTGCCACACAAATGTAACGTAACCTACTGTACTTTATACAGAGCACATATTTTTGGAAGAGTGTCTAAACAACCCTTGGGTTGATCTAGAGAAAGCATTGAAAGAAAGAAGACAATATGTACTAGTTCAATGATTAAGTTATCAAGTCAAAAGAATTTACTAAAAAAGTATTGAGCCAAAAGAAATTGCTAGATTAATACCCTAAATCAAATAAATAGCCAAACCCAACCCAACGAAGCTTTGTGTACCAATCAAGTGGGATCAACTAACCCTCAATTAAATAAATAAATAAAAAGACAACATGCCAAATTGAAGTGCCATGTGTGGTTAATTTTGACGGCAAACATCATTTTTGCCGTTTGGTATTAACCCCAAGGGGTGTTCATTGTGCCAAATCGAACTTCAAGGGGACTCTCTATTTTTTGACCTAACCACAGAGGGGTAGAGTGTAATTTACCCAAAGATAAATAATTCCATTTCATTATCACTGGTTTGATCCAATTCCAAATATTATGAAGAACCACCTAACACCGTTAGAAAGTTTTACAAAAAATAGTATTCTCCCATAGTGCATAGCACCATTGCAAAGAGAGTTTCGAGTGTTTCTGATCTTGCATTAATTTTTCTAGCTCACCTTCTGGCTCTCTTGTGTTTCTGGATTATATTCAAAGTCACGAATCTGAATCACAAGCAAAATCAAATATGCAATACATAAGAAGGCACCTGCTATTGAGATCGTTATATTTGACATTATTCATCCACTTATCTCACCAGAGAATAGGAGCTAGAAATTCTTGAATTTCAATAAAACAGAAGCTAAAATTGTTATCATAACAGGCATCCAAAAACACAAGTACGCTTGAGTGACAAACTCACTTGAAAACCTCTGTCACGTGCCTTAGTTCTAAAGTTGTCAAGATCACGATTGAACAAAGGTTACAAGATAAAGAGCATATTCGGGGACCTAAAACGATTAGTTCAACGAAAAAGTTTTTTTTTTTTTTGGTAAGCAACCAGAAAAAAAATAGTAATACATTCCATTACTTCAAACATTGATACAATACATGACCAAGAAAGATGGCACTTCTGAATTGTAAAATATGTAACAAGCACAATTCTCTAATCCTCGGTGAACTTGCCAATTAAATCTGTGGTGTAGCAATTAAAGCTACCATGCAATTTCAAATTCAAATAATAAACTGACAGTCATGATTACAAAATAAGGTGACATCATAAACAGCAAAGGCATTTTTACCACATAAGCGGTGAGTGTCTTGTAGCTTGACAACCAATCTTTCTGTGAGTATTTAGGGACAATAGCAAGGAGGGTTGTCAAATGCTCTGTTATGATGATATCCTGAGGCTTCACTAAATTGGAGAGATCACAGACAGCCAAGTTGGAATAAGAAGAAGTTCAAATCAACTACAAAATCTAGACAAAGTATGTATCATGATACAATTTGATATGTCAACCAAAATGAGGTCCTAGTATCTTTAAAAGGTCTGTAAATCAACAATTTGATGTGTAAACATGTTATTCACATATCTACTAAAAAATCAATACACACATACTTGTGCATGCTATGGTCAGATAAACATGTTTCCAATTGTTCACCTATATACAACATGCAGGAGTCAATAACAAAACTACCACAATGCAAAATGAAACCAAGTAGCAATATAGCACAAGAAGTTACCTTAACCAAAAAAGGAAATCGGTGCTCCCGGATGGCCACCATTTTGATATGTCCTAGTGTTCCATCCTTAACTATTTCTATAAGTTTAGCAACAGGTGGCAAGTATCTATACTCCAGTCCAACTTGCACCCAGCATCTCTGGTCTCTTTTTAGCAGCCTCTACTACCTAAACCCAAAATCCTAAAACCATCACATATATTGATCATTGATCATATAACTTAAAAGAGAGAAAAATAACTAAATAAAATCGAGCATTTGTTTGAAAAGATGTGACACGAAATCCAGACCAAGCTACTTTAATCTTCTGGGTCATACATGCAAAGAGAGACAAAGGGAGAATCAAGCACCTATTAGAGAAGCTGTGACACAAAATCCAGAGTACTGTAATTCATCTCCGCCTATGGATTAGTTGACATTTTTCACGAATTTTATGAACAGAAGCACTTATTTTCATGTTTGCCATTCCTTACCTTAATTTTGAATCTATTCACCATGCCTTGCGCATTTGTCAAATACCTAATCTGAAGATTAAACTTTCATAAATATGAAAATGGTTTTTAAAACCTAATGTAATCCTCAAGTTTGTTACGTTAAAACAAAATAACAATTCTTCTTTTGATCGATAATAATAAGCATAACAACTTCCATTCAAAACCTCAAATTCTCCAAATTTTAGAGAAAACATCCCAAAACAACATTCGGCTCTAAAAATTATTATATTACATTAATATCTTTAAGCATCATCTAATAATTCAGAAATTGTTTGTCCACTGTCAAATACTTCTCAAGTTTGTTTAATCAATACATTGCATAAACACATTAATGCAAATAAGTAGTCAGTTTATTATGATATCGACCTTCTTGCATCCATGACCGTAGTGCAAAGAGGCTTCTCCACTAGAACACGATGGGGTTTCGTAGTTAATGATGTCCATTAGGATTTGGTAATGAGTCATGTTTGGAGTTGAAACAACCACCACATCACAGAGCCCACTTTCCAAAGAGCTCCTGTCCCGAGAAAACCTTTTGCAGCAAACAAATTCATAAAAACTTCGGCCTTGTTTGGTTTGTACCAATTAGTTCAGTTTTAGGAGAATTTGATCAAATGATCAAAAATCTAAAATAAATAACAAATAAATGTAGTTGTTTTTTGCTAGCATGACCAATTCAAAAGTCCAAATCTTAGATTTAATTTAACATAGCAAAAAATATGATCAAATTTTCAAAGACGACATTCAACTAAACATTTCAAATACATATATATATATACAAGTTTTCTTCCAATTGAGTATCAGTTGATCTACAATATCTTCAAATGTGTTTTGGCTACCTTAACCTCAATGCAAACGCCAAACTTAAAACTTCACAAAATCAAAATTGAAAATCAATGTACCTTCTTCGTGTGCATCATCAAGCCATTGCAAGTGTAGATCCCAACATCTTGAAGCTTCTTCACAACTGCAAAGATTGATTCCATGAGCAATCACTGCAAAATCACATGGATACAAACAAAAATAAATTATAAATTAAACTTCGATTAAGTTAAAACAGAGCACACGCCAATCCAATTTCTATACATGTAGAACCACAGAAATCCATCACCGATCATGACTATTGAACTTACAGTAAAGATATATAGATGAAAATTAAAAGCAGATCAGAAAAATATGTGAATCTCGGTATAAATCAAAGTTACTCAAAGAATGAACGAACACGATTTATATATATATATACATATGAAAAAATAGCAAAGGATTGATTCAACCAAAGCTTCAGAGAGAGAGTTAGATCAATCATGAGTTCAAATCACTCCAAAATCTATACACAGGTATTTGAAATAGAAATAAATAAGAGAAGAATAGAATTAAATCAAAGCGATTCAATCAAATAGCAAGAGTTTAAACTCATTCAAATTGATTTCACACATAGGGCCAGAGTATAATACCATGAAATTACAGCTAAACACACACAGATTTTCACACACACACACACACACACACACACACACACAGAGACTAGGCGAGTGGACGGTAATCGGCGTGAGTCATATCACGATCGACACAGAGCGTAAACTATTCCAGGAATGTAACCTAAGATCGTCAATACCAAGCATATGAAGAACTCTACCTGCAATCCACAATATATATACATATATAAATATACAAATATGTATGTATATATAGAGGGAGAAAGGAGAGAGAGAAAGAGAGAGAGAGAGAGAGAGAGAGAGATTCATACCACTAGAGTTACGACCATGGCGAGCAAAGAGAGCGAGAGAGACAAAGAGTGCGAGAGAGCTACAGAGACCTCTCTGTTCATCAATGTCGTGAAAATGACGGTGGAAGGGGCTTAGGGCATAGGTGAGTGTAACAAAAGGGCAAAATAAATTGGGGTCAGTGAAGGGAATAAAAAATACGGGTAAAATATGCCTTTTGGCACAGATCATTTCCAAAAATGTTTTCTTTTTGCGACGGTTAAATAGTGGGTCGCAAAAAACTAGACGCAAAAAATCACTTTTTTAGTAGTGTACAAAAAGATATGTAAAACAAATATAGAGAATAGTTGATATTTTATAGTGACTTCTTGAATTTTTTTTAGGAAACCAACTTTTCAAAATAGGCCCAAGTGTTCGATTATATCAAATTTCAATCACACTTTTTATTAAGGGTTTGAATTTTTTTAAGTTGGTATCTTAACTTGAGAGAACGCTTAGACTTGGTAGGCCTATTTTAGATATAATTTCAATGATTTGAACGGTTCATTTTTTTAGACTTATTGAGTAGAATATTAATGTAAAAAATCAAGATGATTAGATATCGATAGCTATATGTTTGAATCAAACATATAGTTACCGATGTATGATTATGTTAATTTTTTAAATGAATATTTTACAAAATGAGTTCTAAAAAATAAACGATTCGAATCACTAAAATTAATTTTAAATTTGATCTACCAAATCTAAACGCTTTCTTAAATTGATGTGGTCAACTTGTAAAAAGTCAAACCTTGTTATTAAATGTCAATTAGGTTTCGTTTGGAAACAAATTATTTTAATAATTTTTTGACTTTTTATAAAATAATGTGCAAAAAAACAGAGAGAATAATGCGATAGTTTATAATGACTTTTTAATTTTTTAATTAAAATATATAATTGACAAACGAAAACTTAGTAAGTAAAAAATATAACACTCCATTATATCAACTACGTAAATACCTGTCATATAAAATAGTTCCTCATGTGTGAATAGCATATTGGAATGGTATCATGTTTTGTTTAAACTTCAAACCCATATGGAATACGAGTTACAGGTTTAGAACAAATCATTAATTTGAAAATATGGTTTGAAAAGTTACTAAAAAATAAACTTCATCCACACGTAAATTTTCAAATAATTTTTTTCCAACTTGGACTAACCCATATTGGATAAATAAGTGAGCACTCTAAATTTAAGCTAGTGTGTGTAAATCATGAATTCGAGTAAATTTTCAAATAATTCGTCGACACAAAGAAAAATGAACGGAAAAGTAAAAAAATAATAATAATTTAACACTACAAAAAAACTGGGTATATGAGACGGAACTATTTGCGACGGCGCGCTTGCCGTCTCAAAAAATCACTTTTTGCGATGGCAGAAAATGCCGTCTCAAAAAGAGCATTTTGACGGGCGCAATTTGCCGTCTCAAAAATGAGAGTATTTATGACGGTATTTGTCCGCCGTTGCAAATACTCTCATTTTTGAGATCAAGAACTAGTGCCGTCAAAATGCTCGCTTTTTGAGACGGTAATTTTCGCCGTCAAGAATACTGCTTTTGAGACGGCATTTTCTGCCGTCGCAAAAAAGTGGCTTTCGTGTTTTTTTGTTTTTAGTGGATATTTTTTAAATTTTAAATATTTTTTTTAGATGTATCTAAAAAATAAAAAATTTATGAAAAATTATTTTTTAAAATTAATAAATACATAAAAATACAAAAAAATGTATTGAATTATTGTATTTAGTGAATTTTTAAAAGATTTTTTTTACAATTTTTTTAATTTTTAGGTGTATTTATGTTAGGTGTATTTATGTTAGGTGTGTCGAAAAATTTTAAAAAATACTTAAAATATTAAAAAAAATTCAATAAAAACAATATAACACGGAAAGCAAGAAAGTATAATTTTCTCAAAAGAGTTTTTGGAAAACTCTAACCTAGCATAGTGATTGTGGTTTTGAGATAGCTTCATATATATACAGTCACAAAATGGTTTGAATAAATTCAACGGTATTTTTCTGTCGCAAAAAAAAAAAAAAAAAAACAATGTCATCTTACTCTTTTGATATAATATTTCTCTTTTCATTCATTTTTTCATCTTCCTCTCTCTCTGTCTCTATCTCTATCTCTCTCTCTTTATCTCTTTCACTTATCACTCTTCTTTCTATGTCCACTGCTTTCTCTCTTATTTTCTCTCTGTGTCTCGCCTATCTCTCTCTCTCTATCTCTCTCATCTATTTTCTCTCTCTCTCTCGCTCATCTCTCTTATCTCTATCTCTCTCATTTCTTTTTGTTCTCTCTCTATCTCTCTCGCTCATTTCTCTCTTCTGTCTCTCTCTTTTCTATGTCTCTCTCTCGCTTCATCTCTTTTCGCTCTATTTCTCTATCTTTTGTCTATCTCTCGCTCATCTCTTGTTTCTCTCTTCTATCTCTCTCCATCTCTTTCTCTCTCTATCTCTTTTTCTCTATCTGTCTCTCCTGTCTCTCTCTCACTCATCACTCTTCTCTCTCTTTGTCTACTTGTCTATTTGTCTATTTCTCTCTCTCACTATGTTCGCTTTGTTCACTCTCTTACTCTCATTTTCTATTTATCGAGCTCCTTCTCGATTTATCGATCCACTATAAGAAAATACACTTTTAGCAACCACTTTGTCTATCTCTCTCTCGCCATCACTCTATCTATGTCTCTCTCTATCTCTCTTCTCTCTCTCTCATAAAATTAAAATATTTTTAAAATATTTAAATATTTAAAAATTGATTTGAATTAAGTTTTGAAAAGAGTTTTGAATTATCTTTCTTCTTTATTTATTGAGCTCCTTTTGATTTATCGATCCACTACAAGAAAATGCACTTTTAGCGATCACTTTGTCTCTTTCTCGCTCATCACTCTATCTCTTTCTCTGCTCTCTATCTCTTTTCTATTCGCTCTCACTCATCTCTTTCTCACCACCAATCTTCTCTACCACATTTACCACTACGCAAATGCCATTCAACTACCACCATTGTTCTCTTTTTCTTTCACTCATCACTCTTCTTTCTCCTCGTCTGCTTGTCTATCTGTCTATTTGCCTGTCTGTCTGCAGGTGTCTTTCGCTCATCTTTCTTCTCTCTATCTCTCTCATTTGTCTTCTCTATGTCTCTCTCGCTCATCTCTCTTCTCTCTCTCTCTGTCTCTCTCACTCATCTATCTTCTCTCTATCTCTATTTTTCTATTCTCTCTCCGCTCATCTCTTTTCGCTTCTTTTTCTATATGTCTCTTTCATCTCTTGTTTCTCTATTTTTCTATATGTCTCTCTCTATCTCTTTCTCTCTATGTCTCTCTGTCTCTCTCTCTCTATATCTCTTTCTCTTTATCTCTCTCTTACTTATCACTCTTCTCTTTCTTTCTCTCTCTGCTTGTTTGTCTCTCACTCTTCTCTCTCTCTCTCTATGTGTCTGTCTGTCTGTTTGTCTCTCTCCCCCATTGTGTTCATATTGCTCACTCTCTCTCTCTCATCTCTTCTCTATTTACTGAGCTCTCCACTACAAGAAAATGCACTTTTAGCGACCACTTTGTCTCTCTCTCGCTCATCACTCTGTCTCTCTCTCTCTATCTGTCTCTCACTCATTTCTCTCTCTCACCACCCATCTCTTCTACCACCTTCACCACTACTGCAAACACCATTCCACCACCACCATTACTTCTACTGTCGCCACTTCACATCTACGACTACCATTACTACTACTATCGCCACCACTCCACTACCACCACTACCACTACTGCCACTATTACTACCATTACCTCTCTTTCACCCCTGCCACTCCATTTACACTACCACTACCACAACTTCACCACTAATCTCTTTCGCCATCACCATCACCACCACCACCATCATCTCTTATCCACCACCTTCACTACTGCTGCCGCTCCTTTTCTTCTACCACAAAAAATTAGTTCATGATTTTTAGTAATAAAAAAAAATAGGCCGCAGAAAAATATTTTTCATTGACTACAGAAAATTAACTTTTATTTTAGTGAAAAATATTTTTCATTAAAATATATATTACCCCTACTTCTACAAAATAAATAATAATAATAATTTTATATTCATTAAAATAAATATGAAACAAATAAATTTTCAACCTTACTAAATGAAAAAATAAAAATAAAAATTCATTAACTATAAAAAAATTATTTTAATAAAAAATAATTTTTTTTAGCAATGACATCCTCCGATGCAAAAAAAAAAAAAAAAGAATCCTTCTATTATTTAAATATTTATTTGTAATGAAAATTAGAAAAAAAAAAATCAAAAAAATTTCCCTCTGTTTTTTTTTTTTTTCCCCCTCGTTTAATCCTTACCGTCCATCTCTCACTCACCTATAACAAACAAAACAAAAGAAAAAAAACCCTAATCTATAATCGGCTCCCTCACACACACTCTCTCTCTCTCTCTCACCATCACTCACTCACCATCTCACCGCTCTCTTTCACTCTCTCGCTTCGCACCGATCATTCAACATAGAAACTTTCAGACCGATCACTCTCTTTCTCATCTCATCGCACCGATCATCATCGCAAATGATCAATCTACTTCATGTAAACTCTCTCAATCTCCGACTCTCTCCTCCCGATCGTTGATTTTTTGTTTTATATATATATATCGATATATATCTCTCCGATCCGATCCGACTGTCTCCTCACTCTCTCATCTCATCACCCACACTCACTCTCTGGTTTTGCATCTCTACACCGATCGACTCACACACAGGTAAGCGTCTCTCTCTCTCTCTCTCTCTCTCCCTGATCTCTCATCTCTAATTTTTTGTGGACCAACAGATCTGATTTTTGTTATGGACCAACAGATCTGATTCGAAATATGATCTTAGTTGTGATCTGATTTTTATGACCTTAGTTCGAAATATTTATGATCTGATTTTTGTTGTGGACCAACAGATCTCAGTCTCACCGATCACTCTCTGGCTTGATCTTAGTTGTGTTGAATCTGTAAATATTTATGATCCGATTTGGAATGTAAATATGAATCATATTAATCAGAATATGAATCATAGTAATATAATTTTTGAATTAGTAGATTACCATTTAAAATTCATAGTTTTGATTTTAAATCAATAAGTTAGTAATATAGATTAATGAAATTAGGATTTTCAATTAAAAATATGAAAATGAAGAATTTAAAAAAAGGAAAATAATTTAAAATAAAAGAATAATTTGAGTGTTAATGTTTAAGGAAGAATAAGAGATTTTCAGTTTGGAGTTTTACTTTTAAACATTTTTAATGTCTTAACAGAGGTAAAATTGAAGCGCTTGGCATGTTTGATTATACCTACAAAAGCATGGGAATCCCTTTCCTTTCAAAGATCTAGTTATTTTTATATTAATTTTCTAAAAAGGTACAAATACAATGGAATGAAATTTTCGCAGCTGAATTTTATTTGGCATTATATTTGACTGGTCTTTCTTTTGAAGTGCTTTGTGATGCATACCAATGGAGTTGCACATCTCCTAGAACCCTCTGAACCCCAACTCGTGGCATTCTTATGAGCTTCTTAGTTAGGCTCTCATTTGGGAAAACGTTTTAAAATTTTGGAATACCAAGATGGTATTCATTGTTCCTTCATTATCTTTTCATATAAATACAACTCTCCCTATCTTTAGCCCCTTAGAGGTGCCTACTGATATACTTTCCTCGATTTGGCTCTATCTGTGGCCCATATATTCTGTTGTACCATAGGTCATTGCTTATTTTCTCGTAACCCCGATCCATGCTCTCTTTGATCTTGTGTTTCTTATATTGGCTTCATTTATTGCACCTTACACATACATTTATTGCACCTTACATATAGTTCAGTTTTTGTAATTTTTTTTGCAATTAATTTATTTATTTGATAAGTAATATTAGAAAGTAATAGCTCTTCCGGTTTTGTACATTAAATTTAATAATGCTTTTGTTTATCACATATATCTACCGCTTGATGGTGACAGAGACTTTTTGGACTTAGTATGCTATGATTGAAACCTTTTGTAGGCGAAGCTTATGTTATCTGCATTATGTTTCCATTTGACAGTGATTATTCCATTCAAGATATTGATGAGGTACATAGTTTCACCTAATGTTTATTTGTGATCATTCCATAATTATGTTGTTGGCTGAATAGAATGGCTTAGATAACATAGAAGGTTCTGTGGATTGCAATTCTTTTGTTCATTTATACAGATAAAGAGGAGCCAACATGCATTTATTAATCCAAACCATTACAATTATTCTTCGCATGGGTGTCTTTGGCGACCATGGTGTGCCTCCGCTGAAGTCGATGGTTAGTGTTAATCGAGGTTTAAAAAGCTATGGTTCTTGCTAATGGATTTTACTTGTATTTAAGGTAAACATGTTTTGGATTGCAATAAGTATTCCTTGACAATATCATTGTCGTGTAATGGATTTAAATAATATAGTACATCTTGTGTCAGAATGTTATTCGAGAGGTGTGTCTTATACAAACCCCAACGTCAAAATGATATTATGTCATGATGCGTAAGGTGGAACATCAACATATAATAGTGTCCTCACTTTCTTTTTACGGTCTCGTCAAAATGACAATTTTTGAAACAATCAAGACATGACACGACTGGGACACGATAATTAATAAATATTTTTTACATAAGTTCATGAAAACACTAACAATTTATTCAAACTTGTGATGTGTTTTCATGTGTATGTAAGCGATGGACATGTGTCCCTCAAATATTGAAGTGTATCTGGTTCAAAAAATATTATTGAAGTGTATCTGGTTCAAAAAATATTAAAAAACTAATAGGATATATTTGGATGTGTGTCTAACACGTGTTAGGTGGTGTCCAACGATTGTTGGTGTCTAGCATGAACACGACACCTTATTAGAAGTGTCTGTGTTTTTTAGTTATTGATAGTTTCAGAATGTGGGTATGAGTGTCTAGATCTCCTATGTAGTTCACCATGTCACTGTCGTGTCATCATCTCCATTGATTTGGAGACCATGTGTCGGCCTTTTGAGGTGAGACAAGGACCAAACAATTGTCACCATGTATTTTGGTGCTCCCCTTTGAGGTTTGAGCCATGTCAGTCGAGGTC
The DNA here is from genome assembly GCA_025200525.1 of Camellia lanceoleosa. NCBI lineage: Eukaryota > Viridiplantae > Streptophyta > Magnoliopsida > Ericales > Theaceae > Camellia > Camellia lanceoleosa. The sequence goes on from CM045772.1 coordinate 6,164,512, forward strand.
TCCATAGCAAAACATTCTCAGTGAAGCTGAAGAGACATGGTGTACTCTGTACCTCTTGTACATGAGGAACACACTTGACCACCTTTGTGACCTCAGGCCCTTGAAGCCTCTAAGGATTTTGGTACCACTACGGCAAAGGGCCTTGACCTTTGTGTTGTGTCTCAGAGTATGAATTTGTGTCAGGAGTGTTTATTTATAACTATCTTTGTATTATTTCGTTGAAGATGATTTAGTAGTTTTGGCATTAAGTTAAAAAAAAATTATTTAGGTAAATTGTAGGGGGTCTACATTTGTTTTGTTCTTAGGGTAAAAAAAGATTAATAATTGTTAAAGGAGTTTCTGCACATCGCTAACATTTTTGTTTTTCCATTTTCAGGTAGAGTCAGATATATGTTTGCATCATTTTGGAACAGAAATCATGCGCTGAGAGCTTTACAACGTGCTGCCAAACATTTCCATACTATAGTAGAAGATGAGAAGAAGGTCTGCTCCCAGTACTTTATAATCATTTTTTTTTTATTGTCTAGCATTGTTTGCATTCAATTTTTAAAAACCTCTTGTTGGTTGTGATTTGTGAGTCATTAGTTCATTTTTGTTTCAAGTTTGAGCATTCGATTAAACATGTGTGTATATAGCTGACAAATCTACGTCAGACTGTTGCTTTGGTGCTTTTAAGCTTACGAGAACATTATTTTGCTTGCTTTCTTCTACTGCTATGTTGGTGGTTGACATCTATTTTTCTTATAATGTTTTGCAGAGACCCACGGAGGCCGGGGGGTGGAACACATCCGCACCTTGAGCATTACCAAGATGGTTCGACTATATATAAAGATTAGGAAACTCTGCTACCCCCAATCAGATGGTTCCGACTATCTATTTTTTTATTTTTTTTTAGGATTGGGGTGAATTTTATAATTTAAATATGCTTTTATGAACATGTACAGTTTAATTGTTCTTTGTAAAATATTGAATTTGATGATTTTATCAATTTTTATTTTTATTTTCTGTTATGATGTTTTTGTGAATGGAATGTAAATAATCAGCTCAGAGTATATTTTATGTTAATTAAATTATGAAATTAAGTAAAAAGGTGGCGTTTTTGTTCAAAACGTCACTATAGCCTGTGACGTCATCAGTTATATTTGACAGAAATATTTAAGCAGATTTAATAGTATATTGGCATTTATGAAAACGTCACTATAAGTATCAGTGGCGTTTATAAAAAGCCTAATACCTATAGCGACGGCGTTTTGCCGTCGCAAAAAAACTTTGGAAACACCTGAAAACCATACCTTTAGCGACGGCTCATCATGCCGTCGCTAATAGTTATTTGCCGTAGCACACTTTTTAGCGATTTGCTGTCATTGCCTCAAAAAAACCAATTTTAGCGACGGAAAAACTTTACCGTCGCAAAAATTTAGATTTTTTTCACTTATTGGCGACAGGAAACTACCGTCGCAAAAAAGGGAACCTCCCGTCGCAAAAACCATTGGCGACGGCACGTACCGTCGCTAAAGACCTTTTGCAACCCTCTTAGTCGCGACCCCCTCCTGCCGTCGCAAAAAATCAATTTACCGTCGCAAAAGGTACTAGCCACGGCGTGGAGCATTTATGCATTTGCCAAAAAAAATTTGTTTTTTTTGTAGTGTAACTTGTATGTCATTTAGGGTGTGTTTGGTTTGTATTTTGAGATAAATTTTTAAAAGAAAGAAATTTGGGGAGAAACTTTAGAATTTTTTTGGTTTGTTTGGTTATATATTTTGAAAATAGTTTTGAAGTTTGGAACTTTGGGATGATTTAATATTTTGTTTTAGTTGAGTAGATATGTGTGAGAGAAAAAATGATTGAGAAGGAGAGAGGAGAGAGAAAAAGTGATTTTGAAAAAAATTTCAAAAAATTTGAATCAATTTTTTTTTTTAAAATTTTCTAAAACATTATATCTTGAGATACAAACCAAACAAGCCCTTAATTATTCATTATTTTTTTTACTTTCCTTCATAACTCTCTCTTAAATTCTTGATCCAAATGCAATCTAAAAGAATGGCCAATTTAAATCAATTAACTGATAACTGTTTGTAATATAAAAGAATCAAATCAATTTAAATTTAAAATTTAGAGCACTCGGGTCATAAGTCTAATTTTAAACTTTTGGGACAATAATCCCAAGGTAAATTCTTTTGGGACCAAAAAAAAATAAAACAATTTGAAAAGATCATATTACTCTTATCTATATTTATTTACCTGTCAACGTCACCTATTTGTTTAAGTGTCATTTATCTGTCCACATACTTATCTTATTAATCTATCTATCTGTACATATCATCGTCACCACTAGTCGTTGCCACCGACCACTGCTAATGACTTTTTTAGCCATTTTCCAGCAAATTTTTTGATATCGACGACTTTCTGGTGTCGACGATAGTCTGTCAATGATCTAGTAGGATTGGAGTAAAAATAAAAAATAAAAAATATCAAAATAATAATTTTTACTCATCAAACAATTTCATTAATCATGTCTTTTATCTTCATAAAAAATTAATCTTTAGACCTAATACCATATCCCACCATAAAAATTGACTTATCAATAATAAATCCTAAAATTTATTTACTTTCTCAGCTGAGCTTGAACAATCAAATGCTCAATCTTTGTCCTTTACAAGGCTACATTAAACCGTTTAGGAATCAATAATATTATAATAATTATATTAAATATAGTATTATTGTTTAAAAATGGATCATGTTACAATACCGACATGTTCCAGTAACTCTTTCTTCGTCTTCTGTTCTGATTTGAAAAATAATAATAATAATTAAAATGAAGCTTTCACTCACATTTGACTAACAGTTTCATGTTACCTCCAAATGGAGCAAAGACATGAAACTAATCAAGTGTTCTTGTGATAAGCAAAATTCTCTCTTTCTTGGTCATTACCTCTGATGTACAAATACATGATAATGACATGCTGCCCTAAATTTTTTTTTTTCTTTTATTTTAAATTTTTGCTTTGAAAAAAATGGATTTGTCATTAATAGAGTTTGTCTTGATGCATTATCCTTAAAACATTTTATTTACAATTTTGTGTTTATGTTTAAGGAAAATTTAAAATTTAGAAACAGAATTTGTTTGATTTCTATTTTGATTTTCACAAAAACAATTAAACGGTTTACAATACTTATTTAATTAATCTATCTATATATATATAAATTATTTGTTTCAGAAACAAGTTTTCGTTCACTCATCCCTTCTATACTCTTTTTGGCTACCACCCCACTGTCCATCATCGTTGTTGACATACCACTGGCCATTTCTGTAGGCAACACCACATACTGCCTTCAGCGAGTTCCCCCACCTCTAATGTCACACTCTCGTTACTTATTTTCGAAATCTGTTTTTAAAAATGTATTTGTAAACCGATTATATTTTTGTTTTTTGTCTTTTATTTTTACCAAAAAAATAAACGTAGACATATTTAATATTTTCTACAAATAGTAATCCAAATATCGCTTAAATATTTGATTCCTCAAACATTTTTGTGTTCCTGCCTTCAAATATTTTTGTGCAAAAATGAGATGGCTAACAGTAGTGCTACATTAGTCCAAAATTTAGGCTTGCTTTTCAAATTTGATAATGTAATAGTCTATTAGAATGTTTAAGATATTTTTTTCTCTCATATGTTCTATAATAATCAATGAAATATATCTCTTACTGTTGGAAAATTTGGTTTTATAAGGCTTATTTTGAGTCAACTTTGAATTCAAAATTGAGTGGGCTCCAAACGTCTTTTGGGGTGGGTCCGAAGAGGCAATATGTTCCTTGCCGCATGGTAAGTCACACAGTGAAGACGGTTCGTCAAAACCATTTATGAGTGAATGGGAAGTTGACGTCGTTTTCAGATTCGTGGAATGAACAATTAAAGAAGTAAATGTGGGTTTCCTTGAAATAGGTTATCGCACATTGAAACTTTAAGAGAGCTTTTGTGTGTATATAAGCTGTTGGTGTACTAACTTGGATTAGGCCCTAAGGGGCACCCCAAGTTTATAGAAATGAGGAGTAATGGACAAATGGAACCTTGGCTCAAACCACCACATGCGCGCCGCCGTTGTCCATCTGGGTGTGGGTTGGGTCAGTTCTAACATTAATTTTTTAGACAAAATTTATTTGAATTTTTTCAAATTCAAATTGTGAATTGAATTCAACTTTTGTGTCAAAAAATTGTGCCTCTTTCAGTCCAATTTCCAAACAGATTAAACTGTTCAAACAGTTTCCAAATCTATTGCACACCCGGACAGATTCTGTTTTTTTCAAATAGATTTAATTGCTGTGCAGTTATTTGTTGAAACTGCCAGATTTGTTTGAAATTCAAATAGTACCTGTACAGTTTGAAAATGCATCTGTTCATTTCTGTTTCATACCTGTTCGGGACAGTTTGTGTTGCCTATAAGTTCAGATCATTCCAGCAGTGTTGAGAGATCTGAAAATAATCTGAAAATTCATTTTCTTGTTGTCCAATCTTTGCTTTGTTGCATATATTCTTTATATATTTTTTAAGAAAAATTTAGAGAGTATAGAATACAAGTTCTAGTTCGCCGGACAAATTTGTTTAGAGTGCTACTACAAATTTTGAAGATCATTGTACCCTGGGAGATAGATGCGATTAGTTCGTAAGCACTGTAGTGGGTGAATCTGTCTTAAGGATAGAGTGTCACACACTCGACTTGATCTTTTTATTATTCTTTAGTTCGGTAAAATAATTTCGGTTCGTTATTTATTTTATTTGTTTGATTTAGTTTCAATTTATTTATTGTACACAGAAGATTGTTCCAACAATTTTAAGACAAATTCGAATTATTCTGTTATATAGAATTTTTTGTTTGTTTCCTTTTCTCTTTCTTCTTCTTACATAAATTATTTCTGTGATTTTACAAAATACTATTCTGGTTGAAAAAAAATAGTAGTACTATACTGTTTGACAGATAGTAGTAATATACTGTCTATTTTCTTTGACAACTAGTAGTAATATACTGGTGTCATTAACAATTCAAAATATTTATTTGTGGAATTTTGTTAGAAATTAATTTTGATTTTTAGAAATTATTTATGAGTGTTCATTAATTAAAATTCTCTTTCAGTATTTTAATTATTGAAGTGTTATAGAAATTTAATTTTCTGTGCAGAATTAATTTGGTTAAATAAAATTTTATTTTATTTTCAAATTAATTGAAAAATAAAAGTTACATTTCTTATTTCTTTTATTTTTACAGAATTTAATTATGTGATTTTGGATTAATTTTTTGTGTAGTATAAAATTCTAATTATAATTTTGTTTTGTAATTTAGAATTCATGGCTATTGAAACAAATGCTCAAACGAGTACTGGTATGGTGGCTGCAATTGCGCTAACCCTATCTCCTGTTGTGACAGTACCGATAAATCATCGTGAGAAGCCAGAGAAGTTCTCTAGAACTGATTTTAAAAGATGGCAGCAAAAAATATTGTTCTATCTTACAACTCTGAACTTGGCTCATTTTCTCCATGAGAATGTTCCTACTCTGAACGAGGATGAAACTAACCGGCAAGTGGTTACTGCAGTCGATGCCTGGAAACATGCTGATTTCCTTTGCCGGAAAAACATCTTGAACGGACTTGACAACACATTATACAACGTCTACATCCTATCAAAATGACAAATGAACTTTGGGAGTCTTTGGAGAAAAAGTATAAAACAGAGGATGCTGGCTAAAAGAAATTTGTGGTTGGCAAATTCCTAGACTTTGTGATGGTTGATTCTAAGACTATGATCAGCCAAGTTCAAGATCTCCAACTTATTCTGTATGACATTCACGCAAAAGGCATGTCTCTCAGTGAATCCTTTCAAGTTGCTGTCTTAATTGAAAAATTACCACAAGGTTAGAAGGAATTCAAGAATTACCTCAAAAACAAACGCAAAGAAATGTCTTTAGAGGAATTAATTGTGCGTTTGAGGATTGAGGAGGACAACTGCAATTCAAAGAAGCGGGCTGGTAAGCATCTAATAGAATTTAAGGCAAATGTAGTGGAACATGCTCCAAAAGCAAAGAAACGAAAGTTTTTAGGAGAAAGTTTCTTACAAGGCTCTAAAGGGGGAAAAATAAAAAGTACAAGTTTAATGGAAAATGTTACATCTGTGACAAAGAAAGACATCGGGCCAAAGATTGCCGTAGCAAAGGCAAAAGCAAAAGAAGAACAAACAAGAAGCTTGCCCAAGCCCACATGACCGAAGTGGACAAAATTTCCAATGGTGTTGATGACATAAATCTTTCTGCAGTTGTTTTCGAGGCAAACCTTGTCGGAAATCCTAAAGCATGGTGGGCGAACACTGGTGTTACTCGCCACATTTGTGTCGACAAAAAGATGTTCACATCTTATTTTACAGTGGATAACAGTGAACAACTTTTTATGGGTAACTCTTCGACTTCTAAAGTTGAAGGATAAGGAAAGATTATTCTGAAGATGACATCAAGAAAGGAATTCACTCTCAACAATGTGTTGCATGTACTAGACATTCACAAAAATCTTGTTTCCTAATCTTTGTTGAGTAAGAATGGGTTTAGGCTAGTGTTTGAGAGTGATAAATTTGTACTTACTAAGAATAAGATGTATGTAGAAAAATGTTACATGTCTGATGGCCTTTTTAAGATGAATGTAATGACCGTTGTATCCTTAATTATTAATAAAAATATATCTTCTTCTTACTTGCTTGAGTATTCAAATTTATGGCATGGTAGACTAGGACATGTTATTTATGGATCTTTACATAGATTAATTAATATGGAATGTTTACCTAAATTTGACATTAATTTAAATCATAAATATGAAATTTGCATTGAGGAAAATTATCCAAAACTCCTTTTCACTCAATTGAAAGAAGTACGGAACCACTTGAATTAATTCATAGTGATATTTGTGATTTTAAATCAATTCAAACCAGAGGTGGGAAAAAATATTTTATTACTTTCATAGATGACTATACTAGATATAGTTATGTTTATTTAATTCGAACCAAGGATGGAATTTTGGAAACTTTCATTCAATATAAGAATGAAGTTAAAAATCAACTTGGTAAGAAAATTAAGAAACTTAGAAGTGATAGTGATGGTGAATATGAATAAACTTTTGGTGAATTTTGTAAAGAATATGGAATAATTCATCAAACCACCGCTCCTTACTCATCTAAGCAAAATGGAATTGCTGAAAGGAAAAATAGGACTTTAAAAGAAATGATGAATACCATATTAATAAGTTCTAGTTTACCTCAGAACTTGTAGGGGGAAGCAATACTTTTTGCTAATTATATACTTAATAAAGTACTCCGAAAGAAAGTGAATCAAACACCTTATGAAATGTGGCATGGAAGAGTACCATCCTACAAATACTTAAAAGTGTGGGGGTGTTTGGCTAAAGTGGCTATTCCTAGTTCTAAAAAGACTAAGATAGGTCCTAAAATAGTTGATTGCATTTTCATTAGTTATGCCAAGAATAGTAGTGCATATCGGTTTTTGATTCATAAGTCAGAACATTCTGAAATGCATGTAAATACTATTATTGAATCTCAGAATGTATCATTCTTTGAACATGTATTTCTAAATAAAATTGGACAAGAGACTAGTAATAATAAAAGATCTTTTGATGCTATTACTAGTCAAGATCAAGAACAAGAGCAAGAGTTAGATCAAATTGAAGAAGAAGAACCTAGGCGTAGTTAACGTGCTAGAACCTCAAAATCTTTTGGTTCAGATTTTCTAACATTTTTGTTAGAAAATAAACCTCTAACTTTTAAAGAAGCTATATCCAGTCCTGAGGCTCCTTTGTGGAAAGAAGCTGTAAACAGCGAAGTTGAAGCCATCTTGCAAAATTACACTTGGGAATTGGTGGATTTGCCACGAGGTTGTAAACCTCTTGGGTAAAAGTGAATTTTCAAGAGAAAAATGAAAGCGGATGGATCAATTGGCAAATACAAGGCTAGACTTGTGGTCAAAGAATTTAGACAAAAAGAAGGTCTTGATTACTTTGACACATACTTACTAATTACTAGAATAACATCCATTAGAATGCTATTACATCGTTATACAATCTAGAAATTCATCAAATGGATGTGAAAATCGCTTTCTTAAATGATGAGTTAGATGAATAAATTTACATGAAACAACCAGAAGGTTTTTCTGTTCTAGGAAAAGAAAAGAAAGTGTGTAAATTAGTTAAATCGTTATATGGTTTAAAACAAGCGCCAAAACAATGGCATGAGAAATTTGACAAGGCAATGATGTCAAATGGATTTAAAATTAATGAGTGTGACAAATGTGTTTATATTAAAAACATAGACAAATGTTATGTCATTGTATGTCTTTATGTGGATAATATGCTCATCATAGGTAGTAATAATGATATGATTAAAACTACCAAGAAAATGTTGAATAAACATTTTGACATGAAGGACATGGGCATTGCTGATGTAACTCTTGGTATGAAAATTTCCAAAATATCAAAAGGTTATACTTTGTTACAATCTCATTACATTGAGAAAATACTTGACAAATTTAGCAAAGATGATGATCATCTTGCTAGAACACCTGTGGATATTAATTTGTTTCTTTCTAAGAATGTACATGAAAGTATTTCTCAATTAAAGTATGCCCAAATTATTGAAAACTTAATGTACTTGATGAACTGCACTCGCCCAGATACAGCTGATGCAATAAGTAAATTAAGTAGATATACGAGTAATCTAGGAATAGAACATTGGAAAGCTATTATAAGGGTTCTTAAATATCTCCGATTTACTGGTAACATTGGACTTAATTATACTAGATATCCAGTAGTACTTGAAAGTTATTGTGATGCAAATTGGATATCGGATACTAAAGACTCAAAGTCCATCAGTGGGTATGTTTTTACTTTTGGTGGGGCGACTGTATCTTAGAAATCTTCCAAACAGACTTGTATTGGTAGGTCTACTATGGAATCAGAATTCATGACTTTAGATAAAGCTGGGAAAGAAGCAGAATGACTTCGCCACTTCCTTGAAGATATTCCAATGTAGCCAAAACCAGTACCTGCTATATGCATACATTGTGATAGTCAATTAGCAATAGATATAGCACAGAGTCATATGTATAACGGTAAGTCCCGACACATTCGTCGTCGACATAATACCGTGAGACAACTACTCTCTAATGGAATTATTTCCATTGAATATGTGAAGTCTAAAGACAACATAGCGGATCCACTAACCAAAGGGTTAGCAAGAGAGTTAGCTGAAAATTCATCAAGGGAAATGGGACTTAAGCCTATTAAATAAGAGTACCACAACAGCAACCCAACCTAGTTGATTGGAGATCCCAAGATCTAGGTTCAAAGGGACAACCGAGTTGTGAATGACTCAAAAGAATCACTGGGAAGTCAAACTCCTATTCATTTCTATGATAAAATAGTGATGTCTGCAGTGTTTTAGGTTAAGTAAAATTTTAATGATTCTTATATCTAGGTAAACCTAGTGGAGTATGGCATGATACTCTTTATAAGAATCACCTATGTGAGTGTGAACTAGGCCGGTTCTATGAGATTTGTGAAGGGCTACAATTCTCTAGAGCACTCATGAAAGACCAGGTTGTTCAAGACCAAAATGAACATAATAGTGAGAACTAAACTGTGTCTGGTAATATACTGTGTGAGTTATATTGTCTTGGTTTACACAAACGGCTGAACAGTTCAAAACATCATATTCACTGGTTAGCTAGTAAATCCGATAATGTCTTACAAGGGAAAGTTCAAAGCCAAAAGCTACTTATCATTTGCAGAATATTTCCTATTTCTGTACGCTCTGTAATTAGATCATGTTGTTGTATTTTATCTTCGTCAAATTCATTCATGTGGGGGATTGTTGGACAATTTGGTTTTATAAGGTTTATTTTGGGCCAACTTTGAGCCCAAAATTGAGTGGGTCCCAAACGTCTTTTGGGGTGGGTCCGAAGAGGTAATGTGTTTCTTGCCTCACGGTAAGTCATACGGTGAAGACGGTCGTCAAAACCATTTATGAGTGAATAGAAAGTTGACGTCGTTTTTGGGTTTATGGAATGGACAATTAAAGAAGTAAATGTGGGTATCCTTGAAATGGGTTGTCCCACATTAAAACTGTAAGAGAGCTTTTGTGGATATATAAGCTCTTGGTGTACTAACTTGGGTTGGGCCCCAAGTGCCACTCTAAGTTTGTAGAATGGAGGAGTTATGGACAAATAGAACATTAATTCAAACCACTATTAATTTTTTGGACAAAATTTATTTGAATTTTTTCAAATTTTCATAGTAAATTATTTGAATTTAATTCAAAATTGAATTCAAATTTTGTGTCAAAAAATTGTGCCTCTTTCAGTCCAATTTCCAGACAGATTAAACTGTCCAAACAGTTTCCAAATCTGTTGCGCACCCGGACATATTATGTTTTTTTCAAACAGATTTAACTGCTATGCAGCTATTTGTTGAAACTGCCAGATCTGTTTGAAATTCAAACAAGACTGCATAGCTTTGAAAATGTATCTCTTACTTTTTTTCATAATTGTCGAGATGGTTTGTGTTGCCTATAAATTCAGATCATTCCAACAGTGTTGAGAGATCCGAAAATAGTCTTAAAATCCATTTTCTTGTTGTCCAATCTTTGCTTTGTTGCATATATTCTTCATATATTTTTTAGGAAAAATTTAGAGAGTATGGAACACAGTTTCTAGTTCGCCGGACAAATTTGTTTGAAGTGCTACTACAAATTTGTGAAAATCATTGTATCATGGGAGATAGACGCCATTAGTCCGTAAGCACCGTAGCGGGGCGAATCTGTCTTAAGGACAAAGTGTCACACACTCGACTTGATCTTTTTATTATTTTTCAGTTCGGTAAAATAATTTCGGTATGTTATTTATTTTATTTGTTTGATTTAATTTCAATTTATTTATTGTACACAGAAGATTATTCTAACATTTACATATCACTGATAGGTGATTTGACAACCGCCTAAACAAGGAATAAGTTGCCTATTGACTTATTTTTTTATAAATTGTCATATTTCTCCATATATTTTTATAATATATATATATATATATATATAAAACCACTAAGCAAGTCATACCCCAAAAAATGGGTCTATAATACAGATTTCTATATCATTTTCCGATGGCTTTTGTATGAGTGATGTTTGTTTGCAAGAGGTTGATATTTCTTGACCCAGCAATACTTTTTTTTTTTTTTTCTTTTTAAAAAGAAAAGAAAAGAAAAGTCGTTGAATGCAAAGGCCATGAACAAAACAAAACCTTACCTTACCCGTTGGGACCATTACGTCCATCATACGCACTGACTCTTCAACACACAAAATTTTCCAAAGCCAACACCAGTAGTTGTTGAATATCCCTCTCCTTTGGAAAATTCTCAGAAGGTCATATACTTTTCTTCTTGAAAACAATTGCTCTGCTTTCTTACAAAATTATAATCATTATTATATAATTGCAAATGACCTGATCTGTATCAGCCCACAACAACATGCCTCTTCTCAGCATGCCTCTTTGTGTTAATTTCATCATCACCATCTTCTTGTTCATCGTCAGTAGTCCAACATCCCATGGCGCTGACAATAAAAATTACACGGCTTGCCACAAAGAAAAATACGACTGCGGAGAGCAAATAAAAGGAATTGGATATCCCTTCTGGGGAGAATATCGACCTCCGTTCTGCGGCGTTCAAGGTTTTCAGCTCACGTGCAGCAGCGATGAAAGCACAACCATAGTTATCGGAAAACAGACATTTCGTGTTCTTCAAATCAATACATCTGCTTATAGCATGACCATTGCACGAACCGATCTGTGGAATAATATTTGCCGTCCGGATTTTGGTGACATGACTTTGAATCTGAATCTTTTCGATTACGATCCGTATCATGCTGTAAATGTCACTTTTTTCTATGATTGCTCCACTAATAATAACCCCGCATTTTCTGATTATATAAAATCCAAGAGTTATTTTCCATGCCCGGTGGTAGCGGGTGACCAGGGTAGTAATGTTAATTTCGTCGTAGATAAGAAATTTGGCTCGTATTTTTCGCAATGGAAATGTAAGAGCAAAATCAAGGTTCCAGTTTTGCCAGATGTTCTTGGTCAATTTTGGTGGAATGACATGACTGTGCAAGAGCTGGTGAAGCAGGGATTTGGTGCTGATTATCATAAAATTGGCAATTTCCAGCACTGCAAAGCGTGCAGTACCTCTGGAGGGGAATGTGGGACTAACACTACTACAAATCAAGCAATTTGCTTTTGCCACAATGGACCTCAACCGCAAACATGCCAAGGTGTGTGTATCTCCTTTTCTTTCCCCAACTTTTTTGCATATTCTTAGGCTGACTGGATTATGAATTTTGGTACTAATTTAAAAATAAAAAAAGAAGTGGGTGGATTATGAATGATATACAACTATATTTCATTCACTTATTTTCATTTGTCTTTTTGAATATCTACTCAAAAATCAATAATCTAAAATAGTGATAATATGGAAGCTATTGTGAATTGAACATTAATGCTTGAATTTTATTGACTAAAAATAAATAGAAAGGGCTCATAAAAGGAAAAAATATTAGAACTTGAGTCATATTTCAGATCAAATACTGAAAAGCCAATTCTAATACTCAAATCAATTCTTACGAGAAAAGACAAATACAAAAACAAAATATATTAATTAATATACACAATGTCTGATTTTATGACCACTTTGTATTCCTAGATTCATTCATTCATTCTACAATGTTCCAAAACCCAATAAAATTCTTGTCCAAATAGTACTCGTCCAAGTATCCTACAGATAACTCTAGTTGATCACATTTTCTTTCACACAATATAAAACAATTCAAATGGCAGATCAAACAATAGTCTTTGGTCTCCATAGTAGCCAACTTTGTTCTGCTTTGAAGTTTCGTTGATCCATTCATTTTTCATATTTACTTCACCGGCAGCTACTCTGTGCACAACATGAAAGAAATATCTTTACGACATTTCATGACTTTTCTTTTTGTCTGGTTTTTAACTCGATTTAAATTTTATTTTAGTTTTTATTATTTTAATTTAAGTAAATTATACTTTGTCCCTTTTATATTTAGTCATTTTCTCTTTAAAGTTTTTATTTTTTTTCCCCCTATTTTGGTCCTTTATATTTAAAATTTTTCTCAATTTACTCATAAAACTAATTTCCGTTTAAAGTTAAACAGAAAATGACATATTAGCTGTCACACGACTAAAAAATATATTATTATATTGAGATTTATGTTTGTTTCAAATGTGTAATAAAATAGTTTTATGACACATATTTGTCAATGTGTCATTTTTTGTATAATTTTGAATATAAGTTAGCTTTTGAAGTAAATTGAGAAAAATTTGACATATGAAAGGTTAAAGTGAGAAAAAAAAAATATTCAAGAGTCAAAGTGAGAAAATAGACCAATATATATAATAATAATAAAAAAAAACTAAGCGTGATTTACCCTTTCAATTTTAACAATATTAATTTTAAACTTCAAGTTAAATTTCAATTTAGAAATTGGACCTCATGCCTTTCTACCACATATCAATCACATGAGATAGAAAAAAATATGGACAACAATTTGAATGGAATAATCAAATTAAAACTTGACTTAATATTCAAATAAAAATAATGAAGATCAAACTAAAGTTTGGATCAAAATACAAAAATAAAAAAATGTAATCTATATTTTATCGAACAAACCTGTGAAGGCTTTTTAGTTCGAAGTCAAGCTAATTTATGATGCTAGTCTTATCTTACTCTTATCCTATAAACAAATGTAATTATAAAATTTTATTAGTGTAGAGTAATATGTTATGTCATGTGATGCAAGGAATTTCTCTTTTGTTTGGGATATTTTGTAATTAGTTGGAAATTTCTATTGGATGGTGGTTTCCATAGTCTTCTTCAACTAATAGCATGAGGTAACAAGTTATACTACAAATTTAAAAATTTATGTCATCTAGATTTATTTTATATATGAATTTTCATAATACATTTATTAAATATTCACCACTTATCCAAATTCTAGTCACAAATTTAGATAGTAATTATGACTTCCAATCTTATTGAGTAACAATTATGAGAGGTTATTTGATAGACTTAGACTATTGTTTTATGCTTATCACTTGACACTTATCAAGCTATTTTTCAAAAAATCAACAAAATAACTAATCTTATTATTTTAATTAATAAATATTAAATTAGGACATTACATTAATTTATCCTAAAATTACCAAATAATTTTTCCACAACTATCTTATGGTCCAGATTTAATGTTGAACAAGTCAATGAAATTGGTCTGATGTAAAATAGGGGTGGGTCCACGTTTGACGTTGAATATTAAAAATGTTTTGTACTATGAAAAATAAATAAATAAATAAATAAAAAGTGTAGTTTCTCTCAGTCCAGTTGTGTGTGTTGTGTGTGGACGTGGATCTAGGGCTTGTTTTGTAGAGTACGTTAACAATTAATTTTTTAAATTTTAAATTTTTTTAAAAAATATATAAAAAAAATATAACGACGATGTGACTCAAAATAAGTTAAAAATTAAAAAATAATTTTTAGTCACGTTTCCAAAATAGGCCTAAGTTGACTAGGACAATGCCTAATTTAGGCCAAGTTTGGCATCTTTCAAAAAATTCAAAAAGTCAAAAAGTCAATATCCTATTTAAGTCACATCATCTTATTTAAATCACATCACCTCTCTAACACATCACTTCAAATCCAACCCAAATCCAACTCATATTTCATAAAAAGTCAAAAAGTACACTTATTTAGTTTTCCCAAACTTGGCCTTAAATGATTTTGTGATTTTGTGTAATGGATTAATATGATAGTTTAATCTCATTATTTTAATATATTTAATTAAATATATATATATATATAATATTTTTAAAATTATATTTATTATAATTGTTTTAAAAAAATATGATAAAATTATTTATTTATAATTATCTTATTAATTTTATTTTTTTAATGAATAATTTATGCATATAAAGATTGGAGGTAAAAAAGAAAATGAACTACTCGAATTATATTAACTATGTGGGCTTACTCAGTTGGAGATTAGTTATGCCAAAGCTCCAAATTTAAAATAGGGCAAGTAGTGTTTAAAATAAATTTAATTTATATATTTTAAATTGTGATGGTATTTTTTTTTTTTCTCGAATATATGCTTTACTTGATAATTGGATTGAAACATGTCACCTCACCCATAGAAAAAAATAAAAGTTCATAAATAGAATTAGAAAGGAAGTTTCCTACCCAATATTAATATAGATTGACTTTAAGATTGGTTTGGAAAAATGATTTTTTTTAGTGAATTTGTTAAAATATGAGATGAAAAAAAATAAAATATTTGAAACTGACCTACCTTCTTACGAAAAAATATGTAAAAAAAATAGAGATTATGAGAAGTAATTTTTAACACTTTATATAATTTTTTTTTATTTTAAATTTCTTGAATAAAAATGTTAAAAACTCTAAATGACTTATCAAATATTCTACGCAATACTCACATAATGTCATTTGAATATTACTCTTTTAATAACTTATTAAATTTTAACTTTTTAAATATTTTTTTAAAATTTTAATCATAATAATTTGTTATCAAAACACCACGTAAGGTATTCCGAAATTACCAATTAATCACCCACTAAAGGGGTCTTACCAACTCCCTCCAAGTTGTTTTATTTTTATTTTTATGAAAAGAAATAAAGAAAGTAAAAACTGCCCCAAAGATTTTTTTGTAATCTTTCTTCCACTACCATAGCTTTTCTTTTCTTTTTGCCCACTCATCTATCCAACATTTCCCACTTTGCGCACCATATTATTTTTTTCTTAAATTTCTCTATTTCAATGTGTTTTTAGGTGCAAAATAAAATCTTAAAATTTCTCACATCTCAAGAATCGAGATTCTCATTATATTCTGTAATTAAAAATACCTTCAGATACTAGAATAAAAAATTAAAAAAATAGAAATATGGAGTTAATTTCGACAACCACATCCATTAGCTATAATGCTTTCTAGCCATTCTTCAACATTTCTCTATGCGGTGTGTATTTTTTTTTATAATCTTAAAGATAACTGTATTAATAAAAGAGAGACATTTTTTTTTATTCAAATAAAAGTGAGACATTATATATTATATTACCAACTCTAATTTCTAAGTTTTAATAGTCCCAATACTCAATTAGGCCATGGTTGCATTAGTTTATAAAACGCTTTAATTTTTTTTGTTGGGATATGCTATATAGTCTATGTTAATTATTTGTTCAATTTTAAAATTCTTGTATATGAATTATTTATAAAAATAATAAATAAGTTTGATAATTTTAGTAATCTGCTGTTATAATTTGATTTTGTATAAATAAATAGTAAATATAATATAAAATAAATCTGACGTGGCTATATACTTATAATTATTTTGTTATAAATAATTTAAAAAAAAAAAACACACACACACACACACAATTCGTCATTAAACCCATGTTGTGTAGATTACTCATAATACTTGCATATACGTGTCTCCGTCACCATTATGTCATCCTCACCTTACATTTCACTTTCAATGAATGTGAAATTGGAAAAAATGTTGATTACCATTCCACATCTTGTAACGCCCCGAAATAATTTAACACGGACTACCCACATTAATGAACATTTACTAAATGATAACAATTCCTTCCATCTTCACATATTTAATAAATGAGTTTGATACAAAAGTTCCACATGCGATATACTTTCAACGAAACAAAGAACACCTAAATCTATAGCATGTGAAGCATCTATTCTAAAACAATAAAATGCCCTTAAGGGCTTACATCTTCTAAGGCAATAGCCCGGTTACACAGAATGGCCTCTTGGACCCATACATATTAGCCCTTGGCTTACAAAAAGGATTACAACAAAAATAAGAGAGCTATTTACTCCTTTCAAAAATATCCACGTTCTCAGTTCGGCGGGATCACCACATCTTTACCTGCACCAAATCCCATAGGGGTGAGCATAAAGCCCAATAGAGAATTCTCACAAAGTATATACAGTATGCAATTCTCAATAAAAATGCAAATGTCCATGCTATGCCATACTCTTATAAAGAAAATTCATTTCATGCTCTTCTTGAAGATTTCTGTTTTTCAATACAAGCTTACAATAACAATACATTTCAAAACTTCCAATTTTAATCAATAGTGGCGGTAAATACGACACTGGTAATCCCTAGGCTGGTGTCTGCAAGTAGACTCTACAAGTGCTACCAAATTGTCATTTTTCTTGGTATTAACCAAAAGGCTTGACACTTATCCGTGCAATTTTCTGGTCTTTCACCATGGACACTCAAGCTAACTTATCAAATTCATCTACACCCCCTAACCGAACTTACCACTGTATTTACCCCATACACATTTCCATAGTTCTTATCACAACATTACTTTCTTTCATGACATAAATATCTTCAGTCGACATTTACAATGCAAAATAACAATAAAATGAAAATACAATGCCATGATCTTTCCATATCTCATAACACTTTTCAATTTCAAATGTCTTAACAACAATGACAAAACAAATTCATTTCTCGTTTCCTCCTTTTAACGTTGTTTCACACAAAATAACCATGTGCCTTCAACACATCACAACAATTTTTCATCATACACAATTCTAATCAATTTAATCCCTTCAAGGCCACATGTGATACTTTCAAACATAAATCTCCGTTATTCATAATTCACACAATCTATAGTGCACAACAATTTTGTCATCTCACAACATTACATCATTATGTATGCAACTATAGTCTTTAAAACAAAGTTGTCCATTTCCATAAATCAAAAGCTTTCATTCTTTATAACTACATTATGGAATCTACATATTTTGATCTTTTTATCAAAAGAAAGAAGAACTCCATGGACATTTCCATGTTTTTCCAAAAATCCCCAAATTCTAGGGTTTTCATCAAAACCAACATTTTCCCCATTTTCTTAGTGAAATCTTACCAAAACCACTCGTTTTGAGTTTTATACAATGAACATTCTCATGGATAAAAAGGAAGTTAAGATTTGGACCCCTCTTTCAAAACTCTCTTTCTCTCTCTCTTCATTTAGTGTAAAATTAAAATCAACACAACAATCTCATGGAAGCTTTAAAATCAACATTTATGAAGCAAAATATGTATATATAACTGGAGAAATCCCTATCTCAAAGTATTGATGGTGGACAAAAAGAAACCCTAGCTTTAATGGACGATTCTTCAACTTCCACTACACCAAGAAGGGCTCAAGCTTGATCTTCAAGATTAGAGGAAAATGATGATGATCTTGACTCAAGATTTGCAAGGATCAAAGTAATTTGGGTGTTTGAGGAGGTTTTCTAGAGAGAATGAGGAGAAAAATGGCTTTTAGAGTGAGAGAGAAGGGTTAGAAAATGAGATAATTTCGGCCTCAAAATGAATAAAAAATAGGGTTTTGATCGCCAGAGTGCGACGCGCACCCATCCTCAGACGTGCGAGCGCCTCTTCCCGATAAGCGGCCTTCATCTCGCGACGCGGGCTCATCTCAGACCTCATTCCTCACGTGCCTTTTAGGCAGTGTGCAACTCACCCAAACTCCCTTCTTCCAAGACGTGCGGCCTCCTCAAGACGCGTCGCCTGGGCCCTCAAGACGCGCCCCGCCCAAGAGTCTAAAAATCTTTCCGCTTCGCTCTCGGGCACTTCGGAGTTGACCCCGCACCTCCTAGAACCAGTGAAGTTCAACATCGACAAACAAAACAAGAATGAGAGCTTTTGATTGGAAATAGCTTCTGAATGTTTCAACCCAACGGAAACAAAAGAGGGCAAAACCAAAGAGAAGGAAAGGAAAAAGAGAAAGAGACTTGGCCGTCACATATCTTGTTATCGCTTGATAAAAAAATTATAAATAAAATATTTTATTTTATACTAATCTAATAATATTTTAATTTTTATTGTAAATTGAGATTGTTCGGTGACTTAACCATTAAACTATCACCTACTGATAATTTTTTTTATTATCAATTTTTATTGTCAAAAGTTTTAAATTTTTAAAATTTTTATTAAGGGATTGTTTGGGAAATAGTAGATTAGTATACTTTTTGAATTTTTATAAAAAGAAGTGAAATATGAGTTGAATTTGAAGTGATGTGGTAGAGAGATGATATAACTTAAATAAAATGATTATGACCTAAATAAGATAATGTGCTAAAATAACATGTGTTATTTTAGCACATGCTAAACAATCACTAAATAAAATTTTATTTTAAAATTTAATCTAAATTTTTTAAAAATCTTAAAATAGTATTATAGCACCATGTGATATCACTGTAATATTTTTTTGTGAAAATGATTTTTTGGAAAGTTCCTCTCTTTTCCACAGGCTTTCGGTCACCACCATCTTTCCACTTATCAATCATGACACTCTCTTCTCATTTTTTTCCCCACACGTCCCCACTTTGGTCTCTTAATGTTCACATTTACATAAAAATTCTATTGTTTGTCTCATATATATATTTTTGCCAATCGAATATTCGAATTAATTTAGGCATATTTTGATTAATTTTAGAATTTATTCAAAGTGTCCCTCTACGTGAATTAGATAAATCTCGAGTTAAATTTACAATCGTAACACCAAATGACAGATTATTCATAATGAGAGTTGAATCTGAGATCTAGACATAGCAATACCCTTAGACTTTAAGTCGCACCCACTAGACCAATCCCTTAAGATTTGTCTCATATATATATACACATATATAATAATTTTAAATAATAATATTAAAATACATATGGATACTAGTGATATAGTCAAATATTGGTATATATTAGATATTATTAGTTGGTATGACAATATCATAAATTAAAAATACTAATATGTATAGGCTAATATTTAAGACTTTAATATATATATATATATCATTTTTGGGATATTGACCACATTTTTTTTAATCCCAATTTGCATTTTCTGAGTTGGTCTAGTACAAGAAGTTATAGGAAAAAGTATACTACAGTTTATTTAATTTGTATACTTAGTCATGTTTCTATTAAGAGATCAAAAAATAAATAAATAAAAGAATTGGCTTAAATTCATGTTTGGGTTTGTTGGGTTCACTACGGATCTCATTTTAATAATATGAATAATTCATTTTATAAGATCCTACATGTATATTATTCATTAAAAAAATTATATCAATTTGATAGTTGTAATATTTTTATTTTATTACGTTTATTTAAAAAAAATAAATGACATGTATATTTTTAAAAATAGACCATCCAATTTTTTTTATGACAAACGCGATAAAATGAAAAAATTATGATTATCAAATTATTTTTATGGATACTATACACAGAGAATCTACAAAATAAATAGTTTAAATTATTAAAACAAGACCTATGATAGACACCAAGAGCATGAACCTAATGGTCAAGTTCAAATTTGAATTTAAGAAAAACTTAATCTATAAATAAGAAGACTAAAAAAAAAAAAATGACTTGATTTTTGTTTTTCTTTTCTTCTCAAAATATTTGGTTTATTTTTTTATGACTTCTATGAACTACAATGGACCATTCAAATGTTCGAATCTTCTTCAAACTTACTAACAACCAGTCAAAGTTACCAGAGCTTTCAAATATTCTATTTGAATTTTCCCATTATTCGGATATTTTGGTCTTTTCAACGAGAACAATGCTAGGGATTATAAGAGTTGCATCAAAAGCTGTCAAAAAAATTTGTGCCGCTAAAATTCATTCTGGTGTAGTTTACATAATATTAAATTTAAATTTATTTTATATATTTTAAGTATTCTAAATTTTTCCTTTTAATTAATTCTACTCTTACCAAATAACAAATTATCTATTTGATAGACTGCATTTTACAGTAATCTTCTAATGACTTGAAATTTGAATATTGGCAAATTATCAAATCTTCAAGCAACTTGAGAATGTTAACATTCATTTGTTGAATACACAATAAAACAAATTTTGTCTAATGTTAAATATTTAAAAGACTTGTATACAATCACCATTCATTTTGTTAGAATCTAGATTAAGTTAACCATACTAGAGGTCAAAAGCCTATTACTTGCCAATTTTAAAAATTATGTCTTCAATTTACAAAAATCGAGTTAACAACAACATTGATAACATCACACAAAAATTACTCAGAAAATTAAATAAGTGGATCCTATTTATTTTTTTGATGTGACTCATACCCCATTATTGAATTTCATCATACATTTTCTTTCTTAAACAATTTTCATAATAGTTACTTTTTTCAAAATATTTATTTTTTTCAAAATACATAACTTTTAATATAAGCATCCAAGGTCATGTACATATGGTTGAAATTAAAGCCCATTGATTGTACTCTGTTCTATCCCTGACTTTAGAGGTAGTTGAAGAAAATGCAAGACACTTGCTTTTGCTTGAACTAAAGTTTGTCTTTCTTGTGCAACTAAGCTAACATTTTCAAACCTCCCAATCATTAAACCCAAAACAACAAAACAACACAAAGGTAATTCTTCTACAAATGCTTCTCTCCACTTTCACACCTCTCTCCTCTCCTCTCCTGTTTTCCTCTGTTTTCTCGCCTCCCCTGTTTTTCTCTGTTTTCTCCATTCTTTCTTCGCCAAATGAATCTCAAATTCAACAAATCTTTCCATATTATTGTCATTTTCATCATATTTTCCGTTTTCGCAAATGAAACTCTATCGGTAGACCCGAATTTTGAGGCCTGTATGCCTCGAAATTGCGGGAATGGTCCAAATATAAGTTACCCTTTTTGGATTACTAATTTGCATGAGTCTTATTGTGGCCAACCAAACTTTGAGGTCACTTGCAATGGCGGAAACCCAGTTGTCGCGATATCCGATGATGATTATGTCATCAAAGAAATATTCTACGCCAATAATTCATTTCTCTTGGCCAATTCCATGGTCTATGATTTTGAAAATACGTGTCCAATTCTGCTGCATAATTTTAGCATTGAGGGAACTCCATACAACTATAGTCTTAGCTATGTCGATCTCTTCTTCTTCTACAATTGTTCAACGTATCCTATTAAAGAACCGACATATCGAGTTGATTGTGCAAGCAATGCTACCGATTTATCATTTGCTGTTTTTCACAAGGAGTTTTTGGAGTATGAGAATTATTCGATTGACTCGTGCAATTCTTGGGTGAATGCACCTGTGGAGACTGGAGATATCAAGAAATTGTTGGAAATGAATTTCACTGATGTTTTGAGAAGAGGGTTTGTTTTGCAATGGAGTGAAGATTATTGTACTGATTGCAAGAGAAGTGGAGGGAACTGTGGTTCTATTAATAACAAATTTACCTGTTTTTGCTCTGATAAACAACATTCCAAAACCTGTGACGATGGTAAGCGTAGTGAAACTTAGTCCTTTCTATCACTCTTTCTGGTCGGACAGTGTTTCACCATCTCTTCTAAAATCAATTGGTGTTTAAAAAATAATTCACTTTTGTTTTTTATGACATTCTCCTAGATCCATCCAAGGTCCACATACCTGTTTTTAGAGTAGTTGTAGATTTATGTTGTGTACCCAACATTTTTCAATTATTTCTATCTTTCTTGTTGCAAATTTTAGTCCTACAGACAAGAACTTGCATCCATAATCTTATGTCCATTCGCTCTTTCTTTCTTTATTTTATATAAGTAAGTAAATTTTTACAAGTAGACCATTAAAATGGAAATTAGGGTAGAGATAGAATTCTCATATATTCCACTGTTAGAGTTTGCATTGTGATAATATTTGGGCTAATGGTTTATCATGTTTCATGATTATCTACAGGGCATAAAAAAATTAAGTTGCTAGCAGCGCTCGGTATAGGTAAATATGCCCCTCCCATCTTCTATTGTTTTCCATTTTGGTAAGAAATCGATCACAAAATTAAACATAAAATATGTATAAATGAACAATATTTAAAAAAAAAAATGAATAGTGGGATTTACATGTAAAAAAATTATAAAGAAAATTATAAGTGTGATTCTTATAATTCATGTCTTATGCCAATTTAGATATATTTCAATTATATCAATTTTGTCTTTAATTTTTGACATTTTGTTAATTTAGACAAATTGATAACATCCATTAAGAATTAGACAACAAGCAAGGGTAAAATGATCTTTTCAAAAGGAAATGGTCAAATTTAAATTTAAGAATAACTCTTCAATCACTTTGAAGGGAATGAATAAACTATTTTACCCATTGATCAATCTAATTTCTAAAGAGATATTACCAATTGGACTAAATTGATACAACATGAAAAATTCAAGAGTAAAATTAATATAATTAGAAAACCAATGATCAAATTTACATAAAAGATAAATTAATATAGATTCACTAATGCTAAAAACACATAATTAAAATATAGAATGGATCATTCATAATTAAAATATAGAATGGATCATATAAAGTGTAATGGTAGGCTGAGATTTAATATGAATGTGGATCCTTCTATAATTGGATTTATCTCAGTCTTTCATTATACCTTTTATGAACTATTCTATGATTTATTTTGTATTCTTAGCACTGTTGATACAAATTTTGTGTTTGATTCTATAATTGGTTTATAGGAGAACAATGGTCCAAACTTCTTGTTATAGAGCATATTCTCACTCCGCTTTTTTTTCCAATGCAGGGTTTGGGGCAGGAGTAGGTACCCTCCTTGTGGTGGCTATTGTTTTCATCATCCATCATCGCAGGAACAAAAAATACAATGCGACATCGTCTTGGATATCTCGATACACTTCTCATACATCTTCTGTTGGGGATCGAGGGGCACACCAGGGACACAAACAAGCAATAGCACAAGAGTTTTAACGTGGTTCGGCAATCCGGCCTACGTCCACAGGAGCGATAATACTATATATCAACAAGAGGAGATTACACACTCACTTCTCACTCACTGTCTCTTTATATAGGTTATCCTTTCTCACTGATTTTGATCTCTCAGATTGCTCTCTCACTTTTCCACATATTCGGCTCTGCTCTAATCCTTCATTTATACACAAAATGAAGAAGAGTGATTGGCCACCACCTACCTCTTCCACTAGCTAGTGGGTTGGTGGAGTGGGAGTGCCACCTTCTATTGTCCATAGTGGAGCTTCCATTGGGTTGAAATCTAACAAATCACCCCCTCAACCCATATGAGGTGATCCACAATAGCACCCCCTGCTTGGAGTGCCCAGCACCCCCTCACTGGGGTGCCATGCAAAGCTTACTTTGCAACTCTTTGTGATTGCATCTCTCCCTTCCATACAGTCTTGGAGAGATCGCAATATGTCTCTAATTCAGGAGCAAAAGAAACTCTTTTCTTTCCTGGGACGTGCTTTGCAGTCTTGGTCTCTTTGCTCTGAGCTTTCTTTAAAATTGGCTGCAATGGTTCCATTTTGTGCACCTTCGAACTACCTCCATGTGTTCTTGTACACTTTGGTTGCCATGTCTGCTGAGCCATATGTCTTTTTGGTGCGTGTCTTGTACTTCTTGTCCGGTAAGTGACAGTAGCTCCTTCTGTCACAACCTCTTCAACAAGTCTATACAGATTCCCCTCTAGTCATCCATGTAGCATCACCGTATCTCCATGGATAACTTTGAGATTTCCTTTACTAGATGAGAAGCTGTAACCCTTCAAATCTAGCATACTTAAAGAAATTAAATTCTTCTTTAGTCTCGGCACGTGTCGAACTCCATCCAATGTGAAAATTTTTTCATCTTCCATTCGGAGTCGTATTGTTCCTATGCCAACAATCTTACTCACAGTGTTGTTAGCCACACGAACAATACCTCCGTCTTTCGCTTGGTAGGTGGAAAAAAGTTTCCTGTCCATGCATATGTGGTATGTACTTCCGGAATCTAAAATCCAATCATGTTTCATCATACTTAATGAAACTGTGAGTACATACTCATCCTCAGCATCCACTACAGCAGTGACATTTGATGAGCTCGCATGTTCCTTGTTTGCCTTGTCCTTCTTGAGCTTTTCACAGTCTTTGATGAGGTTATCCTCCTGATCACAGTAATAGCACTTTCTCCTGAAGCCCGGCCTTGATTGCGAACGTCCTCTAGATTTGTATCTACCCCGTCTATCATTGGACCTGTCTCTGCCTTGTTCATTTTCTGATGCAACCAAAGCATTTCCTTCTAGGTGCTTGCCACTTTCCTTTTTCTTCATCGACTCATGAGAAATAAGTGTAGTAACCACTTCATCCAGTCCAAGAGCATCCTTCCCGTACAATAGAGTAGTCCTGAGATGCTTATATGATGAAGGTAAAGAGACTAGTAAGATCATAGCCTTATCTTTCTCCTCGGTCTTCACCCCAATAGTATCCAATTCCATTGTGATCCTGTTAAACTCGTCCAGATGTTCTGTAAGGTTTGCTCCTTCTGGCATTTGAAGTGTATGCAGCTGCTTCTTCAAAGATAACCGATTTGTCAAAGACTTTGACTTGTACCTCATTTCTAACTTTGCCCATAGCTCTGCCGGATCTACTTCATTGATGACTTCTCAGAGTGTGTTGTTCCCGAGATATAACTGGATTGTACTGTTTGCCAATTCTCTCAACTCCTCCCACTTGTCATCCGTCATGTCTGCCGGTTTGTTGGACTTTTTGAGAAGAGCTTTTACCAGACCCTCTTGTGTTAGAATATTTTTCACCCTTTGCTGCCACAAGGTAAAGTCATTATTACCATTAAAAGGCTCTATCATGAAACTTGCACCTCTTCCTGCCATTTTAAATTTCTTTCTTTTTACAGAAATTCTAATTCAAGAATCTGACCGTACGGATGTGTCCGGCATATTCCAAATAGTTGAAAAACACTATTGGATCGCTCAAAACGGACTCCGAATGGCTTAGATCTAGCCAAAAACGTTTAGACGGTTCAGATCTGCAGAATCTGGTGCGTCTGAGATGCACCGGATAATTCCTTCAGAATGGCTGGTCAATCTGTGGCGGCAATCGCGATGGCGTCAGGCGGTCAACGGCCAATGGCATGCTTGATCGGCCGGACGGCCAGCCGACGTCACCGACGTCACCCACGGCACGCCACTGCTTTTTTCTAGATGGCGCGTGGGGCGCGTGGTGAGAGTGGGCGTCACGCGCTTCCTTCCTCTGGCGCGTAAGGACGCGTGGGCTCTCTTTTGGAGCTGGTTTTTGCTGTTCTGGACTCCTCTCCTGGAGTTCTTGCTCCTGGTGTACTCAAAAGTGGATTTCGAGCACTTCGAAATCTGGACACTTTCGGAAAAAAACTCGATTTTTCACCACTCGGGCTTTGATACCACTTGTTGGGGATCGAGGGGCACAACAGGGACACAAACAAGCAATAGCACAAGAGTTTTAACGTGGTTCGGCAATCCGGCCTACGTCCACGGGAGCGATAATACTATATATCAACAAGAGGAGATTACACACTCACTTCTCACTCACTGTCTCTCTATATAGGTTATCCTTTTTCACTGATTTTGATCTCTCAGATTGCTCTCTCACTTTTCCACATATTCGGCTCTGCTCTAATCCTTCATTTATACACAAAATGAAGAAGTGTGATTGGCCACCACCTAACTCTTCCACTAGCTAGTGGGTTGGTGGAGTGGGAGTGCTACATTCTATTGTCCATAGTGGAGCTTCCATTGGGTTGAAATCCAACATCTTCAATGAATGATATTGAAAAGGAAGCAAGCTACTATGGAGTCCAAACTTTCAGCTATGATGAACTCCGAAAAGCCACCAACAATTTTGATTCCAAGAAAGAAATTGGGGATAGAGGATTTGGCACTGTATACCAAGGTATTTATCAACTCAAAACTATCATACAAACTCAACTTTTTTTAATGAATATAGTGTTGGCAGGATTATATTATATATATATATTTTGAAAGAATATTACTTATTTTTAGTCCTCAAAAGAGTTGGACTGTCCTAGGGCCCATGGACTTACCACAAGTCTCACTTTGATGATTTAATCTGTAGATTTTTCTAGGCCTTCATATGTAATCATTCATAAAAAGAAAAAGAAAAAAAGAAGATTTTTAGTTTTTTTTTTTCTACAAAATTTTATCACATTTATTTTTTAAAAAATAGGTAAATAATTTTCAAAATCACATTTACCATCCCAATTTTTTAAAACTAACGTGATGAAATCTTATGGTTAAAATTATCAGATCAATCTTCTTTTTTCTTTTTTTTTTGGAGAGGGGGTGTATGTGCGCACGCTTGCGTACTTGTGTAGATAATCTACACAGACAGACTATCAATAAATCATCGAACTGAGGCCCTTAGAGAGCCCACGAGCCTACATTGGACCGTCCAATCCTCACAAGCTAACTTTTTTTTTTGAAATATTTTGTAGGATATAATATTTTTATAATCCCTAAATTATGCATTGTGTCACTTGGGTTGTCTATGTTCTAAATTGACTCAATTTGGTTTAATTTCAAACAAGCTGTATTGTTAACCAATATTTCAATGAATCATAATAAAAAATTACAAAATCTCATAACTGGGAGCATATGACACATTTTGTTTCTTGAGTTGTATATTATAGAATTTCCCCTTCTTTTCTGTGGTTTATTGTAAAGAAAATCGTACTTACATGCACCATTTGATTGAGATCAACCACTTTTTTCATATAATCTTAACCAGGCAAACTTTGAGATAGGCGTGTAGTTGCAGTGAAGCGATTATATGAACACAATTTCAAAAGAGTGGAACAATTTATGAACGAAATAGAGATCCTCACCCGCCTCCGCCACCCAAACCTCGTCTCCCTCTATGGCTGCTCCTCCCGCCACTGCCGCGAGCTGCTCCTCGTCTATGAATACATCTCCAATGGCACTGTCGCCGATCACCTCCACGGTGACTGCGCAAAACCCGGTTCCCTCTCTTGGACTACAAGAATGAGCATTGCATTCGAAACCGCTAGCGCATTGGCTTACCTCCATGCATCTGACGTCATTCATCGTGATGTCAAAACTAACAACATCTTGCTCGACGATAGCTTTTGCTTTAAAGTTGCTGATTTTGGACTTTCTCGTCTTTTCCCGACTGATGTGACCCATGTGTCCACGGCCCCACAAGGTACTCCGGGTTATGTGGACCCCGAGTACCATGAATGCTACCAACTTACTGATAAGAGTGATGTTTATAGCTTTGGGGTTGTTTTGATCGAGCTTATATCGTCTAAGCTAGCTGTGGACATTACAAGGCATTGCCACGAAATTAATTTGTCTAATATGGCGATTAATAAGATTCAAAATCAAGAACTTCATGAGCTTGTTGACCCGTGTCTTGGGTTTAACTCGGATTATAAGGTGACGGAGATGATCAAGGTAATTGCTGAGCTGGCATTTCAGTGTTTGCAAAATGAGAGCGATATGAGGCCATCGATGAAAGAAGTGTTGGAGGTTTTGAAGGAAATTAGCAGTGTCGGCTATGATAGGAAGGTTGCGGACGAGATGGACATACCAACAGATGATGTTGTGTTGTTGAAGAGTAATCCACCGACGCTTTCGCCTAATTCTTGGAGGCAAAATTGGGTTAACAGGGGAAGTACCACATCTAATGCTAGTTGTAGCTAAGTTGATGTATCATTTTAATGCAGTCAAGATCCATTTTATAGTGAATTTTGGGTGATAATGCCATCTTATTTCCATCATGAATATGAAAGTTACTCTGAATTATATTAATGCCTTTGTATATAGTGATAAAATCATTCATTGTATAAGTTGATTGTATTTTTTTTTTTTTTGGGGTTCTATTCATTGTTTCATTGTTATTATTTGTTCTTAAAACTAGGCAATGAACCACACCCAATTTCTTGGTCTTAAATTGTCATGTTGATAAATTTGTGTTGATGGAGAGAAATTTTTCACAAAGCAGAAGGGAAAATGAAAAAATTATTGGGAAAAATGTTAAAACAAAAACTAGACCATATATGTGATAATGTCATGATATTTACTTTCATTTTCATGGTCTACCAATGATAATGTCATAATATAATCGAAGAATTTATTGGGTGTTCTCAGATCAACACATGCATGTGTTGTAGGAATACCACAATACAATATTAAGGTCACGTGACATTCCAAGTATATCCAATGATTTCTTGTTATAATGAGCCAGAGATATGGGAAATGTGATCATGGATAAATTTCATCATAGGGAACCAGATGAAAAAAATCTACTGCTAAAGAGGTTGCATATGAAGTTAATGCTTTATTACCGTTATTATTATCTTTTTCCTAGATTTTTTGACGCCACATTTATAGTGCTAATGCTAATCTCATTGTAGATGATCATGTCAAAAGTGCTTTTTCTGTTAAAGGAGTAAGATCCAAGATACAATTGCTGCTGAATATCTAAGATACAATTATCAATCAATCATTTTTATGAGGAAAAAAAAAAGAGAAACAAAAAAAGCAAGAAAGATATCCTATTTTGGGCTCACTATGTTATGCATAGAAACGGGAGAATCATATCAATGTGGCAAAGCTATTAGTCTAATTTCTCTAGACTATGGGATGATGAGATTAGACTAATTTTGTTCATTCCCGAATTCATGATAGTAGAAAAAAAGTTTTTTTTTTTTTTTTTGA
Source organism: Camellia lanceoleosa (assembly GCA_025200525.1). Lineage (NCBI taxonomy): Eukaryota > Viridiplantae > Streptophyta > Magnoliopsida > Ericales > Theaceae > Camellia > Camellia lanceoleosa. Next base: position 6,194,217 of record CM045772.1, read on the forward strand.
CAACTTGGTATTCGATCCAATGAACCAACTAATCCCGGGACCAATCTCACAGTTCATTAGCGTTCCCTATACGTTATAATAGAAGAATTTGAAGTTTTGTTCATGGAAAGAATTCTTATTTTCCTTCAAATTGATTTATTGCAGCTTTTGTGTAATAGAAGAAAAAAAGGGTAACAAGAAAAAGAAAAGAAAAAGAAATTTACAACCACAGTAGACATCTTGCTCCGTTTTTATTAGAAAAAATTTAGGACAACAATTCATAGTAAAGAATCAAAACATACTTGGACAACAATTAACATGGCAACTTCAAACAAAATTTCACTACTTTGAGGGTCTTAAGGAATCTACTTCACATGATATTATTCTACATAAGCTTTGCAGTCCATAATGTTTTTAACCTAGAAAAACATCATTACATTGATTCAACCTCACAGGATTCATTCTTTTGTGGTATTTGAATAGTAGAAGACGTGATTGGTGTTCTTGAAGGTGAAGATAAGAATGGTTCTGGGGGAATTTGCAAAGATTCTAGATTTCCTTCTAGCATCCCAATCACCTTGTTAATTGCTGATCTATCTAATGGATTAGCTTGTATGCAACATAGACCGACTAATATCATCTTTCGTGCAACTTTTTTGTAGCACCTGTATCTTTCAAAGCTTTTGGGGAAGTGTATTCAAATCCTTTATTTTTATTTTTATTTTGGAAATCTTTGGTGTTGTTGTACGTTGGTTTTGGAGGAGTATAATCCGATTTAAACTTGTTGGGTTTGGTTGTTCGCACTTATTCTTGTCAAAAGTTCCTTGGAGACTTAGAAATTCTATTCTAGGGTCGACACCAGCTTTCTTAAGGGTCGACCCTTACCTGTTGGTGAAGTTTTTGGGAGTGTTGCTGGAAGATAGGATAGACACCAGACTGGGAGAGGGTCGACCCTCTTACGTCTGTGTGTTGGTTGCTGGAAGATAGGGTCGACCATTGCATATTTTTTTTTTTCTCCAGATTTTTGAGGTCCAAATGGGCCCTATCTAAGGGGGTTTTTCGGCCCATTATTTTATTCGACCTTAGGGCTTTTCCTCACTACTATAAATAGGCCCAAACCATTTTTCTCCCATGATTTTCCTTTCCTTTTTCCTCTTAAACCGTGATTTCTCTCTTCTCTCTCTAAAACCCAAACTTCTTCACTTAAATCTTTAGATCTACTCACCTAGAGTGATCTTTTCACCATGCTCCTTTGAGATAAAGTGTAGAGCTTGTCAAGGGCTTCGTTTTGATCAGGGCAAAACGTGGTTTTGTCGCCATCGACTTTTGAGCTTTCTCTTCTCTCTCTCTCTCATCTAAGCTTGAGGCAGGGATATTCTACTATTTAATATGAGCTTTAACCTAGATATTTGTCATTTTGTATAAATGGTAGGGTTTGGGAAGATTTTGGTAAAAGTTAAGGTTTGGGTTCTAAATTAAAGGGGGTTTTTCATGTTGATTTACAAAATAACCTTGGGGGTTTGTGTTTCATAAATCACAAGAAATCACAAGAAATTTCATAAATTTACATTCATGTTTTAACAATATTTCATAAATTTACATTCATAAATTTCACGATGTTTCATAAATCACAAGAAATTCCATGGTATAAGTGTTTTTTACTCAATTTGAGAATTTAGGGTTTTACCTAATTTGGGGGTTTCTCTCCATTATCACCAATCTAGGTTTTAACAACATTTACATTCATGTTTTAAGGAAGGAGTTGAGAAAGTTCAACAAAATGTAAAGCAAAACGGTTTAGCATGTGAAATAAGGGTTTAATCCAACAAATCCTCAAATTAGTTCACAAATCACACACAATGCCAAGAATTCCCTTCAATAACAAAGAAATACTAAGGTAAAGGTGTCCCTACCTCAATAATCGAGCAAAATCCAAGCTCCTATAAGAATCTTCCATAAATCCACAATCCAATTGGTAGATAATGAAAATCTTCAAGGGTTCTTCGCCGCTAGCAAGCAATTTTGGATGGATTTCAAAGGTATAAGAGGTATTTGGTGGTAGAAATCTAGGGTTTCATAGAGAGAGAAAGAGGAGATGGAAAATAGAACAAAAAATATGAGAGAATGATCTAGAATCACCGTATTTAAAAAGCTGATATCGCGTTCCCCGCTCGAGTATGACTTTCTATGCTTGAGCGACCAGACACAAACAAGAAGGCTCGCTCGAGCGGCAACTTCTTCGCTCGAGCGGAGAAAGAGAAACCTCAGAAGTTTTGCAGTGCTACAGTGAAACAACTGGAAGCTAACATTTCACGCTCGAGCGGACACGCTTACAATGCAACAAAATGCAAGGAGCAACAATTCTACGCTCGAGCGATGGTTTTCCCGCTCGAGCGGCCCTGAAAACAAAATGTTATAGATCGAATGTGGGAAATATAAGTTGCTAGTGTGCTCAACTGATTCGCCAATGTTTTCCCTTCCATGAACCATCTCTAGGACTAGCATTCCATAGCTATAGACATCAGCCTTGTGCGATACTCTTCCAAAATTTCTGGAGAAGACTTCAGGTGCTATATACCCAATAGTTCCTCGTGCATGCAACATGGATACAATGCTCTCTTTCTTGGAACACAATTTAGCAAGCCCAAAATTAAAAATTTTTGGACAAAAATCTTCATCTGGAAGAATGTTGTGGGGTTTAATGTCAAAATGAAAAATGTGAGTTGTACAACCACGGTGCAAGTACTCCAATCCTCGAGCAACCTCTACTATAATCTTGTGCATTGTTTTCCATTCTAAGTCGTCATTTGTCTCCTGTGATTTGTTGTTGTGTATGAACTTCTCAAGAGATCCATTTGGCATGTATTCGTAGATAAGAGCTCTTTTGCGACCCTCGAAACAATACCCTACAAGGCTTACAATGTTGACATGGGAAGCCCTACTAATGCTTGCGACCTCATTTATGAACTCTTCTCCATTACTGTCTTTTGTTTCATTTAGAAGCTTGACAGCCACTAGATGTCCATCAAGAAGCTTGCCTTTGTACACATCACCATAGCCGCCTTTCCCGAGTTTATCTTGGAAAGAATTTGTTACTTTCTTTATTCTTGAGTAACTATATCTTTGTGGCACAAGGGATCCATTAAATTTCAAGAAAGCTTCCACATTATCATCTGCCATTGTTGATTTCCTCCAAAAGAATATCGATTTGTATGTAGAGGTTTTCTTTGTAAATCAGAAAATAAGAGATGGACAAGTGACTAAAATTGCTGCTCCAATAACGATTAAAATGATTACTGCAAGAATGAAAGAAGTCAAGTAGTGTTAAAATCTCTGACCAGCCAAAAACAAATTTGTGAAATAATGCAAGAATTATGTTAACAAAAATCAAAACTAACTCAGTTGTTTACAGAAAATTACTACAAACAAATATGAATCATAAACTATATTCTAGTTATAATGCAATTGATCAAACCTTGAACAAAGAAAACAAAATGATTAAAGTTTTTATGCATTACTAAATTAAGGAAAGACATAGAATAAAATTTCAATAGGATACCTATGGCAACATTCAAGGTCAACCGTTTCTTTCCACTTGCAAAACATAACAACACACCATTAACTAAGGCTATGTTTGGATAGAAATTTAGAAAGGAAAAGAAAAAAGGTGAGTGAAATGTATGTGTATTTCATTTATATTTTACTACTTTTTCTCTTTTTCTTTGTAAATTCCTATGCAAATCAGTAATAAAAATACCAGTCTAAATAGACATAATTTTGAAGCAACAATACCCACATTAAATGAATAGCTGCAACCCAGTCTCGATAATAGAACATTTTCTAAGCTTGTTAGAATGCTAAATGAAACAGTACAAGTTTGATGTTTGTCGCATTTGTTTTTCTCCTTTTAATCTTCCATTTACATGAATCTTTTTTTGTACTCTTTATCACTTTCGAGAGTAAAATGACATTTTAGCCATTTAATAACACATTTTCCCTCCAATCTAAAAAATAAATAATTAAATAGCACATTTTCCACTCTATTATTTGTTTTTGGAATTTTTTTTCATTTCAATCATGGTGTCACAATTCTCTTTTCTAGCTTCTTTTGATTTTACCCATAACTTTATCACATATAATTTATTTCAACAACTGACCCAAGATTAAAGACTCATGAGCAGAAGGTACTCTTATGTCAATAAACACCACTTGTGAAGATTTTGGTAAAACCTATTTTTATACAATCCTTCAATATATATATATATATATTGTATCTCATGTAGTAATGACTTCCGAAATTTAATCACCGTCAAAAAATTTAACATCGCACTTCCTATATGTAAGGATTGCTCTTCAAATTTTAATATATTTTCCTATTAAAACAAATCATTGGTAATCACATCTTAAAAACCTTACAATAAACAGGGAATACTTTATATTTAAGGTTGGTTTAGGATGTTTTAAAAAAGTGTATTTTTTGATTTATTGGTGGATTTGGGTTGGGTTTGATGTGATGTGTTAGAGAGGTGATGTGATTTAAATAAGATGATGTGACTTAAATAAGATAGTGACTTTTTGACTTTTTGACTTATTTAAGTTATGCCAAACTAGTCCTGAAATTATATTAAACAACTTCGTATAATTTTTTATTTTATTTCATATGTACTCTTATAGTTTTTTTTTTTTATTTTAATTGCATCACTTTTAAAATTTTATGGGCCGAAGTGCATAAGCTTATGAAAAGTGAAAAGGAAGTCTCTTTGATAATTTAATGGAGGTACTACATATAGGTGGAAAAAAAGGAAAAAAATTATTCATAAAAGGAATGGTACAAGTGACACTTATATCCCTACAGTTTTTTATTTACATTTCACCATAATTATTTATATATTTGTAATTTTTTTTATCTTCTCTTATTTGTATGTAGTTTTCCTTTATTTAATTGACCCAATTGGTTTATATTAAGGGATTGTTTGGGATGTCCTAAATAAGTGTACTTTTTGTCTTTTTAAACTAAAAAATTGAGAAAAAAAATATAGATATTTAGGTTAATTTTTTGACTTTTTATAAAAAAATATGTATTAAAAAATTATATAAATTAGTGTGTAAGGAAAAATTAAAATTGAGAGTTGTACAGTTATAATTTTTGACTTTTGGTAAATAATAATAACTTTTAAATTTTTTGAGTAAATTTTTAATTTTTTGATAACTTATTAAACTTAGCCTAAATAATATTTGGAAAAAAATTATAAAAAAGAACAAATAATCCTGTCCAACTTTCCAGCAGTCCTTTTGTCAACGTCAAGTCTGGACCCATTAAAAGAAAGTCTGACTTCACGTCCAACTTTCCAGCAGTCCTTTTTCTTGTTTTTTTTTTGCCTTGTTTTTTTTTTTATTTCCTTATATGGAAATTTCGGGGCATTCGAGCCCCAAAATTTCGGGCTCCCAAGCAGGACCGATATTACATTTCACTTTCAATGCAGGTGAAATTGGAAAAAATATTGATTACCACTCTGCGTCTTGGTATCGCTTAATTAAAAAAATTATAAATAAAATTAAATAGAAAGTTTTTTGTTATAATAATCTAATAATATTATAATTTTTATTGTAAATTGAGATTGTTCGTTCACTTAGGCTTCGTTTGGAGACAACATATTTTAATCAAAATGTCATAAAATTATTATAAATTGTTATATTACTCTTTCTATTTTTCTATACATCTTTTCTTAAAAAGTTAAAAAAATCTTAAAATAATATATTCACAAACGAAGCTTTAACTCTAGACTATCACCTATCAGGGCTGGCCCTAGGCATAGGCCCACCAGGTCATGGCTTAGGGCCCCTCAAAATAAATTTAAAAAAGGGACCCCCTATAGTTTAGTGTAATACATTATGTATGTTTTAAGTTCAAAGAAAATTAAAGAATCCCCAAACTAATTTAAAATAAATTGATCCATTAAAAAATTAAAGGCTCATTCAAAATTAAAAGGGCCTATTCTCTTTCTCTATCTAATTTCTAACCCTAACTCTTAATTCAATTTTTTCAAAAATTTGAGAGAAGCAGTACAACAGAGCACTAACGAATTTCTCAAGAATTTAGAGCAAGTATGGTTGATTTATTTGCTACTAAAAATGCAAGAAAGTCGAGAATCAAGTGATACTTATTAGTTGTTGTAATGTAATATACTAAGTATTTTTTGTGATTTTGATACAAATCTTTTGTAGACCTTTAAAAAAAATTTCATTGAATGAAAAAAAATATATGTAAAGGGTCCCAACTAATCTAGAGATATTTATTAATTTTTTTTTAATGAAGTTATATTTATTAATTGAATATCAACTTTGGATTTCGGAAATCTCAAGGCCTAGCCCGTCACCAATTGACAATTTTTTTATTATAAATTTTTATTGTTGAAGGTTTTAATTTTTTAAATAAGATCTTATTTTAATATTTAATCTGAAATTTTTAAAATTCTTAAATTACTATTACCACTATGTAATATCACTATAATGTCTAATATTTGGGTTTTTTTTCTTTTCTTTTTTTTTTTTTTTTTTTTTTTTTTTTTTTTTTTTTTTTGGTGAAAATGGTTTTGGAAAGTCCCTCTCTTTTCCACATGTTTTCGGTCGCCACCATCTTTCCACTTACCAATCATCACACTCTCATCTCATTTTTTTTTTTTTTTCAGACGTGCCCCCTCTTTGGTCTCCCAATGTTCTCTTATTCACATTTACATAAAAATTATTGTTTGTCTCATATATATATATATATATATATATGACCGAATGTCCGGGTCTCCACTAATCTTAAGATCCATACAGAGCGTCATATGAATCAAGAAAATTTCAAGCAAAACTTGTAAGTGTAGCACCAAGTAATGGATTGCTCTTAATTGAAGTTAAACCTAAAATTTAAAGAGTGCACACCTCTAAATTTTAAGTTGTACCCTCTAAGTTAATCCATTAGGGTTTGTCTCATATATATATATATACATATATAATAATTTTAAATGATTATATTAAAATATATCGATATTAGTGATACAGTTAAATATTAATTTGTATCAGACATTATTAATTGGTATGAAAATATCTTAAGTTAAAAATACTAATAGGTATCGATTGATATTTAAAATTTTGAATTACTTTGAGAAGTTGGTTAAAAGTTGACTCTTTTTTTTTTAACTTTTTTTAAAAAACGTGTAAAAAAGTAGAGATGGATGATATGACCCAAAATAGGTTAAAAGTTGACTTTTGACTTTTTATTTTCTTTCCCCAAAAAAGGCCTTTAATATATATATATATATATATATATCATTTTTGGAATATTGACCACAAATTTTTAAATCCCAATTTGCATTTTATGAGTTGGTCTAGTACAGGAAGTTATAGGAAAAAGTATATTATAGTTTATTTAATTTGTCGTCTGGAAACAAATTATTTTAGTATTTTATGAAAAAAAATGTATAGAAAAATAGAGAAATTGATATGATAACTTATAGTAATTTTTTGACTAAAATTACCCACCCAAAAAAAAAAAAAAAACTTTTTGACTAATATACTTTAGCCCTCAAACGAGGCAGTTATGTTTCTATTAAGAGACCAACAAATAAATAAATAAAAGAATTGGCTTAAATTCATGTTTTGGTTTGTTGGGCTCACCACGGATCCCATGAATAATTCATTTTATAAGTTTTTACATGTATATTATTTATGAAAAAAAATTATGTCAACTTGATAATTGTAATATTTTTATTTTATCACGTTTGTTTTTAAAAAAATGACATGTATATTTTTTTAAAAGACTGTCTAATTTTTTATAATAAACGCGATAAAATGAAAAAATTACGATTATCGGATTATTTTTATGGATAATATACATGAAGAATCTAAATGATTTAAATTATTGAAACGAGACCTATGATGTGCCCAAGAGCATGAACTACTTAACAGTCAAGTTCAAATTCAAATTTAAAAAAAAAACTTAATCCATAAATAAGAAGACTAAAAAAAATGACTTGATTTTTGTTTTTGTTTTCTTCTCAAAATATTTGGTTTATTTTTTTTTGACTTCCATGAACTACAATGGATCATTCTAATAAAGTTACCAGAGCTTTCAAATATTCTATTTGAATTTTCCAATGATTCGGATATTTTGGTCTTTTCAATGAGAACAATGCTAGGGATTAAAGGGGTTGCATCAAATCTTTTTTCAAATTCATAAATTAAAAGCAACCTAAAATGACATATTCTAAAATTTTAGAGTAAAGGGACTAATTTGATACAAATTGAACACCGGATAAAAATTTCACAACAAAATAACGCATAACAAATACATAAATAAAATTAATATTAAAATAATTATAATACTAACTCAAAATAACACGACATCATATTGACCACATACCGCATGATCTATGGGTAGCACAATTAAGACTGCAAACAAATCAAATTGTTCATGAACAGTTTGAGTTTGGCTCGTTTAAAGTTCGAGCTTGATTTTAAACTCGTTTATTAATTGAGCTAAGTTCGAGTAGTCGCAAGCTCAGCTCGATAAGGATCGTGAACATGGAAAAAAAAAAATTAATATTTACTTTTACTAATATATCAAATAAATTTTCATAATTTATTTTAGTTTTTTATTTGTGTTTGATATTTGTGTAAATTTATATATTTAATTGATGAAATTTATTATTAATATAAGTATTCTTGTATATTTTGCTCATAATTTTTTTTTTTATAATAAGTAAATTAATTTAAGTTTAATTTTTTTTTCAAGCGAACTCAAGCTGAGCTTGAGTTTGTCAAATATTTAACATTTAAGCTTGACTTGAACTTGGCTCAAGCTTAAGCTTGATTAATTCTTAATAAACAAGTCTAAACACACAAAAAATTGATTCAACTCAACTCGTTTGTAGCCTTAAGCACAATATCTTTACTTTGAGATATTTTGTAGGGAGAATTACTTAATAGTTGAGCAGAGAAAAAAAAATTACAAATACATGAGGAGTGCAAGTGATTCTATAATGAGATACAAATAAAAAATTGTGAAGGTGCAAGTCTCACTTATACCTCATATTTGTATTTTTTATTTTTTTATTTTCTTACATTACACTTTTAAGTAATTCCATCTATCTTCTAATGTATCCATATAGTGATTGATTCTTCCCATCAAAAAAAAATAAAAAAAATGATTCACTCTATTTGGTTTTGGTTTTCAAAATTTATTTTTCATAAAATTCTACTTTTTTATTTTCTATATTTTTTTGTATTCACTAAATTTTTTTCAATATTTTAAGCAATTTTTTTAACTTTTAGACATGTTGTGAAAAAAAATCTTTAAAAAATTCACTAAATATCAAAAATATAAAAAAAAAATACTAAAATTCAATAAAATTTTTATATTTTAGTATATTTATTAATTTTTTAAAATATTTTTTCACAACTATTTTACTTTTAGATACATTTAAATAAAATACATCTAAAAAAATAAAAAAATTATTTAAAATTTTAAAAATATTCACTAAAAACAAATCAATTTAAAAAAAAAAATTCAAAAAATTAAAACTAAACCAACCAATTGACTCCATAGTTTTTTTTTTTTTTTTTTTTTTTTTTTTTTTTTTTTTTTTTTTTTTTTAACAGGAAAATTCTCCCTCTCATCCGGCAGGTCCAAAGCAGTGTCCCTTATAGAGATCATTAAGGTGTACTGTTAGCCGTTTCGAATGAAGAGATTATAACCTGGGAACTTGCCTCGACCTCCCAAAATAAGTTCCACTTAAGTCAAGACTCACACAGTAAGAAAATATTGAACCCACACCAAGTACTGGACTATACAACTTGACTCCATAGATTTCTTTAACGGTCCTGCTTGGGAGCCCGAAATTTTGGGGCTCGAATGCCCCGAAATTTCCATATAAGGAAATAAAAAAAAAAACAAGGCAAAAAAAAAAAAAGAAAAAAAAAACAAACTTATCCAAAACAGGAAATTTGGGCTATTTGAGCCACAGTTTTTAGGACCACCAATCATTTTCCATGTAATATTATGTGAGGATGACACAACGGTGATGGAGACACGTACACGCAAATATTATTATACGTAATCTACACAGCATGGGTTAAGCTTGTCTTTATAGGGGTGTTTGGGAATAAGGTTTTGTTAATTTTTTTTATATTAAAATAGAAGTAAAAGATAAGATAAATTAAAATAATTAATAAAACAAAATATTGTATGAAATTCATAATTATTTTATTTTTCTCTCACAAATATCATATCTAATTATAAAAAATCAAACTCTCTTTCTAAACACAATTATTTTAACTAGGCTAAAATAGTTAACTTTCCAAACGGACCATAGTCTTCTAAAGGATTGGAGACCAACCAATTGTTTTATTTTATTTTTTGTTTTTATTTTTTAAAGTTCTTTTAATTATTTATAACAAAATAATTTTAAGTATATAGCCACATCATATTTATTTTATATTATATTTTTAAAATTATATTTACTATTTATGTATTACAAAATCAAATTATAAAATCATATTACTAAAATTATCAAACTTATTTATTTTTTTTTATAAATAATTCACATACAAGCATGTTAAAATTGACAAATAATAAAAACAGACTATGGCCCCTTTTGGGAAGTGGGTTATAATCAACTTCCCAGATTATAACTCACTTCCTTTCTCACAAAAAAACTATTTATAAGCAGTTTTTAACCAAAAAATTAATTATAACCATCTTCCCAAAATAGCCCTATATAACATATCCCAACAAAAAATTAAAGCGTTTTATAAACTAATGCAACCATGGCCTAATTGAGTATTGGGACTATTAAAACTTCGCAATTGGTATCGGTAATATAATATATAACAGAACTGCTGCAGACCCCCAGTGGGGATCGCACCCCCAGTGAGGTGGCGCGTCCCCACTGGCTGACAACCCAAAAAAAAAAAAAAGAAAAAAAAAAAAGTTTTTTTCGCCCAATCACGGGCCTCCACCTCACTGGGGGTCGACCCCAGTGGGGGTCCAAACCATTTCTCAATATATAATGTCTCACTTTTATTTGAATAAAAAAAAAGAGTCTCATTTATTAATACAATTATATCGAAGATTATAAGAAAAATGCACACCGTATAAAAAATATTAGAGAATGACTAGCAAGTATTATAGCTAATGGATGTGGTTGTCGAAATTAACTCCATGTTCCCATGTTTTTTTATTTTAATATCTGAAGGTATTTTTAATTGCATAATATAATGAGAATCTCGATTTTGGAGATCTGAGAAATTTTTAAATTTTATCTTGCACCTAAAAACACATTGAAATAGAAAAATGAAAAATTTAGAAACCTTATATGTTGATTTGTTATTATGTACCAATTTTAAGCAGAATATAACAATTCCAATCAAACAATCAAAGACAAATCGACACAACGATTTTACGTGGAAAAACCACAATTGGACACCTCTAACTGTGATTAAAAAACCAAGGGCAACAGCCACAAAACAATCCACTAAGAAGATTTAAAGGAATTACACAAGTATACTCTCAATTACCTAGCGAATCCACGCTTAATTGAACCAACCTCTATGTGTCTCTTCCAACCCTGTCTTCACCTTGGAATTGTCTTTACGATGACCCACTCCAGAATCCACCAAAGCTTCAGGCTCGAATTTTTCAGAATCCATCGAAGAACAACTCTCTCTCTCTCTCTTGTATATAACAAACAAAACCTTTGATGTACTCTCTTTAAACCATGAGTTGAATACTCAATAAAACATCAAAGAAAACTAACAAAATATCCCCAGATATAAAGCTTAAGAACCAAAAAGAAGATCTGGAGGAATTAAATAGTTTTGGGAGAAAACCAACTATTTATAGAAAATTCAAAAGTAATCCTAGTTTTGGAAGAAATCCAATTACTTTTAGAAATCCAAAAGTAATCCTAGTTTTGGAAGAAAATCAATTTCTTAAAGAAATCATTGTCAAACGGAATTGCCAATAATAAAACCTAACAATCTCCCCCTTTAGCAATGCCGTGACAAAACACATCTAACAAATAAAATCCTAATTACCCCAACTCATTACAACCAATAAATACAAACTTCTTTCTCAAGATTAAGATCTGCAAAACAGCTATTAATGCCACAATCTCCAAAACAACTATTAGTGTTACAAGAGTATATGAAAAAGCAATAAACATATGACAAGATTATCTTGAAGCATTTGAAGGAAAACATGAATAGATGCGACTTGGAGATATTAAGAACATGTAGTATGAAAACATGAACAACACCTTTTTGTCACGAATTGATAAGGGAACCTCAATCAACTAAAGCATGATCATAAATCACACAAGCAATGATATGATGATGTAAATATCAGGAGCATGCAAGAATGCAAGCAACATGCAAAACAACTAAAGCCAATCTTCCTTACCAAACAAATCAAAGTGATCATGCGGACAAACTTTTGTAACAATAAACCAAACTCCCCCTCACTAAAAACAACCACACACACTGAAAACAGTGAACAAGAAGAAAAAGACAAAAAGTAATATGGTGGAGCAGATAAGGAATTTCAGATTAGTACCTTAATACACACATGACTATCCAAAAAGCACAATTACTTGAAAACACAATGTGCACAACCTCTAGAAAATTTCTCATAAAAGAAAGTGATGCACTATGTGAAAAGCATAGATCCCATGATAAAAGTGTGTGTGTGACTCTTGGGATTCGACAAACACTAGATTCAAATCCTAGTAGTGATATAAAAGCTGGACCTCCAACAAGAGAATCTAAGCATAACTACGGAAAGTCAAACCACTAGGAATCAAGGGGTATTTGGTGAGTAAAGGCGGAGGCTCCCCCTCAATCAATGAATCCTTTATTTTTTCCTTTTTTTCACATCTTTTTCTTTTCTTTCTTTTGCACATCTTTTTTTTTTTTTTTTTTGTTTCTTTCTTTTGCACATTTTTTTCTTTCTTTTTCACACTCATTGGCGGCTGATACGCTTAAGAATATAGAAACCGAACCAGAGAAGCATGGATATAATAAGGATGGCCTGGTTGGTGACTCTGAGTTAGCCTTTTTCCCATGCCTGGACTACAAAGAATAGAGGGGAAAGCCGTGGAGATGCAAAAAGATGGAAGGTGATTAAGAGACTCAACATCACCCAAGATATGCTAGTATCGGTCAATTCCTCTAGAAAAACAAAAGATACTATGCCAGAAGTCCAAAAAAAATAATCACTAAGGCGGAAGACTCCGATATTTGCTAATCCAAGAGTGTGTACAGAATGAGACATACTAATAAAAAAACACACACTCTAAAATGAGTAATGACCAAAGAAAGCACACACATATTAACATATAATGAATATTCTCATCAATTCTAATATGTACTAAGGACCACTCAAAAATTTCAAGCTTGCAAAACCATACTAAAAAAATCTTTTTTTTTTGGATTTTTATTTTTCTAAACAAAGCAAGACATAAAAAAAAACATGCACACATTTTTTTTTTCATTAAAAAAAAAACACATAGAAACCCAAAAATTAAAACAAATAAACAAATTAACACAAGTCAAGTTTTCTCACCCAAACCGCTTTAGTATGAACAAAGTTGTAAGCATTGTGGTTTTTGGATGATGTCTTGACATTGTGGTTCCCTTTGCTCTCAATGGGAACCTGTCTCGACTTGGTTTCCAACTTCCTATCAATGAAGTGTCTCCTACCCCACGAGATGTTGGAATTTCTTCCATCTCTAAGAGACACTCTCCCATACAACTTATAACAATAAGGGCGAATATGACCATGCATACCACAATGATGACAAATAAAAACAGTGTGTACCTTCTTTTCTTTTACCTTACCAACTCTAGGAAGTTTGAGAAGTCCATCCTTATGTTAAATTTTTTGTTCTCCCTTTCCTTGAGTTCTTGTATCATGAGATGTTTTTGCTCTTTGTTATCACCAAAGCCAATGCCACTCTTGTTAGAACAAATTTGTTGAGACCCAATGATATTGTCCAAAGTCTTTGATCCTCTGTTCCAAAGACCAATGGTTGTCATAGCACATTTGAGTTCTTCCTCTTTCTTGATCATTAGTTCTTCCAAAGCAACTTGAGACATCTCAAGAGATTTAATCTTTTCTTCATATGTTGCATAAATTTGTTGTAGCTCATTCCTCTCTGTCTCACAAGTCAAGAGTTTTGCACAAAGAGCTTGTCGATCATTAGCTATCTTGATGGCATTAATCCTGGTCTCGGAAATCTCCTCCTTAAGTTTGACATTCTCACTTTCACATGCTTTGAGTTTCTTTGTGAGTTTGTCATTTAATTTGAATAAGTTAAGAGACTCCTTATACAACTTTTCATAAGCTTGCTCAAGCACTTCATCATCACTCTCCGAGGATTCGTCAAGTAGGGGTGGTCGAACCATAAAATTTCCCTCACGAATTGAATCCATTATCACAAATCAAACAAGATCTCGTTCTAAAAGAATTTTTTTTAAAAAAAATAGAACGACCTGCTCTGATACCAATTGAAAAATCTAGAAATCCTAGATTTTGATTTGTGATTATGTACCAATTTTAAGCAGAATATAACAATTCCAATCAAACAATCAAAGACAAATCGACACAACGATTTTACGTGGAAAAACCACAATTGGACACCTCCAATTGTGATTAAAAACGGGTACTACTGTAATTATATTCTATTTTTCTGTATAGGCATTGAAGGTTTTGTGAAATAATATATAACCTAATTTTTATGGGTTATATATTTTCTCTACCATATGTGAACAACAAGCATGTTATTGACCGAGTGGATTGGGTGCATGGAGAGTGACTTCTTGGTCAGGAGTTCAATTCCTAGGCAGCGCAAAAGAATATTTTTCTTTGCGTGAACGTGCTAACTTTTGACGACCAACTATAACTTTGGTTACTAAAAGTTACCTTTTGGCTAATATAGATTGGACTTTCCGCGACCAATTATTTGGTCGCCAATGGTCTCTTTTAGCGACCAACTATAACTTTGGTCGTAGAAAACTATCTGTGACGAGGCTTTAGTGACCAACTCGCGACCAACACATTTTGGTCGCGAAAAGATTTTAGCAACCAAATATGGTACTTTTCGCGACCAAAACGTTAGTCGCGGAAAGTGTTTTTTCTTGTAGTGCTTATCCAGGCTGAGGTCTTCCTCCATTCTAGGACCCTTATTCCTTATCTATTCATCTCAGATTTTGGTATTTCCGCAGATAACCTCGGCCTAGCCGAGATCACCTCGGCGTCATGACCAGGACACGTGGCACCTCGGCTGGCACTTCGGTGCCACCTTGGCCATATGTTGTTATGCCAAAAAATATGTCCCCACAACTGCCCCCTAGGTTCTATTACCTCGATATCCTGAGGTGATGGAACCTATAGCATGTCGGCTAGGTTTGCTCAATCATTCGTTACCGAGGTCATCATTTGTCGGTTCCATATGACCAAGACTTGTAGTCTGTTTTCATCAATGCCTTTGAACCGAAGTTCTTTAACTGAGACCGTTCACCAAGCCGAGGTACTTGCTACATTAAATCAAGAACTCCAAGAGTTTTTACACGCGTATGAGCTGTCACGTACAATAACTCAACCGTTTTTGCCATGCGTCTCTTCCCCATTGAACCGTACTTGACACGTGCCATTAATTCGTATCACTCTTGCGTGTGCCGCTTGAGAAGCACCTCATCCTAGGCACACTAATTGCGATTTGCCGCCTTTTCGTGTTTTGACAAAAACACTTCCCTCTCTCTTCGTCTTTTCACTTCACATTTTCTAATTTCTCTCTGTGCTTCAAACTTTCTTTCTCTCTAAACCACCATTGTCATCTTCTCAAAGCATTTTGTAACCGTTTCCGTTTACCTCTTCCAGTGAAGCTTTTGTTGTTTCACTCACTACCACCGTCGGACTCCGGCGAACTCCATACCGGCCTCACATTCTTTGGTAAGTCACTGCTCCTCCTTGTTTCGTTTCTTGACTCACTTCGAACTTTGTTACATTTGCACTTTGTTTTCATGAATGTACTCAGTCTTTACCTGAGTTTTTGAATTTTATCATTCGTCTATTTGAGCATGTTTCTATTTTGCAATCTTGTGTTTTCCTACTCTGTTTTCTGGGTCTACCCATGCACACACATACTTGATGTTCTTGTGAATTACCATTGTCTTCGTTTACATTTTGTTCAATGTTCTTGAATCCCTTCTTGCTTCTGAATTATGCTTTTTACCCTGTTTTCTTGTTGTCTTTTTCAGATTCTTGCCTTCAATTCTTGTTTACATAGTCTTAGGTCTGGGATTAGTTCTAGAACTTACAAACTTTAGAAAAAATTGAAACAAATTCCCCTTTGATCCTCAAAGACTTTTACCCTAGCGCACGTTTAGGTTTTAGCCGAGGTCCTTCAAACCTTAACAAAACAATTCCATTTGAAATCCAATACCTTCCCCATCTAGCTGACATTATGGGCATGTTTAGGTGGAGGGTAGACACCCCGACTAAGTTAGAATACTTTAGGCAGGAGTTTGCCATCCCTGCCGACATTCATCTCAGGTTGGCTGGGGAGAAAGACTCCATCATACCCAAAGACGACTTTATGCCCTTCCCAGTTGTAGCCTTCATAGAGTGTGGACTTAGGTTCCCTCTTGACATCCTTTTCTGAGAAGTCCTTTACTATTATAAACTCAACCCAATGTAATTAGCCATTAACTCTTATAGAGTCATCAACGGTATTATTGCCTTAGCTAGCCGAGAAAATGCTAGGGTAACTCTAGCCAACATCCAGTACTGTTACACCATGTGTGGCCTTAAGTCAGAAAATGCTACAATTATTACCTTAAACCGAGGTCGACAGAGTACAAACTCATCGCCGATCTCCCTGATTCCAACAAGGGTGCCGGAAACGATTATTTCATCGTCTCGGGTAACTGGGAGTTCTCTCCAGAGGATGACCTTCACCTCTACCCTTTAAGCCGTACAATGTTCAGAGAGGGAGATGGTAAGAACCAAGTGTCACTTTTACTTGCTTTCAAGTCTTCTTTGATATATTTGTATGCTCTAATGTCTGTTTGTTTTTTACTTGCAGTCCTTTCTCAACCACCAAAGGGTTTCCGCAAAATATTCTTTCCAAGTAAAGATTTCAAGAAGCTACTGGACTTGCCTGTTAATCAGCGTGAGGTTCCTCTGCTCCTGAACTATATCCCGACGTACAAGTCTACTTTGCCCGATGTCCCGAAGAAGAGCAAGTCCCCTCCTTCTGCTACAACTCCTGCTACAACTTCGTCACCTCTGCCAGATCAGGGTTCAACCTTTGATCTAGCAGAACAGCCATCAACTTCTGCTCCATAACTGATTCCACCTTTTCAACACCAATGCCGACGTCGAGCTCCATTGCTCGCACCAACAGGTAGAACTCGTAGCCGGAGATGCCAAAGTGCCGAGGCGTCTTCTTACGATCCAGCCAATCCTCCCACTACTCTGCTAGCAATTCAATTCGGCACAAAAGTTACAGTTGTCGTGACCTCCGACGAGATGGGACGCAAGAAGGTTGTTACTGAAGACCTCTTAGCCAACATCCCCAATGTTGTCACGGTCCAGTTTTCCCCATCGCAATCCCAGCCAAAGCCAAAGCCAAAGAGGTTGAAGAAAGCCCAAGCAAAAGCAACGGTGACTCAGATTGATTCTGAGGATACCTTGCCGATTTCAAAAATGGCCGAGGTGGGAAAAAGTGCCTCTGCCGCCAAAAAAAGGCCCACAGAGGCTGCTCCCTTCGAATCCACCCGGTCAAAGAAGCCGAGGTCGGGGTCAGCTACAACCTTGGGGTCCCTGAAATCTGATGCCCCCTAGGCCCCTGCAATCATAATCGAGGACAAGCCAGTCAGAGTTGGAGATAGCGCGACTAACATTGAAGTCGGCGTTGCCCTCTCTATTGCCTTGCTCCTTCCCCAAGACCTCGAACGCAACACCGAGGTCAGCGAATATGAGAATTTCGCTTTGATGTTGCAGCACTCTGTACAAGTAAGTCCCTAAAACTTGGTTTTTTTAATTCTCTGTTTTTCCATACTTAGAGAGTTTTATTAACTTTTGTCTTTTTCCATATCTTCTAGGTGATCCAGCATGCCCACTCCTTCGCGATGCAGGCCTTTGACATTAAGAAGGAGTTGATCTGCAAGACCAAGGAGGCTGTTGGTTTGCTCAAGACCATCAATAATGCCGAGGCCAAGATGAAGACATTGATAGATCAGGCCAAGGCAACAAAACAAGCCCAAGACGAGGCTGAAGAAAGGGTAGGGGGCTACTGTGGCTATCGCTGAGGTCCTCAAAGCCGAGAAGAAAGAGGCCGAAGAAAAAACTGCCGAAGCCCAAGCCGAGCTCATCGCTGCCTTGGCCATAAAGGACGCTGAGATCAAAGCGGTGGATGAGAAAGCATACGCCGAGGGGGCAGCTGACGTCCGCGAGGACTATAAAAAACAAGGCAGAGAGGCATGCAACAAGGGGTTCACCCTTGGTTGGATGGCTGCTCTGAAGGAGTTGGCTGTCCTCGAGGACTCTTCTTTGAGGGACGTAGGCTGACTTGTGGTGCCATTCCCACCCACTTCAAGCTAGTTTGAGGCAAAGGCTGGAGAGGAGGAAGAAGAAGAAGAAGAAGAATGAGAGGAGGCCGAAGACGAAAAGGCCGAGGCAGTCGTTGCTGAAGATCCTGCTGGGGCCAAGTCCCCAACTCTGAATGAGCAAGTCCTAGACTTGACTCAGGATGAGGAGGACGAGGTCTCAAAAGGTGCCTCCCCTCAGAAGACAACATCCGAGGTCCCAATCGCCGAGAGGAGCATTGATCATACTCTACAAGAGATCGACGCCGAGCTCGAGGCTGAGAAGTCTGCCGAAAACATTCCCCAGTTGTCTTCTGGCGTCGAGACACAGCTTGCCACCAACGCCGAGTAGTCTTGCCATAAACTCTTTCTTTATACTTAGCAATTTTTTGAACAATGTTTTTCAGTTTTCATATTTGGCCGACGTGCCACTTTTGTAGTTTGAACAAGTAGTCTCTTTGTAGGCCGAAGTGCCCTTTTTTCCTTTTGAATGCAAGTCTTCTTTTTTGACTAAGTGTTTGAATGCTTATCTTTCCTTTACTGTCTTGTATGATTCCATACTTAGAATAATTTGCATATCTTCAGAGTACACCTTAACTATGCAATCTTCTTGGGATAATGTACCTCGGGTATATCTTCTAAATGTTTATCTCGGCCTTGACATAACACTTGAAAATATTTTAAAAAATATTTTCACAAGTGTTTATTTAAAACTTGCCACTTCACTTTTACTTATCAAGACTTCTGTCTTCCATTATCTTTCAAGTCTTGGCAACATAGTAATCTCGGCAAGTACGTAGAGGCTTAACTTCAACTTGTAAACTTAACTTCAACTTGTAAATTTTTCTGAAATTTCAACAAGTGTTTGAGCCAACTCTAGCATGTAAATTGATTTGACAAGCCTTCCCTTGTCAAGCTTTTAAACTTCATTATAATTCTCTAACTCTCTGCCCCCTAATGTGAACTTAAGTTTCACTTATGTTCACATTAAGTGTGTACCAATGATCTTGGCGCCGAGGTCAAATTCAAACAGAGACTGGCCAAGGTTATCAACCTCGGTTTCTCTGTTAATCTAATTGACATGTACTTAATATCATTCAAAGTTTTAATTCTGTCGGCACAACAAATCTAGGTTAATCTAACTTAGTTCAACTCCATTATATGCAAGTATGGTTCAACTCTACCACATAATGAGTCTAAGTTATTCGTCGTGTTTCAATTAGAAACATCGCCAACTTAGTTCAACTCTATTATATACAAGTGTAATTCAACTCTGCCATATAATAAGTCTAAGTTATTTGTCATGTTTCAATCAGAAATATCGCCAACTTAGTTCAACTCTATTATATGCAAGTGTAATTCAACTCTGTCATATAATAAGTCTAAGTTATTCATCATGTTTCAAACAGAAACATCGCCAACTTAGTTCAACTCTATTATATGCAAGTATAATTCAACTCTGCCATATAATAAGTCTAAGTTATTCGTCATGTTTCAATCAGAAACATCGCCATCATTTTACACAAGTTTGAAAAAATTGAGTTAAAATTTTATTATAACTTCGGCTAATAACAAAATACTTTTGAAAAAAAAAAAAAAGGAAATCTAATGATAGAAAAACTTCAGGTTGCAAGTATTCCAGGGTCTTGACAACTCTTTGCCTTCAATGTCTTCAAGCCGATATGCTCCATTGCCCAGGACTGAGATGATTCTATAAGGTCCCTCCCAGCTTGGGCCAAGCTTGCCCTCTCTAGGATCCTTCTTGTTGCCGACGACCTTTCTCAGGACAAGGTCCCCAATTTGAAACTCTTGTGGGTTGACCTTCCTGTTGTAAGCCCTAGCAAGTTGCTGCTGGTATGCCCCTAGCTGAATTGCTGCTTTCTCCCTTCTTTCTTCCAAAAGGTCCAGATCTCGGGCTAAAAATGCATCATTGGTCCCATTCTTTACTCCCTGAGTTCTGATCCCTGGGATGCCGACCTCTAATGGGATTACTGCCTCTGTGCCATAAGCCATGGCAAATGGGGATTCCCCAGTTGATCTTCTCCGCGTAGTCCGATATGCCCAAAGTACATTGGGCAACTCATCCACCCACTTTCCTTTCGCTACTTCCAGCCTCTTCTTAATCCCATCTAGAATAGTTTTGTTGGATGCTTTTGCTTGTCCATTGCTTTGAGAGAAACTTGGAGTGGAATAGTAATTCTTGATTTTGTACTTTGCATAGAAGCTCTTAATTAGCTTATTGTCAAACTGCGTACCATTGTCTATTATTATTGCTCTTGGGATCCCAAACCTGGTGATGATGTTCTTCCATATGAAGTTCTTTATATCAATGTCCCGAATCTTTGCAAGGGGTTCAGCTTCAACCCACTTGGTGAAGTAATTTGTTGCCACTAGCAGGAACTTCCTTTGTCCAGTTGCTTGAGGCAATTGTCCAACAAGATCCATGCCCCATTGGGCAAATGGCCAAGGGCTGGACATTGGGTTCAAATCTGCTGCTGGTTGGTGTATCAACAGTGCAAACCTCTGACACTTCTCACACTTTCTGACATAGGCTTCAGCATCTTTTTGCATATAGGGCCACCTGTATCCCTGAGTGATGGCCTTATGAGCAAGTGACCTGTCCCAGTGTGGCTTCCACATACTCTTTCATGTATCTCATACAAGAAGTCTTCAACTTGTGAAGGATGCACACACCTCAAAAGGGATCTAGTAAAAGACCTTCTGTAGAGATGCCTTTCTGCCGTTAGACTGAATCTTGCCGACTTCAGTCTGATTTTGTGTGCTTTTTTATGATCATCTGGCAGTTTTCCCTCTCTAAGGAATACTATTATTTGATCCATCCAGCTTGGTCCCATCTCCACACTCATTGACTCATGCTCTGTGTTCAATGGTTCTACACTTGGACCTGATAAGTAGTCAACCATTATTGTCCTTGCTTCTCCTGGTTTCATTGCACTAGCTAGGTTGGCCAAGGCATCAGCATGGCTGTTGTCATCTCGGCTAACTTGCTGTAGTTGGCAATTTTGGAACAATGCTATCAGTCTGCCTACCTCCTTTATATAGGCCACCATCTTTTCATCTCGGGCTGCGTATTTGCCTGTTGCCTGGTTGACAATAAGTTGGGAGTCACAGAAGACCATTACCTCGTTAGCTTCCATTGCTGCTGCGAACTTTAATCCTGCAATCAATGCTTCATATTCTGCCTCATTGTTTGAGGCCTTAAACCCCAAATGAATGGATTGCTCCAGCATCTGCCCATCCGGTGATACTAGCACTACTCCTGCCCCCCGCTCATTGTCAGTTTGAACTTCCATAAACAAATAGACGGAAGGAGTCACCGACATAAATACTACAGGGCCTGAGTTTCTCTTCTTTCCTCTGTTCTGTTATCCCCAGCTGGGTTTCTCCTTGTTCACCTGGACATCGTATACCCCGGCTCAACAGAGCCCGATGTATGATGGTGCCTGGTGTGAACTCGGCCACGAAGTTGGCCAAAACTTGAACTTTGATTGCTGTTCTGGGTCTGAATTCCAGGTTATATTGGCCTAACACCACTGCCCATCTGGCTATCCTGTCTGTCAGATCTCCTTATTGCAACAGGGACTTCAAATGATGCTCAGTTAACACCACAATCTTGTGGGCTTAAAAGTAATGATTCAGCTTCTTGGAGGCCATTACTAAAGCCAGTGTCAGCTTCTCCAAGGGTAGATATCTGGTCTCTGCATCTGCTAGGGTTTTACTCACGTAGTAAACTACTCTCTATTCTCCATTTTCTTCCCTGATTACCATTGCACTCACTGCATGCTCTAAAACCACCAAGTATAAGAACAGCTCCTCTTTAGGTACTGGATTTCAGAGAACTGGGGCGGTGGTCAAGTATTTCTTCAAATCGGCCAGGGCGACTTCGCACTCTTCTGTCCATAAGAAGTCTGTGGCTTTCTTCACTAAACTGAAGAAAGGTTTGCACTTGTCAGAGCTTCTGCTTATGAATCTATTTAAGGCTGCAACTCTTCTAGTCAATATCTACACTTGTTTTGCCGACGTTAGGCTCTTCAACTCCAAGATGGCTTTGATTTGATCCGGGCTTGCCTCAATGCCCTTTCTAGTGACCAAGTATCCCAGGAACTTCCCTAACCCAACTCCAAATGCGCACTTCGATGCATTGAGTCGGAGCTGAAATGTTCTTAGGATATCAAAGACTGTCTTTAGGTCGGCCAGGTGATCCTCAGGTTCTTTGGTCTTCATGACCATGTCATCAATGTATACCTCCACTGTTTTTCCTATTAGATGTCTGAACATCTTAGTCACCAATCTTTGGTAAGTTGCTCTTGCATTTTTCAACCCAAAAGGCATTACTCTATAGCAATACAGCACTTTTGGGTGATAAATGCAGTCTTCTCCTCATCTGGTGGGTACATGGCTATCTGATGGTACCCTCTATAAGCGTCCACGAAGCTCATCATTCCATGCTCTGAAGTGGCATCCACCAATTGATCAATCTTGGGCAGTGAGAAACTATCTTTGGGACAAGCCTTGTTTAGGTTGGTGAAGTCCACACAGACCCTCCACTTCCCATTCTTTTTCTTTATAGCAACCGTGTTTGATAACCATGTTGAGTAGTTTACCTCTCGAATGGCTCTGGCCTCCAGAAGTTTATCCACTTCCTCTTCTACTGCCTCAACATGCATCAACGTAGGCCTCCTTACTCGCTGGATGTAGGGCTGCAAATGAACCGAGCTGTTCGTGAACAGGCTCGGCTTGGCTCGGTAAGGGCTCGGCTCGGCTCGGCTCGTTTAGTAAACGAGCCGAGCTCGAGCTCGATTATTGGGCTCGTTTCGTTAACGAGCCGAGCTCGAGCTCACTGTGTTAGCCTCGGCTCGTTTATCTATAATTAAATAATATATAAATACATTATTTATATATTAAATAATATATAAATATATATATAAATAATAATATAAATGCATTTTTTATATATTAAATAATATAAATAATATTTTTATTTAAAATTTATATTTAAATAATATAAATAATATTAAAAAATTTATCGAGCCGAAATGGCGAGAGTTCGACAAAATTAACGAGGCTCGAGCCGAGCCGAGAGTCCGATTCCTTATCCAAGAGGCTCGAGCTCAATAAACGAGCTCGATAGCTTAACGAGCCGAGCTCGAGCCCAGCAAGGCTCGGCTCGACTCGGCTCGTTTGCACCCCTAGCTGGATGACATGTTTAGCCGACCTGTTTACATTCAGTCTATGGCAAGTGACCTCGGGGTCAATGCCAGGCATCTCGTATGGTGTCTAGGCAAACACTTTAAGGTTTGCTCTTAAGAACGCATCTAATTCTTTTTCCTCTTCCTCGGCCAAGGTTGAGCCGAGAAGGAAGAAGCGCTCTTCATCCCCTTGCTGGACCAAGATCTTCTTTAGGGCTTCCTCATTTTTCTCGGCTGGTTCTTTATTGACGTCCTCAAGGACCTCCATGTCCTCATCTTCAATCTCCGTTGCTTCTGCTTCTCGTATATTGCAGGTGGATTTCATTACTGCCATGGAGCAATTCTTTGCTTGCACCTGATCTCCTCTGACCTCCTCAAATCCATGTTCTGTTGGGAACCGCAACAGCTGGTGCAATATTGAGGGAACAACCCTCATTGCATGCAGCCATGGCCTTCCCAGGATAGCATTGTAAGGGGAGGGAGTGTCAATTATTGTGAACTCGGTTTTTACCTTCTTGGTGCCAGCCTGCACCTCCAAACTTACTACCCCCAAGGGCCACGTCGGTATTCCATTAAACCCGACCATTAGACTGTTCCAGATCATCTTGGTGAAGGCCAAGCTCCTTGTAACATCTGACGTACATAATGTCACAAGAGCTGCCTTGGTCGATCAGAATTCACTTTACCTGGCACTCTCCAATCTGGAGGGATATTACCAAGGCATTGTTGTGTGGATGCTGTACCATCTCTAGGTCGTCTTCAGTAAAGGACACCACTGGTCCTTGGCACTCGTCTGCCCTAGGTCTCTTTTGCCGGACCTGATACACATGCTGTAAGTGTTTTACCTTATGAGTTTCCCCACGTATTTCGTTCTCATTGACCTTCGAGTGGATCACATTGATCACTCAAGGTCCGTCTACTGGCGGCTGTGGTGCTGGAGGAGGTGGTGCTGCCGGTGCCTGAGGCAGTCTCGCTTGCTCTTCCCCCTTGTCTTGGTCTCATCTACCAGGTCCCTTAGATGACCTTGTCTTACCAAGTCTTCCAGATGTACCTTTAGGGCTTTGCACCCTTGAGTTAAATGCCCATCCTCATTGTGGCAGGCATAGTGTTTCCCTAGACTTCTTCCTATAAATTCACCAGGAAGCTTCTCTGGTGCTCTATAATAGGGCTGATTTTGGATTCTTTCCAAGACTTTGTAAACCGAAATCCGGAATACGGTGGTAACTGCCTGTGCAGTCCTCAGTCCTGTCTCTTGTTTATTGTATCCACCATTACCTCGGCCTTGCTTCGGCGAGCTGTTTCTCTTTTCTTGTTTTGACGCTTTTGTCCCCGACGTGTCCTCCTCGGCCCTGGCATACTTTTCTATCCTGGCCATAAGTTCCTCCATACTTTTTGGTAATGTCTTTGCCAGTGATTTTTGAAGTAAATAATCATCATTCAGGCCGTTCTTAAAAGACACGACCGCTACCTCTTGGTTACATCCTGGTATTCGATTGAACACCTCATAATACCTTTTGGCATAGGCCCTAAGGCTTTCATCTTCTCCAATTCTCAGAGCCATCAGGAAGTCTACCCTTAACGGCTGTAGTTCGTTTGTCACAAACCTAGCCACAAACATCTCGGCTAGGCCTTCCTAGCTTTTCACAGTTCTTTTCGGTAACTTGTGAAACCAATCTGATGCAATTTCCCCAAAGGATGAGGGAAACACCTTACAGAGCAATGGCTCATTCCTGGTGTATAGTGCTATTGAGTTCAGGTACAAGCCGACGTGAAAGTTAGGGCCTGACTTACCATCGTACATCTGAAATCTCAGCATGTGGAACCTTTTCGGGGCCTCAAACTTGTCCAACTCCACCGAGAACGGCGTTCTTGGCTTGATCGAAGAGGTTACCTCGGTATCTTGTCGCTTTCTCTGGAGGTAATCCCTCAGATCCTCCTTGGTCCGTCCAGGAGCTCGACTATCAACGGATTTCAGCCTTTTTGGTGCGCTACTCGCGGTGTCGTTATGGGTCCTCTTGGATCGACCTCCATTGGTCGTGTTGAAACAAAGTTCCTTCCCTTGAACATGCCGATGTTCTTTGGGATCAGCTTCTTTGGTACGATGTGTCCTTCTAGAATCTCCCTTCATTAACTTTCCACGCCCGACCTCCCTTGAAGGCCGGTAAGAGTGTTCCTTGGTCCTAGTGTGCTGGGGGGACTGGAGGAATTGTTTTCTGCCCTCCTTTCTGGGCATCTTTTTTGGCTGCTGGAATCGGCGTATCTTATAATGGAAACGGTGGCTACATGACGTTCTATATCATGAAATTGACGACCGATTGCAGGTCTGCCAATTTGTTCTCCATTCCCATCATCTCGCCGTCCCTCTGCGGGCATCTATCTTTCCATACCTGGAGGTCATCCTCATTATAGTATCCGCCTCGGTCTGATTTCTTTGGTACATCGCCCTCCTGGTTGACGTCTTTCTCTCCGGGATTCTGATCCCGAGTTTATTCGTTGCAGTTATCCTCCTCCACGTTAGGGTCAATGTGCTTACCACTCCTAGTAGGGATGTCGTCCCCAACTTTTTCTTTCTGTCCGTCGTTGGCCATTTATTCTCCTTTCTTTCCCACAGACGGCGCCAAATTGTGTGTTTTGTTTTCTCACCACACTGTCAAACAGGTACTCAGCTGGAGAACACCGGCAGAATAGATTGCGCTCGAACGACCTGTTACAGAAAGAAAAGACTCTGGCGGTGGTTCTTCTACCCAGGGGCACTCCGACGATCAAGTCAGTACTCAGTTATCTCTCAAAGATAATAATTAGTGCTTCACTCACTAGCCAGAATACAAAAAATGTACATTTGATCCATGAGGGTGCCTTACTTTTATTGTCTGCACTAACCTGATTCTTGTAGAAGCCCAGCTCTTCTTTGACTCTGGCTCAATGCTTATCCTGGACTCTCTAATAGATAAAGATAAACTCCCTAAGAGTTCTATCCTTATCCAAGCTGAGGTCCTCCCCTATTCTAGGACTCTTATTCCTTATCCGTTCATCTCGGATTCCAGTATCTCCGTAGATAACCTTGGCCTAGCCGAGATCACCTCAGCGCCATGACTAGGACACGTGGCACCTCGGCTGGCACTTTGGTGCCACCTTGGCCACGTGTTGTTATGCCAAAAAATATGTCCCCACAGGTAGATAGCATTTTTTTTTATAATTTAATCTCTAATCATAAAAAACGAAAATAAAAAAAAATAAAAAAGGGGCCATAAGTTCATATATATACAAACAACCATGGAATACACAACAAACGTTCACAACTTCTTCACAAAAAACCATATAAATAAACTACATATTTATTTATTGACCTATTTCAAATAGGAGAGCTTCACTGCTATCACAATTGACTGATTTAATAGTACTTGGTATTTTGTTACAGGAGCTGAACATTTTCCGTTCATATTACATAGTAAATTTCAATCTAAAAATAATATAAAAAAAAGTCACATATTAGACAAAACTTATAGATGAGAGTTGAGACCTCTCATTTTGTGCCTTTCTTATGCCTAGCCACGATATTTTACAGTAGATGGACGACTATTATAGCACTATATATATTGTAAAAATCAATCAAAAAATAAAACACATAATGTATATGAATATATAGGATTTTTTAATATGAATTTCACTAAGAAATCTCATAAAATCTTATCTATTTATATGTAATTTGTGCTTGATTGAGTGATCTATAACGGGGCTGATTTGAGATATGTGATTAGTTATGGGAAAAAAGATTGAGAGTTCTAAAAGAAGAGCTCTAGAGAGCTCTAATGGTTTGTGGGCCTCATAATGATCTGATGTTTGTGTCTTTTTGTTATTGTTTTTTTTTTTTTTTTTTTCATTACCAAGTCATTAGGATTCTGTTTAGAGCTCCTAAATTAGAAGGATGTATCATTTCTGTTAGTTGTGGTGGATAAAAGACCTTGTGAGAGTTAAATCACCATCTGATGAAGGAGTCCGGATCCCCTCCTTGCATATCCTCCTTGATCTCCTCCTTGCAACGACTGAGATCAGCCGTTGACATCCAATGGCCATAAAAAAAAAAAAAAAATTTAAATTGAAAATTCATTTTATTCCCGCCCGTTGCTATAGTTATACATTCAAGCACAATACATTCAAGCACAATCACTCTCACTTTCACTCAGCCTCGCACTCACCCATCCTCCTCCACCGAACCCACCCTCATCGGCGACCAGTCTCCCAGACGGCACCAGTGACCAGTCCCGATGGCGACCCAGACGGCGGCCCACTCCAGCCCTGATATTCTCTGCTTCGTGAACCATAGCTCCACCGCGACCATCACCATCGGCTGAGCGAAGAAATTTCTTGATGAAAACGTGGGTTTTGAGGCCATAAAGGAACCAGGTTTGTCTTTGAAACTCTGAAATTAAGAAGTTAGGGTTGTGTGATTGAGATTGAGAAAATAGATTTGAAATTTCAAAATTGGGGCTTTGATTTGGGATTCGAACAGGAAAAAATTAGGGCTTTCAGAGTGGGTGTGATTTTGTGTGTTTTGAATGAATTAGTTTGACAAATTGATTAATTTTCTACTTGATTTTGTAAAGAATTGTTGTAGAGTTCTTGTGAAATTATATCCATGACACTAGTTTGAACTTAAGTTTTCAAATTAATACCTCTATTTGGCCAACACTTGTTGAGCAATCAAACTGCAAGATGAAAACTGTCATTAGAATTGAGTTCAGAAAAACAACTATAACTCAAGCAGATGTTATGCACTAGTGGAAACACATAAATTAAAAATTGCTGTCCTCAAATCAAAACTTGCAGTAAATTTTGGCTGCTGACAAAACTGAAAATACTAAAATAGGTACAGCAAGGTTACTCTTCTCTTGTACTGTTGAGCAGTTCTTTCTCAGCAGCCAAACAAAAGAAAATCTTAAAAATTTCATTACATTCTGTCTTTGAAAAACTAATATTACAGTTGTACATAACTACCTAATTATCTACTTTGGGTAGAATAAATGATAAAATCCTAGTAAGTTACAAATCAAATGAAAGTGAGTTAAGAACTAGGTGTTTCATTGGCTTCAATGAAAGTGAGTTAAGAAACAATGAGTTAAGTCAATCCTTGACAGATGTTACAATTCTACAAGAATAAGAAAAAGAAAAAATTTCAGTCACTCTCAAATAGAAGCAGGTCCTGACAACCTAGCAAGTCCTAACATTGTTCCACATTGTAGTTGTTCCACATTGTTCCAATTAATCTAGCAAGTCTTGACATTTTACCCAAATATAAAATCTTATTATTTGTTCAAGTCCTGACAACCTCAATAATATACATCTTCACTGAGAAATAAACTCACTCAACATGCAAGCAATAGTGCTTAGCATTTCTTTCTTGGTTTTGTAGTACAAATGCTATGTTTGTTCAGTTTGGCTCAAACATGGCAGGTTGAACAAATAGATGTTTTCAGTGAAGATGTTTTCAATTTGGCTCAAATTCAAATAGCCTTCACACTCTGTCCCTCTCCTCTATAGAACTGCCATTTAAAAAATTTCTCATGTATGCAGATTTAAAAAATGACTTCTTCTTCTAATAATAGCAACATAAGATTACAACTGAGGCTATGCAATTGTGGAAGAACCGCTGCCATATTTATTGTAAGAACACACACAAAAAAAAAAAAAAAAAACATTAATAAAACACAGCAGCAAAGGGGCACATAATGTACAACAAATGTAATATCAATTGCCAAAGTTAATGAAATAACC
Source organism: Camellia lanceoleosa (assembly GCA_025200525.1). Classification (NCBI taxonomy): domain Eukaryota; kingdom Viridiplantae; phylum Streptophyta; class Magnoliopsida; order Ericales; family Theaceae; genus Camellia; species Camellia lanceoleosa. The sequence continues at coordinate 6,223,811 of CM045772.1, forward strand.
TGACTATACATTGGACTATTTGATTGTTCAGAATGTCGAAATCCAATTTCATATCCAGATGAACCTTCGCCTACTGACTGGAATGTTGGTTGAGGCATTGGATTTGGCACATAATAGCGCTGAGGCATTGGATTTGGCACACAATTTGGCACTACATACATATTTTGTAAATTGTTTGCCTACAACAAGGACAACATTATATTATGGTTGACAATAAGTCATAGAGTGTTATATTATATCGACAACAAAATAATAAAACTTGAAACTAACACTCACATGATATGTGGGATACATGAATGAAGGAGGAACATGTTGATGACCACCCATTGTAACAGATGGATTAAGAGGATAAAGAGGAGGAACATGTTGATGACTATAGACATCTCCTCCAATAGATAATGGTGAAGGTCTAACTGTTGGACCTACAATAGATTGTGAAGTAGCCAAGGTATTAGCACGGGCTTTTTTTCTCGAGTTTGCTACCAACGCCGCTTCGAATCCACCTTTTACTCTCCTTTTGCCCTTAGTAGTTGCCACATTTTTCTTCAAGCCTCTTGGTTGCACAACATGATTGTCATCTTCGCAATCCACTTCAACGCTTTGAGTTTCATCCTCATTATGTACTTCATTTTCAACCGCAAAATGAGCACTTAACTTGCATTCAACATTTCCATCTAACGTAGTGAGTTGTACAATTGCCAAATCATAGGTTTTTTCAGTTTCAGCAGCTCTACATGCTATTGCTCTAAAAGCGGTCATCAATGTTTTATACCGCGAGGCTTGTTGGAATTTTACATCAACTTGAATGTCATTCCCCGTAAGGTCCTTCACAGTTTCAGCTCTTGCTTGTTTGGTCCACCTCTTTGCAATGTATTGTGAATGAACCTCTTTCATCTTCAATATGTCTCTTATAACTTTCGAAGAGTGAGACCACAAAATTCCTTCCCTTTCATACTTTGTACAACTACGACCCAAAGAGCCATCCCTTTCCATCTTCACTTTCCTTGCATGTTTCCTACCAACATCAACAACTGTGAAAATGGTACAAGTCTCGCCATATTCAATTGCTTCTATGTCCGATTCAATGGATCGAAAGTACTCATTTTGGAATTCCTCAAAAATCTTTTTTGTGTACACATTACCCATTTGAATTAACATTCTTATTGTTGCTTTCACCTTTGGCAACCTTTGGCACAAAGCATATCCTGCTTTTAACTCCTTGTATCGCTTCTCATAAAGTACCCTTTCGAAATGCATGAAAAATTCATTTAAATTAAAATCCGAACAAAAGTAATCCTTCAAAAAAGCATTAAAAGATTCACTAAGTTGTGTGGTACTCATTCCCGCAGCCCATGTTGATCTAACATATGGCCAACCCCATTTTTCTTTCACTGCAAAAGTCAATTTCAACCAATTGTTATCATGCGCATCATATTTCTCAAGCATTTCAGCCCACTTTAGCTTCCATTGATTTTCATCTTCAATGTCAAACAGGAATTTATTTAATACACCCTTTACCCTCTTATCTTGGAGCAAACAATTAACATGTTTTAATGCATTTTGCATCAAATGCCAGGTACAAAATCGGTGACTCGTGTCAGGCATAACAAAGGGTATGGCTTTAGCCATTGCAGCATCTTGATTCGTGAACAAAGTTTTTGGTGCCTTTCTTGACATAGCCTCCAGAAAATTTTGAAACAACCATACAAATGATTCGGCGGTCTCATCATACAACAAGGCTGCACCAAATATAACTGTTTCCCTATGATGGTTGAATCCCACAAAAGATGCAAAGGGTCTATGTTCTTTGTTTAACTTGTAAGTCGTATCAAATGTGACAACATCACCAAATTGGGCATAATCCATGATCATTTGTGCATCGGCCCAAAACATATTCGTTATTTGCTCCTCATTATCTAACTAAAACAAATAAAAAAAGGAAGGATTCTGCAAAGATTTTTCTTTAAAGTATTCCAACACATTGCCTACTTTCCCATATGTTAAACTTTGTTGTCTTTTGGTTCTCAAATAATTTTTTTGATTTAATTTCGTAAACCCAAGACATTGCCCCCCACCAGCTTCCTTGCCCATGAGTTCAAAAGACTGGCCTAAACAAAGACCAGATTGTGCCGCCAAATCTAACTCAATTGCTTGGGTAGCCGATATCTTTCTTTGTGACGGCAACATGTGGGCACACTCGGGGTGATACAAGATCGTGGTTGCGTTTTTCTTTGAAATTAGTCACAACAAATTTCTCAATACCCTCATTTAATTTCACATAAAGGCGAGCCTCACAACCAGTCCTAGTTTTAGCTCTAGGTTTTTTTGCCAATGGGTCTTGCTTGTCAACCTTCCGAAATCCCCCCTTGTTGCAAACCAAAAGTCTACAAATAAGTTGGTTAGTGAACTTGTCCTTTCTACAATAATCCCTTCTTATGCTAAACCCCATTCTTCCTCCATATATATTATAAAAATCATACGCACATTGTTCAGAATCAAATGTCATTCCATGTTTTGGCTTCCAAGCACAATCATTCTCAGGTTCCATATCCATATCAAAATGCAACTGAAAACCATAAAAATAAAATGTTAGATACATAAATAAAGACAAAAAAAACACAATATCTGCACTATGATCAAAGAACTCAATGTCACACTTGGATAAAGAAACAAGAAATGAGAACTAAGGAGTGAGACCCAATTGGGTCACTACACAGGGTTTGGCAAGCCTATTGTAGCTCAACGGATAGGAAATAACATTAACATACAAATTGTGAACTTTAAGAGCCTGATCATCAATTATAACAAGTGAATTTTTTCTCTCTCTATATGTTCACATCAAGCAATGGTGCATCTAATTGCCCTATACAACACTGTCAATTTATATTTCACCTTTCGGCACACAAAACTGCCACATTAAGCATGTTTTCACCAAACAATGTCACTGATTCCAATAGTAACAAGCTACACTTGAACAAAGTGTCAAATAGTAAGTGCTTGTCATAAATTAACAATCAAGAGCAAGACAAGAAAGTACCACACACTAAATTTGCAAGCTTAATGCACAACTACAGATACATTTATATACAGACATGTAGACAGAGACATTAAGTGTAATAATCCTGTTCCGTATTAAGCTAATTGGTCCTTATTATGAATGTGATTATGTGTTTGATATGATTCTGTGTGCCATTTATGTGAAAATATGTGGTTTTGAATTTCTATCTGTTCACTGTAGGAATATCTGTTTGATTATCTGCTTTGGAATTTAAATTGAAGGCCTCATCGGCCACAAAATCCAAAATTGACTACGCCATTGTGATTAGTGTAATTTTTAGAGCATACAGTGAAGTTTAATTGAAAATTGATTTGGATCGAATTAAATAGATTGAATTGATGAAATAGTGCTTAGTTAATTAGTATTTAAATAATGTGTTTGAGTAGAAGCTTATAAATGGGCCACTTTCACTCAATTTCTCTCTTTTCTTATATTTGGCTGATATTAACTCTAAGAAAAGAGAGAGAGGGTCGTCTAGAGAGGGAGAAAGAAGGAGAATTGTGTGTTTGGCTCAAGTTTGTGAAATTGGAAGGTTGAACTCAATAATTAACCATAGATTAGGAAGATTGAGCTTCTAGGTGAGTAATCAACCCTAATTCATGAGTTGAACTTGTGATTTTGTGAATTCTAGTGATTTGGCAGTTCATGGCAAAGATGTAGTTGAAAATGAAGCTAGAATGTACATGCATGCATAGAATTACCATAAATAAGCAAGGATTGTATAATCTATCATGTAGTTTGTTAATCATGAAAATTGAGTTGCAGGATCATACATGCAAGGATGATTTGGATAAATTTCATATGTTTAAGCATCACTTGACCTATTTGAAATGGAATTGGAGTTAAAAGATTGCATGCATGTGTGATTATTGAAGATATGGAGCTCATATGAGGTTTGAAAGCATGAACCATGATTGTATAAAAATGTTGATTGATTTTGAAGAATTGAACCATGATTTGGAGTAATTGGCCTTATATTGGTTATGTACTCATGATATATATATGTATTTGCATGTTTGGGAACCAAAATTATGAGTTTTGAACCTTTAGAGGTCGAATTTGAACTTGAAGAACAGTTCTGGAATTTCCAGAATTTGGGATGTCTGCTCGAGCAAGGAAGGTGCTGCTTGAGCGGGAAATGCGAGCTCCTAGTATTTTTTGCAGACATGATGTCCGCTTGAGCGGGGGAAGTTCACGCTCGAGCGGGGAGCTATGTGGGATGGCCTTCAGTTCAAGCGTCCGAGTTCACGCTCAAGCATAGAAACGAGGCAACCAGCACTTTTGCAGACCTAAAGGGTCCGCTCGAGCGGGGGACCCCTATTTCTGAAATTTTTAAAATGCATTCTGTGCTTCGTTTTTCGTTCTCCTACACTTTTAAGTACTCTTAGGCATGCATTAAGCTTTATAAATGAGTTAAAAGGATAAGAATGAAGCCTAAAGAGGAATATATGAATTAAGAACGGATTGATTTGTTTGTGACCCATTGTGTTCATGAAATGTGTAGGGTCGAGCTCCAGGGCAAATCATCCAACCGATCATTGTGAGTAATATCTTAACAAAGATATCTGAAATATGCCATTTGTCCAATTGCTCATCTTCCTATAAGTCTGTTAAATTGAATTGTGGACAAATGTTTGATACGAATGAATGAATGGGCCAAAGGCCAGTCTGATACGAATGAATGAATGAGCCAAAGGCCAGTTTGACATGAATGAAAGTCTGAATGGGCCACAGGCTAGTTTGACATGAATGAAAGTCTGAATAGGCCAAAGGCCAGTTTAACATGAATGAATGAATGGGCCAAAGGCCAGTCTGATACGAATGAATGAATGGGCCAAAGGCCAGTCTGACATGAAAGAATGAATGGGCCGAAGGCTAGTTTGACATAGACGATAGAATGAATGGGCCAAAGGCCAGTTTGACATGAATGAAAGAATGAATGGGCCAAAGGCCAGTTTGACATGAATGAAAGAATGGATGGGCTAGAGGCCGTAGGACACAAATGATTGGGCCAAAGGCTGTCGGACAAGAACGAATTGGGCCCAAGGCCGTTTGGTGCATATTGTTCTAAATACTGTTTGTGTATCTTCTCTATTTGATATTATTCACTGGGCTTTCGCTCACTCTCATTCATATGTTTGTAGGTGAGCCAAAAGAGGTCCAAACCCAGCCTCAGTGAAGTTTGGGAGGAACAACCAAGTTTTGAAGAGTCAGCCCTTACGTTTCACGCACGAGACTCGTCTTCGCCCTTTTGTTATCTTGTTTTATTTTGTTATGTTGGCGGGGACTTTGGATACGTCTGTATATAGTTTTGATTAGCTAATCTAGGCTTGAATGATCCTGTCTGTACAGAACCTTATATTACTGTATTTTCTGATGTGAGTTATTAATATGTATATGTATGGTTTGTTATGATGTGCCATATAAGCACAGCTCTATGGACACAGTTTTAAATTTTGCTTCCGTTTGGCCCCTTTAGTCTGATGAGTTATGTCTGGTTTGGTTTGAGGCCGGAGGTAATCTTTTGATTACTGGCCGGTTATGTCCTTAACCCATAGGGGCGGGTTCGGGCCATGACATTAAGTCTTAGAAGACCCATCCCACTGCAGACAAAAACTAGAAAAATCTTAAAGCACATGAAAACTTGAATTCTTGAAAGTTCAAAAGAAAAGGGAGTGAAATCAATGTTTGTTCATCATGTAGTCTTCAATTAAAGACTAATTTCAGAGAGATAAACTTAAAGACTAATTTCAGTTTAATGAAATTCCAAACACACAAAATGCAGTTCAGAGAGATAAACTTATTCTGTCTGCCCTCATACAGTTTGATGAACCTTATACATTTTGGTGTCGAATTACAGAGATAGAGACAATGAACACTAACCTTTGGTTTGCAAAGTGAGGGCAGACAGAATGAGGGCAAAGCAATAAAATTAAATGGGTCACCATTGTTGGATCTGCAACGGCGTCGAGAGGATCTGCCGGTGCGACGAGTTCGGTGAGGTGGAGGAGAAAAGCGTGACGGCTCTGGTTTCCTAAGTAGACAGAATCTGTAATGGCGTCGAGACTAGGTCATTGTCGTTGGATCTGCAACGGCGTCGAGAGTGGGTCGCCCCCGGTATTGGGTCGCCGGTGAGGGTGGGTTCGACGGAGAAGAAGGACCAAAATCTGTTTTGTTTTGGGCGGGAATAAAATGAAATTTCAATTTAAAAAATATATATATATATATATTTTTATGGCTGTTGGATGTGGAACGGCTGATCTCAGCCGTTGCAAGGAAGAGATCAAGGAGGATATGCAAGGAGGGGATCTGGACTCCTAATGAAGAGTCTGTGATGTAATAACGAACACCGGAAGTATGCAGTGGACTGCGATAAAGTGTTGAATTAACTAGCCAATCATTGCGTTCCATTTGTGCATTGCTTGGTATAGTAGCCACCACCGTAGATCCATCGGTCAGAAATGAATGTTGATGACATGATCTCACAATGCTCTCATGATGACTGGAATATTGCTCCTCCACCTCACCTATACATATAATAGTCGTTTGCCAGATAAGTATCCACAAGACAAATTTAGGTTCAAGTCTTCAAACCAATGAGATAAAAGATTAAAACGAAATTTGGATAAAAATTAAAGAGTGAAAAGTATAATTTATCCTAATTTGATTCCCCCCCCCCTTTTTATCCCTCAATCATAATTTATTCTTATAATCCAATAAAATCAACTAATCCAATAATCAAAATTAGACTTTATAATATGCCCACAAACTCAAATAATAACTCCACTACACTAAAAAAATAAATTCCCAATTAAGTAATTAATTATATGAAGTTTTAAAGAGAGAACAGAGTAGAGCTTACCTTGGGTTAATAGTGGAATCTCATTCAAAAACCCATCAAATTCTTTCAAAGAATTCCAATTCAGATATGTATCTCTCACCAAACTCTCAATATAAACCTGAGAACATATTTTCAAAACCATCCACATATATTAACAAACTTAATATTAAAAAAATAAATATTCATTATAATGAGAGAGAGAGAGAGAGAGAGAGAGAGAGAGAGAGAGAGAGAAAAAGCTCATACCCTGTTCATTGTAGGAATGGAATCTCGAGTAGGGTATGTTTGGCCATTAATCTCAGCCTTAACAACTTGACATATTGGATTCAAGATGATGGTGTGGTTGGCTCCACGAGATAGATACAATTTGTTCCCTATAAGACAAGTTCTTGCATGCTTCATAGGTACTTTCCACATTTTCTCTGACATCCCAAGTCCTAGTATTTGTTTGGATGAATAAAAAGTTTTATTTTAAGCAATTAATACAATTCTTACTTATATCTAGACATATCAAACTAAAATTTGAGTAAAAAGACATCAAAATTGGCTTCACTCCTTTGCTCAAATTTATGTCAATTGAGTTTTATTTAAATTTTTACTCAAATCAATGTGTCTAATCTTGAAGAGGGTCATTTACAACTCTGCACCAAGCATAAGCAAAACAAGCAGAAGACCACTAGCCCATGGGCGATGCTTGGGCCTAGTAACGCTACGAGATTAGAACGTCAAGCCCAAGCACGAGTTTGGGCCAAGCTAGTGTTCAATGGCCCAAACCTTTACTTGAACAAGAGAAGACCCACCAAGGGACCAAACATGGAGACCAAGTGTGATCTTAAGCCCAACGGACTGAGTGGCCTGGACAACGCGGCCCAAGTACGAACCTGGGCCAAGCGTAGCTAAGGAGGATGACCAACTTGAATCAGGGCGCGGAACCAACCGTAAGAGCGTCTGGTACGAACCAATTGTGCAAATTAACTCGTATTCAATACACGGAAGGAGTGCTTGATCTGCCGTGAATAATGGAATTGCTTAACAGATTCTTTGCTCTTCCAATTGAGGAGCAACTTAGCATTTCGGCTGAATGCTAGGCGGCGAAGAGAGAAACTTGGTAAACAAGTCAAACGATCCTTATAAAAGGTAACCTCACTCTCCTTGAGGAGGGATCGACCTCTTCACACTCTAAACTTACTCGTCTATTCTACCTTGACCAGACCAAATTTCGGTACTAACTTGACCATTGGAGGGATTTCTGACCAATCCCTGGTTAGGTAGCCTAACCGTTTGTTCCTTGTGTAGGCCTTCACCCATTGGTGCACCAGGGTTTGTCCACAAAGTTCCATATCACTATATTGCGAAAATCAGTCCGCACATTTTGGTGCTGTCTGTGGGAATCGTTCTCTGATTGCTTTGTGACGAACTCCACCGATGGGTATTGAAAGAACCTCGCAACCTGGGATTAGAGAGAAGACTCCAGGAATGGAGAGAACCAAGGACAAGGGTTTGGCCTTGCCTATTGGGAACGACGACCTGATGGACTACGACAGTCTGACCTTCGATATGGCGGAGCGACGTCATGCCGCCACCTATCAGTCATCTCAACGACTGTTTGTTGAGAAAGACCACCGTGATCATGTCATTGACTCAATGAGTCTGGAGATTGAGGAGCTACGTGCTCAACTGAGGAAGCAAATGAAGTCCAGAGGGGGACCGTCGCAGTAATGGAGGCACACTCCTCCGTTGCCCCTACGATGAGAATGGTCCAACTACGGTCCTGCTCATGGTGAGCGTAGTCAGTTGATTCTAGTACGCAGTGAAGGAGCCAGCAGTAGGACAGAGAATTCCCGAGAAGACTCTCACAAGAGACAAAAGTCCGTCAGTCATTATTCAGCAATCTCTCCTTCTCCGCGCCGTCGTGACGAGTGACACGTGACTTGAGGACATGGTTGAACGACAACCGAGGGGATGACCAACGGTCGAACAAAGTAGCAGAGCAACGATTAGAAAGGGAGACGGAGCATCTAGATCGGTCCATTCATCAGATAGAGCATCGTGCTCTAGAATGACTAGTCTCTTCACTCCTTTGCCCTGAGATTGAAGCCATGGAAGCTCCTCATAAGTATAGTCCATCGAAATTCATTCTTTATGATGGGAAGTCAGACCCCCTAACCTACATCAGCCACTACCGCCAAATGATGCCACTTTGGAATCAGAACGATGGGTTCATGTGCAAGGTTTTTGCCTCTAGCCTTGGTGAGCATGGCCTCCGGTGGTATGATAAGCTTCCTCCTCAATCAATCTATGATTGGGCTCAGCTCTTCGAGGCCTTCCTCAAACGGTTTGCTTCTAATAGCCGAATCCCAAAGGGATTAGACACCTTGTTCAATACTCAGAAGAATAAAAATAGTCTTTGCGTGAATACGCTTGGTGGTATTGGGAGGCATATGGCGATTTGGAAGAAGATGTTTGTAGTGAGCTGTTGGCAGCTCTATATTTCAAACAAGGCCTCCTCCCTTCACATAAGCTCAGGCAGTCGTTGATGAAATGACCCGCCTCTGACTTGAAAGAGATGATGGCCAGAATAGGAGAGTGAGCCCGTGTGGAAGATGACACAGCCTCTGTAGAAGTGTCAGTTGCAGATGAGGGAGTTAAGGCCTCCTGGCAACATAAGGCCGAGCAGCCTAGGAGGGAGGACCAAAGAAGGAGGTATGGCCAAAATAAGCAACCGATCATAGAAACCGAAGAAGAAAGGAGTAGATCCTACGATGCCATAATCACTGTGTTCACGGAGCTGATCTATAGGCTCTTGGAAAAAATCAAGAGAGAACCCTACTTTGTTTGGCCTCCTAAGATGATGGAGAACCCTGCTCAGCACAATCAGGAGTGGCGGTGCACCTACCATCGCGAGAAAGGGCATAAGACGCAGAACTACATAGACCTTAAGAGGCATTTTGAAGACTTGGTCACTGTGGGCCACCTTCAGCAATGGATTGATGTGGAGAAGACAATGACAAAACAGGGGTAACCCTTAGCCCCTCTACCAGAGGACCAAGCCCCAAGGCTAGTGATCAACGTCATCCATGGGATGACTGACCCCCAAAGGGAGAATGCCCTTCGTAGCGAGATTCAGAGAGCCACGCACTTGCAACAAGTCATGTCAGTAGGACCATTGCTCAAGAAGTCCAGTTTGGAAGCAAAGCCCTCTCAGTTCGACATTGTGTTCTCTGAGAAGGATTTGGAAGGGATCTAACATCCTCACACTAATGCCCTGATTGTCACCATTAGTGTGGCGAGCAAATTTGATGTGAACCGGGTCTTAATTGATCAAGGGAGCACCACTGACATTATGTACTATGACCTTTTCAAAAAGCTGGGTCTTGATGAGCAACACTTAATCCTCGCAATCTCCCATCTGGTTGGCTTTAATGGTCAGATAGAGTGGTTGCTCGGCTGGATCACCTTGTCCATCACAGCAAAGTTCAAAGTGGTCCCTGTCGACTTCTTGGTGATCAACACTTCATCTTCTTACAATGCAATCCTCGGTCGACCTTGGATTCATACAATGGAGGCGGTGCCATCCACTTACCACTAGGTAGTCTGTTTCCTAACAAAGAATAGGGTGGAGGAGATTAGGGGTGACCGAGTAGCGACAAAGAGCTGCTTCATTGCTGCCATGAAGTCTAAACAAGCATGCAAGGAAGTCCTCATGGTCGAACTGTCTGATTAGCCTGTACTAGAAGACATTGGTAGAGTACCAATAGAGAAGATGGTAGAAGACCTCGAAACGATCTTGGTGGACGGAGGAGATCCAGACAAGTTCTTTTTGCTCGGCACTTCGCTTTTCGCCAAAGAGAAGGAGCAGTTGCTAGCTCTCCTCCGCAAGAATATTGAAGTATTTGCCTAGCTTACTTACGAGACTCCTGGGTTGGACCCATCCTTTACATGTCACCAACTCAATGTCCAACCAACAACTCGGTCCGTAGTCCAAAAGAGCCGACGATCATCCACAAAACACACGGAAGTGGTCATCTAAGAGATAAACAAGCTTGATGGCAAGGGTCATACATGAGGTACAATATCCGAAATGGTTGTCTAACACCGTTGTGGTGAAGAAAAAGAACGGAAAATGGAGGGTGTGTGTCGACTTCACCAGCCTCAACAAAGCTTGTCCTAAGGACAACTTTCCTCTTCCACGGATAGACCAAATGGTGGATGCAACTGCCAGACATGAACGGATGAGCTTCCTGGATGCCTACAGTGGCTATCATCAAATCCCCCTGTTTGGCCCTGACCAGGAGAAAACATCATTCATTAGCCCAAGGGGCACCTATTACTACAAAGTGATGCCCTTCGGCCTGAAGAATGCTGGTGCGACCTATCAACGGATGGTCACTAAAATGTTCAAGGACCAACTAGGCAAGACTATGGAGGCCTATATAGATGACATGGTGGTCAAAAGTAAATTGGCCGAACATCATCTAAGAGACTTGGAGGAAGTGTTCCAAATCCTGAAGGCCCACAAGCTTCGCTTGAACGCCTTAAAATGTGCATTTTGGGTAGGTTCAGGGAAGTTCTTGGGATATATGGTGACCAGGCAAGGCATCGAAGTCAACCCTGACCAAATCAAAGCCCTCTAAGACATTGAAGCACCTATGAAGGCTAGGGAACTCCAAAAGCTCGCTGGTATGGCCACAACATTGAATCGTTTCATTAGTCGGTCTTCCGATCGAATGAGACCCTTCTTCCAACTCCTAAGGAAGAAGACAGACTTCGAATGAGGTGACCAGTGCTCCGAAGCACTCACAGAGTTGAAGAAATATCTTTCTTCCCCTCTTCTTTTGTCTACTCCAGTCTCCAACGAAGAGCTCTTTCTTTACTTGGCTGTATCCGATCACGCTGTGAGTGTAGTCTTGATTAGAGAGGAAGGAAAGAAACAAAAGCCAGTATACTAGGTTAGCAAAACCCTCTTGGATGCCGAAACCAGATACTTGCCACTAGAGAAGCTGGTATATGCCCTACTGATCTCCTCTGGGAAGCTTGCTTACTACTTCCAAGGACACACTATCAATGTCCTCACAGAGCACCCTCTAAAGTCTGTGTTCAGCCGAGCTGATTTCTCGGGTCGGGAAACAAAGTGGGCAGTAAAATTGGGGGAGTTTGACATTAGATTCCAGCCACGGATTGCTATCAAAGCTCAAGTATTAGTAGACTTCATGGCTGAATTCACTCCATGACCGACCGGCCCCTCCGAAGGGAGCTCGACCTTAGTAATCAGAATCCACAACACTCATTAAACCCCCGCTGAGGCATGGAAACTTTTCATTGGAGATGTTTGGTAGCCGTTCATTGATGGATCCTCCAACCAAAAGGGTTCTGGAGCGAGAATGGTCCTTATTTCACTAGAGGGGTTTGTTTGGAGGAAGCCATCAGACTGGGATGGAAGGCTTCCAACAACGAAGCGAAGTACGAGGCTCTGCTAGCTGGTCTACGTAGCGTCGAACACTTTAATGTAGAGGAGTTGCTTGTTTATAACAACTCCTAACTTATGGTGAACCAATTAACTGGAGTATACAAAACTCGCGATGACCGGATGGCATCCTATGCAAAACAAGCCAAGCACTTGATCCGTAAATTTCAAGCTATTAGCGTTGTGAAAATTGGCCGTAATAGGAATAGCCACGCCGATGCCTTACCCTGTCTTAGAGCCTTTGCTCGGCTGGGGGCATGCAAAGCTTTCTTAAAAGCAATAAGCTAGGTCTGTCCGAATAGATGGTCCGTTCAGCCTTGAAGCCTTTGCTCGGCCAAGGGCATACAAAGCCTTCTTAAAAGCGAGGAGCCTAGTCTGTCTGAACAGACGGTCCGTTCAGCCTTGAGCCTTTGCTTGGCTGAGGGCCATACAAAGCTTGTATTTCTAAAATTTTATCTAAGGCAAGAAACCTGGTCTGTCCGAACAGACGGTCTACTCATCCTCGGAGCCTTTGCTCGGTTGGGAGGCATACAGTACTCATGAAAAACAAAGATGAAGAGCAAATAGACTGACAAAAACATAAAACATCTCATCGATAATCTTGAAAGAGTTACAAAAATCAAGAAGTCTAACCTTACATTCACAAAAAGCAACCAAACTCCTCAAGGGGAGTTACCAAAAGAAAAGTACATAAAAAGGATAGACCTATTTCTGAGGAGCATCTGAATGAGCAGTGGAATTGGTTGGCAACATGGTCTCTTGAACAGTAGTTAGATTAGCAAAAGGTTTTGGTACAACCAAAGCACCCTGTCCAACCACAGTAGAAGCTGGTGGAAGAGTCGACCGGTCGACGATAGGAAGAGTAGCAGAAGCACTCGATGGTACAATCTGCTGAGTGGTCGGTTGACACTTTCCTGCTGAAGAAGTTGGAATCTCCTTATAAAGAGGAGAACTATTAGGCACCTTCGCTGCAATTAAAGCATCATTCCAAGCTTGGGCGTAAATACCATCTTTCGCTTTGTGGACCTCGATCAAATAAACAACACCAGCCTCGTCCCAACCTTGCGGCCAATAATGGTCCTCTGTAAGCTTCAACTCAGCCTTCTCGGCTATCTGAGCTTTGTCCTTCTTCGCAGTTTCAGCTGCAAGCAATCGAGCCTTTTTAGAAATGCTGTTGCTCAATCTTATCATAGCAGCCAAGTGCTAGGTGGGTCTTTTGGTTAGCCTAAAAACCATTGAAGATATAAGTCTGCAGAGTGAGGAAATACACTTTAAAGAATTGACAACTCAAAAAAGAGGAAGACAAGAACTTACCACCACCATAGATTACAAAGCACTCTTCACCAAGTCACTGTTTGCCTGAGTATTGTGCTCGGCCATATCAAGTGGAAGAAGCAAAGCCTTCGAAAGATCGAAAGCTAGGGCCACCGAACTTATCGCCGAGTCATTGGTATCAATCGGTCGGCCTTCATGCTTGAGCTCGGGCTCCCACAAATCAGGCCCTACCTTTTGTTTCAATCCAGCACCAGCATTACCTTTTCCTTTCTCCTTCCGCTTTTCCTCCGCTTGGTTCGAAATAGAGGCAGCGGGCCAACAGCATAGCTCACACTTGAAGACTTCGAGCACGAGCTAGGGGGCAAATGAAGAGGGTCATTTACAACTCTGTACCAAGCATAAGCAAAACAAGCAGAAGACCACTAGCCCAAGGGTGACGCTTGGGCCTAGTAACGCTACGAGATCAGAACGTCAAACCCAAGCACGAGTTTGGGCCAAGCTAGTGTTCAATGGCCCAAACCGTATGGGCTAAGCATTTACTTGAATAAGAGAAGACCCACCAAGGGACCAAACATGGAGACCAAGTGTGATCTTAAGCCCAACGGACCGAGTGGCTTGAACCACATAGCCCAAGTACGAAATTGGGTTGAGCGTAACTAAGGAGGATGACCCACTTGAATCAGGACGTGGAACCAACATTAAGAGCATCCAGTATGAACCAATCATGCAAATTAACTTCCATCCAATACACAGAAGGAGCACTTGATTTGCCGTGAATAACGAAATTGCTTAACGGATTCTTTGCCCTTCCCATTGAGGAGCAGCCTAACATTTTGGTTGAATGCCAGGTGGCGAAGAGAGAAACTTCGTAAGCAAGTCAAACGGTCCTTATAAAAGGTATCCTCACTCTCCTTGAGGAGGGACCGACCTCTTCATACTCTAAACGTACTTGTAGACACCCCATTTTTGACCGTCCTCAAGACTCGGTTGTGCTTGCAGGTACATCTAGCCACAAGTTCGATTGCTCGTTGGGTATTCAACTTTTGAGGAGGAACGTCACAGGTTTGAGCTTTCCAAACTGTGTATCCTTTCTGCCCTATTCTTGGACCATGACTTGGTCCTTTCAGAATGTTTGTCTTGGTGCACTGCCGGCCACCTTTTGGACCTTCCGGCCTTTACTTTGTTGTTGCCGGCCATTGATTGAGCCTGCCGGCCAACAATGAGCCACTGCCGGCAATCACTGATGGCCGGCAGAACCCCTGTCTCAGCAGGTTTCACTCCAGATCTTTTGAGCCAGCTGGAATCCTTTCATCTCCCCTCCATATACGTGTATGGAGGGATGAAGCTCTTGCCAAGCTTTTTGAAGAAGCTTTGCATTGTTTTCCCTCTATATAAGGGGAGAGCCTCTCTCCTTAGCAGAGGTTCAACCATTTTAAAAGACATATAGCTCTCTCTCTCTCTCTCTCTCTCTCTCTCTCTCTCTTTCTCTATATTATTGTGGTTTAGTCCATTTTTCTTGCACTTTTACACTATAACACAGAGATACACCACCACCATTGGACTGAGGTTCTTGGGAAGCTTACTTGAGCTTTGAAAGTGAGTTTTTGGCCCCTAAGGTTGCTGGTTTCGAAGTTGGTCTTCAAGGGTGAGCTTCTTCCCCTTTTTAGCATTTATTTGTACCTCATTTTGGCCATACTTGCATATTGTTTTAGGCCTTGCTTTCAACTGAAAAAAGTCTTTTTTTTAAGTTCTTTTGAAGTATGTTTAAGGTCTTTTGGCCGTTAAGGGTCTTCAACCCTCTTGTTGGCCTTGTTTTGAGCCATGCCTTAGGGCCTTCGAGCTAGCCTTGGTTTGGCCTTCTAACCACTGAAATCTAGTGGATTTTCAGTGGTAGGCATGTGGTTTTGAGGCCTCAAATCAGAGGGGGTGACCCCCTCTCTTTTGGTTTTTGTTTGCTTGCATTTTTGGCCTTCCAAAGGAGCATGCCTCTCTGTACTTTTGAGGCTTGGTTTAGGCCTTTTTTTTGTGACTTTTAGGACCTGCCTTGGCTTTGTCCATGGCTGGTTTGGTCACCTTTTGCATGCATCTTGTATGTGTAGTGTAATCCCATTTGTAGCTCATCAAAGTAGCATGTTTGCCTAGCTTGTGTTGAGTCCATTTCAGTAGGTTTTTGGTGATGTTTTACCATGCCTTAGATCTATTTTGGGTTGGTTTTGTCACTCCATGCATGTATAATACACTTGTAGTGTAAATCTCATAAACTAGCTTTATATGCTTCTTACTTTAGCATGTTATCCTAGCTTATGTTGAGTCCATTTCAGCATATTTTTGGTGATGTTTTGCCATATCATGACTTTGTTCATAGCTGGTTTGGTCATCCTTTGCATGCTCCATATACTTGTAGAACAAATCTTGCTTACTAGCTTTATGTGCATGATGTTTTGACTCATTATCCTAGCAGATTTTGGCTTTGCTCCAGTATGATTTTATTCTTGTTTTGGGCTGTTCTAGGACTGTTTTGGGCTGCCATGGCTATATCACTCATGTTTTGTATAGCTATAGTGTAAATGCTTAGGCTATCCTTGGGTTTTGAGGCCCCTACCATGCCATACATGTGATGTTTGCATGCTTTGCCATCATTCTAAATGTTATTTCAGTGCATGAAATGTAGTCATACACTTGCATTTGACATGCTTTTAATGCCTTGGAGCCTTGGCTCTTTATGCCTCATGAATGGATCATTGTGCATGCCATTAAGCCTAGGCCTTTGGGTCATCAAATCAGTGCATTTTTGGTCTTGTTATACCATGATGTAACTCTGTTTTATGTTGTCCAGGTCATGCCATGTTTGGTTTTAATAGGTGTAATGCATTACCTCTTTTGTAGCCTTGTATGCTCCATGTTTTTGGTCTTGTTTGGACCTGCCTTGGGACTATTTTAGGTTCCCTTAGCCCTTTGGGGCTATGTAGACACCCCATTTTTGACCGACCTTAAGACTCAGACGTCACCGATTGAGCGCTCGGTGATGATACATATTGTGCTCGTTCTGAGGTCACAGAGTCTCGGCTGAGAGCCTTGCCTCCGGACTTCGGGGCTCTTTTGTGCTTTGCCTCGGCTTGTGAACCAGGTCCTGTTTTCTCTGTTTTCTCTTTTCGAAGGGAGGAAGAGGTCTTGTAGACCATCTCTCAGTGGCCGTAGGCCACGTTTCGTGGTTGTAGACCACTTTTCGTGGTAGTAGACCACTGTTCTTGTTTGGAGACTAGTTTTCGATTTTCGGAGCCGTCGGCTGTGCGCCTCGGTTCGGGACCGCTTAACTACCTCCATTTGCTCCGATTTTTGGCACACACCTTGTTTCCTCTCTATAGAGGGACACTGTGGCCTTGGAGACCACCTTTGTGATCGCACGCCACTTCCGGTGCCTAATAGTCAGTTTTCGGGGCACCCGGCTACGCGTTTTGGCCCCCGAACCCTTGTTTTGCATCGGTGTGGGTCCATTTTTGGCATGGACCCTATTTTTATTGTTAGGAAGGTGGTAGCATGGTGGGAGACCAACTTTTCTTCTTGGAGACCACCTTTCCTCGGTCGGCCGATTTTTCTTGGCAGGTAAGTGGTCTCCCTCACTTTTGGGCCATAATTTCTGGTCTCCTATACCACCATTGTGTTGCCTTCACTTGTGAGACCACCAATATGGGTAGGCCGACCACCTTTTTGGGTTGACCCTTTTGACCCCTTGGTCTCCCTCACTTTTGAGCTATAATTTTCGGTCTCCCATACCACCATTGTGTTGCATTCACCTGGGAGGCCACCAATCTAGTATGGCCGACCACCTTTTCAACCTGACCCTTTTGACCCCTGGTCGGCCGACCAGGGCAAGTGGTCGGCCGACCACTTGAACTGGTCGGCCAGCCATCTTTTTTTTTGTCTCCCTGAGTGCAATACAGCTGTGCCAGCTGGGAGGCATTTGCCCCATCCTCCGAGATTTAACCCTTTTGTTTTGCCTTCTTAAAGAAGATTTGGTCCCTTTTGCTTAGCTTCTAAGAGAAGCTTGACCTTTTGTCAAGCTTCTTGAAGAAGCTTGACCCCTTTGGTCTAGCTTCTTTAAGAAGCTTAACCCTTTTGGTTTAGCTTCTTTTAGAAGCTTGGTCCTTTTGCTTGAGGCTTCTCCAAGAAGCCTTGGACCTCTTCTCCTATAAGAGAGGCCCCCCTCTTCATTTGCAAGGGTTGAGAATTTTACTTAAGGCATACATACACTTCCCTCTCTATTTCTCTCCATTTTAGCTCCAAAGGTCCCTTGTTCTTGTGCCATTGCACTACATCTCTTAGCCTAACCTCTCCATCATCCATCCAAGCACCTTGGAGCTCATTTTCAGAGGTTGAAGACTTGCTATCTTGGTCCAGAAGTTGCTGGTTCCTTTGGCTACAAGGGTAACACTCCATATCCCTCTTTTTGACATTGTTTTTCTTCATAGTTTAGCTCTATTTACAAGCATATTTAGGCTTTGTCATAAATTGAAAAAAGTCTTGCTTTGATCTTCTAAACATGTTTGTTTAAGACTATTTTTCTGTTGGGGGTCATCTACCCACATGCATGCTTCATTTCCTCATGTTTTGAGCTATGCTTTAGAGCATTTGTGTCGGCCTTGGTTTGGCCTTTTAGCCACTGAAATCCAGTGGATTTTTAGTGGTTAACATGTGTCTTTGAGCCTCAAAATCAGAGAGGGGTGACCCTCTCACCCTTTGTTCTCTTTACTAGCTTTCTTGGCCTTCCGAAGGAGCCCCTATTTTCATGTTTCAAAGCCATGCTCCAGGCCATTTTTGATGAGTTTTGTGACCTGCATGAACTCTGTCCAGAGCCCTTTTTTCCATATTAAGTGTCTATTATGCATGTGTAGAGTAATCTTCTTCAAGGCCTTTCAAAGGGGCTTTCACTTGCATGCTTCCTAGACTAATTTCAGGACCTTTTTGGTGGGTTTTAGGACCCTCATAACCTCTGTCCAGAGGTTGTTTTACCATTTTGTGTGTCTGTCATATATGAGTAGAACAACCCCTTCCATGGCCCTCCAAAGGAGCCTATCATTTTTGCATGCATTGACTGAGTTTCAGTGGGTTTTTGGGCATATTTTGGCATGGAATACTTCTATTTTTGGCTGGTTTTGTGAGCCCTCATGTGCTTCATATAGTTGTAGTACAACTCATGGTTCACTAGCTTTCTTTGCATGCTTTGTTGACCCTTGATTCTAGCACATTTTGACTATGCCTTGAACTGATTTTGTGCATATTTTGGACTGCCCTAGCTCTGTTTTTGTGTCTCATGGTCGAATGGTGCTTGTTTTGCATGCTTGTAGTTCAATATCCATGCTTAGCCTTGAGTTTCGAGGTCCATTGCATGCATATACTGAGGTGTTTTCATGCTTTGGGGTCATTTTGCATCATATTTCAGAGCTTATGTGAATGCCATATCCTCATGTTTTCTCCTCTTTAAGTGTGCTTGAGAGTTGTGCATGAATGCCTTGTTTTCGGACCATTGAATGAGCTCCATTTCTTTGCATTTCGAGCCATCATTTTAGGCCATTTCCCCACTGTTTCAGACCTACCTAGGGTCTGTTTCGGGTTGGTTTTGCCATTTGTGCATTGCTTTGTGTACCTCTAGTGTAACGCACTTCATTAGTTTCGGTATTCAGGCCATCTAGCTTGCATTGTGTGACATATTTTCATGATTCGGGACCATTGTGCATCATGTTTCAGAGCTGGAAATTGCATGCTTGTATGCCATATTTCATCCTTTTCCATGCTTAGTTAGAGTTGCATGTTGTGCCTTAGGATCGGTCCATTGCATTCGTGCATGTTTGCATGTATTTCGGTTGTCTCATTTTCATCACATGGCCACTGATGTGAGTGTGGCTGAGGTCCACTCATATTGGTGTAAGTCCATCTTGCCTTTGTAAATGCCATTTAGTTCATGTGCGCATGATAGTCTTCGTAAGTGCATTGTGTATGCCATGTTGTGTCACGTGCATTATGTATGCCATTTTAGTCCATAGCATTGCGTATGCTAGGTTGCATGTTAGTCGCATTGTGTATGCCATCTCATTGCATTGTGTTTAAAGTAGGGTTAGTCCAAACACGGGAAACAAAGGACGTTTCGTACTCCAAGTGACAAAACCTGTCTTAATTCCCAGTCACCGACACTCCGGATTACCCATGATGGAGTCTAGGCCTTGTTGTGTTTTCATGTGCATTCATTTCACATCGAGTCGTGCAATTATACTCCTCGGCCATCATGCATCGAGATGCGTGATTGGTGGCACGAGGATCGAGGTGTGCATACATATGTGAAAATACTTTGCCATGCCCCTTTCTTGCTCTCTGTTGCAGCAAACTAGAAATCAGCAGCCTTCTAGAGCTTTGCACACCATTCCGGGATTAATTGCAAACAGAGGCAAATCGAGGCATCGCGAGGAATTTTCCGACGAGGCGACTCGAGCATGCATGTATCTTTCATCATTCGGAGCAGAGCTGAGTCTGTCCATTGCACGTAGCATAGCATGCTAGTTTACTTTGCTTACCTAATTCATTTGTTAAGTAATTAGTATTGTGTAATAATTCGTTATTTATTTTGGTTGTGTAATATTCTTTCGGACCCTCCGAGGAGGGCAATTTTGTAATAAGTGTGCGTGCGTGTGATGTATGTCTTCCAACCCCACGTCTTTCTCCCTTTTATTTATTAGCTTACGATGGTTAGATTAGGGCATGTTTCAATTAGCATACTTATGCTTGCATGTTTGCATCCATTCATCTGTCTTGCATGCACCGGGCTCGGCGCATCATACTAACTGCATCGTATTTCAATTCCAAGTTGAATACGTGTTAGCTGTAGCATCTCATATGCCATTCTTAGAATAGCCGAGCCTATTATAGTTGCATTTTTGCATGTGTTGTATTAGGCATCTCAGCATAGTTAGGATCCATGCATGCTTTCTAATAATTAGTTTCTGTTTTGGCTCGGAGTACTCGGTGAGTATTTATGCTTTAGCATCTTGCATGCGTGTGAGTGACTGCCATGATAGCATGCTTACCATGAGGCTATGTGCTTATGTGATATACCTGCCTGAATGCCTGTGGGTGAAGGTTGGATTATCTGAATTGGAATAATGCATTGACTGTGAGTTTTAAGCCCACTTGAGAGTGGCAAACCATCACATTTTCTAAGCCCACCTGAGGGTGGCAAATCCACGTCTTAGCCTACTTGCGGGTAGCACCATCAAACCATTTTCAAAATAAACAAACATGAGATGTGTTGTTCCAATTCAGGCGATCCAGTCTATACTTGTATGCTGTGCGTATCACGTAGTAAATCTAGGCTAATAACCGAAATAAGAATGCATAATGTTCTCAAAACTCGATATCATGGTTAGTAGAGGCCGATCTTTGATCGGGCCAGCAGGGGTGCTCACGAAGTGACCTTCCCTAATCGTACCCAAGTTCCCGAGCCGGGGCAACTTTGGTGATGACGGACACGTGGCCTTAGGCAACGAGTCAGGGTTTCCTAAATTTCTCAAAATAAAATATTTAGGTGGCGACTCTGTATCTGGCAAAGCAGTCCATGTTTGGCACTTCTTTCTAAAAATCAGTTTTTTAAAAGCGATTTGCCGGATTTGGACTCTTTGATGATTCATCGGTCTTGCATTGCACTTTGCGAGATTAGATATAGGACCGTGACATTGAGTCTGAACTGTAGTAAGCCCAATGAACAAAACGGGATTCCCTCCCGGGACGTTCGGGGACGTCTACAGTTTCTGGCGACTCTACTGGGGATTTAGAGAACTTGACTCGAACATCATGATATGTTGTTTTGATTACACTTATGTGTTTCTTTGCATTGTATTTGCATTTGTGCGCCTAGGACACCGTGTTTTCCGTATGCTATTCCTGAACGGTTTGCCGGAGGCCCGCTTCGAGAAGCATGCCATAAGGCTGACCGGTTGTGGGCTCTGCCACGATGGGAACACAAACCCCGGTTTTTACCGGGGCACCCTTTTTGACCATTCGACCTAGTGCATATTCGGAATCCATAGTGACCATTCCAAGCTAGGACAGGTTGCTTACCCGATTATAGGTTGTTTGAAACCGCTGCGTGCGTAGTGAACCCCTAGCTCCTGACAAAATAGGACAGGGAAACCTTGCCCCAACATAGGGGTATTTTGGCTCTCACTTGTTTGCTATGTGCTTTTAGAGTGCGTCTCTACAGGAATGCATGTATCAGTTTACAAGTTTGGGTATCAGTTCGAACTGCGGGCACCGATTCAAGATTTCGAATCGATTATCTGCAGTATCGATTGATTTTAGGCGATAATTTGGGGAAACAAAGGATTAGTGGTTGAATCCAGTTATTCAGCTTTGTCCATGTTTGTATTGATTGGGCTGAGATGCTGCCTGTTTTCTCTTTCAGTTCAGAGACTCGATTATGAGCAACCAGTATTCTCCTTTGCTGAGGCAAGACAGGAAAAGGCTTACTGGTTCGTCAGATCCGTTAGTCACCAGTTACACCACCTCTGTCCAGTTCAACAGACTCATGATGACCTAGAATTCAAAGGAGATTATGGATATGGCAGCCACACTAAACCAAGGAATCACCATGCAGGGTGAGACCGATGTTGACATACCACACCCGCCTAGGTCACCTGTCGTGCATCCCATCTGGGAACCCCAGTTATTTCAAACCCGTGAGCCCACCACCTTTGAGCCGATGGGAATGATCGGCGATCTTCAGAGATCTGTGGCTGATTTAGTCTACGGAATGTCGGTTTCGCCACTAACCAAATCCTATGCTGGGAATTTCATACCGCAGGAGCCCCCGCTACTGGGGCGAATTGTAATTGAGCTTAGCCAACCTGAAGCTGTCTCATGCTATGGCCAAGACATGTCAACAACAATCGGGTTTCACTCTGATGTAGCAACCCAAACCCTCGACCAAGTTGAGGCTAGAGATAAGAACAAAGTGGGAACAGATGCTGATCCCGTTGAACAACTGCTATGGGCAGTCGAGGCTTTGAAAGCCGGAGGATTGAACATGCAGCAAGTATTCGCAGTTGTGGCTAAAACTGTGGATGATGCATTCCCCGCTCCGATCGAGGGCAGTTCGAGCCAGGCAGAAAATCGGGATAGGAACCGTCATACCAGAACCGTTCCCTCCAACCCTAACTCTGCACCTAGAAAGGATCAGAAAGCCAAGGCAGCACCTGCCGATCCTTTTGCTAGTGCGTCCGGCAAAAGTCAGCAAACCTCGAAGTATCTACCTCGAGGTCGCAGGGTATTTCATGCCCTTTATATGCCTTTGTCTAAGGCGCTCCAGATCCTTGCCGAAAAAGGCCATCTTAGACCCCTTGAGCCTCGGCCTCTCCCGAAGAATCTCCCTTCCTCACATGATGCTGCCTTGTACTGTGCGTACCACCAGCAAACCGGCCATAACACCGTCAACTATTTCCGTCTTCGTCATGAAGTACAGGATTTGATCGACAATGAGGTCATCCTTCCACCTACCTCAGCAAAGTCTGTCACTGCTGAGTTGCTAGATTTTGAGGATACCACAAGTATGTGATCAGGGGTTGGACCGCCTACGGGTGGTGCTCAGTTTGCTTCAGATGTGGCATATGGCACGCACTGTTTTGAGCATTTGCGAATGCTGGGTTTTTGTAGTTTCTGACTTGGGTATTGAGTCAGTTTTGTGTTGTTTCGAGTCTGTCTCTTTGTTTTGAGTCAGTCTTTTTGTTTGGGTCTGTCTTGTTGTATCGAATCAGTCCTGTTGTACAGAAGTCGGGTGATTCCGGGGGTGTTACCTCGGACATCACCATTTTTGTTTTGTGTTTATCTTTTTGCTTTATTTTGAGTCTGTTCCTGTCTTAGAGCCAGTTGTGCAGATAGTTCTGAATGAAACAACAGTGGTTTTTCATGCTTTTGTGCTTGTTCTCGCCTTAAGCCGGTTGTGCCAGAAGTTTGAATGAAACGATAGTACATTTTCACCTGCTCTTTTGTACCTTGAAATCATTGTATTGACCTAAGTTTTTCAAAACATTTTGAACACTGTGGTGAAAACAAAGAGGAAGGAATTCCTCGGGATTTGCAAATTTTTTTTTTGGGATCAATTGAGAGAAAGAGAGGCGTGCTAAGGCCTTAATGATTGAGATCATGCTTGTTAATGTGAGTACTGAGAAGGATCCTGGTTTGATCCAGATTGGTTCTACACTGTCTTCAGCATGAGCGATTTGTCGCTTTCTTAAAAGATTTCAAAAAAATATTTTGCACAGTCCTGCGAAGACCTGTGTGGAATCACTCTTGAGATTGTGCAGCTTAGGATCGCTCTCAGCCCTGAGACTCGACCCCTCACTTTCAAACCTTGAACTTAGATTCAGAATGTTCAGCGGTCAACCACCATGTAAGGCCTATGTGGCCAGATCAGAAGCACCCCTCGAACTAGGGGCAAAAATGTCTGATGTGCTCGAAGAGTCAAAAATGGGGTCATTGCTCAAGCTAATGAAGATCTGCAAGAATGCCAAATCCTAGAAGGGAGGAAAGAAGAAAGTATTGCTGAAGGACAACCGAGTTCCTATCCACAACACTAGGGGCAAATTCAACTCCCCATTGGATAGACTTCTGCATCGTCAGTGAACAGTAGCCATTCTCTTGGATTCAGATGATTTTAGGATCTCAAAACCATTTGACATGGACAAAGCTACACTTTTACCCTTGAGAGGCTCGCTGGGCCGAAAACCCGGAAGGGCGACCCAGGCAAAAGTTAGAGCAAGAAAAAGAAAAAAAAAAAAAAAGAGAAAAATGCAAAAAAAAAAAAAAAAAAAAAAAAAAAATGAAGAAAATGAAAAGAAAAGATGAAAAAGAAAAAAAGCAGAAAAGAAATGAAAAGAATTCAAAAGAAAAGAAGAATATAGCTCGCAAGGTTGAAAATCTAGAAGGGCGGCCTTGGCAAAAGTTAGAGCGCAAAAGGAGAGATTAATACCCGAGTGTACCTTAACCCCGAACTACGTAAGGCTTGATTCCCATGTTTGGGATACGTAGGCAACTTCATCCTGAAGTCCAGCCGTAAAACACTTCAAATTCGACTGTGTCCATGTGTTGGTTCTGGTCATCTTTGTCTTCTCTGTATCTGAGAATTTGGTTGTAATTGTCACTGTGAGAACTAGTTGCCATGTGCTGCGGCGCTATTCAGACTAGGGGCAACTTTCCGTTGCCGTGCAGTGCTACGGTGCTATTCAGACTAGGGGTAACTTTCAGTTGCCATGTAGTGCCGTTTAGACGAGGCGCAATTTTTCTTCGGATCTGAGGTTACACATCTCAAGAGTAAGTTCCATGTTGGTCGAGCCGTGACCATTTGCAAAAACAGTT
Source organism: Camellia lanceoleosa (assembly GCA_025200525.1). Classification (NCBI taxonomy): domain Eukaryota; kingdom Viridiplantae; phylum Streptophyta; class Magnoliopsida; order Ericales; family Theaceae; genus Camellia; species Camellia lanceoleosa. The sequence goes on from CM045772.1 coordinate 6,248,846, forward strand.
TTTGAGAATTTTTACTGAAGTTGACTAATTTTCTCGAAAATTTGCTCCATTATTTTCCAAAAATTGGACCATTTCTTCGACCCAAAAAAGGAAAATTTTCAGTGCTCATAGCCTGACTTGCATGATTTTGAAATCAGAAAATCGAACAAGCATGTTAATCTAACTCTCATGTTAGTCAAAATTGTTTTAGTAGAAAACCAAAACAAAAAAAATTGGTCAAAATGATGAACTAGGGGCACATTGAGTCAGGCTTCCTGTCTTTCCCCAGTCGTCAATGCATTTGCCAGAAAGGGCACCATACTTGCCGGAAAGGGCACCCTATTCGCCAAGAAGGGCACAGCGAAAGCTAACAACAAAGGGCTGAAAGCTCTCAACATCCTCCAAGCAACGAGGTATCAAGCCAAGTGCGAAGCATGAACTGGAATGGATCAAGATATTCCACTCCCTCATTTGGACAGATCCGATCACGTCCAAACTTCCCAACATAGCATCATCAACTGATGACAGCTGCACATTTGTTACACACCTAGTGTTAGCACGACCCCTCTGTGGGAGGAACTCATCGGCTGTGAGCGGAAGAAAGAGAATTTAGCAGCATGCTAGCGGCAAGAACCCGCAACTTCTTGTTTATCCATTAACCACCCAGGGGAGGGATGAAAAATGAGAGATTAAAGAATAGAGAGATGTGCGCTGAGAGAAAAAGCGAGAAAAGGGTTTTGAGAGAAAAACCGAGCTTGAGGGCTGAGTGATGTGAGAATCACAAATAAAAAAAGGTGGGGAATAATACCTAGAGAAACTGGCTCCTCGTGCACTAAGAGGTCTCTTGCCATTGAAACACGTTTGTGTGTCGTGTCAGTCGTTTTGTTTGTCTCGATTCTTGTTTTGAGTCGTTTGAGGTGTCTGTAGATCTGTTTAGGTTGTCTTACCTTGTCTTTCTTTTTGTTGTTGAGTCGTGGTGTACTGTGTTCAGTCGTAGGCTCAATACCCAGTCGAGAACTTATTCTCACTCTCAATTTCAAAAAATTATTTTGTGCTCAGAGTGCTGTGCCATTCCCCACATTTGTGCAAAACAAGATTTTGTTCTTTCAAAAACCGCAGGGTTCAACCCGGGTCATGTGGGAATAGTAGAACTAGGACCTATCTGAAGCTATATAGGTTCCAGATTTCGAAGCAAAAAAGGAAAAATGTCAGGCATCTGAGTTTGTTTCAACTTCTGCAAGTTCTGTCATCGCATCTTGTATGTTCAGAATGAGCTGTGTGTTCAAAATTAAAAGAATACTGTGTTATGAGCCGTGTGTGCAGATCGAGCAGTGTTGTGTTATGAGCTGCGTGTTCAAAATTAAAATGTGTGAGCCGCGTGTTCAAAGTGAAATGTGTGATCTGCGTGTTCAGAAATGAAGTAAATGAACTGTGTGTTCAGTATGAGCTGCGGGCAAATGAAGTAAATGGACTGTGTGTTCAGCATGAGCTACGTGTTAGAAGTGAAAAGTGTGGGCTGCGGGTTCAGATTTCAAAAAACTGTGGGCTGTGTGTTCATCATCAAGAGTTTGGGCTGCGTGTTCAACTTTCAAAAACTGTGGGCTGTGTGTTCACCATCAAAAGTTTGGGCTGTGTGTTCAGATTGCAAAAGACTGTGGGCTGTGTGTTCACCTTAAAAGTTTGGGCTGCGTGTTCAACTTTCAAAAACTGTGGGCTATGTGTTCACCTCAAGAGTTTGGTCTGCGTGTTCAACTTTCAAAAACTGTGGGCTGTGTGTTCACCTCAAGAGTTTGGGTTGCGTGTTCAACCTTCAAAAACTGTGGGCTGTGTGTTCACCTCAAGAGTTTGGGCTGCGTGTTCAACTTTCAAAAACTGTGGGCTGTGTGTTCACCTCAAAAGTTTGGGCTGCGTGTTTGACTTTCAACAAATGTGTGTTGTGTGTTCACATTCAAAAATGGGCTGCGTGTTCAGAAGTTCAAAAGTTTGGGCTGCATGTTCAGAAATTCAAAAGTTTGGGCTGCGTGTTCGACTTTCAACAAATGTGTGCTGTGTGTTCACATTCGAAAATGGGCTGCGTGTTTAGAAATTCAAAAGTTTGGGCTGCTTGTTCAACTTTCAACAAGTGTGTGCTGCGTGTTCACAATCAAAAAATTGACTGCGTGTTCAGAAATTCAAAAGTTTGAGCTGCGTGTTCAACTTTCAAAAACCGTGGGCAGTGTGTTCACGACAACAAGTTTAAGTTGTGTGTTCAGATTTCAAGAAAATGTGGGCCGCGTGTTCACCGCAAGAGTTTGAGCTGTGTGTTCAGATTTCAAGAAAATGCGGGTTGCGTGTTTGCGACAAAAGTTTGAGCTGTGTGTTCAGATTTCAAAAATGTGGGCTGTGTGTTCACGCCAAAAGTTTGAGCTACGTGTTCAGAAATTCAAGTGCTTGAGCTGTGTGTTCAAAATGCAAACCAAATGTTGTGTTATGGACTGAGTGTTCAGATTGAGTAGTGTTATGAGCTGTGTGGCCGAAGCGAGCTGTGTGCTTGAAGAATGAGCTGTGTGCCCGAATGAGCTGTGTGCCTAGATAAACAGAGTGCTGTGTTTCGAGCTGCGTGCCAAATAAATAGAATATTATGTTGTGAGCCGCGTGCCAAACAAACAAAGTGTTGTGTTGTGAGCTGTGTACCAAATGAATGGAATGCTATGTCTTAAGCTGTGTGCCAAGTCTTGCATGGTACATGCATTTTATTGTGCTATTTTGCGCATCGCACTATTTTGTGCAGTTTACACTCGCGCTCTCTTGCGCATCGCACTATTTTGTGCAGTTTATACTCGCGCTACCTCGCGTACCACACCTGCACTTGTTAGTGCATTGTATCACGCTATCTTGCGCACCTCACCTGCACTTGTTAGTGCATTGCATTGCGTTATCTTGCGCACCTTACCTTAATCGCACTATTTTGTGCATTCACCCTGCTTGCACTGTTTTGTGCACCTTTAGCTCGCACTGTCTTGTGCACTCGCCTGGTCTGGGAGACCTTAAATCCTGCACCTTCATTCGCATTGTCTTGTGCACTCTCCGGTCTAGGAGACCTTAAATCCTTTAAAAGTGCAATTCCTTTGGTGTTTGTCGTGCCCGAACGACTTCCAGTGGTCTGGTATAGCCACCTGCCTGTGTTTGCGGTGAGTTCCTAGGAGACCAACTGAGACGGTGGAAACTAGAGTTCGAATGACTCATGCCTAGAACGCAAAGGTTCGGGATTTCCGAGACTGAAGTCTGGTTTAAATACCCAGGGGCATATCCTCGGCTTGAAATCTGCATGGCAGCCCCATAGATTGAGATAGCATGTGTATGTGCCTCAATTCTGGATACTAAACCAACCTAGTCTGTCACCCTGTTGGAGAATAAGGAAAGCTGCGACCATAGTCAGGGAGAAAAGTAGTACCTGCGGTTCAACCAAGAAGAAGGGGAAGATTCCCACATCAGCATGAGGTAGGACATTGCTGAGGTAGGTCATTGCCAATTGCCCCTGTAAGGTACCTTCACTTCCTAGCTACTGCATCATCTAGTATGTCCATTGCATTGTACATAGCATTTATCGCATGCATTCACTACACATCCATTGTATTGCTTGCGTCTTTCCATGTTAAGCTTAGTCTGGTGTGTGCCCATACTTTTCGCGTTAGAGCATGGTTATGTGATTATGTGTACGCGCCTATTCCACTAAGGGAATTGTGGTTTGAGGGTGACGGCACCATTTCTGTGTTAGACGTGGTTTGTTTGTGTCCATGCCTTTTCTAGGCAAAATGTGGTTCTTGGCCGCGTGCTTTATTCAATTCATCCATTGCATCCATTTCGTCGTATTTTAGTTTGTTACATTCAGCATTTAGGATCACGATCTTTCCTCAGCAGATCATTCCCCACTTATATCATGCCACCCAATTACTTGTAATTTGTGGTCTTTCTACGAAACACATAGTTTTGCATGCGCTCGCACCCCTTCCACGTTGAAACACGGTTCTGTTATGTGTAAGCATCCATGTTGAGTTGTGGCTAGTACTAGGATGTAGGCACTTAGCTTGTGTTAGGCGTCGTTCGGCTCGTGCCCACTGCCTTTTCTGTGTTAAAAGTAGTTTGATTTTGCATCTCCATCCCTTTATGATATTAGTGTGGTTTTGTACTGCTTGTGGTTTGATCATCTCACATACATTGCATATCATTTGCATTGTTTCGTTACATTGTATATTATTACATTGTTTTCTAATATTGCATATCATTGCGCTATCTTGCGCATCGCACTGTCTTGTGCATTGCATATCATTCGCGTTATTTTGCGCATCGCACTATTTTGTGCACTGCATCATTCGCGCTATCTTGCGCACCTCATCTGCACTTGTTAGTGCATTGATTTTTTTTGCATCCCTTTCGCATTGTTATACGTCACACTTAGGTTGCATTGTCTTGCATCCCTCCGCTTGCGTTGTCACACACTTTTTATTTGCATTGCTATGCATGTTTCTAACGATATTGTACCTGTTGAGTTTCTTTCTTTTACAAGCACGATATTGTATGTACGGTCATTTGAAGCTGGTGCGACCAGACGAACCAGACAGGTATTATGTTCTCCGTGTGAGACGTAGCGAGAATTGAATAATTCTCTTACATCCTTTCTGCATGAAATGTAGTTAGATTTGTATATGCTTGCTTAAAACTGTTGCATGATATGCTTCATTACAGTTTTCTTTGCATGATCATAAGTTATGTTTGGCTTCTTACATTGTCAGTTGCATTTTGCCCCTGCCTGCGGGCACATCTCTTTGATTATCTCGCCTGTTTGTCTAAGTCTTCGGCCTTGTCAAAAATGGGTCGTCTCTGGGCTTTGACATTCACTCCCACACAATTACTTCCGAAGTTCTCACAAAGAGGGGGCAACTGTAGACACCTCATTTTTGACCGACCTTAAGACTCAGACGTCACCGATTGAGCGCTCGGTGATGATACATATTGTGCTCGTTCTGAGGTCACAGAGTCTCGGCCGAGAGCCTTGCCTCTGGACTTCGGGGCTCTTTTATGCTTTGCCTCGGTTTGCGAACGAGGTCCTGTTTTCTCTGTTTTCTCTTCCCGAAGGGAGGGAGAGGTCTTGTAGACCATCTCTCAGTGGCCGTAGGCCACGTTTTGTGGTTGTAGAGCACTGTTCCTGTTTGGAGACTAGTTTCCGATTTTCGGAGCCGTCGGCTGTGCGCCTCGGTTCGGGGCCGCTTAACTACCTCCGTTTGCTCCGATTTTTGGCACACACCTTGTTTCCTCTCTATAGAGGGACACTGTGGCCTGGGAGACCACCTTTGTGATTGCACGCCACTTTCGGTGCCTAATAGTCAGTTTTCGGGGCACCCGGCTGCGCGTTTTGGCCCCCGAACCCTCGTTTTGCATCGGTGTGGGTTCATTTTTGGCATGGACCCTATTTTTATTGTTAGGAAGGTGGTAGCATGGTGGGAGACCACCTTTTATTCTTGGAGACCACCTTTCCCCGGTCGGCCGATTTTTCTTGGTAGGTAAGTGGTCTCCCTCACTTTTGGGCCATAATTCCTGGTCTCCCATACCACCACTGTGTTGCCTTCACCTGGGAGACCACCAATATGTGTAGGCCGACCACCTTTTTTGGTTGACCCTTTTGACCCCTTGGTCTCCCTCACTTTTGAGCCACAATTTCAGGTCTCCCATACCACCATTGTGTTGCATTTACCTGGGAGGCCACCAATCTGGTATGGCCGACCACCTTTTCAACCTGACCCTTTTGACCCCTGGTCGGCCGACCAGGGCAAGTGGTCGGCCGACCACTTGAACTGGTCGGCCAGCCATCTCCTTTTTTGTCTCCCTGAGTACAATACAAATTGTGCACGGGAGGCATTTGCCCCATCCTCCGAGATTTAACCCTTTTGTTTTGCCTTCTTAAGGAAGATTTGGTCCCTTTTGCTTAGCTTCTATGAGAAGCTTGACCTTTTTTCAAGCTTCTTGAAGAAGCTTGACCCTTTTGGTCTAGCTTCCTCAAGAAGCTTGACCCTTTTGGTTTAGCTTCTTTTAGAAGCTTGGTCCCTTTGCTTGAGGCTTCTACAAGAAGCCTTGGACCTATTCTCCTATAAGAGAGGCTCTCCTCTTCATTTGCAAGGGTTGAGAATTTTTCTTAAGGCATACATACACTTCCCTCTCTATTTCTCTCCATTTTAGCTCCAAAGGTCCCTTGTTCTTGCGCCATTGCACTACATCTCTTAGCCTAACCTCTCCATCATCCATCCAAGCACCTTGGAGCTCATTTTCAGAGATTGAAGACTTGCTATCTTGGTCCAGAAGTTGCTGGTTCGTTTGGCTACAAGGGTAACACTCAATATCCCTCTTTTTGACATTGTTTTGCTTCATAGTTTAGCTCAATTTTCAAGCATATTTAGGCTTTGTTATAAACTGAAAAAAGTCTTGTTTTGATCTTCTAAACATGTTTGTTTAAGACCATTTTTCTGTTGGGTGTCATCTACCCCATTGCATGCTTCATTTCCTCATGTTTTGAGCTATGCTTTAGAGAATTTGTGTCGGCCTTGGTTTGGCCTTTTAGCCATTGAAATCCAGTGGATTTTTAGTGGTTAACATGTGTCTTTGAGCCTCAAAATCAAAGAGGGGTGACCCTCTCACCCTTTGTTCTCTTTACTAGCTTTCTTGGCCTTCCAAAGGAGCCCCTATTTTCATGTTTCAAAGCCATGCTCCAGGCCATTTTTGATGAGTTTTGTGACCTGCATGAACTCTGTCCGGAGCCCTTTTTTCCATATTAAGTGTCTATTATGCATGTGTAGAGTAATCTTCTTCAAGGCCTTTCAAAGGGGCTTTTACTTGCATGCTTCCTAGACTAATTTCAGGACCTTTTTGGTGGGTTTTAGGACCCTCATAACCTCTATCTAGAGGTTGTTTTACCATTTTGTGTGTCTGTCATATATGTGTAGAACAACCCCTTGCATGGCCCTCCAAAGGAGCCTATCATTCTTGCATGCATTGACTGAGTTTCAGTGGGTTTTTGGGCATATTTTGGCATGGCATGCTTCTATTTTTGGCTGGTTTGGTGAGGTCTCACGTGCTTCATATAGTTGTAGTACAACTCATGGTTCACTAGCTTTCTTTGCATGCTTTGTTGACCCTTGATTCTAGCACATTTTGACTATGCCTTGAACTGATTTTGTGCATATTTTGGACTGCCCTAGCTCTGTTTTTTGGTCTCATGGTCGAATGGTGCTTGTTTTGCATGCTTGTAGTTCAATATCCATGCTTAGCCTTGAGTTTCGAGGTCCATTGCATGCATATATTGAGGTGTTTTCATGCTTTGGGGTCATTTTGCATCATATTTCAGAGCTTATGTGAATGCCATATCCTCATGTTTTCTCCTCTTTAAGTGTGCTTGAGAGTTGTGCATGAATGCCTTGTTTTCGGACCATTGAATGAGCTCCATTTCTTTGCATTCCGAGCCATCATTTTAGGCCATTTCCCCACTGTTTCAGACCTGCCTAGGGTCTGTTTTGGGTTGGTTTTTCTATTTGTGCATTGCTTTGTATACCTCTAGTGTAACGCACTTCATTAGTTTCGGTATTCGGGCCATCTAACTTGCATTGTGTGACATATTTTCATGATTCGGAACCATTGTGCATCATGTTTTAGAGCTGGAAATTGCATGCTTGTATGCCATATTTCATCCTTTGCCACGCTTAGTTAGAGTTGCATGTTGTGCCTTAGGATCGGTCCATTGCATTCGTGCATGTTTGCATGTATTTCGGTTGTCTCATTTTCATCACATGGCCACTGATGTGAGTGTGGCTGAGGTCCACTCATATTGGTGTAAGTCCATCTTGCATTTGTATATGCCATTTAGTTCATGTGCGCATGATAGTCTTCGTAAGTGCATTGTGTATGCCATGTTGTGTCACGTGCATTGTGTATGCCATTTTAGTCCATAGCATTGTGTATGCTAGGTTGCATGTTAGTCGCATTGTATAGGCCATCTCATTGCATTGTGTTTGGAGTAGGGTTAGTCCAAACACGGGAAACAAAGGACGTTTCGTACTCCAAGTGACGAAACGTGTCTTAATTCCCAGTCACCAACACTCCGGATTACCCATGATGGAGTCTAGGCCTTGTTGTGTTGTCATGTGCATTCATTTCACATCGAGTCGTGCAATTCGACTCCTCAGCCATCTTGCATCGAGATGCATGATTGGTGGCATGAGGATCGAGGTGTGCATACATATGTGAAAATACTTTGTCATGCACCTTTCTTGCTCTCTGTTGCAGCAAACTAGAAATCAACAGCCTTCTAGAGCTTTGTACAGCATTCCAGGATTAATTGCAAACAGAGGCAAATCGAGGCATCGCAAGGAATTTTCCGACGAGGCGACTCGAGCATGCATGTATCTTTCATCATTCGGAGCAGAGCTGAGGCAGTCCATTGCACGTAGCATAGCATGCTAGTTTACTTTGCTTACCTAATTCATTTGTTAAGTAATTAGTATTGTGTAATAATTCGTTATTTATTTTGGTTGTGTAATATTCTTTCGGACCCTCCGAGGAGGGCAATTTTGTAATAAGTGTGCGTACGTGTGATGTATATCTTCCAACCCCACATCTTTTTCCCTTTTATTTATCAGCTTACGATGGTTAGATTAGGGCATGTTTCAATTAGCATACTTATACTCGCATGTTTGCATCCATTCATCTGTCTTGCATGCACCGGGCTCGGTGCATCATACTAACTACATCGTATTTCAATTCCAAGTTGAATACGTGTTAGCTGTAGCATCTCATATGCCATTCTTAGAATAGCCGAGCCTATTATAGTTGCATTTTTGCATGTGTTGCATTAGGCATCTCAGCATAGTTAGGATCCATGCATGCTTTCAAATTAGTTTTTGTTTTGGCTCGGAGTACTCGGTGAGTATTTATGCTTTAGCATCTTGCATGCGTGTGAGTGATTGCCATGATAGCATGCTTACCATGAGGCTATGTGCTTATGTGATATACCTGCCTGAATGCCTGTGGGTGAAGGTTGGATTATCTGAATTGGAATAATGCATTGACTGTGAGTTTTAAGCCCATTTGAGAGTGGCAAACCATCACGTTTTCTAAGCCCACCCGAGGGTGGCAAATCCACGTCTTAGCCTACTTGCGGGTAGCACCATCAAACCATTTTCAAAATAAACAAACATGAGATGTGTTGTTCCAATTCAGGCGATCCATTCTATACTTGTATGCTGTGCGCATCACGTAGTAAATCTAGGCTAATAACCGGAATAAGAATGCATAATGTTCTCAAAACTCGATATCATGGTTAGTAGAGGCCGATCTTTGATCGGGGGTGCTAATGAAGTGACCTTCTCCAATCGTACCCAAGTTCCCGAGCCGAGGCAACTTTGGTGATGACAGACACGTGGCCTTAGGCAACGAGTCAGGGTTTCCTAAATTTCTCAAAATAAAATATTTAGGTGGCGACTCTGTATCTGGCAAAGCAGTCCATGTTTGGCACTTCTTTCTGAAAATCAGTTTTTCAAAAACGATTTGCTGGATTTGGACTCTTTGATGATTCATCGGTCTTGCATTGCACTCTGCGAGATTAGATATAGGACCGTGACATTGAGTCCGAACTGTAGTAAGCCCAATGAACAAAACGGGATTCTCTCCCGGGACGTTCGGGGACGTCTACAGGCTAGCTTTGTATGGCCATGGCTTAAGTCCCTTTGCTAGTTCTTAGCTTTTGAGCTTCATGCATGCCATGCTTGTGTTATGTGTGTGATTTGGCATCATTCCTAACATCATTTCAGAGCATGTAGTATTGTCATACTTGCATGCTTTTCACTCCTCAAGTGTGCTTAAGAGCTGCATCTTTATGCCTTAATTCTTGGGCCCATTGGCATGCATGCTTGTCTAGCATTTTGTGCCATCAATTCAGGCCCTTATGGCCACTGATTTGGGCATATCTGAGGTCTGCCTATTTTGGTTTAAGACCACCCTTGCATGTTGTTGCATGCTTGTCTTGCATATTGTTGTATGCTCGCTCCATCTTTGCATGTTGTTGCATGCTTGTTATATCACATGTGGTTGCATGCCATTAGCCTTGTTAGGTTGTTCATATTGCATTGCATGTTTGCTTGCTTGAGTCGCATGTTTACTATGCTTATGTTGCGTTGTTGTTTGGATTAAGTGTTAATCCGAGCACAAGGAACGATGGGCGTTTCATACTTCCAGTGATGAAACGTGTCTCAATTCTCGGTCGTCGACGCTCTTGATTATCCATGATAGAAGTCTAGGCACTTAGGTGTTTATTTGTGCATTCATTTCACATTGATTTGCACAAGTTGGATCTTTGGCCATCATGCATCGGGATGCGTGATTGATGGTCGTGGATCTGACTATGCCTCTCCCTTGATATTTTGAGGTGATATGGGGTGGCATAGTGCGTACATATCCTTGGGAGACCCTCCATTTCCTTTGTTTTGTGCTCTATTGCAGCTTGGTGTCCCATTGTCCTGGCCGCGACATCCCTGCGGTGTGTGGCTTCCGCAGGTGGCCATTCGACATCTTCTTCCCATGGTAAGTACACCGATGCACTTGTTTTTGGTAAGTCCAAAGAAGAAGGTCTCAAGGACACCCTCAGATAGAAACAAGAGCCTCGAAGAGCAAACCGAGAGCAGCATGAGAGCCTTCTTCAACAGAGCAGGAACAACATTATTTACTGTTTTGCTTACTTGTTAGTTAGCATTTTGAATTTGTAATTTAATTAGTTAATTTGTTAATTAGTTAAAGTTTTGTAATAATTAGTTGTAGCTAGTTATTCAATTCAGTTATGTAATAATTAATTAGCTTGTTAGTTAATTAGTTGGCATGTATTATTTATTCAGACCCTCCGTCGAGAGGGCCAATTTTGTAATAAGTGTGCGTGCGTGCGTGTGTGCATGTCTTCCAGCCTCCATTTCTTTCTCCCTTTACTTAACCGCTTTCGATGGTTAGTTCTAGGTCATGTTTCAATTAGCATACTTATGGTCGCATGTTTGCATCCATTCATCTGTCTAGCATCCTTATGCTTTGCATGTTTGCATACATTCATCTATCTTGCATGCACCGGGCTTGGCGCATCATATTAACCGCATTGTACTTCAATTCCAACTTGAATACATGCTATCAAATGTCACATTTTCTATGCCATCTTAGAATAGCTGAGCCTATTTCTAGTTGCATTTCGCATGTGTTGCATTAGCCATCTTAACATGAACTAGGATCATGCATTTGATTACTAACTAGCTTCTGTTTTGGCTCGGAGTACTAGGTAAGCTTTTACACTTTAGCATACTGCATGTGTGTGAGTATTGCCATGATAGCATGCTTGCCGTGAGGCTAACTGCTTATGTGTTTAACTGCCTGAATGTCTGTGGGTGAAGGTTGGATTGCTTGAATTGGAACAATTCGTTGAAATCCGCATTTTAGCCTACTTACGAGTAGCAAATTTCAAACCATTTTGCAAACAAACGGATATGCGATGCTTTGTTCCAAATTAGGCGATCTAGTCTATACTTGTTTTGCTGTACGCATCACATAGTAATTCTAGCTAATTAACCGGAATAAGAACACATGTGTTTTCAAAAACAAAATATCATGTTTAGTTGTGGCCGATCTTTGATCGGGTGAGCGGGGGTGCTCATAGCTGACCTTCTCCAATCGTATCCAAGTTCCTGAGCCGAGGTAACTTTGGTGATGACGGACACGTGGCCTTAGGCAACGAGTCAGGGTTTCTTAAATTTCCCAAAAATAAAATATTTAGGTGGCAACTCTGTATCCGGAAAAGCAGTCTATGTTTGACACTTCTTTCTTAAAAATCAATTTTCCAAAACGATTTGCCAGATTTGGACTCTTTGGTGATTTATCAATCTCACATTGCACATTGTGAGATCAGATTAAGAACCGTGACAATTTGAGTCCGAACTGTAGCATGAGGCCCTCGGGGCGCTTCTACAGTTTCTGGCGACTCCACTGGGGAAACTTAGAGAACTTGACTCGAACTCATGATATCTTGTTTTGACTACACTTATGTGTCTCTTTGCATTGCATTTACATTGGTGCGCCTAAGACACCGTGTTTGCCGTATGCTATTCCTGAATGGTTTGCCGGAGGCTTGCTTTGAGAAGTGGGCCATAAGGCTGACCGGTTGCGGGCTCTGCCACGACGGGAACACAAACCTTGGTTTTTATCGGGACACCCTTTTGACCATTTGACCTAGTGCATATTCGGAATCCATAGTGACTATTCCAAACTTGGACAGGTTGCTTATCCGATTGTAGGTTGTTTGAAACCACTGTGTGCGTAGTGAAACTCTAGCTCCTGACAAAATAGGACAGGGAAACCCTACCCCAATATAGGGGTGTTTTGGCTCTCATTTTCTTGTTATGTGCTTTTAGAGTTGGCCTCTACAGAATTCGTGTCGGTTTGCAAGTCTGCGCCGTATCGATATCGATATTTTGAGAATCGATTATATCTCGCTGTATCGATTGATTTGGGGAAGTGATTTGGGAACAAGTGATCAGTGGTTGAGAACAGTTCTTTCAGCTTGCGTGTGCCAACTGTGTGTTGTATTTATTTAAGCTGTTATGCTGTCTGTTTTTTTGTTAATTATTTCCTTATTATGCTTTATTTATCTTTTTGCAAGGTAGTTTAGCACAATTGCATCCGACCAGGTAGATATTTCCCAAGCACTCTGGGTTAGAGGTCGTAGACTTAATCGATCCAGGGATCTGGTAGATGAACAGACAGTGTTTCTTTCTTTACCCCCGGTTACCAGGCGGAGGTCAGCCAGGCGCAGTGTATCAGTACAGCGGTCGCCAGATCAATGGTCTACCTCATTAGTGAACAATTAGACTGAGGTCTCAGTTTCTATTGCAGGGACAAATATACCGGTTATTCAAATAGATCCGTACAATATGGCAAACTTAGAGGAAATGGTGCGCCAACTCCAGGAGAGCATGAAAACTATGCAGCAGGACGCTACCCGTCAAGCAGAATCTGCCAAACAATAGGCCGCGGTCGTGACCCAACAGGCAGAATTAATCACTAGGCTACAACAGCAAACTAGAGCATCTGCTTCACACCAGGTTCCTCCCCCACCAAGAGTTCCCATACTCGGGGGGACAACTAACGTCCAGGATGATACAGACATTCCAATCGGGCCGGCTCCGCCCTTGGTTCTACCCCAGCTGTCCAAAACACCTACCAACTTACCGGATTCTCCCTTTGAGTTCGAGACGAACCCCACAACACTGAAAGTAAGCAAGCTTGGAAAGCTATTCAAGAAGTCTCAAGGAGCTCATTCCATCCCGAACATTAAGGATGGGTACACTAACTCGGCCGTGACATTGCCGGACCGTTTTAAAATGCCACATATTGACCGCTTTGACGGGTCGAGTGACCTTATGGTGCATTTGTGGCTGTTTTCAGACATTCTAAGGCCGATAGGCCTCTCTAGATTATAGAAGCTTTCCTTGTTTGGCCGGACCTTGTCAGGTGTAGCGGCCATTTGGTATGCAAAATTGGAAGATTCCGTCAAGAGGAGTTAGGAGGATATGGCCGAGGCCTTCATAGCTCAATACTTATACAATACACAGATCGAGATTACGACCCGTGATCTTGAGACAACCAGGCAGGAGCTGAAGGAGAGTTTCTCCGATTTTGTAACCCAGTGGAGGGCCAAGGCTTCGATGATGACCGTCAGGCCTGTTGACAAAGACCAAATACGGATGGTTGTGCGCAACCTCCAACCCAAGCTTATGCAAAAGATGATCGTTCTCCCCCTCCCCACCTTTGCAGACCTACACGAGATAGGGGTGCAGATCGAGGATGCTATGAAACAGGGTCTGATTGACTAAGACCGAGAGCAGCCCAAGAGGGCATTCAACCGCAGTTCGAATACAGGCACAAGCAGTGCTGCAGCTGGCAGAGCTTCAGATGTGAGTATGGTTACCACCACCAATACCCCAAGAACCCTTGCAGCTACCCCATTCACCGGTGCGTCCGGAAGTAGCTCACAAACAACCAAGTATTCCCCCCCGAAGACAAAGAACCTTCACTCCACTATACATGCCCCCGTCCAAAGCTCTGGGGGTTTTCATCAGGAAAGGGCACTTAAAGCCCCTAGAGCTGCGGCCACTACCAGACAGACTCCTTGCTTCCCATAACCCGGCCAAGTACTGCGCCTATCACCAATAGCATGGTCATGACACCGACCAGTGCTTTCGATTACGTCATGAGATTCAGGATCTCATCGACAATAGGGTGATCATGCCTCTGGAAAAACCAAATGTCACAACCAACCCTCTCCCACCACATAACCAAGCTCCATCTCCCAAATGCATCAATTTCATCCAAACTGGGGTTGTGTCATACGACCCCAGCATATATATCACCCCTTCTCACCTACCCAAGCCGGAGCTGTTCATTCTTGACAGCACTGACTTGTGCACGTTGGACATCTCCCAAACCCAACCAGAAACGGTGGTGGTAACTATCGGAGATGGAACTGGGTCAACTGTGAGAGCAGACGAGGATGAGCAGTCGGAGCCTGAGGGGTCTGTGAGCTTCAAGTACAACCCGAGCGGTTACATTACATCAGTAGGCCAGGCTAGGCCGAATGTGAAATTGCCAGTAGGGACAGAGATTTGTGTAGTGCGAGAGGATGGATCGAATCAAGGGCTAGATGACCTAGCGGATCTAGAAGAAGACCTTGTAAATCTGCAGTTCTTTGAAGAGAAGGATTCAGGGGACATGACAGTCAATTGGTTTGATGGGTCAGCAGAAACTACTAGATGGCTTGACGACCAACCAGATGTTGTGGAACAACCTCAGTTAGAGTAGAGTCCGCCAGGGACGGAGACATCAACTATGGCCGAAAGGGCCGGGAATTAGAATGCACCGCTGGAGGGCACCAGTGATAATAATTTTGCTCAGGACCAGAGCATTTCGAGTATAGAGGACATTCAACAACAAGCCGCATTGAAACAGTTCGAGCGAGAAAGGACTAAGGATTCTGAAAGAGTCAGGAAAGCCAAAGCCCCTGAGGGGACAGAACGTGTTGTGAGCATCGAATGGTCAGCCTGTGGGCACATAAATAGTTGTAACTAGGGATAGGTGTTCTGCACCGATGGCATGTGGTAGAAATATGAAGACTAGGGGAACAACCAACCGGATGACACCTGGTACATTGGCGAAGTAGACCACATGACTAGGAGTGGGCGGTATTTTAAGCCCCCGCACTTAGATCAACCAGAAGCGTCTGGGAAGGACAAGGAGGTGGAAAAATAGAAAGAGAAGTTACTCGAAGAAGAGGCTGTGCTGAAACAGCTGAAGAAAATACAAGTAGACATCTCCATCTCAGGACTGCTGATGGCTTCGAGAGTACATAGACAGGCTGTTCTTTCAGCAATGGACAAGGCCAAACTTTCAATAGACACCACACCTGAACAGCTAGTAGGGTTGGTCTTTTCGGGAGGAGCTTCCTCGATGTTGACCTTTTCTGACAAGGAACTACCACCTGAGGGCTTGGATCACAATAAACCACTCTACATCTCTGTGGAGTGTAGGAACAAATGGATACCGGTGGTTCTTGTCAACACAGGATCCGCTATCAACGTGTGCTCGTTAAGGATAGTATATGCACTTAGGTTGAAGCCCGCAGACTTTGTGCCAACCAATCTTTTGAAACCCGGACCGGACCGGCCGGTCGAACCGGGCCTGGTTCCGGTCCGATCAACCACCTAGAACCGGATAGGGGCCAAAACCGGATAAACCCAGTGACCCACTGGTCGAACTGGTAAAACCGGTGACCCAGTGGTCGAACCGGCCAAAATTGGTCTGGGTTTTTTTTTTTTTTGGTTTTCCCTTTTTTTTTTTAAAATTTCTTTCTTTCTTTTCTTTCTTTCTTTCTTTCTTATATATTTATATATATATATATTATAAAATATATTTTAAAATTTTGACTAAAAATTCTTACTTCAAGAGTCTCCTCTCATAAGGAAGAGTCTCATTGGAAGTTGGAGAAGATTATGAAAGTCTATTCCTATTTATAGGAAAAGATTTTTCAAAAAGAACTTACAAAATTCTATATGGGATTCAATCAAATTATTTGAAACATATTGATTGGAGGGAGAGTTGAAAATTTCATTTCCCTCCAAAATTAAACTTAACATTCAATCAATTTGTTTGGAGAGAATGTTTAAAAAATTAAAACAAGTGACTTTTTTTTTTATCAATTATGATTTTATTAAATATTATTAATAAATATTATACAAAAATTTTTATTTTTATTTTTATTTGAGTATTTATATATATTTTTGTATGGGAAAGAAATATACCTTCTCTTATAATCCTGTTGATCAAGTCTGCGTTCCTCCGTACGACGTCGCTTTATCACCTGAAAACACAAACGTGAGCTAGCCGGCGGGTGGGTGCCGGAAACCTCTCCGATGCCTAAGTCAGAAAGATTGTCAAATAGGCAAAAGCTCTGTGTATTCAGAAAGCAAAATTGCGTTACCTCTCCAAAGGTGATATTGGTGAGCTTTTATAGGTTTCGCGTGGCACAATCCTGGTAGGACTCTTACTCCTCTATGTAGAGTCCTCCTAGGATTCATACTCCTGGAAGATAATGCTTATCCTCTAACACCCTCCCTCACTGCTTAAACCAAGTGAGATGGTTTTACCACGGCCGGACTACAATATGACCGAAGTAACCACTAGTTCAGCCCTTACTTTCCTTTCTCTTACCTCGGCTTTCCCGTGCTACGACCGAGCTAACCATAAGAGAGTCAAGCCGAACTATCTGCAGAACCAGTCCTCTTAAGGACTTAGCACACCTCGTTTTCCATGCGCTACGACCGAACTAACCACTTAAGACCGAACACGATCATCTTGGCTCCGCCTTCCTTTCTCCTACCTCGGCCTCACATGCAATGGCCGAGCTATCCATAGAAGAACTAGGCCGAGCTAATCCTTTACTTAGGTCCTAAGCAGGACCATTATACCTCGGTTCCAAACAGTGCAACCGAGCTAACAATTAATAGACGCCGGACTAGGCCTCCTTACACCAGCACCAGCCTCTTACTTCGGCCTGGATTGCCGTACGGCCCATCTTCTTAGCCTTCTCAATACGGCCCAAAGAGTGGCCCACTATCCTGGCTTGGCCCAATTTATCTGCATAAATTACCCTCTCAATTTTTATTTATTTATAATTTTTAATTATATAATATTAATTATGACGTCACGGTTCGACCGCTTTGACCCAACGGTTGAACCGGTGACCCGTCCACCCGGTCCCTTTTCCGGTTCGCTCACCGGTCTGGTTTTCAGAACATTGGTGCCAACCATCCAGGTGATAAGGGCATATGACAATACAAGCAGAGAAGTGAAGGGGACTGTGCAGATTCAGATCTAGGTTGGTCCAGGACAACATGATGTTGACTTTTATGTCTTGGACATTCCCGTAACCTTCAATCTACTCCTAGGGTGGCCGTGGCTACACCAGGTGAGGGCGGTCTCTTCCACCCTGCATCAGATGTTGAAATATCCCCATGAGAAGGGGGTAGCTACTGTTTTTGGGAATTCGTCAATTCATCCGCCACCAAAGGTGTCCACTCCGGTTTTGGAAATCGAGCATGGCACGGAGGATGTGTTCCTATCAGGATTCACCTTAGCCGAGGCCCAGGTCGTTCAGAACATCTTAGCTATTGATGAGGGATTGTATGTCAACACACAGTCAGTGTACCTCATGAACAAACTCCAATACCTCCCCGGGATGGGACTAGGAAGAAGCGGCTGGAAAGGCATTGCAGTATCGGCCGAAGTGCCGCATAACCCACATACCTTTGGCTTAGGCTATCTGCCTACCAAAGAGGACTAGGTAAGGAATGGAAAAGAAATGACTGGAAGAGCCAAAGCCAAGCAGACCGGGAGGCACTTTGATTTGATGCATCGGCCTATTCAGGGCACCCTGAACGGACACTTCATCCGGGAGGGAGAAGACTTTCGATTCTGCGGCTTCCCAGAGCCATGGTTGAACGCAGAAAAGAGGCGCATGCCGGGATTTGAAATCTTCTTCGACTTGCAGTTATCCGAGGATGATGTCGCCAAGGAGCAGACAGACCTATCAGCTGAGATTAAATAGTGTAAGGAAGTGGATTCTGAGAACACCGAGATTGAAATGGGGGTAGCACTGGCTTGTCTACTTTCAGATCCTCTTATCGTACATAAGTGCTTGGGGAATGACCTCTCAGTGTCTATGATCAGGAATGAAACGGCTGCGAGCCCACCTTCAAACATTTTGGATGCATCCGTCGCACCCTCCCACGTCTGGCAATACGAGGAGGGATTCTTATCGAGTAGCACTGGGTCAGGTAGTGAGCCGAAATTTGATTCCACTGAGTCCGTAGAGTCAGAATCAGGTTCCAGCTCGACTGAGTCTGAGTCCGGTATTCTTGGGGGTGATAACCCAGATGCCATAGTCCTGTCTAGGTCATCTTTTTCTTTCTCTTTTGAGTCTGTTGTAACAGAAGAATCAGATAGACTGGATGAAGTGATTAATGAGATTGGAATAGCTATGGCTTCTGAGTACTTTTCTGTGCCTTTGATTTATTGTATTAATCAGGACTTTCAAAATTTCGATGAAAATGACGAGGAAGAAATTCCTCCGGTTTTGAAATATTTGCTTCAACAAGAGCAGGAGAGGTTTGTAAAATCGCTGGTTGATGAAATCACCCAAATTAATGTTGGTACTGAGAAGGACCCGCGGCTGGTCCAGATCGGATCCACGTTGTCTTCAGAGGAGCGCGAGCGCTTAGTCGCTTTATTAAAAGATTTCAAAGATGTTTTCGCGTGGTCCTACGAAGACATGCCTGGAATCGATCCTGAGATTGTACAGCACCGGATCCCTCTCGACCCAGAGGCTCGACCTGTCAAGCAGAAACTCAGAAGAATTCGCCCTGACTGGGCTATCAAGATCAAAGAAGAGGTCACCAAGCAAATTGACACAGGGTTCCTGCTGGTATCCGAATACCCAACTTGGTTGGCCAACATAGTTCCAGCGCCGAAGAAGGACGGCAGAATTTGGGTATGTGTGGATTTCAGGGATTTGAACAAAGCCAGTCTGAAGGATGACTTTCCTCGGCCGCATATCGATGAGTTAGTAGATTTTACTGCTGGGCATGCTTTGCTCTCATTCATGGATGGCTTCTCAGGCTACAATCAGATTGTAATAGCACCCGAAGACCGGGAGAAGACTGCTTTTACCACCCCGTGGGGGACCTATTGTTATAGGGTAATGCCATTTGGGCTGAAGAATGCTGGAGCTACATATCAATGGGTTGCGACCACAATATTGCATGACATGATCCACAAAGACGTTAAGGTGTACGTGGACGAAATGATTGTCAAGTCCAAAGAAAGAGAGGGCCACTACACTGCCTTGCAAAAGTTCTTCCAAAGGATCAGAATTCCGGTTGTGGCTGAATCCTCAGAGGTGTACGTTTGGTGTTACGGTAAGAAAAATGCTGGGGTTCTTGATCACGCAAAGGGGCATCGAAGTCGACCCTTCCAAAATCAAGGCTATCTTAGAAATGCCACCACCAAGGACTGAAAAGGAGGGTGAGGCTTTCTGAGTAAAGTGCAATTCATAAGACGGTTTATCTCAAAATTAACCTTGACTTGTGAACCACTCTTTGGTCTCTCGAAGAAAGGAACGAAGTTCCAATGGGACGGCCGATGCCAAGCTGCTTTTGAACAGATTAAGCAATACTTACAGAATCCACCTGTGTCGTCATCGCCTGAGTTGGAGAAGCCGTTGATTTTGTATCTTTCAGTGACTGAGACTACAATGGGCTGCATGCTTGCGCAAGAGTCTGAGGACAAAGTAGAAAGGGCTATTTACTATCTGAGCAAGAAAATGCTGAAATACGAGACCCGCTATACTCCACTGGAGAAGGCTTGTTTGGCCTTAGTATGGGCTACCAGGAAGCTGTGACACTACCTGTTAGCTCACTCTGTAATGTTGGTTTCGAGATTAGATCCCATCAAGTATCTCTTCGAGAAACCGGCATTTACGGGTAGGCTAGCCTGTTGGTTGCTTTTGCTTTCCGAATTCGATCTGAAGTATGTGACGTGCAAGTCAGTAAATGGGAGAGCGATAGCAGAGTTCCTTGTCGATCACCCAGTTGAAGGGGATGAAGCAGTTGAGTACCTATTCCCAGACGAGGCCATTTTGCATGTCGAAGACGAAACTTGGACGATGTACTTTGACGAAGCGTCAACCCAATATGGGTATGGGATAGGGGTGTTGCTGATAGCACCCGACAATTCCCGCATCCCTCTAGCATTCAAACTCCGTTTCAAAGTATCGAACAATGAAGTAGAATACGAGGCACGCATTGCTGGTTTAGAAGCTGCCCTAGAACTAGGGGCAAAACGGTTGGATGTCATCGGGGACTCGAACCTTGTTGTATCTCAGGCTAAAGGGGATTGGAAAGTCAAAGAAGAAAAGATGAGAAGTTACCACCAGACCTTGGACTTGCTGATTCCTTGGTTTGAGAAGCTGAACTTCGCTTATCTGTTAAGAGAGAATAACAGGTTCGCAGATTCACTAGCAACTTTATTTTCCATGATAGACATCCGTTTTGGAGTCCAGATGCGTCTGATCATCATTGACCAGAAATTTGTGCCGGGCTACGAGCTGATTGCTATCATAGAAGAGGTTCAGGATGAGAACCCCTGGTATTACGACGTTTGGAACTTCTTGGAAAAAGAGGCGTATCCACCAAGGGTAAACGCCAAAGATAAGAGGGCAATACGAAGAATGGCTGCTCAGTTCATCATCTGCGGGGTAAGCTATACAAGAGAGGTCATCTAGGAATACATAAGTCGGTGTTGATGTCAAGAATCGGTTACCGATGGAGGCCATCCATGGAGGAGAGTGCGGAGCGCACATGAACGGGGTGATGCTAGCCCGAAAGATCCTCAGACAAGGTTACTACTGGTCCACCATGGAGGAGGATCGTATTGGTTTTGCCCGGCGATGCCACAAATGTCAGATCCATGCAAACCGTATGAACATTCCGCCAGCGAAGCTGTACAACATGACTTCGCCATGGCCATTTTCAGTCTGGGGGATAGATGTGATTGGAGCTGTCACTCCAAAAGGGTCCAATGGGCATGATTTTATTCTGGTAGTGATAGACTACTTTACAAAGTGGGTTGAGGCCTAATCTTATGCGGTATTGAAGGCTTCACACGTCGTAAAGTTCATTAGAAACAACATCATCTGTCGCTATGGGGTCCCGAATGAGATCATTTTAGATAATGGTTCCCACTTCAAGAAGGCGGTGATCGACTTGTTGGAGAAATACAACGTGGCTTTTCACAAGTCATCTATATACCGGCCACAGACCAACGGAGCAGTTGAGGCCGCCAACAAGAACATCAAACACATTTTGTAAAAGATGGTGGAAACCTATCGGGACTAGCCAGATAAGTTACCATTTGCTCTGTGGGGCTACCGGACTTCAATTAGAACTTCTATTGGAGCGACTCCGTATTCATTGGTCTATGGAATGGAGGCTGTTCTACCTATCGAAATTAAGGTTCCGTCATTGCGAGTATTGGCTGAGTGTCGGATAGCTGAGGCAGATTGGCAGCAGAGCAGATTTAAAGAACTCATGCTATTTGATGAAAGAAGACTGAAAGCACTGTACCATGTTCAGGGTTATCAACGCAGAATCACCAGGGCTTTCAACAAAAAAGTTAAGTCCAGGAATTTGAAAGAAGGGGATTTAGTGCTCAAAGACAACCGAGCTCCCATTCACGACCCTAGGGGCAAGTTCAGACCCAATTGGACTAGCCCTTACATCATCAAGTCTATTTGGTCAAGTGGAGCTGTCGTTCTGATGGACCTAGATGGCCTAGAGTTCTCCCAACCGATCAACATGGACAAGTTGAAGAAATATTACCCCTGAGTGGCTTGTTAGGCCGAAAACCCGAAAGGGTGACCTAGGCTAAAGGGCGGCCTTGGCAAAAGTTAGAGCACAAAAGGAGAGAGTTAATATTCGAGTGAACCCAATTTGAACTACGTAAGGCTTGATTCCCATCTTTGGGATACGTAGGCAACTTCATTCCGAAGTCTAGCCATAAACACTTCCCCGATCAACTTTGTCCATGTGATCATGTGTGGTCATCTTTGTCTATTCTGCATTCAAGAGCTCGGTTTGTGATCTCCAGTGCAGTGCTATTCAGACTAGGGACAACTTTCCAGTTGCTGGGATCCGGGTTTGTACATCTCAGTGATAGATCTCAGGCATGTCCAGTTCTGATCCATATCGAAAATGGTTTTGAAAAATTTTAATAAAAGTTGATTTTGTTCAAATTAATCTTTTTACAACTTAGACCATTTTTGGACCAAACGAAAAATCTTCAGTACCCACAACCTTCAATTTCATTGATTTCAATACGGAGTTCTCCTACTCTTGAGTACAAATTGAAGTTGCTTTTTTTATTACATTCATAAAGAAAACTTGAAAGTTCTGATTAAAGCAAAATAAATCCGGGTCATAGTCAGGTGTTCCTGCGTCCCTTCCCAGAGCTTGTGGAAGCCTTTGACGCCAAAGTGGGCCCTACCTATGCCTCTTCATCGAGCCAATCTAGGCACTCATCAAAAAGGGTACAGCTGAAAATGGGAGCAGGAGCCAGAAGCTCTTTTGTCCTCCAGGTTGTGGCATACCGAGCTAGCTGCATGCCTCGGACTGGAAATGTAGCAGGGTACTCTATCCCCTCCTTCGGGCAAGTCTAATCATGTCCGAACTGGGGCCGAAATCGGAACGAAAAGTAGAACACGTAGTGTGTCAGGCCAACCAATTGAATCCCGGGCTGACGGGTCATACTGTAACTCATTGCTGGTAGATTAAGCCAAGGATAGTGCCAAGCAATGTCTATAGCGGACAAGCTATACATCCAGTTGAACCACCATCCCTCATCCGGGGCATCGACTAGACGTTGCCAGAAGAAATAGCTGCGAGCTAAGTATGCTGGACATGAGTCCACAAGCTTCAATTTATCCATCAACCACACCTGGGGAGGGATGAAAAATGAGAGATTAAAGAATAGAGAGGTGTATGGTGAGAGAAAAGTAAGAAAAGGGTTTTGAGAGAAAAACCGAGTTTGAGGGCCGAGCGATGTGAGAAACATATGCAAGATGGGGTGGGAAACATTACCTGCAATAGTAGTGGGCTCCCTGCCAATCTAGCCATCTCCCGGCGATGAAAAGTGTCCAAGCCCATCAATGTCTCAGCCAAAGTCATGGCAATGCAGTTCTTGCCTTCCTTTAAGCCCTCGGCCACTTTGATCAAATGAGTGCTAAACCCACCAGAGCCTAGGGCAAGCAAGAAATGAGACAGCATGCACAAGTAAAGCGCATGTCGCCGATAACCCTGCCAATGATGGTCGCCGCGGTCACCGGCATCAAAAAACTAACAAACCAAGCTCGGAATGTCTAACTCTCTATCATGAATCAATGATCGAGTATCATGCAAAGTGAGCCCACACATCCGTCCCAAGGCTTGGGCATGGCCGAAGCAGAATTATGGCAAGATTTCTTAATCGCGCTCGGATTCCATCAGAGCTTGGAAATCTTCGAAAGTGGGACACATCTCTTGCCCGACAAAGCTAAAGACATGTGTCACCGGATTCCAAAATCTTGCCGCGACATGAAGGAACGGAAACGCATCGGGGTGCGACTCAACGTGAATAGTGCACTTATGCCAAAACCTCATAAATGAAGCTTTTCCGAGCCATCTAAGTTGGCAATCCAATTTGTGAGGTTTTGAGCAAGGAATGCTTCCATTTGGTGCAAATTTGAGCTAAAATGAAGAGAATCCTGAAGCTGGAACTCATATAGAAGATAAGGCAGTGAGTGGAGGACAGATGTCGCCGTTTTGGAGAGTCTGCCATCAATGGCCGGCAGTGGCTCATCAGTGGCCGGCAGTGGCACACTGATGGCCGGCGGGCCTTCCTATGTGGCCGGCAGTCTCTCCCTCATGCTTACTAGCCTTTTTGGTGAAGACCCAGTTGTCTGCTATAGTGAAGTCCTGTTACCTAGGTCTTTTAAGGTCTTGTTTTGTCCTGTTGGACTCTGTCGTGTCTCGTTTAAGACATATTAGTTTCTTTTTTTTTTGGGTCAGGTTGTAATCATCTTCCTTTCATTTATCAAGTTGTCGTAATTTGCTTATCGAGTTGTTTTGTTATTAGTCGGTTCACTACCTAATTAGTGTAATTCGAGTGTTTGGTTTTCAAAACAAAGTTCAATCTCATTTACATTGTTGTGTAAAGTGATGCGATGCAATGCGATGCGATGCATAGAATGTACAAATGAAACACTTTTTCAATAAAATGCTGTTTTCATTCCATCATAGATTCTTTTTACAAAAGAGCATAGTTTTAAAAAGTAAATCTGCCTGATGGAGTACAATGTGCAAAACTAGTAGTAAAAAGAAAAATAAAGCAAAAAGAAGAGCAACGTTTGAATCAGCAAAATGTCTGGATTGGCACCAGTCGCCTCAAGACTGAAGGGTCCTCCTCGTCCTCTTCCTCGACCGAGAGGACTCTGGAATATCGCCACCGTCAGCACCTGACTCTGAACTCGAGCCATCCCCAGCTCCATCTCCATCCTAAGACGACTCTGACCGTGGACTCACTGCCTCCTCGTCAAACTCATCATCATCTGGGGCAGGCCCCCGTGAACTAGTCCTTCGTCCCGCTCCCCCTGCTGCTCGGGAAGGTGCTGAAGGACCCACTCCCGTTCCTGCTAAGGCACCGGATGGGCCGGACGTCAAGAAAGGAATCTGAAAAAGGGCAATCCACGAAAATGCATTAGTAATCAAGATATATCAGATGCCAAGAATAAAGTGTTGTGACCAGTGAATGATTTGCAGTGGATGTATACCGTGAGCGGTGTATGGGAGCAATGTATCAGATCCATGTAGTGTGCAACTGTGCAAATGATGGCGTGTCGAGAAAAGACTGTGTGGAATGAAGTATGGTTTGAAAGAACTCATCGGAATACTGTAAATACTGAGCAGGTCCATGCTCATCTCCAGCATCCCCATCACCGAAGCCGTCATCTCTAGAGACTGACGAGTGTACTCAATGGGAGCCTGCAAAAATGTTGAAGTCATTAGTATTCTGCGGGATATCAAATGAAATGAAATGACTGTGCAAAATGAAAAGTATAGCACATACCGGGGTCGAGCCGTAAACTCCGAGAAGCTCATGACCAGCTGGAGGAGGAGCGAAGGGAATCTGATAAGTCTCTCCAGCCCGCCCTCGGCATGTCATAGTAGCAGGTAGCACGGGCCATGCAGTCCCCTGTCTCCTCTCAAGACCTCTCCTCCTACGAGACCTGGTCGCTCCGCCTCTTCCTCTCGCAGTTAGAGCTCTCGCACCCTCTCCTCCTTGGACACCAATCAAAGGTTGCATCAGATGCGTCTGAATAAAGGCTGCGTAGTCACCCTCGGCGCGGAGGAAATTTGTCTCCAGCCCTACTATGAACTGAATCACCTGGTCGGCGGACAACATGTGTGTCTCCGTCATCGATGGTGGAGGTGCCATCGGTACAAATGGAGCAGGCAATCCCAAGGTCTGGCACACGAAGCACTCACTCAGAAACCAGGCGCGACAGATCGGCCCCTCGAAGAGGATGTGGAACTGAGACATGGTCCGAGCAGTGTGGTACTTATCTCGGAGTCCTGACGGGATCACATCCCATGGCTGCCATGTGATCTGAGAAGAGAGAATAAACAAGATGATCAGTTGTCAAATAACGAATGTGGGTGCATCAGGTTAATTGAAATAATCTTATTGTAGACTTACCTCGCGCGCCGTGACCATGTCAAAATACTGCCAGAAGAACATGAAGCTCTCTTGGGTCCTATGACGGAGCTGGCCGTCATATACATCAGAAAATGGGACTGTCGCCGGGGTCTCCTCCACAGGCTCTGGAGTAAGCGTCGGGAAGTATGTGTATATCCACAGCTGTTAGAAAGATGTGATCAGTACAGTGTATGAACAGATTGTTGAACATGCTGAAAGCAGAACGCAGTACAGTGCATAACGGATGCAGGCCTAGAGGGGACATTAGATCCTGTGTGTGCAGTGTATGGTATGTAGTGTGCAGCATGTATGGTGTACAGAAAATGCAAAGCAGAAAGCATACAGTGCAAGACCAGATACGGAAAATATAGAAAGTACAAGTGTTGAACAAACCAAACGTACAAATGCTAAGCAAAGTAATGAAAAGGGAAAACTAGGTTGTGTACCTCCCAAGCTTGCTAGTAGCCACCGATCAACCTCCCACGCATCCGAGAGGTGGAGCTCATGTATCCATAAAGAGTGGTGAGGCCGACCGCGCCCCAGTCATAGAAACGGACTCGCTGGAGCACCACCAAAGCGCCCAAGAAGTATAAACCCATGGTATTCCACCTGTTCGAAAACAAGGTGGTACCGAAAAAGAACAAGAGGAAGCCCCTGGCGTACTGCTCTGCCTCTTCATCAGTATTGGGATCCTCCCCTCTGTAGTGCTCCTCAAACCAAGTGTATCTAACCATACCTGCTCGAAGAATGGGTGGACGTGCTCCAAGTAGCGCATCCCATGCGGCCACCCACTCCCCCATGTCAGGATCAAGGGGAATCAGATCATCTCCTATGCCCAGACCGGTGATCATGGCGAAGTCGAGAGGAGTCATCGTCGTCTCTCCCGCAGTGGAGAAGTGGAAGGAGTTGGTGGTGTCCCACCACCTCTCCACAAGAGCCCCTAGGAGAGGGCGACTCACTGTAACCCGCGTCAAGCTGTAGTAAAATACGCCAAAGTCGGTCTCGTCGATGATCCGGCGGACCCTCGAGGGAAGCACATCGTACCAATCCTGAGTGGTCATAGCGCCATAACCCCTGAAGGACCGAGATCCATCCTGCAATAGTATATTGAAAATACAGTTCAAGGCAGATCAACAGTATATTGAAAATACAGTTTAAGACAGATCAGCAGTGTATTGAAAATACAGTTCAAGACAGATCAGCAATGTATTGAAAATGCAGTTCAAGACAGGTCAGCAGTGTATTGAAAATACAGTTCAAGACAGATCAACGATGTATTGAAAATGCAGTTTAGATCAGATCAGTGATGTATTGAAAATACAGTTGCATCTAGAGCAGTGATGTGTCGAAGATGCAGTCGAATTCAGAATAGTGATGCCTGAGGTGCAGTCGTGTACAGCACATACAGGGCAGTGATGCACGATGTACAGTTAAATGCAGAGCAATAATGTATGAAACACAGTCAGATCAAAGCATGTGATGCGATCAGATCGAAACAGTGCAAGAAATGCAAATAGTTGAAAGTAATACTGCAAAAAAGCAGAGTTGGTACCTCCATAGCAATGGTCGACAAGTGAGACATCAGCTCTCTCAGTAAGAGGTCGTTTGGTGCGCCCTCATCAAAATCGGTGAAAGTATGGATGCCTCTCGCCACCGGAATAATGTGAGTTTCCGGGTGATACCTCGCGGGGTCGAAGGGATGTATGCCCAATGGTAAAGGCTGAGGCTCAACCTCCGGCTCAGCCGCAAAGTCTGCCACCAACTCTACTGGAGGAAGTGCGGGGAAGCCCTCATCATGTGGGACATCGTCAGCCATCTGAGATAGACGCAAAAATGAGCAAAATGGTGGAGTTTAGAACAAACCAAACCCTAAGGAAGAGAAAGTTCAAATAAAGTTGAAAACCCGCGAAGAGTGAACTAACCTCGAAAGAAATCCAGGGGAAATGATCCTCGAATGGGGGAAATGATGAAAGGCACCTCAGATTCAATTTCTAATCAGTTCAAATCGAAGAAAACCAAGAGGTTTTAATGATTGAAGATTGTTCAGGGCATTGGGAAACGCGTAGAACGTGCGAATCTAGAGAGAAGGTACACCTAGAGGGCAAGGAAAATGTTTTCTATGCAAGGGTTTGTGAGGAATTGGGTTAATTTTGGGCCTATTTAAAGACCCATGGCTGAAAAGACCATTTTGCCCGAATTTGCCACCGATGGCCGGCAGGGGCACATTGATGGCCGGCACAACTCTATTGATGGCCGGCAGTGGCCAATAATGGCCGGCAGTAGTCGGCGGCTCTCCCTGATGGCCAGCAGTCCTCCACCAGCTTCCTCTGCCTATTTGATCTTGGTATGTGTCCCTGGGTTCCAACAATCCCGAGGAATGCTCAAAATTTGATTCAAAACACCTCCGTGGAAACCCGGGAATCATGTCCTCAATATACGGTGGTCGTCGCCCATCAACGCGCACAAGGTGTATTCTTTTTGACGCATCACAAACCTTCCGGGAAGTAAACCGGAAGTCCCCTTTCAAGATGTCTTCATTAAGCATGTTTTTTTTTTTTTGTCACCTAGCATTCGCTTATTAAATTAAACACCCATTCTTTATATTTGCATTGTCTTGCATCTAGTTTATATTTGCATTATCTTGCATCTAGTTTAATTTGCATTGTCTTGCATCTAGTTTAATTTGTATTGTCTTGCATCTAGTTTAATTTGCATTGTCTTGCGTCTAGTTTATATTTGCATTGTCTTGCGTCTTTAATTTGCGTTGTCTTGCATCTAGTTTAATTTGCATTGTTTTGCATCTAGTTTAATTTGCATTATCTTGCATCTAGTTCAAACTTGCAATGTTTTGCATCTCATCAAATCTGCATTGTTTTGCATCTCATCAAATTTGCATTGTCTTGCATCTAGTTCAAACTTGCATTGTTTTGCATCTCATCAAATCTGCATTGTTTTGCATCTCATCAAATCTGCATTGTTTTGCATCTTATTAAACCTGCATTGTTTTGCATCTCATCAAATCTGCATTGTTTTGCATCTCATCAAATTTGCATTATTTTGCATCTCGCATTACCCCTTATTTAACTTGCGCTGTTACGCTTGTTATTGTGCGCTGTTACGCACTTATTATCTTAACTTGCGCTGTTACGCACTTATTATTTAACTTGCGCTGTTACGCTTGTTATTTTGCGTTGTTACGCACTTATTATCTTAACTTGCGCTGTTACGCAGGTTATGTGCGCTGTTACGCACTTATTATCTTAACTTGCGCTGTTACGCAGGTTATGTGCACTGTTACGCACTTATTTCTTAACTTGCGCTGTTACGCAGGTTATGTGTGTTGTTACGCACTTATTATCTTAACTTGCGCTGTTACGCAGGTTATGTGCGCTGTTACGCACTTATTATCTTAACTTGCGCTGTTACGCAGGTTATGTGCGCTGTTACGCACTTATTTTCTTAACTTGCGCTGTTACACAGGTTATGTGCGCTGTTACGCACTTATTATCTTATCTTGCACTGTTACGTAGGTTATGTGCACTGTTACGCACTTATTTTCTTAACTTGTGCTGTTACGCAGGTTGTGTGCACTGTTACGCACTTATTATCTTGTCTTGCGCTGTTACGCAGGTTGTGTGCGCTGTTACGTACTTATTATCTTAACTTGCGCTGTTATGCAGGTTATGTGCGCTGTTACGCATTTATTTTCTTTAACTTGCGCTGTTACGTAGGTTATGTGCGCTGTTACGCACTTATCTGTTTTACTTGTGCTGTTACGCATGTTTTACCTGCGTTGTTGCACATGTTTTATTTCTTTAACCTGCGCTATTACGCATGTCTTCTTGTTTTAACCTACGCTGTTACGCATGTTTATCTCTTTAACCTGCGCTGTTACGCATGTTTTATCTCTTTTAACTTGCGCTGTTACGCATGTTTTACCTGCGCTGTTACGCATGTTTTATTTCTTTAACTTGCGTTGTTACACATGTTTTACATGTTTTACTTGTTTTACTTGTGCTGTTACGCAGGTTATGTGCGCTGTTACGCTTTCCTATATCTTTACTTGTTATTCGCATACTATCTTTACTCATTTATCACGCCTCTATCTTATTTCTATCCCACGCACTTCCCTTTAACTTGCGCTGTCACGCATGTTTTACTTGCGTTGTCATGCACTTTTCACTTGTATTGTTATGCATGTTTCTACCGATATTGTACCTGTTGAGTTTCTTTTTTTTACAGGTACGATATTGTATGTACGGTTCATTTGGAAGTTGGCACGACCAGACGAACCAGACGGTATTATGTTCACTCCGCGTAAGACGTGGTGAGAATTGCATAATTTTCTTACATTCTTTCTGTTGAAATATGTAGGACTGTTATTCACTTGCTTAAAATATCGCATTTATTGTATATAATTGCTTCATTACAGTTTCTCTTTGCATAATCATAAGTTATGCTATCGCATCTTGCATGTCATTTGCATTTTGCCCCAGCCTACGAGCGCATCTCTGCATGCTCATATTGAATGTTTGCCTGAGTCTTTGGCCTTGTTAAAAATGGGTCGTCTCTGGGCTTTGACACTTACTCCCGTCACTTTGTGACTTTCGAGTTCTATTAAAGAGGGGCAATTGTAGACACTCCATTTTTGACCATCCTCAAGACTCGGTTGTGCTTGCAGGTACATCCAGCCACAAGTTCGATTGCTCGTTGGGTATTCGACTTTCGCGGCGGAATGTCACATGTTTGAGCTTTCCAAACCCTGTATCCTTTCTGCCTCATTCTTGGACCATGACTTGGTTTTTTCAGAATGTTTGTCTTGGTGCACTGCCGGCCACCTTTTGGACTTGCCGGCCTTCACTTTGTTGCCGCGGGCCATTGATTGAGCCTACCGACCAACAATGAGCCATTGCCGGCCATCACTGATGGCTGGCAAAACCCCTGTCTCAGTAGGTTTCACTCCAGATCTTTTGAACCAGCTGGAATCCTTTCATCTCCCCTCCACGTGTATGGAGGGATGAAGCTCTTGCCAAGCTTCTTGAAGAAGCTTTGCATTGTTTTCCCTCTATATAAGGGGAGAGCCTCTCTCCTTAGCAGAGGTTCAGCCATTTTAGAAGAGATATAGCTCTCTCTCTCTCTATATATATATTTCTTACTCTCTCTCTATATTGTTGTGGTTTAGTCCATTTTTCTTGCACTTTTACACTACAACACATAGAGATACACCACCACCATTGGACTAAGGTTCTTGGGAAGGTTACTTGAGCTCTGAAAGTGAGTTTTTGGCCCCTGAGGTTGCTGATTTCGAAGTTGGTCTTCAAGGGTGAGCTTCTTCCCCTTTTTAGCATTTATTTGTACCTCATTTTGGCCATACTTGCATATTGTTTTAGGCCTTTCTTTCAACTGAAAAAGTCTTTTTTTAAGTGCTTTTGAAGTTTGTTTAAGGTCTTTTGGTTGTTGAGGGTCCTCAACCCTCTTGTTGGCCTTGTTTGGCCTTGTTTTGAGCCATGCCTTAGGGCCTTCGAGCTAGCCTTGGTTTGGCCTTCTAACCACTAAAATCCAGTGGATTTTCAGTGGTAGGTATGTGGTTTTGAGGCCTCAAATCAGAGGGGGTGACCCCCTCTCTTTTGGTTTTTGTTTGCTTGCATTTTTGGCCTTCCAAAGGAGCATGCCTCTCTGTACTTTTGAGGCTTGGTTTAGGCCTTTTTTTTGTGACTTTTAGGACCTACCTTGGCTCTGCCCATGGCTGGTTTGGTCACCTTTTGCATGCATCTTGTATGTGTAGTGTAATCCCATTTGTAGCTCATCAAAGTAGCATGTTTGCCTAGCTTGTGTTGAGTCCATTTCAGTAGATTTTTGGTGATTTTTTACCATGCCTTAGATCTATTTTGGGTTGGTTTTGTCACTCCATGCATGTATAATACACTTGTAGTGTAAATCTCATAAACTAGCTTTATATGCTTCTTGCTTTAGCATGTTATCCTAGCTTATGTTGAATCCATTTCAGCATGTTTTTGGTGATGTTTTTCCATATCATGACTCTGTTCATAGCTGGTTTGGTCATCCTTTGCATGCTCCATATACTTGTAGAACAAATCTTGCTTACTAGTTTTATGTGCATGATGTTTTGACTCATCATCCTTGCGTATTTTGGCTTTGCTCCAGCATGATTTTATTCTTGTTTTGGGCTGTTCTAGGACTGTTTTGGGCTTCCATGGCCATATCACTCATGTTTTGTATAGCTATAGTGCAAATGCTTAGGCTAGCCTTGGGTTTTGAGGCCCCTACCATGCCATACATGTGATGTTTGCATGCTTTGCCATCATTCTAAATGTTATTTCAGTCCATGAAATGTAGTCATACACTTGCATTTTACATGCTTTTAATGCCTTGGAGCCTTGGCTCTTTATGCCTCATGAATGGATCATTGTGCACGGGATTAAGCCTAGGCCTTTGGGTCATCATATCAGTGCATTTTTGGTCTTGTTATACCATGATGTAACTCTGTTTTATGTTGTCCAAGTCATGCCATGTTTGGTTTTAATAGGTGTAGTGCATTGCCTCTTTTGTAGCCTTGCATGCTCCATGTTTTTGGCCTTGTGTTCTAGCTTGTGTTGGCTAGCTTCGAGCTTGTTTTTGGTCTTGTTTGGACCTGCCTTGGGACTATTTTAGGTTCCCTTAGCCCTTTGGGGCTAGCTTTGTATGGCCATGGCTTAAGTCCCTTTGCTAGTTCTTAGCTTTTGAGCTTCATGCATGCCATGCTTGTGTTATGTGTGTGATTTGGCATCATTCCTAATATCATTTCAAAGCATGTAGTATTGTCATAATTGCATGCTTTTCACTTCTCAAGTGTTCTTAAGAGTTGCATCTTTATGCCTTAATTTTTGGGCCCATTGGCATGCATGCTTGTCTAGTATTTTGTACCATCAATTCAGCCCCTTATGGCCACTGATTTGGGCATATCTGAGGTCTGCCTATTTTGGTTTAAGACCATCCTTGCATGTTGTTGCATGCTTGTCTTGCATATTGTTGTATGATCGCTCCATCTTTGCATGTTGTTGCATGCTTGTTATATCACATGTTGTTACATGCCATTAGCCTTGTTAGGTTATTCATATTGCATTACATGTTTGCTTGCTTGAGTCACATATTTGCCATGCTTGTGTTGCATTGTTGTTTGGATTAAGTGTTAATCCGAGCACGAGGAACGAGGGGCATTTCATACTTCAAGTGATGAAATGTGTCTCAATTCTCGGTCGCCGATGCTCTTGATTATCCATGATAGAATTCTAGGCACTTATGTGTTTATTTGTGCATTCATTTCACATTGATTTGCACAACTTGGATCTTTGGCCATCATGGATCGGGATGCGTGATTGATGGTCGTGGATCCGACTATGCCTCTCCCTTGATATTTTGAGGTGATATGGGGTGGCATAGTGCGTACATATCCTTGGGAGACCCTTCCTTTCCTCTATTTTGTGCTCTGTTGCAGCTTGGTGTCCCAGCACATCAGTGGCCGGCAGTGCCTTGCAGATGGCCGGCAGTCCTTCATCCTTGGCTGGCAGTGTGCCATCTTTGGCCGGCAGGTGGTTGGCAGCATTTTCCCATGGTCGGCAGGCCACTGATGCACTCCCCAACATGTTTTTGGTAAGTTCCAGCAACAAGGTCTCAAGGACACCTTGCGGACAGAGCCTCTAAAGAGCAACCGGAGAGCTTACCGGGACAGGAACCGAGTATGCATGTTCGCCTTCTTCAACAGACCAGGAACCACATTATTTACTGTTTTGCTTACTTGTTAGTTAGCATTTTGAAATTGTAATTTAATTAGTTAATTTGTTAATTAGTCAAAGTTTTGTAATAATTAGTTGTAGCTAGTTATTCAATTCAGTTATGTAATAATTAATTAGCTTGTTAGTTAGTTAATTAGTTGGCATGTATTATTTATTCGGACCCTCCATTGAGAGGGCCAATTTTGTAATAAGTGTGCGTGCGTGTGTGCATGTCTTCCAGCCTCCATTTCTTTCTCCCTTTTACTTAACCGCTTTCGATGGTTAGTTCTAGGTCATGTTTCAATTAGCATACTTATGCTTGCATGTTTGCATCCATTCATTTGTCTAGCATCCTTATGCTTTGCATGTTTGCATACATTTATCTATCTTGCATGCACCGGGCTCGGCGCATCATATTAACCGCATTGTATTTCAATTCCAACTTGAATACATGTTATCAAATGTCGCATTTTCTATGTCATCTTAGAATAGCCGAGCCTATTTCTAGTTGCATTTCGCATGTGTTGCATTAGCCATCTTAACATGAACTATGATCATGCATTTGGTTACTAACTAGCTTCTGTTTTGACTCAGAGTACTAGGTAAGCTTTTACACTTTAGCATACTGCATGCGTGTGAGTATTGCCATGATAGCATACTTGCCATGAGGCTAACTGCTTATGTGTTTAACTGCCTGAATGCCTGTGGGTGAAGGTTGGATTGCTTGAATTAGAACAATTCGTTGAAATCCGCATTTTAGCCTACTTACGAGTAGTAAATTTCAAACTATTTTTTAAACAAACGGATATGCGATGCTTTGTTCCAAATTAGGCGATCTAGTCTATACTTGTTTTGCTGTGCGCATCACATAGTAATTCTAGCTAATTAACCGGAATAAGAACACATGTGTTTTCAAAAACAAAATATCATGTTTAGTAGTGGCCGATCTTTGATCGAGCGAGCGGTGGTGCTCATAGCTGACCTTCCCCAATCGTACCCAAGTTCTTGAGCCGAGGTAACTTTGGTGATGACGGACACGTGGCCTTAGGCAACGAGTCAGGGTTTCCTAAATTTCCCCAAAATAAAATATTTAGGTGGCGACTCTGTATCTGACAAAGCAGTCCATGTTTGATACTTCTTTCTTAAAAATCAGTTTTCCAAAACGATTTGCCGGATTTTAACTCTTTGGTGATTTATCAATCTCACATTGCACATTGTGAGATCAGATTAAGAACCGTGACAATTTGAGTCCGAACTATAGCATGAGGCCCTTGGGGCGCGTCTACAGTTTCTGGCGACTCCGCTGGGGAATCTTAGAGAACTTGACTCGAACTCATGATATCTTGTTTTGACTACACTAATGTGTCTCTTTGCATTGCATTTGCATTGGTGTGCCTAAGACACCATGTTTGCCGTATGCTATTCCTGAACGGTTTGCCGGAGGCTTTCTTTGAGAAGCGGGCCATAAGGCTGACCGGTTGCGGGCTCTGCTACGACGGGAACACAAACCTCGGTTTTTACCGGGGCGCCCTTTTGACCATTCGACCTAGTGCATATTCGGAATCCATAGTGACTATTCCAAACTAGGACAAGTTGCTTACCCGATTGTAGGTTGTTTGAAACCACTGTGTGTGTAGTGAAACCCTAGCTTCTGACAAAATAGGACAGGGAAACCCTACCGCAACATAGGGGTGTTTTGGCTCTCATTTGCTTGCTATGTGCTTTTAGAGTTGGTATAGCGACCCCGGTCTCTTTCCATTTGGTGGTTGTATCCGGACTTACGTTCCGTAGATTCTGTTGTTACATATTTGTTGTTGTCATCCTTTAATTCCTTATTTTTGAGTTATAGGATGTATTGGGCAGGTTTGTTGCAGGTTGGGAGTGTTTGGGAGCAAAGGGTTGCTGCCCAGAATTTTGGTCCTTCGCTCGAGCGAGCAGTTTGTCGCTCGAGCGAGATGTTTGTTTTTGGTTATTCGCTCAAGCCAGGGTTTCTTCGCTCGAGCGAGCAATTGCGTCTAGTATAGACTTGAGAGCTGTATTTGTTGGCTCGAGCGAGCTTTCCTTCGCTCAAGCAAGTTTCGAGTCCTTCGCTCGAGCTAGCATTCTGTCGCTCGAACGTGCTTCTGGGTTACAGACCTGAAGCATCGTATTGTTAGCTCGAGCGAGCTTTCCTTTGCTCAAGCGAGTATTCTTTGTGTCTGGTCACTCGAGTGACCACTTCTTCGCTCGAGCGAGCCTGTTTTATTTAAATAGGCAGCAGCGGTTTTTTAAACACTTTTTCACCCTCTTTTTTGATTTCAGAACCCTAGGGCCGTTTTCTCTCTCCCTCCACTCACCTTCTCTTTTAGGTTTCATCTACTTTTAGGGTGTTTCTACCCTAGGCTCTTTATTAAAAATATAGAGGGGGTTGAGGGCTTTGTTTTAATCTGAACGTTTAGCGGTTTGGAGCACTTTGGATTTTGGGTCGTCATCTCCATCTTCTCCATTCGGATTATTCACTTCGAGGTAGGGATTTCCTACTCCATCTTATAGGTTTTGTCCTAAGTTTTGGTATTTTAATATGTTGGGGTTTGTCTGGTAATTTTGGGAAAAACCCTAGCAGTTGAAATAAATTAATTTAGGGAAAAATGTGGAATTGAGTTTAATTCATGGAATCGGGGAATTTAGTGATTTAATGGTGTAGTTGGTTAGTTTAATTAATCGCCTATGAAAATGTTAAATTTACATTTGTTGACACATTTATTTCCTGTTTAGAAATAACTGTTTTGGGCTATCGGTGGAGGATAGTCGTGATTGTTGTAGACATTGCATGTGGATTAGGGAAAACTGAAACTAATCACATTGGATTAAGTCATTGAACATGACGGTTGAATTAATACAGAATATACGTGTATTGATTGAATATTGTATATTGCAAGTGTTTGATACATTGTATATGCATTTGATTTGGGAGGAGATAGGGGATGTACTCCATGGTTTGAGGAAAGATAGGGGATGGACTCCATTAGCCCCACTAATAAGTGTGCTTATTGATTTATGGAAGTGTTTTTTACATGTTATTGATACATTACTAAAATGTGTATCAATTGGGAAGTATGGAAGTGAATTTTGGTTTAGGTTGATACAACACCAACATGTGTATCCATTATGATATAAGAAATGTTTAACATGATTTGATATCCCCATTGAATTGGAAATATTGTTAATGTGAGATGTAGTCTCACTGTTATAGTTTGGCCAGGTTCTGAGCCATATTGATAATAATGGAAAGTGAAACGTGTCATCGACATTAGTATCATGAGACTGTATAATGATGTAATTGATTATCTTGGTTAACCATCTATCGAATGCTATTGCTTTATTCAATGCTTATATTTGGTTTAGTATATTTCTACTAGGCTGTGGCTCACCCTATACGGGAACATCATTTTCAGGTCCAGGTGATGTGCTACCTCCAAGGAATTAGCTTGGAAGGATTTAGAGTTGAAGACTCTGTTTAGATTAGTTATTATTTTAGTTTATTTGATATTACATGTAAATTCAAGCCAAGGGCTGAACTTGTAATTGAGTTAGTACTCACATTTTTGTGCCCAAGTGTTTAGCTTGGAAAGATGTAAGCCCATAGGGCATTTATTTTGATGTTACATGTGATATCCTTCAATAATGATACTCTGATGAATGAGATAATGATTGGTTTTCTTTTATCAATGCATTCTATTGAATCTGTGAAAACTGAGACTGGGGGAAAGTATATGAATGGTTACTTCGGAATTCCGTTTACTGACAACTTGTACGAACTTACCTTGTATTCCGGATAACTTTAGAATGACTTGGATTGACGGTGATAGAATACCGAATTGAGAACCAAATTGAACAAAGATCGAATGATTGACTCAGAAATTAATAAATCGAATTTCTGTAACTTAATGGGGGAAAATTTCTTATGAAAATGAGATTAGTATAACCTATAACCCCGATAAGTGGTTGATATGTGTAGTGTGTGTAATAATGCAGTAAAATTGTGTGCAACTATATTTATGTTCTATGTCATGAAAGAAGTTTTGCTTCCTGAATGTTATATGTTGCATACTGCATGACTGTTCAATTCTCTGAAAAGTTTTGTGGCACCCTTAGCTCTTATGGCCCTTGCTCGGAGGTAAGAATACCGTAGCCGATGGCCCTTGCTCGGGGGTAAGAATACCGTAGCCGATGGCCCTTGACTGGGGGTAACAATACCATGGCTATGTATGTGGTCTTCGGACCTACCTGTTGTGGTCTTTAGACCTACCTGATCTGATAGCTAATGGGTGTACCACGTTTGACCTTGTGCGAAATCCGAACATTTATACGTATATGAATCAGTATCTGTTCTGTTACGCTTCTGTGTTCTGTTCTGCTCTGTTAGTGCTAGTGAATACACCATGTATGCTTGAGCAAGAAATGTGACATCCATGTATGATCTGGACAAGAATATGAAAATGAACACATATATCTGAATCTGTTCTCGACTGTGTTAATACGAACTCTAACTTCTGTATATGATTATGTTTCTGTTTTGAAAGGAGTTAGAGTTGTTTGTTTCCTGTTATAAGATAACTCGAGTTTGGGGACCAAACTCTTTTAAGGGGGGAAGACTGTAATAACCCCGACTCGTATTTAGCCGCTAATCAGTAATTAAGGATGTTAAGTAAGTGATTAAGATTGATGATGGGATTAATAGGTAATTTGTAACATAATTTGTCGCCTATCTGTTGACCGTTAAATAAATGCATCCATGCTTAATGGTTAAAATCAGAATTGAAAGCCTTATCGGCATCCAAACCCGAAATTGATTATATCATTGTGTTATTTGGAATTTTTAGAACCTTATGGCATATTTAATTAAAATGTGATTTGGTATGATTAAATTGGATTAAACAATATTAAAACACATTAGTTTCATTATTTACCGAATTGCCACTTAGTGGCCTATCTCTACAACCTTATGAAGACTTGATTAAAGCCTCTGGCACATTTTTGATCAGCCATTTTGAGAGTGTAGAGCCGGCTAGAGAGAGAGAAAAATAGGAAGAGTAGTTTCAACAAGAATTTTTGCTTGAACTTAGAAGATTTGAAGAGGTGGTGCAAGTTTGAGCTTTTAGACTTGGGATTCAAGGTTTAAGGTAGAATTTTCATCTCTCCATTTATGTATTTCAGTAATATCTCGCATGGTTCATGAGGATTTGAGGTGTAAAGTCAAGATTTAAGTTGGAGGAGTTGAGTAGTGAGCTAAATCATGCATGCATGCATAAATTTCCATGTTTTGAGTTTGAAATCTAAGATTTCTTCCATGCATGTGTTAATTTCACTCACATTTTGGTCATTCATCTTGTTTCCCCTCAAAATATCAAGTTTGATTATGTTTGGAAGGTTTGAATTCAAAGGCATCCTTGTATGTTGTGTTCATAAACATTCTTCATGATTTAAGTTGAAATTGTGAGTTTTGACAAACCTTGGGCCATGATTTTATAAATGGATTTTTAAACTTTCATATTCTACAAGTTTTCTGGGTTATATCAAGTTTTGGGGCCCAAGAGAGGTGCTTTGGAGGTTTTCATTCGAGTTTTGAAGTTGGAGGTGCAATCTGGAAATTCCAGATTTTGCAGCCTCGCTCGAGCGAAGGGGTTCTCGCTCGAGCGACCACTCTGGAATCGTGCACCTCGCTCGAGCGACCAAAAGTGCGCTCGAGCGTAAATTTCGAGCTCCCAGAAGTTTGCATCATTTACAGATCGCTCGAGCGAAGTCATGTGCGCTCGAGCGAGGAAAGCTTCGCTCGAGCGAGGACCTAAAATTCTGAAATTTTGCCTAAGTGTTCCAAGGCATGTTTTGACATCCTCATTGCATCTTAGGCATTCCTAAGCCTTAATTAAGCTATAGTAATGAGGTTATGGGCTAGAAACACACACTAAGAAAAGAATGTAACAAGATATTGAATGACAAGTGTGTGTGTGAGTTGAGCATTGAAATAAGTATGAATCACACTAAGAGATTGCAAGGGTGTGTGTGTTCTAAGCCATGTGATAAGAATAAACATGAACCAACGTGATGTAAACTAAGCCTATTGGCCACATGAATAAGTAATGATAAGATTCGTTGGTGCTATGTATTTTGTGATTGTAGGTCAACGTCTGAGGAAGTGATTGACCATCTACGGAACCACTGTGAGTAACGTTATCGTAAAGATACGTTGATATGAAATTATGTTCCAAATGAGATATGATATGCTATGGTTTCTGAAATGATATATGTTTCTGTGAACGAACATTCCAAGTTTGCAATCTATTATGGCATCCATAGATAGTCCCAAGTCATGGGGGAGGGCATGAAAATCTTGGTCCATAGCGATTCTGAGATCTCGCTAGCCACTTCATTGTGGTGTTTGTTTAATCGGTGTCCGGGACCGGTTACTCTAGTCGGAAGACGTTATGTGATATGTGATATGTTCTATGGAGTATGCTATTATTATGTTCTGATATGAGATGACTATGATTATGCTATGATCTGTTTTGTACGTATAAAATGTTCGGATTTCGTTCACTAACCCCTTTACCTTAATGTTATTCACTGGGCTTTAGCTCACTGTTTGTATATATATGTATATAGGTGAGCATTCTGGAGTTCGAGCCCGAAGGTTTTGTGGGGGACTGTGTTTCTATTGTCAGCCAGCCTTTGTGCCTCACGTGGAGGTTCCCGAAGTGTCTTGGGATCAAGTTTTATTTAGTCTGTTTATGCATGAGACTTATTTTAATTATGTTGGCTGTACTTAAGATACTGTAAGGTGTGTGGTATAATATAATGTATGGTTGACTTATGGTTATGTAAATAAAGTTTTAAAATATTCTGTTTCATATAAGTCAACACAGCTCATTGGACATTTATATTTATGCATCTGCTTCCGCTAGCCCCTTATTTTATATTAATGTTATCAGAGGCCGTAGGTAATCCAAGGATTACTGGCCGGTTGCGACGCTAAACCTACAGGGGCGGGTTTGGGTTGTGACACATACTCTAATTGAGAAATACTTTCCTGTACATTCTTAGAAAGATACAAATTAACATCTACAGGTGTTCTAGCAAGATGATCATCATCTTTGCTGAATTTGTCAAGTATTTTCTCAATGTAATGAGATTGTGACAAAGCATATCCTTCTGATGTTTTGGTAATTTTTATACCATGAATTACATCAGCAATGCCTATGTCCTTTATGTCAAACTGTTTATTCAACATTTTCTTAGTAGTTTTAATCATGTCATTATTATTACCTATGATGAGCATATCATCCACATAAAGACATACAATGACATAACCTTAATATAAACACATTTGTCACACTCATTAATTTTAAATCCATTTGTCATCATTGCCTTGTCAAATTTCTCATGCCATTACTTTGGCGCTTATTTTAAACCATATAATGATTCAACCAATTTACACACTTTCTTTTCTTTCCCTAGAACAGAAAACCCTTCTGGTTGTTCCATATAAATTTCTTCATTTAACTCACCATTTAAGAAAGCGGTTTTAACATCCATTTGATGAATTTCTAGATTGTATAGAGATGCAATGGCAATTAGTATTCTAATGGATGTTATTCTAGTAACCGGTGAGTATGTGTCAAAGTAATCTAGACCTT
Organism: Camellia lanceoleosa; assembly: GCA_025200525.1. Classification (NCBI taxonomy): domain Eukaryota; kingdom Viridiplantae; phylum Streptophyta; class Magnoliopsida; order Ericales; family Theaceae; genus Camellia; species Camellia lanceoleosa. The sequence goes on from CM045772.1 coordinate 6,290,217, forward strand.
CTTTCTGTCTAAAACCTTTGACTACAAGTCTTGCCTTGTATTTGTCTATTGATCCATCCGCTTTCAATTTTCTTTTGAAAATCTACTTGTACCCAAGAGGTTTACAACCTGGTGGCAAATCCACCAATTCCCAAGTGTGATTTTGCAAGATGGATTCAACTTCACTATTGACAGCTTGTTTCCATAAAGGAGCGTCAGGACTGGACATAGCCTCTTTAAAAGTTAAAGGCTCATTTTCTACCAAAAATGTTAGAAAATCTGGACCAAAAGATTTTGAGGTTCTAGTACGTTTACTACGCCTAGGTTCTTCTTCCTCATTTTGGTCTAACTCTTGCTCATGATCATGTTCTTGATCATTACTAGTAATAGCATCAAAAGATCTCTTATTATTACTAGTCTCTTGTCCAGTCTTATTTGGAAATACATGTTCAAAGAATGATGCATTCTGAGACTCAATAATAGTATTTACATGCATTTCGGAATGTTCTGATTTATGAATCAAAAACCAATATACACTACTATTCTTGGCATAACCAATGAAAATGCAATCAATGGTCTTAGGACTTATCTTAGTCTTTTTAGGACTAGGAATAGCCACTTTAGCCAAACACCCCCACACTTTTAAGTATTTGTAAGATGGCACTCTTCCATGCCACAATTCATAAGGTGTTTGATTTATTTTCTTTCGGGGTACTTTATTTAAAATATAATTAGCAGAAAGTATTGTTTCCCCCCACAAGTTCTGAGGTAATCCATAACTGATTAACATGGCATTCATCATTTCTTTTAAAGTCTTGTTTTTCCTTTCAGCAATTTCATTTTGCTAAGGTGAGTAAGAAGCTGTGGTTTGATGAATTATTCTATGTTCTTTACAAAATTCACCAAAAGGTGATTCATATTCACCACCTCTATCACTTCTAAGTTTCTTGATTTTCTTACCAAGTTGATTTTCAACTTCATTCTTATATTGAATGAAAGTTTCCAAAGCTTCATCCTTGGTTCGAATTAAATAAACATAACTATATCTAGTATAGTTATCTATAAAAGTGATTACATGCTTTTTCCCATCTCTGGTTTGAATTGATTTAAAATCACGAATGTCACTATGAATTAATTCAAGTGATTCCGAACTTCTTTCAATTGAATGAAAAGGAAGTTTAGATAATTTTGCTTCAACACAAATTTCACATTTATGATTTGAATCAATGTCAAATTTAGGTAAACATTCCATATTAATTAATCGACGCAAAGATCCATAATTAACATGTCCTAGTCTACCATGCCATAAATTTGAAGACTCAAGCAAGTAAGAAGAAGATGTAGTATTATTAATAACTGAGGGTACAACGGTCATTACATTTAACTTGAAAAGGCCATCAGACATGTAACCTTTTCCTACATACATCCCATTCTTAGTAAGTACAAATTTATCACTCTCAAATACTAGCCTAAACCCATTCTTACTCAACAAAGATCCGGAAACAAGATTCTTGCGAATGTCCGGTACATGCAGCACATTGTTGAGAGTGAGTTCCTTTCCTGATGTCATCTTGAGAACAATCTTTCCTTGTCCTTCAACTTTGGAAGTTGAGGAGTTGCCCATAAAAAGTTGTTCACCATTGTTCATCAGAGAGTAAGATGTGAACATCTTTTTGTCGGCACAAATATGGCGAGTAGCACCAGTGTCCACCCACCATTCTTTAGGATTTTCGACAAGATTTGCCTCGGAAACAACTGCAGAAAGATTGATGTCATCTACACCATTGGAAATCTTGTCCACTTCGGTCATATGGGCTTGTGCAGGCTTCTTGCTTGTTCTTCTTTTGCTTTTGCCTTTGCTACGGCAATCTTTGGCCCGATGTCCCTCTCTGTCACATATGTAATATTTGCCATTAAACTTGTACTTTTTATTATCCCCCCCCTTTAGAGCCTTGTGATGAACTTTCTCCAGAAGACTTTCGTTTCTTGGTTTTTGAAGCATGTTCCACCACATTTGCCTTAGACTCCATAGGAAGCTTACCAGCCCGCTTTTCAGAATTACGGTTGTCCTCCTCAATCCTCAAACGCACAATTAACTCGTCCATAGAAATTTCTTTGCGCTTGTGTTTGAGGTAGTTCTTGAATTCCTTCCAGCCTTTTGGTAATTTTTCAATTAAGGCTGCAACTTGGAAGGATTCATTGAGTGACATGCCTTCTGCGTGAATGTCATGCAGAATGAGTTGGAAATCTTGAGCTTGGCTGATAACAGTTTTTGAATCAACCATTACAAAATCCAGGAATCTACCAACCACAAATTTCTTTGAGCCGGCATCTTCCATTTTGTAATTTTTTTCTAACGATTCCCAAAGTTCCTTTACTGTCTTAATTGGACTGTAGACGTCAAGTCCATTCAAGACATAATTCCGGCAAAGGAAATCAGCATGTTTCCAGGCATCAACTGCAGCAACCACTTGTCTGTCGGTTTCATCCTCTTTCAGGATATGAGCATCTTCACGGAGGAAACGAGCCAGGTTCAGATTTGTAAGATAGAACAATATTTTCTGTTGCCATCTTTTAAAGTCAGTTCCTGAGAACTTCTCTGGCTTCTCTCCATGATTTATTGGTACTGTCTTCACAAGAGAGGGGGTTGGTGCAATCGCAGCCACTACAGTAGTACTTGTTTGGGCATTAGTTTCACTAGCCATCAATTCTAATATATAAAACAAAATTAGAATTAGAATTAACACTACACAGAAAATTAAACCAAATTCACAGAATTAAATTCTGTAAAAATAAAAGAAACAAGAATTTAACTTTTATTTTCCAATTAATTTGAAAATAAAATAAAATTTTATTTAAACAAATTAATTCCACACAGAAAATTAAATTCTATAAAATAAAAGAAATAAAACTATAAATTTTATTTTTCAATTAATTTGGAAATACAATAAAATTTTATTTAACCAAATTTATTCCACACAAGAAATTAAATTCTATAAAATAAAATAAATAAGAACATAACTTTTATTTTTCAATTAATTTGGAAATAGAATAAAATTTTATTTAACCAAATTAATTTCACACAGAAACTTAAATTTCTTGTAACACTCCAATAATTAAAATACTGAAACAGAATTTTAAGTAATGAAAACTCAGAAAATAATTTCTAAAACCCAAAATTAATTTCTGAAAAAATTCCACAAAAATATATTCTGAATTGTTAATGACACCAGTATCGTACTACTAGTTGTCAAAGAAAAGAGACAGTATATTACTACTATCTGTCAAATAGTATATAATCACTATTTGTTTTTCCAACTAGAATATTATTTTGTAAATTCACAGAAAATAATTTTCTTAAAAGAAGAAAGAGAAAAGGAAATAAACGAAAAAATTTTGTAAACAGAATAAATTCGAATCTGTCTTAAGATTGTTGGAACAATCTTCTGTGTATATAAAATAACTTGAAATAAATTCAAACAAAATAAATAAATAACATACCAGATTTATTTATCGAACCGAATTAAAATTAAGACAAAGTCGAGTGTGTGACACTTTGTCCTTAAGACAGATTCGCCCCGCTACGGTGCTTACGGTTGAGTGACGTCTATCTCCGAGGATACAATGATCTTCACAAATTGTAGTAGCACTCCAAACAATTTGTTCGGTGAATAAAACCTGTGTTCTAACTCTTTGAAATTTATACTAAAAAACTTATATGAAGAATAATGCAAAAATGCATAATTAAGGACAGGAAAAGATGGAATATCAATACTGAAATTTCGGAATTTCCCCAAGTATCAAGACTGCTGGAATAGGATCTATATATAGGCAAAAAAATGAGAGTAAAAACCTGTCCGAACAGATGCAACCTTTTAAGTAACCAAACAGTTACGGACTGTTGCACAATGAATACAAATATTCAAACAATTTAAAAAGTTGACCGTTAGTGGAAATTTGAAAAGTTGTCCATAAGAGCAACTGTTTCAAACTGTTGCAACTTTATTAATATAAACTATTTGGAATATATATATATATATTAAATTAATGAATATATATATATATATTAAACAAATTGAATAGTTTAATAAATAAAGTAAGAGGTACAAATTTTAGAAAACCACTTAGGAATCCAAAATTTGAATTTAGAATTAAATTAAATTCCCACAATTACAAACTTTAGGAAACCACTTAGGAACCCAAAATTTGAATTTAGAATTAAATTAAATTCCCACAATAATTTTTTATTGAAAAAATTCAAAAGAATTTTTATCTAAAAAATTAATGTTAGACCCGAAAACGATGTCAACTTCCCATTCACTCATAAATGGTTTTAACGTTCCGTCTTCACCGTGTGACTTGCCACGCAGCAAGGAACACTTCACCTCTTCGGACCCACTCAAAATTTTGGCTAAAAAATATGCCTATATTAAACCATTTTTCCAACACTTATATCATCTAAGCCAGCTATGGACATTACAAGGCATCACCATGAAATTAATTTGTCTAATATGGCGATTAATAAGATTCAAAATCAAGAACTTCATGAGTTGGGTTTAACTCGAATTATAAGGTGACAGAGATGATCAAGGTGGTTGCTGAGCTGGCATTTCAGTGTTTGCAGAATGAGAGCGATATAAGGCTGTAATGCCCCGAAAATTTTAACATCAAATAAATACAACAATTATCCATTTACAAAACTTCCACACAAATGTTCCATTTGTGATAAAAAAAAATTCCATTTCTCTTTCCAATGCATTTCACAAGATCATCATATATCCATATGAACCCTTCAAGAGAAATAACATTTTCACAGACATATATTCTTAACAAATTAATCATTTCATGATTATGTCACATTTTTGAGCAACAATCACCCAAAATCAACAATTCTCATATTTTAAGAAAATTTGCCATTTGCTAAGTAAAACAAGAGATTTTTCAATCATTCATTCATTTTAACATGGTAATAGATAAACATTCACAAATTCTCAACATCTCTCATAAAATCTCAAATTCTAGGTTTTTGCCAAAACTAAACATTTCTCCATCTTTCAAAGAGGGAATCTCTTCCCAAAGTATCCTTTCTCATAATGTAGTCAAGCTCTCAAGTATTGTAAGAAAAACAAGGTGTAAACCCATTTTCAAAATCATCATTTCACATGAACCAAAATCAAAGTTCCTACACTTTTCAAAGAGTTCCAAATCAACATAATCTTGCAAAAATATATATATAATTCTAAGAAAAATCCCTACCTGAAGTCTTGAAGAAGAAATGAGATGAAACCCCAAAATCAATGGTGTTAAAATCCAATCTTCACCGCACAAGATGAAGCCCTCGGTTAGCTCTCTAACTTTGATGAAGAAACTTGGGTTAAAATCCAATGGATCTAAGGATATCAAGGTTTTGATCTTGTTTGGTGTGGGAAATGTAGAGACAAGGAGGAGAAAATGGTGTTTAGAGAGAGAGAGAGAGAGAAAGAGATGAGTAAAAAATGATACACACACAGTCCAAGAAGAGAGAAAAGCAAGAAATTTCGGACTCAGTGACTCCCGCACGTGCGGCACTCTTCCGTACCTCCCTTCCGCACCTGCCTTTAATGCAGTAGCCAACCCTAGAACTCCCCTGTTTCTCGCATGTGCGGCCCCATCCCGCACGTGCGACTCTGCCCTCCCAGCCAGGAAACTCTACAGCTCCACCTAAGCCACTTTGGACCCAACCTCGCACCTTCCGAACATGAGAAACTCGACACAAAAATAAATAAAAGAAGAGACTTGAAACAAGTTTCCAAATACAACAAAACGAACCGTTAACAAGACTCCTGGTTAAACCCGACACCCTAATAAGACAAACCCAAGGTTAAACAAAGAAGAACGAGACCAATGACATACTTGGTCATCATAACTTCCCCACCATAGGAAATTTTATCTTCGAAATTAAACCAAACTACCCAAACCAAAAGGGTTTCAAGCGATCAAAACCACGCTATTATATTCTCAAATCTCAACATTAATTCATAACCAAATCTCACCATTATCATCATGGTTACCTCACTAACAACAACTATCCAAAATAAGCATACACATGAAGTCTTCAATAAAAGTAGTAACAATCCACAACAACCTCATGCTTGAAATGACAATGTACATGATTAACACACAATTAACAATTTTAATACGTTTCCCTCAAACACTAGGGAATAATATCAAGGAAACGACTTAAACATTTTCAAACAAATTCGGATACTTGGAGTGGACTTCCGTCTCCTATTCTCATGTTGTTTCTTTTACTCCATGGTGTCTCCACAACACCTTTACAAATGGTATAGTTCTACCTCGTAGCACTTGCTCTCGGGTATCTAATATTTGAATTGGTCGCTTTTCGTAAGAGACGTCCTCATCTACCTCCAAATCAACCCAATCAGGCACATGAGAGGGGTCAGGCTCATACTTCCTAAGCATAGATACAAGAAACACATTATGAACCCCAGAAAGTTGTGGCGGTAAAGTTAACCGGTACGTCATTTCCCCAATTCGCTCCACTATCTCGAAAGGCCCAATAAACCTCGGAGACAATTTACTACTCTTACCAAATCTCATCAAACCCTGCCTTGGTGAGATTTTAAGGAATACATAGTCACCAACCTCAAAAGATAAAGGTCGCCTTCTTTTATTGGCATAACTCTTTTGTCGGCTTTGGGCCATAACTAACCTCTTCCGAATGAGAGCAGCTTTCTCGGTTGTCTCCTTAACAATTTTTGGACCCAACAACAGTGCATCACCCACCTCGGTCCAACAAACCGGTGATCTACAAGGTCGGCCATACAAGACCTCAAATGGTGCCATCTCAATGCTAGCTTGATAATTATTATTATAGAGGAACTCAATCAATGGTAAGTGCCTCTCCCAGGACCCTTTGAAATCAAGGACGCAAGCTCTAAGCATGTCCTTCAAAATCTGAATAGTATGCTCCGATTGTCCACTAGTTTGGGGGTGGTAAGCGGTGCTAAAAGTCAACTTAGTTCCTAATGCCTCTCAAAGGCTTTGCCATAACCGGTCAGTAAAACAAGGATCTCTATCCGAGACAATGGTTGCAGGAACCCCATAAAGTCGAACTATCTCTCTAATGTACAACTCTGCCTAGTGCTCAACTGAGTTGCTGGTGCGCATGGGAATGAAATGCGTAAACTTAGTCAACCTATCAACAATCACCCAAATGGCATCATTGCTTTGCTGTGTTCTAAGAAGCTCAACTACAAAATCCATAGTAACATGTTCCCATTTCCACTCGGCTATTGGTAAGGGTTGTAGCAAACTCACTGGTCTTTGGTGTTCGGCCTTCACTTGTTGACAAGTAAGGCACTTCGACACAAATAAGGTGACATCACGCTTCATACCCCTCCACCAAAACTAACGACTAAGATCATGATACATTTTGGTGCCTCCTAGATGTACCGCAAGGCGTGAGTGATGGAACTCTCGAAGTACTTCCTTTCTACAAGATTCTGGTACGAACAAACGGTCTAGATAACGTACACTTAGATCCGAGTGAATGTTCAAACCCTCCTCTTCCTTCCCGTTAGAAATTCTATCACGAATTGACTTTACTTCACGGTCTCCTTGTTGTGCCTCTATGACCTTACTAATCAAAGTAGGTTGAGCACTCAAAATAAGCAAAGTTGCACTGTCACCGGACTCACCCAAGTGCAAATCAAACTTGCCGATATCACCCAGCATAATTCATTCCCGAATGGCCACACTTGCCAAACTACTCATCGATTTCCAACTCAAAACGTCGGCCACCACATTGGCTTTCCCAGGATGATAGTGTAACTCAATGTCGTAATCCTCCATAAATTCCATCCACCTCCGTTGGCGTAAATTCAAGTCTTTTTGAGAAAAAAAATACTTTAGACTCTTATGATCAGAGAAGATCTCAATCTTTTCACCATACAAATAATGTCTCCAAATTTTCAAGGAAAAAATTACCGCCGCTAATTCCAAGTCGTGGGTGGGGTAGTTCTTCTCATGAGTTTTCAATTGTTGTGAACCATAGGCCACAACCTTTCCCCATTGCATCAAGACACAACCAAGCCCATCCCGAGACGCATCACAATAAACAGTGTAACCCAAGCCTCTTTTCGGGATTATCAAGACCGGTGCAGTAGTCAATCTAGTTTTAAGTTCTTGGAATGACTTTTCACAAGCTTCACTCCACACAAATTTGATACCCTTCCTAGTCAATCTAGTCAAAGGCGCGACTAGTCTAGAGAAGTCCCTTACAAAACGACGATAATACCCCGCTAATCCCAAGAAACTCCGGATCTCAAAAATATTTTTAGGTTGTCCCCAATCCTGCACGACATCAATTTTCGAGGAGTCTACAGTTACTCCTTCTCTAGACTCCACATGCCCCAAAAACTTCACCTTAGTGAGCCAAAACCCACATTTTCCAAATTTCGCATAGAATCAGTGCTCCCTAAGCAAGTCAAGCACTACCCGCAAATGAGCCTCGTGTTCCTCCTCAGAGGTTGAATAAATTAGGATGTCATCCACAAAGATGACCACAAAACGATCCAAGTATTCTCAAAAAATTCAGTTCATCAAATCCATAAAGGAAGCCGGTGCATTACTTAACCCTAAAGGCATTACAAGAAATTCATAGTGGCCATAACGTGTACGAAAGGCCATTTTCTGGATATCCTCCTCCCGGACTCTCAACTGATGATACCCCGGCCTCAAATCTATCTTCAAAAAGTAATGAAACTCTCTAAGTTGGTCAAACAAATCATCTATTCTGGGCAAAGGATACTTGTTCTTAATGGTAACCCGGTTCAACTTGCGATAATCAATACATAATCGCAATGATCCATCCTTCTTCTTCGCAAGAGAGCCGGCGCTCCCCAAGGCGACATACTAGGGCGAATGAAGCCCTTGTCTAAAAGCTCTTGGAGTTGAATCTTTAACTCATGCAATTCGGGGGGTGCAAATCTATACTGCACCATAGAAATCGGTGTTGTGCCAGGCACTAAGTCGATGGAGAACTCGATCTCCCGGTGGGGTGGCAAGCTAGTAAGATTTTCGGGAAAGACATCCCAGTATTTGCAAACTACCCTTGGCAATTCAACACGAGCCCCGTCACTCACACTATCCAAGAGAGTTGCAAGAAGGCCACTAAGCTTGCTCCTACTACGAGCATCAAAAATTGGTGACAAGACCCCATCAACCTGGTCCCCCAGAAAATAAAAACAATCACCCCTCGACGTGCACACTGTAACTCTCTGACGATAACAATCAATCACAGCTCGGTACGAAGATAACCAAACCTTGCCTAAAATGACATCAAAACTCGACATGTCTAGCAACACAAAAGCAAACGGAAGTCGACGCTCGGCAACCTCTATCTCATAACTACGACATCCCCGTTCTAAATCGACCATACCTCTAACTGGTGACTCTACTCTGAGCGGAGACGCTAACTGTGCCACCCCTAATCCCAATGCAAAAGCAAATGCAATAGATATGAATGAATGAGACGCACCCGTATCTATCAACATATTAGCTAAAGAATTACACACAACAAAAATACCTCTCACAACTGAGGATCCTGGTAACAGCTCTGGCGCGGTAACAACATACACGCGCCCCTGTGGCTTCTGATCAACCTGCTCATCTCTCGAAGGATAGACCTGCTGCACTGATTGAGCCGAGGCGGCTCCCTGATTAGCTCATGAAGTCTAAACTAAGTTAGCTTGTTGGTGGCTCTGAGTCTGCCTCGACTCTGATGTGCCAGATGCGCCTCCCAATGGCCGGCAAACTCTTTTCATGTGCCCCGACTGACCACACTGAAAGCAAGTAACTCCTTGCCATCAATTCTGGAACTGCCTCTGGGATCGGTTAGGAGGTGGTGGTGGCAACAGCTGCTATCCTCCCCCCTTTTGCTGGCATGAAAAGGCCTTGTGACCCGGTTGGCCACACTTGAAGCAAAAGAAACTACCCGGTGCGCTCTTCCCTGAGCCTGCACTAGGCAAGGGAAAGGTAGATCTAGATTGCTGTGGCTGGGAGTGGGATGAAAAGTTTCCCTTGTTCTTCTTACTAGGTCTAAAATCTCCTTGCAACTCTTAGCCTCTAGACCTTGAACCCCGAATTCTTTCCTCCTCTACTTGTACTATAATCTCTACATGCGCCGCTGCCTCCACAAGACGGTCATAGTTCCGGATCATGTTCTTGACAACCTTGAACAAAATCTTAGTTCTCAATTTCTTCTCAAATTCAATGCAACAGCGCTCCTTCGTTGCTACCAATTTCGGTGCAAACCGGGACAAACTAGAGAAGGCCGCCTCAAACTCGGCCACGAACATATTGAGTTTCTTGAGGTCTTGAAATTCTTGCCTCAACCTCTCCCTAGCAGTGGGAGGAAGATACTTATCTTGGAAAGCAACCACGAAAGCTTCCCATGTTGGCTCTACCCTACCCTTGTCGTACTTCCACCATTGGCCTGCATCCCCCTTGAGATAGTAACTCGCTAAAGTCACCCTTAACTCGCTATCCTCAATATGAAACATCTTGAATGTCTTCACCGTTTGCTCAAGCCACTCATCCGCTTTCTTGGGCTCGAGGCCACCATGAAACTCATCCGGCTTGGCCCGCAAAAATTCCCTAGTAAGGAAACTCGCCCTTGTCTCTACGGCATTCTCTCGAGCTTGGTTCTCTGCCCTCAATATGTTCATTGATTCCCTCAAAGCCCTTTCCATTTCTCAGGCTAGGGCCCCCTTTGCGGCTTGCCTCACTTGCCCCGGAATTCTCGCTTGCCCCACTTGCTCGGCCACATTAACTTGGCCTGCTTGCTCGGCCGAACCCCTCCTCTTGTATCGGAACTTCATGGACCGGTACTTCATGCACACCCCGGCGAGTCCTACCCGCCTCTACCACTATGACCTTGACCTCTTCCTAACATCCTAATAAGGGACACAAGAAATAATTTAGCACATGAATCCACATGTGCTAGCAATTTGCCTTACACGTTCGACCACAACAATTCTATATATTTCTCTACTATACAAACAATTCAATTTCACTCCACATAAGCACTTAGTCACGTAAGCACATACGGATTATTCTTTTATGATGAAATTTGTCCTATGAAAAATCAAGAATTCTTAGTAGAACGAGTATTGATCAAGTACCCTTCTAATAAGACCTCAAGGAATTTAATAGGCGCAAACAACATCTCAAAAGTCCAATCCCATACCTATCTAGTCAAATAAACATGTTGTCACATAGTCACAAAATACAAAAAATCTCCTAATTATGCGAAATGAACCCATTGTGGTAAAACAACCACTTTCCACGAGCCCCAAGTATTCAAACTCGGTAGCTCTGATACCAAGTTGTAACGCCCTGAAAATTTTAACATCAAATAAATACATCAACCAGCATTCATTATAAGAAAAGATATAATTCTTCAACCCTTACATCATTGATCATTGAGGCTTATACAAAATAATTCCACATGCGAATTATACATTCAATAATATCAAATACATGAATCTATAGCATATAGTCAAATTCAAAAATAAATAAATGCCCTCAAGGGCTTACAAATTCCAAGGCTTAAGCCCGATTACACAAAAATACTTTCACGAATCCATATATTTATAGCCCTTTGCTAGCAAAATAAACCACAACAAAATAAGAGCCATTTGCTCTCCACAAATACATCCACGCCCTAACTCGGAGAAATCACCACATTTTTTCCTGTACCAAAATCCCATAGGGGTGAACATAAAGCCCAGTAGAAAATTCTTAACAAAGTATATACATTTTATACAAGCTTCACAAACTGAAATGCACATGCCATGCTTTTTGAAGGAAAACCACATTTATATGTTTTGAAAACCATCATGCTCAATGATAACTTGGAATCTCAACAATTAAAAAATTATCAATTTAGTTCAAGGGGCAGTAAATACGACTCAAGTAATCCCTAGGTTGGTGTCTGCAAGTAGGCACAACTAGCACTACCAAATCCCCACTTCACCGGTAGCTAACCGGAAGGCACGTGTTACCTTCTCCGCGCGTGTTTTTGGTCTTTCACCCCAAACACTCAGGCTAACTTAATCAATTTCATCTACATCTCCTATCTGGACTTAGCAACGTATTTACCCAAAAACATTTCAATAAATCTCATTTCACAATGTTTCTTTCTCAATGCAAAGTTTTAAATCCCAATTCAAAATTTTATAACAAGCAAAGTATTGAAATGCCAATGCAACAATTATTAATTTAAAAAACTTCCACACAAATGTTCCATTTGTGATCAAAATTTTCCATTTCTCTTTCCAATGCATTTCACAAGATCATCATATATACATATGAACCCTTCAAGAGAAATAACATTTTCACACCCATATATTCTCAACAAATTAATCATTTCATGATTATGTCACATTTTTGAGCAACAATCACCCAAAATCAACAATTCTCACATTCCAAGAAAATTTTCCATTTGCTAAGTAAAACAAGAGATTTTTCAATTATTCATTCATTTTAACATGGTAATTTCAAAGAGGGAATCTCTTCCCAAAGCATCGTTTCTCATAATGTAGTCAAGCTCTCAAGTATTGTGAAAAAAACAAGGTGTAAACCCATTTTCGAAATCATCATTTCACATGAACCAAAATCAAAGTTCCTACACTTTCCAAAGAGTTCCAAATCAACATAATCTTGCAAAAATATATATATAATTCTAAGAAAAATCCCTACCTGAAGTCTTGAAGAAAAAATGAGATGAAACCCCAAAATCAATGGTGTTGAAATCCAATCTTCACCGCACAAGATGAAGCCCTCGGTTAGCTCTCTAACTTTGATGAAGAAACTTGGGTTAAAATCCAATGGATCTACGGATATCAAGGTTTTGATCTTGTTTGGTGTGGGAAATATAGAGAAAAGGAGGAGAAAAAAGGTGTTTAGAGAGAGAGAGAGAGAGATGTGTAAAAAATGATACATACACAGCCCAAGAAAAGAGAAAAGCAAAAAATTTCGGACTCAGCGACTCTCTCACGTGCGGCACTTTCCCGTACCTCCTTTCCACACCTGCTTTTAATGTAGTAGCCAACCCTTGAACTCCCCTGTTTCCCACACGTACGGCCTCATCCCGCATGTTCGACCCAAGGCCCCGCATGTGCGGTTCTGTCTCTCCCAGCTAGGAAACTCTACAGCTCCACATGAGCCACTCCAGACCCAACCTCGCACCTTCCGAACATGAGAAACTTGACACAAAAATAAATAAAAGCAAAGACTTGAAACAAGTTTCCAAATACAACAAAACAAATCGCTAACAAGACTCCTGGTTAAACCCAACACCCTAATAAGACAAACCCAAGGTTAAACAAAGAAGAACGAGATGAATGACATACTCGGTCATCACAGAGGCCGTCAATGAAAGAAGTGTTGGAGGTTTTGAAGGAAATCAGCAGTGTGGGTTATGATAGGAAGGTTGCAGACGATATGGATAAACCAATAGATAATGTTGTGTTGTTGAAGAGTGATCCATCGACCCTTTCACCTAATTCTTTGAGGCAAAAGTGGGTTAGCTGGGGAAGTGCCACTTCTAATGCTAGTAGTAGCTAAGTTAATGTATCATTTTAATGCAGTCAATATCCATTTTATAGTAAATTTCGGGTGATAATGCCATCTTATTTCTATCATGAATATGAAAGTTACTCTGAATTATATTAGTGCCTTTATATATAGTGATAAAATCATTTATTGTATAAGTTGATTATTTTTATTTTTATTTTTTTGTTCTATTCATTGTTTCATTGTTATTAGTTGTTCTTAAAACTAGGCAATGAACCACGCCCAATTTCCTGGTCTTAAATTGTCATGTTGATAAATTTGTGTTGATGGAGAGAATTTTTTCACAAAGCAGAAGGGAAAATGAGAAAATTATTGGAAAAAATGTTTAAACAAAAACTAGACCGTATTTGTGACAATGTCATGATATTTGCTTTCATTTTCAGGGTCTGCCAATGATAATGTCATAATATAATCGAAGAATTTATTGGGTGTTCTCTGATCAACACGTGCACGTGTTGAAAGAATACCACGATACAATATTAAGGTCACCTGACATTCCAAGTACATCCAATGATTTCTTGTTATAATGAGCCGGAGATATGGGAAATGTGATCATGGATAAATTTCATCATAGGGAACCAAATGAAAAAAATCTACTATTCAAAGGGTTGTATATGAAGTTAATGCTTTATTATCGTTGTTATTATATTTTTCCTAGATTTTTCGACGCCACTCTTACTGTGCTAATGCTAATCTCATTGTAGCCAATCATGTTAGAGGTGTTTTTTTAGTTAAAGGAGTAAGATCCAAGATCCAGTTGCTGTTGAATATCTAAGATACAATTGTAACAATCAATCATTTCTGGGGAAAAAAACAAAAAAACAAAAAAAAACAAAAAAAAGAAAAAAGAGAGAAAGATATCCTATTTTGGGCTCAATATTTTATGCATAGAAAGGGGAGAATCATATCGATGTGGCAAAGATATTAGTCTAATTTTTGTGGACTATGGGATGATGAGATTACACTAATTTTTGTTCATTCCCCGAATTCATGATAGCAGAAAATAAAATTTCCCATACCTTTTTTTTTTTTTGATAACTCAGTATCCAGCCCAATGGACCAACTAATTTGGAGACCAATCTCACAGTCTATTAGCGTTTCCCATACCTTATAATATAAGAATTCAAAGTTTTGTTCATGAAAAGAATTCTAATTTTTGTTCAAATTGATTTATTGTAACTTTTGTGTAATAGAAGAGAAAAAAGGTAACAAGAAAAAGAAAAGGAAAGCAAATTTACAATCACAGTAGACATCTTGCTCTGTTTTCACTAGAAAAAATTTAGTGCAGCAAGTCATAGTGAAGAATCAAAGATATACTTGGACAACAATTAACATAGCAACTTCAAACAAAATTTCACTACTTTGAGGAATCTACTTCATAATATTATTCTACATAAGCTTTGCAGTCCACGATGTTTTTAACCTAGAAAAACATCATTACATTGATTCAACCTCACAGGATTCATTCTCTTTTGATATTTGAATAGTAGAAGATGCGATTGGTATTCTTGAAGGTAAAGATAAGAACGGTTCTGGGGGAACTTGCAAAGATTCTTGATTTCCTTCAAGCATCTCAATCACCTTATTAATTGCCGGTCTCTCTGATGGATTAGCTTGTATGCAACATAAGCCAAGTAATATCATCTTTCGTACAACTTTTTCATCCTCTTCAGATTCAATCCCATGAAGTTCTATATCTTCATCACATTCTAGCTTCTTGTAGATCGAATGTGGGAAATATAAGTCGCTAGTGTCCTCAAGTGATTGTCCAATGTTTTCCCTTCCTCGAACCATCTCTAGGACTAGCATTCCGTAGCTATACACATCAGCCTTGTGTGAGACTCTTCCATAATGCCTAAAGAAGACTTCAGGCGCTATATATCCAATAGTTCCTCGAGCATACAACATGGATACAATGCTCTCTTTCTTGGAACATAATTTAGCAAGCCCAAAATCAGAAATCTTCGGACAAAAATCTTCGTTTAGAAGAATGTTATGGGGTTTTATGTCAAAATGGAAAATGCGTGTTGTACATCCACGATGCAAGTATTCTAATCCCCGAGCAGCCCTTACTGCAATTTCGTGCATTGTTTTCCATCCCAAGTGGTCATTTGTCTCTTGTGATTTGTTATTGTATATGAACTTCTCAAGAGATCCATTTGGCATATACTCGTAGATAAGAGCTCTTTTGTGACCCTCGAAACAATACCCTACAAGGCTTACAATGTTGACATGGGAAGTTCTACTAATGCTTGCGACCTCATTTATGAACTCTTCTCCATTACTGTCTTTATTTAGAAGCTTGACAGCCACCAGATGTCCACCAAAAAGCTTGCCTTTGTACACATCACCATAGCCGCCTTTCCCGAGTTTATCTTGGAAAGAATTTGTTACTTTCTTTATTCTTGAGTAACTATATCTTTGTGGCACAAGGGATCCATTAATTTTCAAGAAAGCTTCCACATTATTATCTACAATCGTTGATTTCCTTCAAAAGAATATTGATTTGTATGTTGAGGTTTTCTTTCTAAACCAGAAAATCAGAAATGCACATAAAATTGCTGCTCCAACCATTGAAATGACTACATAAAGAATGAAAGAAGTGAAGTAGTGTTAAAATCTCTGACCAGCCAAAAGTAATGCATTATGTTAAAAAAATCAAAACTAACTTAGTTGTTCATAGAAAATTACTATGAACAAATATGAATCATAAACTATATGTTCTAGTTATAATGAAATTGACCAAACCTTGAACAAAGAAAACAAAATGATTAAAGTTTTTTATGCATTACTAAATTAAGGAATGACATAGAATAGAATTTCAGTAGGATACCTATGCCAACTTTCAAGGTCAATTGTTTCTTTCCACCTGCAAAACATAACAATAACAACACACCATTAACTAAGGCTGTGTTTGGATAGGAATATAGAAAGGAAAAGAGAAAAAGTGAGTGAAATGTACATGTATTTCATTTTTATTTCACTACTTTTTCTCTTTTCCTTTGTAAATCCCTACGCAAATCAATAAAGAAAAAGGCAAGCGGACTCTTCCGAGGTATAAAGCTCGCCTACTGGCCAATGCAAAGGAATATCCAAACACCGATCTAAAGAGACATAATTTTTAAGCAACAAAGCCCACATTAAATGAATAACTACAGCCTAGTCTCAGTAATAGAACATTTTCTGAGCTTGTTAGAAGGCTAAATGAAACAATACAGATTTGATGTTTGTCGCTTTTATTTTTTTCTTTTTAATCTTCCATTTACATTAATCTTTTTTCGTACTCTTTATCACTTTCGGGAGTAAAATGACATTTTAGTCCTTTAATAACACATTTTCCCCCAATCTAAAAAAATAAATAAATAACCAACATATTTTCCCCTCTACTATTTGTTTTTGGAATTTTTTTCATTTCAATCATGGTGTCACAATTCTCTTTTCTAGCTTCTTTTAATTTTACCCATAACTTTATCACATAGAATTTTCAATAGGGAGATTTCAACAACTGACCCAAGATTAAAGACTCATGAGCACAAGGTACTCTTATGTCAATAAACAAAACTTGTGAAGATTTTGGTAAAACCTATTAGTGCAATCCTTTAAAAAAAAAAAAACAAAAACAAAAACAACAACAAAAAAATTTTGTATCTCATGTAGTAATGACATCTGAAATTTAATCACCATCAAAAAATTTAAAATGTAATCCTTATAAAGTTTGTGTAAGGATTGCTTTTCAAATTTTAAGGGACTAACGTGTAATTCTTAATAAGTGGACTTATTTTTTCAATAGATCCTATGATAAGGAATGAAGTTTTTTTATCAAATACTATTAAAAAACGTCACTAACTGTTAATTTTAAGAGACAATTTGAAAATTGTCACAAAAAAGTCATACATTATAAATTTTAGCGACAGTTTAAAAAAATTGTCACAAAAAAATCATTAATTTTTAACTTTCAATTTGAAAAATTTATCATATAAAAAGTCATTAATTGTAAGTTTTAGCAACAATTAATAATAATCGTGATTAAAAAAAAGTCACTAATAGTTAATTTTTAGCGAAATATGCAAAAAAGAGTCACAAAATTATTTTTAGTGACGATTTTACTAAAAGTAACTTTTAATAGGATTTCACAAGAATTAAGTCAAACTATTAGAACATATTAGTACTTTATCTTAATATTTCCTATTAAAACAAATTATTGGTAACCACATCTTAAAAAACCGTACAATAAACAAGGAATACTATATTTAGTTGGTGCGAAATTATGGTGTCATTTGGATGTGGGTTGTATTGTTTTTTGGCTAAATTAGTCAAAAAAATATAAAATAAACTAAAAAGTTATTAAAACAAAATGTCATATTTAAATTATAATCATTTTATTTTTTTCTCACAAAAGTTTAAAAAATCAATTCAAACAAACTTTTTAGTTGGCATTAAAATAGTTAAAAAGTCAAAAAAACTAACTCAACTTCCCAAACGAATATTAAACTACTTTTTATAATTTTTTATTTTATTTTATACGTACTCTTATGGTGTTTTTTCAATTGCATCACTAGTAAAATGTTATGGACCAAAGTATATGAGCTTCTGAGAAGTGAAAAGGAAGTCTAATTTTTTACTTTTCTCTTTGATAATTTAATTGACCCAATTGGTCTATATTAAATAATATTTGGGAAAAATTATAAAAAAGAACAAATAAATCCTATCCAACTTCCGAGCAGTTCCTTCGGTCAACGTCAAGTCTGGATCCATTAAAAGAAAGTTCATGCCATTGGTTAAAGAAATTTATGCAGTCAATGGATATATTAGAAGATAGAGGGAATTACTTAAAAGTGTAAGGTAAAAATAAACTAAAAAATACATAAATATAGAGGGGGTAAGTGCGACTTATATCTTCACAATTTTTTATTTGCATTTTATTACAAAATTCACTTACACTCCTTTTATATTTGTATTTTTTTTTCTCTATTTAACTGTTAAGTAATTCTCCCTACAAGATATCTCAAAGTAAAATATCGTGCTTAAGACTACAAAAGAGTCGAGATGAATCATTTTTTTTTTTTTTTTGAAGCTTGTTTATTAAAAATTAATCAAGCTCAAACTTGAGCCGAATTCAATTCAAACTTAAACGTTAAATATTTGATAAACTCGAGCTCGGTTTGAACTTGCTCAATTATATAAACAAGCCAAGTTCGAGTTTGAGCTTGAAAAAAAAAATTAAACTTAAATTAATTTACTTATTAAGATAAAAAATAAAAATTTATGAACAAAATATACAGGAATGCTTATATTAATAATAAATTTCTTCAATCAAATATGTAAAGTTATACATACATCAAACACAAATAAAAAACTAAAATATATTATTAAAAATTTTGACTTTTTTCATCAAATACTATTAAAAAACATCATTAACTATTAATTTTTGGAGACAGTTTAAAAATTTTGTCACAAAAAAGTCATTAATTATAAGCTTTAGCGACAGTTGAAAAAAATTGTCACAAAAAAATGTCACCAATTTTTAACTTTCAGAGACAGTTTGAAAATTTTAGTATATAAAAAGTCACTAATTGTAAATTTAGCAACAATTAATAATAATCGTGATGAAAAAAAGTCATTAATTTTTAATTTTTAGCAAAATATGCAAAAAAAATTCACAAAAAATTATTTTTAGTAATGATTTTACTAAGATTAAATATGACTTCATAAGAATTAAGTTAAACTATTAAGACTTATGAGTAAATTATCTTAATGTGTTTTCCTATTAAAATAAATCATTGGTAACCACATCTTAAAAAACTGTACAATGAACAAGGAATACTATATATTTAGTTGCTGTGAAATTATGGTGTCGCTTGGAATGTGGATTAGGTTCGTTTTTTGGCTAAGTTAGTCACAAAAAAATAAAATAGGCTAAAAAATTAATAAAATAAAATATCACATCTAAATCATAATCATTTTACACTTTTTTTTTCCACAAAAGTTTAAAAAATCCAAAAAACCAATCCAAACAAACTTTTTAGTTGGGACTATAATTGTTAAAAAGTTAAAAAGTCATCTCAACTTCCCAAACGAATATTAAACAACTTTTTATAATTTTTTATTTTATTTTATGTGTACTCTTATAGTTTTTTTCAATTGCATCACTAGTAAAATTTTACAGGCCAAAGTACATGAGCTTATAAGAAGTAGAATGGAAGTCTAATTTTTTACTCAACGCTGCTGGGTAGCTTGAAAGTGAGCTGACCCGATTGGCTCGAATGCCAAAATGATATCGTTTTGGTCTCTTTTTTTTTTTCCCTCTCTCTTTTCTCTTTGAAATAGAGAGGTGAGAGAAGAAATAAGGAGGAAAAGAGAAAAAAGAGAGAAGATAGAGGGGGAACAGAGAGAGAGAGAGCCAGAACTCGCTCCACCCATCAGCGCCACCATCACCATCGCAAACCCCGCTACCCATTGACGCGGTGGCACCGGTGGGTAGAGGAGTTGGCGACGGTGATGGCGGTACCCGTGGGTGGAGGGAGTTCTCTTTTTTTTTTTTTTTTTTCTTCTTTCCCTTCCCTCTTTATTTTCTTTTTGAAACAGACAGAAGAAGGAGAAGATGAAGAAGAGAGAAGAAGAAAAGAAGAGAGGAGAACACAGAGAGAGAGAGAGAGAGAGAGAGAAAGAGATTTCTATACACAAATCTATTTATACACACAGAGGAGGGTCGCCCACCGGCGCCGCCATCACCATCGCAAACCCCTCCACCCACGGCGCCAGTTGGTGGAGGGAGTTCTAGCTCTCTCTCTCTCTCTCTCTCTAATATTTATTAGCTAAAATAATAAGATTAGTCATTTTTGTTGATTTTTTGGGAGATAACAAGTGTTAAGTGCCAAGTATGAAAAACTAATCTAAAACTACCAAATAACCTCTCATAATCGTGACTATGTAAGTTTGGAAGTCATAATTACTATCCAAATTAGTGACTAAAATTTGGATGTGTGGTGAATATTGAATAAATGTATTATGAAAATTCATATATAAAATAAATTTAAATCACATCTGTAGTATAACTTGTTACCTCGTGCTATTAGTTGAAGAAGTCCATGGAAACCACACTACTAGAAATATAATTTTTTGCGTCTATTTTTTTGCGACCGATTATATAACCGTCGCAAAAAATCCTTTTTTACACCAAAATCTAATCTTACTTTAGACTCCACACGCGTTATTTACCAAAATCTAATTTTACTTATACTCCGCACGCGTAATTTCCCAATGATGTCTCCATTTCGCGCTCTCTTCGGCTGAAAAGAGACCTCCTCCAACGTTATGTTTCTCTCTCTATCTCACTCCACTCTCTCTTGCTCGACTCTCTATCTATTCTCCACTCACAATTTTATTGTTCATTTGAAAATTCGATCAATTGTTGATGAAGACTTGAAGATTTCGCTCGACTGTCTCTAAGATTGATTCCAACTCTCTCTGTCTCTCCTCCGCCGCGCCTCTTCTCCGTCACGGATGCTTCTCTTTCTCGCCAAAGCCGACTATGGAGACCTTCAATTTTTCAATTCTAGGGTTTAATAGAGTATTTATTTTCAAATTCTTGAGATTTCTAGTGTGAAGCGGAGGTCTCGCAGCGCCTCCTCGAAGCGTCTTACTGTAACGATCTAAAATCTACGCTTGATTGCATCTCCGATCGGTTTCGTCGATGTCAACTTCATTGGCGCTGTGTGCTTGAAGGTATGTCGCAATGAATATGTACATTTTTTTACTGAATATGTACATTTTCTTACTGAATATGTACATTTTTTTAAAAGCCCCAACTTAAATTGATTGTGTATGTACATTTTTTTAAAAGCAAAACTTTAATAAGAAAGGATTTGTGTTTTTTGTTTTTTGTTTTTTTTTTCTTGCCTTCAAACTGTTTGATAAAATGTCTGTTAGGCTTCTCAAAATTCTAAGCCACAAGCCTAACCCATTATATAGAAACAATGACAGTGGAATTGTTCTCTGTGCTGTCTATATTTGTTCTCTTATGGTGCTTTACAGTGGGACATTATATCTTAACTTTCAACCTAATAAATCAACTTTAACTTTCAACCTAAGAAATCAACTTTACAGTGGGACATTCTCTTGTGTTATTAATTGTATGATTAAAAAATTGTCAACTTTATTGAATGAAATTTTCATCGGAATCTAATTCAAATAATAGAAATTGAAATCAAATACTAAAATGTGAATCCTATAATTTAATAATTTTATTTCTATATTATAATTTGCTCATTTAAATATGCTCTTCATGTATCAAATATGAGTCGCGCTCAAATTACTTGTTGTGTCCAACTCATTTGTGATGTCTCCGAGATAGTAGATTAAAATATGGGTGTGTCCAACTCATTTGTGATGTCTCCGAGATAGCAGATTAAAACATGGGTGTTGAAAGGTAGAGGATTCTGAAGATGAAGACAAAAATATACTACACTTTTCGACTAGTATGGACCCCAAATGCACCTGATTTTCCCTTTTTCACCATCAGAAGCATATCTACAAAGGAATTAAGCTTTTTAGCAGTCTGCACCTTGTAAACTCAATAACATTTGTACCTTAGAGGTCATAACTGTTTGACATGTGTCATTCAATAAATATCCATCATGGTGAGAGACAAAAATAAAAAATATTAACAATGATTAGTATAGTTTTGTGTTGTCCTAACATCAATGTGCAAAACTGGTATAGTTTTCCTTTGCCTTGTATTAAAGCAACAAATTCTGGAATGGTCTAGTCTTGTAGACTTGCTCCTCTATGCAATTGAAGACATGCATTCTTGCCCTATACCTCATATATTTTCATTGATTTTCATGCAACAGGTAAGGCTTCTAGAATTGATAAGGTAATCTTTTTTCACCCTTCATATATTTATTCAAAATAGAAAAAGGTAATGTTTTATATGTTTCCAAAAGAAAAGTTTGATATTGAGTAATGCTTCAATTGGTGAGATGCTTCTATCTTCATAGTGCAATACTTTTGTGGCGTCCAATTTTATTTCTTTCTTGTTTCCTCCAATTACTTTGAGTGATATGAGACAAGGGGATCGTTTATTTGTTATTTGTTAACATATAGCAGTTTGAAACAAGAGAAATAAGGAGTGAAGAGGACTCACTTTGAATAGTAATTTCATAATATAATTTTTAAAGGGAAAGGAGTTTAATGTCTTTTATTTATTTATCAGAATTACTGAAAATTAAAAAAATAAATTTTTTATATAGAATAGACTCAATCCGCTCACTATTTTTCTAATCCTATCCAAAATCCAGCCAAGCTAATCCCCCTCCTGAGGGAGATTACTAAGCCCCTCACACTGTTAATCCCTCCTCCCAAATCATCACCAAACAAGGTGTGGGTGGGACCCACACCCATACTAATCCAATCCAGCCCCCTATGCCGCTAAACAAACATGGCCTTATAGTATTTTTTCCTTCTTTCTATTTGATCTTAAACTGGCTGTTTCATTGCCTAATTAATGAATATACTCAAGCAACTTATGACTGCAAGCTGAATGACTTTTGATGATTTATAGAGCCTATTTCCCACTGTTTTTTCTTTTTTCGCGTCCATCATTTGTTACTAAGCTTATACTAATGACTTTCCTTTTCTTTCATTTTATTTGATCTTGAACTTCTGTTTCGTGCCTCATTCTCTTATTGATGAATAAACTCAACTTGACTAGGGTTTTATTATGTTATATTTGTAATTGATTGACAAATTAATTTCAAAAGCTCTTAAACATTTTGCCAAACAATCTTAAGAAATTGGGCCAGTGTTTGCAATATATTCCAGGAGTCTTTTGTTTCTCATGATCAAGTTATTAGTTGTCATTTGTCAAGTAAATACATTATACTCTAATCATTCAGCAAAGTTTTAGCTAACACGGGGTTGTTGCCTTTGCTGTAGCTAGTTCTTTCTTGGCACATGAAGGCAGCCACTATGTGTGAATTTTCCAAGCAGGAGTTCATTCGTGGTTTGCAAGCTCTTGGGTAACTATTGGTCAAGTTCTATGTTAGTTTGCTGTTTCTTTTTAATTCCAATAATAACAGAGTTTATATTTTTAATATCAGGATAGATTCGCTGGAGAAATTCTGCGATCGTATGCAATTTATGCATTCTGAGCTGAAAGATGAGCGTATGAATACATGACATTCAATTTTCCTCATTAGTTGCAAGTAGTTATAAATTATAACCCACGTTGCTCCTATTTCATATGTCATGTTGCTTGTGACAATGACAGTTCATATG
Organism: Camellia lanceoleosa; assembly: GCA_025200525.1. Lineage (NCBI taxonomy): Eukaryota > Viridiplantae > Streptophyta > Magnoliopsida > Ericales > Theaceae > Camellia > Camellia lanceoleosa. Next base: position 6,314,115 of record CM045772.1, read on the forward strand.
TTGACATATATCTTGATGAGAAACTAAAACGCTTTAGGAGAAGATGGATTTGATCAGCTTCAGCATAATATGTTGAATTTCAAATATTTTGTTACTAAATTAATATTCTTTTATTATGATCATCCAGAAAAGTTTCGTGAGATCTACAACTTTGCTTTTGCCTGGGCAAAAGAGAAGGTATGCATACTAAGCACAAAGACTTGGATTGCATTTATTATCATTATTGAGTCTCCCGAGTTAAAAAATTGGTTCATACTATCCAAAGTTCCAGAAAAATTTCAACCTTGTTATAACTTTTTATGTTTACCCTTGTAATGGCTTCACCTGTTCTGTTTGTGATGCTTGTCTTGGTGGATAGCTTTCTTGATAAATGAAAAATAATCTGGCTTGAAGTACATGCTTGCCCATGTCCTGTGTAATGCAATTAAAAGAAATTAGAATGACATCCAATTCCTAAAGCAAGAGTGAGAACGGCTATCTCTAGAAGTAATGCAGTTGAAAACGTCAGCATGACAGTATTTATATACAAATAGTAAATGTCCATGCAAGTTAAAATTATATAACGATTAACAATAAAAGCATTCTAGCTTAGTGGCTACTTTTGGGTTGTTTCAGAGTTGATCGAGATGTGAGTTTAAATATCTGCTAGCGAAAGACATTTTAATTTTTACCAAGGAAGCAGTAAGCACCCAAACATAGTTAAACTGTCCTGTCATTGTTCTGTTTCATGGCTCCTACAGGGTGGCTTCAGAGTTGGTCAAGGTTTGAATGCCTGCTGGCAGAAACATTTCGACTTTTACCTAGGAAGCAGACACCTCCCAAACAGTCAGTCTCTGCAATTGGTGCAAAAGAAAAATGGAATCCACAACCAGATGATTAATCTTGAGTCAAATGCCAAATTTATGATTTTTACTTGATCAAATGGCATAATTGACAGGGTTGCAAGGTAAAGGGTTAAATCCATGAATTGGAGGGCTATCTGAGTGTGACTGTGTATTATGCTAGAGATCATTTGTACATATGATTGCAGACACCTTTCAGAGTTGATCAAAGATCATTTGTATCCAAAACCAACTTCAAGCAATTGGGATTTGAGTGTGACTGTGTATTAGTTTCTTAAATCATACAGTTCTCAGAGCCATTAAACCTTAGGTGCCCTCTATAGTAACCCAATTTCTTAGATCCAGTTGATGATGGTTTAGTTTTTTAAAGCTTAAAAATTTCTCTGTTGCTTGTGGCAAATTTTTTTAGTTTCATTTTCCCCTGATTTCAGTAAGAGCTTATAAAAAAAATCTTGATTCTCCAGATTTTCAGCTCTTTATTGATGGTTTTCTATATTGTAAAAATTGACTTGGAGAATGCATTATATTGAAAGTGGCACAACTTTTGTTGAGAGTTAACCATGGCTTGGGTTTTCAGCTCTTTATTGATGGTTTTCTATATTGTAAAAATTGACTTGGAGAATGCATTATACTGAAAGTGGCACAACTTTTGTGCTCTTGCCATTTTCTTATTAATTTCAAGTGGGATAGCTTGAATTGACGTGTGATACCTGAGATCATTTAATAGTGTTCATGAGTCAATCATAATATTTTTGAATTTAAGCTTGGTTATCTGCTTTGGTTTATGTAATTTGATTGGAGTTTCCTCACATTCATTTTAAACAGGTTCCTGGTCAGTAGTATTGTCCACCCGTGGACGTCTTTAAGAGTTGCTGCAGAGAAGTTAAAAAAGGTTGTGTGAGACCAAACAGCTCCCGGTATTATCTCTCTTTTGTTGATCAAGGTGGAGAGGGTAATTAAATATTTAGCGACCAAAAATTTAGTCGGCAAATCCAATTTTTGCCGACCAACTAAAATTTTGGTCGCGAATTACTTTTGCCGACCCTCAATTGGCGACCAAAGTAGCGACTAAAAAAATTGGTCGCGGATAACTTTTGCCGACCAAAAATGGGCTTTTAGCGACTAATTTTTTGGTCGGCAAAAGTGTTAATTCTTGTAGTGTATATTAGTGTTGGTGAACTATGATTGCCCAGTTTGGTGTAATTTTCCTAATATATGTAAATAATGTCTTACCGATGGCCCAAAAAATAAAGCAGAAGGAAGATGAAATTAAAACAATTACAATTTTGGAACCAAAATAACACAAAGCATAGGAACCAATAGTGTAATTAATACCTTCTCTTATTTTTTATTTCTTCTTTTTTCATTAGTGCCTTTGGAATAAGATGTAGTTACCACGGTAGTGAAACAATTTTAATGTTTTTTTGTTTGTTTTTTAAATGTTGGCAGAGAAATAGTATTGAGGCAACATCAAACTTTGTGTGCCGGAATAGACTGCCACCTCGGCTGAAGGAGCAGATATTGGGATACATGTGTTTGAGGTTTAAGGCTGAGAGCTTGAACCAGCAGCAACTCATTGAGCAGCTTCCCAAAACTATCTGCAAAAGCATCCGCCAACATTTGTTTTTCCTAACAATCGAGAAGGTCTATCTCTTCAAGGATGTCTATAGGGAAGTTCTCTTGCTTCTGGTATGAATAATTAATTCTGAGTTTGATAATTTTTATTTTGGCAGTATATAATTTTGTCATTAATGCCTGAAATTTTTGTTGCATAGGTGCAATGTGGTGATGTGGAACTTGAAAAGGAAATTGATGAGAAGATTGGCCAGTTCATTGATAGAGTGGAGAACACCCGAGCAAGAAAATTGATGAGAAGATTAGCCAGTTCTAAATTGTATTTTTTTCATGAAAGAATTTTTTCCAAGTTTTTAGTTGTAATAACTTTCACATATGACTCAAATTTTGAGACTCAAATGGAATGTTCAATTAAATTATAATGTTATACTGTCTGAATTCTTGTCATTGCTATTCTTAGAGTGCTTAATGCTACACTTTTATGCTTTTTTATTTATTTAGTTATTTATTTTTTGCGACGGTAACAAGGTGGTCGCCAAAAAATCATGTTAGTGTTTTTCTTTATTTTTTGCGACGGCAAAATAGCGGTCGCCATAAGTAGTTTAGGTGGTCGCAAATAATTTGCGACCGTTGCTTTGCCGTCGCAAAAAGTATTTGCCACCCCCATATTCGCGACCCCCATTTGCCGTCGCATGGACCGTCGCAAAAAGTCTTTTGCGACTGTTTTTTATTATTTGCGACGGTTTATAGCGGTCGCAAAAAGTGTTTTTTTTAGTAGTGCCACCACCCAATGGAAATTTATAACTAATTACGAAATTTCCCAAACAAAAGAGATATTCCTTCATATGTTGCATCACATGACATAACATATTACTCTACACTAACAAAATTTTATGATTGCATTTGTTTATAGGATAAGTGTAAGATAAGACTAGCATCATAAATTTGCTTGACTTCGAACTAAAAGCCCTCACAGGTTTGTTTGATAAAATATAGATTGCAATTTTTTATTTTTGTATTTTGATCCAAATTTTAGTTTGATCTTTATTATTTTTATTTGAATATTAAGTCAAGTTTTAATTTAATTATTCCATTCAAATTATTGTCCATATTTTTTTCTATCTCATGTGATTGATATGTGGTAGAAAAGCATGAGGTCCAATTTCTAAATTGAAATTTAACTTAAAGTTTAAAATTAATATTGTTAAAATTAAAAGGGTAAATCACACTTTATTCTTTTTATGTTTGTCTTTTTTCTCACTTTAACCCTTCTTGTTTTAAGTTTTTTTCAATTTACTTCAAAAGCTAACTTATATTTAAAATTATACAGAAAATGACACATTGACAGCCATGTGTCATAAAACTAATTTATTACATGTCTGAAACAAACATAAACCTCAATATAATAATAATTTTTTAGTCATGTGGCAGCTAACATGTCATTTCTATCTAACCTTAAACACAAATTAGTTTTAGAAAATTAAGAAAAAATTTAAATATGAAGGACCAAAATAGGGAAAAAAAAAATAAAGGATTTAAGGAGTTAACGGTTAAATATAAAGGGACAAAATATAATTTACTTAAATTAAAATAATAAAAACTAAAATAAAATTTAAATCGAGTTAGACACTGAGACAAAGAGAAAAGTCATGAAATGTCTTAAAAGATATTTTTTTCATGTTGTGCACAGAGTAGCCGCCGGTGGAGTAATTATGAAAAACAAATTGATCAGCGAAACTTCAGAGAAGAACAAAGTTGGCTATTATGGAAACCAAAGACTATTGTTTGATCTGCCATTTGAATTGTCTTATATTTGTGTGAAAGAGAATGTAATCAACTAGAGCTATCTGCAGGATATTTTGAGTACTATTTGGACAAGAATTTTATTGGGTTTTGGAACAATATAGAATGAAAAAATTTAGGAATACAAAGTGGTCATAGAATCACACATTGTATATTAATTAATATATTTTATGTTTCATTATGTATTTATTTTTTCTCCTAAGAATTGGTTCGAGTACTAGAATTGGGTTTTTTGTATTTAAAATATTACTCAAATTCCAATATTTTCCCCTTGTATGAGCCCTTTTTATTTTTCTTTCAGTCAATTAAGATTCGAGCACTAATGTTCAATTCACAATAGCTTCCATAGTAGTGTTAGTCCCACATTCCCCTCCAGAGGCATTGCACAAGTTGCAGGCCTGGATTTTGTCCAATTCATGATAATCAGCCTCAAATCCCTGCTTCACCAATTCTTCCACAGTGGTATTAAAATGACTCCGTTCTTGTATATGATCATAAGATGCGAGGTCAGGGAGCCAATCATAGAACAGAGTAAGATTTAGAACATGAGGATGTGGACCGTAATCGAAAAGATTCCAATTCAAAGTGGTATTAATGAATTTCGCAGGGCAAATAGTATCCCATAGATCGGCTCGTGCAATGGTCATGCTATAAGCAGATTGATTGATATGAAGAACACGAAATTCCTGTTTCTCGATAACTATGGTCGTGTTTTCATTGCCTTTGCACGTGAGCTTAAAACCTTGAACGCCGCAGAACGGAGGTCGATCTTCTCCCCAGAAGGGATATCCAATTCCTTTTATTTGCTCTCCGCAGTCGTATGTTTTTTCGTGGCAAGTGGTGTAAAATTCGTCGTCCGCACCATGTGATGTAGGACTACTAACCAGGAAGCAGAAGATGGTGATGATGAGATTAACACAAAGAGGCGGCATGCTGAGAAGAGGCGTGTTGTTGTGGGTTGATACAGATCAGGTCATTTGCAATTATATAATGATTATAATTTTGTAAGATAGCCGAGCAAATTGTTTCAAGAAGAAATTTCAACTAACGTGTTGGCTTTGGAAAATTTTGTCACAGTCGGTTCTTGATTTGGACGTAATGGCCCAACGCACAAAGTTAACGTTGCATTTGGTAGAGTTTTCTATCTATGATTTGAGAGTATGAGTTGTATTTTGAGTTTGTGAGTTTTGGAATTATAATTTGAGTGTGGAAAATTTATTTGGTGAAAGAATTTTCAAAAGAGTTTTGAATTGAGTGGGAAATTTTTGATGTGATATATGATATTTGATACAAAAACTTATAACTCATAACCAAACATACAACTCAAAATTCTATTAAAACACATAAAAAAATTAAAAAAATTCGGAAAATATTATTTTCGAATATATAAAAATTAACATATGTCAATTGTAAAAAAAATAAATAAATAAATAAAAATTACACTGTTCCAGTCAACCGGCCGGACGACCGGTTAGGCCAAATTTGAAAAAAAAAAAAATAATTTGAAAATCATGCCTCACACAGAGTTTTTTTGTAGAATTTTCTAAATGTTGTGGAAATGTAATTTGATAATACTATCCAAACATCATATTGGAACGTGGGGGTGTAAACATAAATTTCAGAACATAAACCTTACACTTCGGATCATTTACCATGTGTATTATCAAGAAATCAAGACAATATGACATATCTGAATCCATTGATGAACGGTTAAACGGAAGCGTGATTATCAATAAACTCTTTGTTATTGATTATGTTATTGCCTTCTAATCCTTTCCCCTTTGGTGCCTTATGTTTCTCCTTGAGAGGATTTAGAAAAATGGTAGTTTTCTTTTTTTTTTTTCCACTTGGGAAGGAATAGGGACCATAACCTTTTAAAGGTTGTAATTGGTTTTCAAAACTGAAAGGTTGTGGAAGTTCAAAAGGAATGAAAACCAACTTTAACCAATATGTTTTAATTTCTATTTCTACCCCTCATAGAAATAGAAATTATACAACTAGTGTCTACACATTAGGTCCATAACACATATACCCTTAAGCCTATTAACTAAATTGAATCACTTAAATTGTAGGCTTCTTATAAATGATAACACCACATTTAATTATGTGGTCCCATTGAGACATTATCTAACAATCTCCCACTGGACCACATATGTATCCTGAAAAATGTGCTTAACTTTAGTGAGCTCAGAAATTTGTTATCATAACTTGAGGGTATCCAAACAATCTTGTCCATTAACTATATTAATATAGGATCAAAGCGGTTCGTTACATCAATCGTAACTCGACCCACCAATGGTCACGTATACTAATACGGCAAATAAATGACATAGATCAATCATGGATGCGTAGCATGGAAATTACATGTGATGTGATCCATACATGCCTATTTCCAACCGGGTCCTACTTAACTTTATTGAGATCAATATTACACAATACGTAACAGAGCGTAATAAATCAATATTTCATTTCAGAGAAATTAATCTAATTACATAGATAAAACTCAAGGTCGACATAAAGCAAGAATATAAATACAAACTCCCACTAAACCGAATGTTCTCAAATAGAACAACACCCATCTCGAGCAAAGTGTGCTCATGAAAGACCTTGGGTGGTAGTCCCTTCGTAAGTGGATCCACTATCATGGAGTTTGTCCCAATGTGCTCTATGGAAATCATTCACTCGCACTCTTTCTTTTACAACTAGGAACTTGATATCAATATGCTTTGATTTTGTCGAGCTCCTGTTGTTATTGGAATATAAAACTGCAGACTTATTGTCACAATATAACTTAAGTGGTCTTTCAGTGCCTTCCAAAATACGCAACCCAGTGACAAAATTCCGTAGCCATATCCCTTGGTTTGATGCCTCATAACATGCTACAAATTCTGCGGCCATGGTGGATGAAGCTATGAGCGTCTGCTTTGCAGACCTCCAAGAAATTGCTCCGCCAGCTAACAGATAAATATAGCATGATGTGGATTTCCTACTGTCTTAGCATCCAGCAAAATTGGAGTCGGAATATCCAATGACCTCTAACTTATCCGATCTCCTATATGTGAGCATATATTCATTTGTTCTCTGTAAATATCGCATAACACGCTTGACTGCTTTCCAATAATCCATGCCAGGATTACTTAAATATCTGTCTAACATGCCAACTATAAACGCAATATCCGGATGCGTATATACTTGAGCATACATTAGACTCCCTACAGCCGAGGCATAAGAAATCTTCTGCATTTCTTGAATTTCAAGATTGTTCTTCGGGCATTGGCTGAGACTAAACTTGTCTCCCTTAGCAACCGGGGTTTCACCTGATTTACAATTTTGCATGCCAAATCTATTGAGTACTTTTTCGATATAGCTCCTTTGTGATAATCCCAGAATACTCCGAGAACGATCTCGGTGTATTTCGATTCCTAATACAAAGGAAGCATCACCAAGATCTTTCATTTCAAAATTCTTATATAGAAATCTCTTGGTGTCATGCAATAAGTTTATATCGTTTGTGGCAAGCAATATGTCGTCAACATATAAAACCAAAAATATGCGTTTACTCATCGAACTTGTGATACACACATTCATCAACAACATTAGTTTCAAAACCATAAGTGAGAACTTGATGAAATTTGAAATACTCGACGAGAAGCTTGTTTGAGTCCATAGATGGATTTAGTCAATTTGCAAACCATATTCTTTGAGTCTCTCGACACAAAGTTTTCGTCGCACCATATAAATTGTTTCTTTAATGTCACCATTAAGAAAAGCTGTTTTGACATCCATCTGATGCAACTCAAGATCAAAATATGCAACAAGCGCCATAATTGTCCTAAAAGAATCTTTCGAAGAAACTGGAGAGAAAGTTTCTTTAAAGTCAATTCCTTCTTTTTGAGTAAAGCTTTTGGCTACAAGACGTGCCTTATACCTCTCCACATTACCATTTGAATCCCTTTTGGTTTTAAATATCCATTTACAACCTACGGGCTTCGCACCAACTGGTAATGAGACACGTTCCCAAACTTTATTGTCTTGCATAGACTTATATTCTTCATTCATGGCTTCTATCCACTTATGAGAGTTGGAACTTTCCATGGCTTGACGAAAGTTGATTGGATCATCTTTCGACATTCCATTTTCTACCTCATATTCTTGGAGATATACAATATAATCATCTGAAAGTGCAAATCTCCTTTCTCTTGTGGATCGCCTTAATGGCACAGATTCTTGAGGTTGAGGTTGTAGAGTTTGTTCCTCAAGAACAATTACCTCATCTTGAATGGGGGTTTGAACTATATTATCTTGAACAACATTGTCTGGTTGAGGATCCGAAATTACTTCTCGAGCAATGACAGGTATAGGAACCTGTGATTGGTCAAAAGTAGTAGTAGTAGGAAGTGGGATTACTCCTGCTTCCTCCTCAAAGACAATGTCTCTAACTGGATTTCTCCCCCCAAACTCAACATCCTCAAAAAATGTTGCAATTCCCGTCTCAAATATTGACCTATTTATGGGATCATAAAACTTGTAACCCCGTGATCGTTCGGCATAGCCAATAAAGTAGCTGCTAATGGTTTTAGAGTCCAATTTTCGTTCATGAGGTTTATAAGGCCTCGCCTCAGCAGGACACCCCCACACATGCAAATGTTTTAGACTAGGCTTTCGCCCAACCCAAAGCTCATAGGGTGTTTTTACAACCGCTTAGTTGGCACCCGATTTAAGATATAAGTTCAGTCTTTAGAGCCTCACCCCAGAGGGACTCGTAAAGTAGAATGACCGATCATACTTCTTACCATATCCTTAAGAGTCCGATTGTCTCTCAGATACACCATTCATGCTAGGTGATCTGGCATGGTGTATTGTGGGACGATTCCACATTCCTCCGTATTTTGCAAACAATCACGGACGTTGTTCACGATCCATCATATCCGCCATAGTATTCACCACCACGGTCGACGACACTTTTTAATCCGCTTGTTGAGTTGTAACTCAACTTCGCCTTAAATTTTTGAATACGCCCAAAGACTGTGATTTCTCATGGATAAGAAATAGATGCCCATATCTGGAATAGTCGTCTATGAATGTGATAAAATATTGTTGACCATTCCAAGACGCCATAGGGAATGGGCCACAAATGTCCGTATGAATTAATTCTAAGACATCTGTAGTCCTATGGGCACCATATTTCTTTATTTTGGTCTGTTTTCCCTTGATACACTCAACACAGACATCAAAATCTGAAAAATCAAGAGAGTCCAAAATTCCATCAGACACAAGGCGCTCAACTCTAGATTTAGAGATGTGACCTAGGCGTTTGTGCCATAATGAGGCTGAATTTTCCTTAGTTAATTTACGCTTTGTACCTCGTGATTCCACGTGCAAGGTTGCATTATAAGATGCAATAGTTTCGAGCAAATATAGATTATCAAACACATTAAGTAAACCAGTACCAACAACATTGGAATTAATAGACATACTAAACTTCATATTTCCAAAAGAACAATAATATCCCAATTTGTCCAATACAGAAACAGAAATTAAATTCCGTCTAAAGGACGGTACAACAAAAGTGTCTAATAAATCCAAATAATAACCAGTTTTCAGTAATAATCTAAAGTGCGCTATTGCCTGCACTTCTATTGACTTGCCATCACCCACAAAGATGTATCTTTCAGCATCAGTTGGCTTTCGGTAGTTCAGGCAACCCTTTCTTTACACGCCAGGCGACGTATTTGGCACAATCTTTCTTTCTATGTCCGGGCTTGCCACAAAAGAAACAACCATCCTGCACTTTCTGTTTCTTTGGTTCCGGACCCTGAGGAATAGCAACTTCCATTCCCTTATGCTTTCTTTTGCCCATATGCTTGGAAGTGCTTGCCAGATGAGCATTTTCAGTCCTTTCTTGCTTCAATCTCTCTTCCTCTTGCACACAAAATGAAATGAGCTCATTGAGAGTCCATTTCTCCTTCTGGCAGTTATAACTGACCTTAAATTGGTTAAATTGTGCAGGAAGAGAGATGAGAACTAAATGCACGAGCAAATCATCAGATAGGTCGAGCTTTAGTGCCTTAAGTTTTGAAGCAAGATGAGACATTTCCATGATGTACTCGCGAACATTACCCTTGCCTTTATACTTTATTGAAATCAAGCTTGCTAAAAGCGTGCTTGTTTCAGCCTTATCGTTTTTAGCAAAACGCTTTTGAATTTCTGAAAGAAATTCACCGGCAACGGTAACATCCTCTGTTATTGCACCCCGAAAGACTTCTGGAATCCCACGCTTTATGATCATAAGACTTAGCCTGTTAGAACGATCCCACTTTTCAAAATACACAATTTCCTCAGGAGTACTTTGTGCAGTGAGAGCATTTGGTTTTGGCATCCTTAATGCCAAGTCTATGTCCATGCAGCCGAGAACAATCAATATGTTCTCTTTCCAGTCCTTAAAGTTTGTTCATTTTAACATTGGAACATTGTTCATGTTGGCAGAGATTGAAGTAGTCGACATTAAAGCTGAATAGAAAAGAAAATAAAAGGAATAAACAATTATGCTCACATTAAGTTACCAAACAGATAATCTCTAAATAAAGTAATTTAATGACAACATCTCAAGATACCTAGCACAACATTAATACCAAGCCTTTGGGTAGTGATATTAATCGTAGTGGTATTCTTGTTGTAATGATCAAACATTGACAATAAGTTATGTCAAATAACAAATCTATCTTTTGATGGATTTATTATTCACATTAGGTTTTCTTGACAATTGGCACATGTTTATCACCACAAAATGTGTGTGTAATCGCCAAGTCTTAATAATGTCTTTGGACCGATAAATACCCGCATGAGATACACAGACATGAATATCAAAACATTCCATATAAAACAATCTAGACAAGAGAGATCACTTTTGTGACATCTTGTTTGAATTGACTTATATTGAGAATGTTAGAAAATTAAATTTCTGTAGACGTTGTATGAAATTACATTAAATTTAAAGATTTCTAAATTTGTGACCCCGTATATGTTATATAATCTGCAGCAATCCCAATTATATACATACATATATAAATAGAATTGACGGGTCCAAAAAGGATGTATATAATTGATACTATATAATTTAGTGTGTTTGGTTTGAGTTTTCTGGATTAAATTTTTTGAAAACTGAGTTTTTTGGTTTTCGTATTCTTTTGTTTTTAGTGAATATTTTTAAAATTTTAAACATTTTTTTTACTTTTTTAGATGCACCTTAGTTAGAGGAATCTAAAAAGTAAAAAATTTGTGAAAAAATATTTTAAAAAATTAATAAATACATAGAAATACAAAAAATATACTGAATTCTTGTATTTTTTTTATATTTTTGGTATTTAGTGAATTTTTAAAAGATTTTTTTTACAATTTTTTTACTTTTTAAGTTTATTTATGTTAGGTGTGTTTAAAAAGTAAAAAAATTACTTAAAATATTAAAAAAATTCAGTAAAAACAAAAAAAACACGAAAAATAAGAAAGTAGAATTTTCTGAAAAGTGTTTTGGAAAACTGGTAACCAAGCACAGTAGTTTTTTTTTTTATGATGTTCAAAATTAAACCGATCAAATCGCAAGATATATCTATATATATATAAATACATGATGTTCATCCATTTGAGAAAAAAAAAAAAAAAAAAAAAAAAAAAAAAAAAAACAAAACTGCCCACCGAATCATTTTACAATTCCAGAAAACAGATTGCCATTTTCACAGAACAAAACAGGAAAAAACAGAATTTACATCCATAAGAAAATTCAGAATCTAATTCCAGAAAACTAAATAGAATGAATAAAGCATATCAATTCTGATAAGACACATGATATGCATGCTCTGATACCAATTGTAAACATAAATTTCAGAACATAAACCTTACACTTCGGATCATTTACCATGTGTATTATCAAGAAATCAAGACAATATGACATACCCGAATTCATTGATGAACGGTTAAACGGAAGCGTGATTATCAATAAACTCTTTGTTATTGATTATGTTATTGCCTTCTAATCCTTTCCCCTTTGGTGCCTTGTGTTTCTCCTTGAGAGGATTTAGAAAAATGGCAGTGTTCTTTTTTTTTTTTTCCACTTGGGAAGGAATAGGGACCATAACCTTTTAAAGGTTGTAATTGGTTTTCAAAACTGAAAGGTTGTGGAAGTTCAAAAGGAATGAAAACCAACTTTAACCAATATGTTTTAATTTTTATTTCTACCCCTCATAGAAATAGAAATTATACAACTAGTATCTACACATTAAGTCCATAACACATATACCCTTAAGCCTATTAACTAAATTGAATCACTTAAATTGTAGGCTTCTTATAAATGATAACACCACATTTAATTATGTGGTCCCATTGAGACATTATCTAACAGGGGGTAGAATCATAGTTTGGAAATAATTCCAAACACAAATGTTTGGAATTATTGCTTGATTATGTCAATTCAATAATTTCACAATTACAACTTATTCAATTTATTATATTTGTTAAAAAAAATAGATAATAAATATACTTTTGAAAATAGATCATTTTTTTTTACTAACAAACGTGGTAAATTAAATATATTACGACTATTGGATCCATTTTTTTAATTTTGTTTAATTGTCGGTGACATACATGAAGGGGTTACAAAATAAACAATTCAAATTATTAAAACAAAACCAATAATGAGCCCCATGAACTCGAACAATACCTTCCAATCCAAAGGCAATCCAATCCCAAAAAGGATGCACAGAATTTACGTAATTTGATATCTATTTGGTTTGATTTTTCAAAAATTAGTTTTAGTTGAGTTCTCGTTTAGTTTTATTTTTTCATATTTTAATAATTTTTTTATATTTTTTAAATGTATCTAATCAAGATGCATCTAAAAAGTTTTAAAAAAAATTACCTAAAAATATTTAAAAAATCAATAAAACAAACGAAAATTCGAATAAAAAATCTGTGCATTTTTGTTTAGGTTTTCGTTTGTCTTTATTTTATTTTTTTAATATTTTAATTAAATTTGGTTTACTTTTAGATGAATCGAATCTTGATGCATCTTAAAAAAAAAAATACCCTAAAATATGAAAACAAAATTCAGTAAAAATAATCAAAAAATTATCTAAAAATAATTTATGTATACGGTAATCAAATAAACCTCGTTGACAAATTTGACTGGAAAAGAGTATTTGCATATCGTAAATTATAGGAAAAATTACTATGTAGTCCTATGTAGGGGATCTATTTCCCTTCTAATCCCACTATACTTTTAATAGACTAATAGGTCCACAGTTTTTTAAGTTTTGTACCTGGAGATCCCGTTTTTTATTTTTTTTTATTTTTTAAATGACTGTATTACCCTTTGATTTGATATATATATATATATATATGTGTGTGTGTGTGTGTGTGTGAAACATCAAATATTCGCCTCTGCGATCTCGATCTCTCCCCGTTATGCCAATCTCTTTGTGCTGTGAGGTCGATCTTGTTGTGTTGTGAGGTGGATCTGATTGTGCGATCTAAATCTCTGTGTGTAGGCGATCTCTGCGTGCGCTATGTGTATGTGTGTGTGTGTCTTACTCTGTCTCTATCTGTCGATACCTATATGTATGTATATATATAGATAAGCGAATTTGCGTGATATCTAGTTTGTGTTTGGCAATGTTGTTATAATTCTTCATTTTGTGATAAACTTTGTTTGTTTGATACTGTTTTTGTGATTTTTGTATGTGATATAATGTAATGATTTTTATTTTGTTGATTTTGTTTGTTGTATAGTGTAATGTGTTTTGAAGTTGTAGTTTAGAATTGTGAATTCTGAAGTTTTGATACTGATATGTTGTAACTGTATAATTTTGCAGTTTGGAATTGTGAATTGTGAAGTGTTGATGCTGATATGTCGTAACTATATAATTTTGCAATTTGAAATCTGTGAACAATTGTTTGTTGGTTTGTGATTTTGTAGTATGTATGGGTGTTTCATGTTAATGTGCAAATACAGTAATTCTTGTACTGCTATTAAGATTAGTGAGGGATGTAGTTATCATGAAGTTGTTGAAAAAATATCTGCGAAGTTCAAGGAGTTGAGTGTTGGTAACTTTTGTTTGTTTTTCTTTATTCTTGAATAATCTAATTGTATTGTTAAATGTGATGATGATTTGGGAAATATGATGTCAATGGTAGGTTATAGTGGTTTTCAAGTTATTGATGTTGTTGTGGGTGATAGGAGAATTGTGGAGGTTGATGATAATTCTTCTAGGATTGATTTTATAATTTGTGAGAGTTCTTTGGTTAACGATTGTGATGATTTTAGTGATTTGTTGCCTAGTTTTATCTAGAACCAGAGAAAGTTTTGTTGTCTACTAGTTAGAAGGGGATTATACATAGTGTTGGTCAAGAATTTGAAGGTAGAGTGTCGGTGTTCCGCATTGCATTGGCTAAGTATGCAGTTGAGTGTGGTTTTGCAGTGAATTATTTGAAGAATGATGCAACAAGAGCAACTGCTGAATGTATGATGAAGTCGTTTACGAGTTGTAAATGGTTTGTGCATGGAAGGGTATTGATGAATTCCGATATTTTTATTATTATGAAGTTGGATAATGTACATACTTGTGGGGTTGTTGCTCGTAAATCTTGTAGCAAAATGGTTGGTTCTAGACTTGTGTCTGATATTATACATAATGATATTAGTGATAATCCGTTGATTCGTCCTATTGAAGTTAAAAAAAAGTTGAAGAAGCAATATGGTATAGATGTTTCTTATTGGGTTGTATGGTTAGGAGTTGATAAGGCAAGATGTGGGTTGTTTGGTGATTTTGCAACTTCTTTTGACCAACTTTGATAGTACCTTGAGACTGGTATGAGAACAAATCCTGGAAGTGTGTTTGAATTAGATGTGGATGAAAGTAGTGGGTGTTTTCGGAGGTTATTTGTGGCATTTCATGGATGTTTGTAAGGCTTTTAATTTTGTCGTCCGTTGTTGTTTGTTGATGGTACATTCTTGAAGGGGCGTTACGAGGGGCATTTACTTGCAGCAACATCAAAGGATAGTAATCAAGGTATGTATTTATTTGCAGTTACTATAGTTTTGGTTTGTCAGTGCGTTTTGGTAGTTGGTGGATTTTAGTTTCTGTTATTGTATTATGAGTCTGCTAATTTTTGCAGTTTCATGTTATTTTGTTTTCAGGCCTGTTTCCTTTGACTTTTGCGATTGTTGACACTGAAAATCAAGATAATTAGATGTGGCCTTTAAGTCAGTTGTTAAAAGTTGTTGGTTTAGGCTGGAGATTGACCTTTGTGTCTGACCGTCAACATAGATTGCTAGACGCTCTTTTAGTGGTTTTTCACAATGCACATCATGCATATTGCTTGAACCATTTGAAGAGAAATTTGATTGACAAATTGGTGGGACTTCGTACTAACTATAAGCTGACTTTGATGAAAATATTAGTTAATTGTGCTTATGCGCCAACGGTTGCTTCTTTCCAACATTATATGGAGAAATTGAGGCGTATTGTTGGAAATGGTAGAGTTGTTAGTATATTGGATGGTTTACAAAATGATAAGTGGGCCAATGCATTTTTTAGAGGGAAACGATATGGTGAGATGTCATCTAATGTTGCCGAGTCTTACAATAATTGGATTGGTAGGGCCCGTGAGTTGTCTATTACTTATATGGTTGATATGATTAGGGTTGCAATCATGACTTAATTGTCTAATAGAAGAGCTGAATCTAAAAGATGGAGTACCAAATTGTGTCCAGTTATGGAAAAGAAGTTTGTGGACTCTTTGAGCTAGCTAAGTCTTGGGATGTGATTGTTGCTAGTGATACTGTGCTTGAGGTTCATTTTTTTATTTCTTTTTGTGTTGATATTGGTAGACGGACTTGTTCTTGTCATGAATGACAATTGAATAGTTTTCTTTGTTGTCATGTTGTGCATGCTTTGCGTAGTAGTGGTAGAGATGTGTATGATTTCATTGATCATTTTTTTCATGTGAATCGTTTTAGGAAGTCATACAAGGAATATGTTTATCCACTGCCTTCAAGTGAGAGATTTGACTTTGATGGTGCCGGTAGTTCGATTATCAAACCTCCTACAACGAAGAAGTAGCCCAGGAGGAACAAGAAGAAAAGGATTCCTTCTAAGGGTGAGAATGTGAAGCAAATCAAGTGTGGGAGGTGCTTGAAATATGGGAATCACAATAAGAAGACGTGCAAGGCTACTATTTGAGGCCATAGTCTATTCTTTTGGATTTGTATTTGAAGTTGATGAATTATGATAATAAAATGTGATACTTGGTATTATGGAAGTAATGAATAAAGTTGGTTGCATTTTTTTTTTCTTTTTTGATGTGTTCTTTAGTTATTGAAATTGTTTTGTAATAGTTTTGTTTTTTTTTTTTTTTTGTTATTTTGTTTTTTTTATTTATGGATTTGGTTGGTTTTATTTTTGTGGAATGCTGAGAATATTGTTGAAATTTTTTTATTGAAACTGTATAATCTTGCAGTTTTACTACATGATATATTTATTTAATATTTCGTAGTGACAAAATTGTAAAATTTTACAGTTTTATTTTCAATTTTGAAATGTAGTTCATCTATTTGTTGAGTCATGAAATTGGATGCATAATTGTGTAGCATAATTTTACAGTTTTAAGAATTATGAGAAACAACCTGATGAAACTGCATAATTTTGCAGTTTTAAGAATTATTAGAGACAACCTGATGAAACTGCATATTTTTGCAGTTTTAAGAATTATTAGAGACAATCTGATGAAACTACATATTTTTGCAGTTTGAAGAATTATTAGAAACAACATTTGCTTTATGAAAATATATGCAATCACAAATGTGATGACAATAATAAGCAGAAGAACACAAACAAGAATAATAAGCACAAGAAGAACAACAACAATAATAATAAGAAGAAGAAGAGCAACAATAACATCAATGACAACAATCATTTTCACCATAATAACCACATGAAGATCAATTCCCAAAAGCATAAAAAAGTACTTGTCACATGTAAAAAGAAAAGAGTACAAAAATATGTTCACATAAGTATTTGTATTGTCAAGAAGTTTGTTCATTGTTTCTATGGTTTGGTATATTTTGTCAACATTTGGTAGTGCTCGTGTTTCCAAGATCGGTTCTTATCATTGAGGATTTGATTGATGATTTCTGCTCGAAATTTGACCCACTCAGTTGGTCGAAGTGATTTCTACATAGGTTGCCAGTTGATAACATTGCAGACGACGATTGTACAACTATTCCTGCAAAGTTTTAGATGAAGTTAATTAGTTAGGTAAAATTGCAAAATTTAGCATATTGAAACATTAATTATTAAGTTTGTATCTTACGAGTGTGGGGTTTGTTGTGGACATTCCTCAATTGATGCAATTACTGTTTCACACTCTTAAGATGATAACATGTTTCCTTGATTGCTGAATAATGCTTCATTCCATCTCAGTTGATGTTGTTGCTACAAAATAGTTAGTGGATGTTTTTGTTAGTTATAGTGATATGTTGAGATGTTTTAAAAGGAATGGAACTAAGTAGGAAATTTTATTTAACTTACAATTTCCTTTGCAATTTCAAAGTGCTTGTTGTGGCAATCTTTTGCTAGCCTCAAAGAGTCATAGTGCCTCCATATCCCATCAGCATTGTGAAAGACCACAATTGTCCAATGGTTGTTGTGGTTGATTGGGAAATGAATATATCTGTTTTTCATTGCTTCTGGAAAATGGTTGTCTATCATTTTTTCTCTCAGTGCCTGATCTTAGTTTTGTAATGGAGTCTGTAATTTATATATGTTTGAAATATGTTATAAAAGTATGTAGTAAGACATGTTAAAAAAGTAGAAAATTTTGTAGTTTGAATAATATTGAAAGGTATGTTAATAGTTTTGCTTACATTGATGAGTGTTGAAAAAACGTAAGATCTTCGTACGTATGGATTTCTTGCAAACGCTAGATCATGTTTCTCAAATTCTTCAATTGATGGTTAGAGTGCCAGTTCTATTTCTGCGAAGGCATCAATGACCTGAAACATGTTATATATGAGAATGTGTTAGGTTTATGGAATAGGTTATTGAATATGAACAGAAACTGTAAAATTGTGCAGTTAGAGACCTACATTCCCATATAAGGCTTCCCTGTTGGTCAATCTGCATATATCTAAAAAGTATATGCAATTTTCATTTTCGCTGCTAGACCAGACACAAGCACTTGATTGTGTGTAGTTGATGAGTTGAATTTGGTCTTGGTCTTTTTTGGATAGGCTATGCCAAACCTTGTTTGTTTTGTGGCCTGAAGTGGCGAGTGGTTTGTTGTGAACTGATTCTTCCTTGAAATCATCATCACTTTCCCATACTTGAACTTGTGTCATCACTTTCCCATACTTGAACTTGTGTCATCACTTTCCCATACTTGAACTTGTGTCTTTCCTTGATTGGCATCCTCTTTTGGCTTGGTTTCAATAGCACCTTCTTTCTCTTGGTCGATATCTTCTTTCATATTTTCTTTCCCCTTCTCTTTTGCTTCATGAGCACCCTCTTTTTGCTCAAGTTCAGTAGCAGGTTCTTTCTCTATTTCGATTTCTTCTTTTTTTCTTTTTATTTTTCTTCTCTTTTTTTTCATCGGTACCCTCTGTTGGTTTGGGTACATCAGCAACAACTTTTGTCTTGTTCCTTGTATCTTCTTTGGCTTTTGTAATTGGTTAGTATTCAAAATCTAGCTTATGTGCTTGTTTTCTTGACTTTTGTTTGATTCTCTTGACCATTGATCTTTGTTGGGGACTTCCAGTTTTTTTGGCAGACATTTCCTTCAACTGGTCTTCCTTTCTACGCAATTCAGCCATGAATTTTTGTTCCATTTCTTGCATTTGTACTCTCATGGCTGTTATGAGTTTGTCCTTGTCGTCCTTTTTGGTTGATGTTTGTGCTTGTTCATCACCTATAAAAATGTTGGATTTTGTTTTGGTTAGTTTAATTAAATTTTGCAGTTTGGTTCAGTATTAGACAAGAGTTTACCTTGTGCATGAAATGTGTCAGATTTCTCTTGAAGTTTTTCTTGTTGTTCTGTCCTTTTTTCTTCTTGTTGTTTTGCTTGTTCTTTTTTTTCTTTTTCATGTTGTTGTTGTTGTTGTTGGTCTGTCAGTTCCTGTTCATTGACTTCTTGTTGTTGGTTTGTTTGTTCTTTTTCTTGTTCTTGTTGTTGGCTTTCTTCTATCAGTGTGTTGTTCTTGTTCTTGTTCTTTTTTTTTTTCTTCATGTTGTTGTTATTATTGGTCTATCAGTTCTTGTTCATTGACTTCTTGTTGTTGGTTTGTTTGTTGTTTTTCTTGTTCTTGTTGTTGGCCTTCTTCTTCATTAGTGTCTTTTTGTTCATCACCTTCTTCTTCTTCTTCTTCATCATCATCATCATTGTCTTTTGTTGTTCATTAGCTTCTTCTTCTTCTTCTTCGGTCTTTTGTTTTTTTTCTTCATCACTTTCTTCTTCTTATTCATCACTTTCTGCTTCTTCTTGTGGTTCTTGCTTTCTTTTTTGGTGTTATTCTTGTTCTGATTCTGATTCTTGTTCTTTTTGTGGTCATGTTTCTTTGCTGAAGAATCTGTTAATATGCTTTGATTTTTATGCAATAACTGTATTTCTTGTTCAGTTGGGGTTAAAGCACTTTGGTCAAACTACATTAGAACAATGTGGCATATATCAGTAATACTGTAAAATTGGTCAGTTTCATAACATGATTTGTACTGTGAGTAATGTGAGTTAAGTGTTGAAAATATGTTGTTTGAAACTGCAAACTTTTACAGTTTCATAACATGATTGTTAGTGCAATGAATATGAAAAGATTGTTGAATAGATTTGTGTGTTGAAATTGCAAACTTTTGCAATTTCATAACATGAGTGATAGGAGTGTTAAATAAGTGTGTGCTTTGAAATTGCAAATTTTTACAGTTTCATAACATGATTTGTACTGTGAGTAATATGAGTCAAGTGTTGAAAATATGTTGTTTGAAACTGCAAACTTTTATAGTTTCATCACATGATTGTTACTATAATGACTGTGAAAGAAGTGTTGAATAGATTTGTGCTATGAGAGTATAGAAGAGTTTGAATACATTTTCAAAGTCAGCAAGGCTGATATGTTTCCACTTGGAATACATTTTGTCAAGATTTCATTTCATAAACCTTGGGAAGCCTTCTTTGTTGGATGATCAGAGGAGTTTACTGTGCTCACAGTACCAGTATTGTAAAAAAAATTTTGAAATATGTTAGATAGTTTGAAATAGTTGGATGTTTGATATTTTTGTGTGAAGTAGTTGAGTAGTGTGTTTACCAAGAGTAACATGACGCATCCAGTGACATGCCTTGAGTTGTTGTTTACATTTTCTATTGAATTCATCAGTGTGTCTTTTATTGTCTCAACCCAATTGTACTTCTTGATGTTGTTGAGATTGTCAACATAGTTAAGGAAACTCCAACTAAGTGTATGGCCTGTTGTAGGCATGAGAAGTTTCAGGCACGAGAAGTTTCAGGCACAAGTAAAGGGTGATGACCCTTGCAAGATCTTGACGATCATTGGTTGATTTTCCTTTTTTTGTTTGTTGAAACATTTTGGTCAATGACTTACCATCCAATCTCTTTACTGATTTGCATCTTCGTTTGTAAAATGCGAGCTCAAAATCCTTTGGTCTTGCATAGGATTTAGTGGTGATGCTGTCTTTGCCACAGTCGATACCAAAAATGAGCCTCACATCACTATTTCTGAGTTTCATTTCCTTTTTGTCAAGTATAAATGCTATTTTTTTTTTTTGTTGTAGAGTGTTGTCATTTCGGCTACAATGGAATTGTAGCGCGCATCTACACCAAGAGGCCTTCAGTTGTGTTGAGGAGAGAGCATTTATAATGGGCCAAAAAGGGGTTTTTTTGCAGCTCTGTCTGTTGGGCTGTTGTGAATTTGACCCCCTTCAACAGTTTGATTACCGTTTCGATGTGTGACGACCGAGTCTCTTTTCCCTTTTTTTTCATCCTTCCTTCACTCCATTCTCCTTACTCTCGTTGGGTTTAAAACGTTCAGAAGCTATTTCTTTTTGAATAAGTTCTTATTCTTGTTTTTGGTTCGATGATCGAATTTCATCCATTTCGGTGTGAGCGCGGTTGAGTCTGGGGTGTCTGGGCTTTGAGTCAGAAAATTCGCTCGAAACCGGGGCCGCCGCGGGAGGCCAGTGCGACGTCTGCAGTCGAGATTTCTTGGCTTGTATACTGAAAAATATACACGAGCCGAGGTGCGGAGAGGACGTCACGCGGGCACGTCTGATGAGGATAAGCACTTATGGAGGCGCTCACGCGTGTGGGGATGGGCGCCAGACGTCTGTGAGAGATCAAGATCGATCTCATTTTTATTTCTCTTTTTTGGCTGAAGTATATCACATTTGGGGCGCTTTTCTCTCACTCTAAAACCTAATTTCTCTCCTCATTCTCTCTAGAAACATTCACCAAAGCCCTAAAACACTTTGATCCTTGCTAATCTTGAGTGAAAATCCTCATCATCTCTCTCTACTCTTGAAGATCAAACTAGAGCTCCTTTTGGTATGGTGGAAGATTGAAGAGCCTTCTACCAAAGCTAGGGTTTCATCTCTCATTTTTTCATGAATCCTTGAGGTAGAGATTTCTTGAGTTATATATACAAGTTTTGCTATATATATTTCGATTTAAAAGTGTTTTTGAAGTTTTGTGTAAATTTTTAATTTTGGTTCAAAATGTAGAGATTTTTGAATATGGGTTTGAATCTCAATCTATTTTCTACTTCTTGAGAGTTTTTCCTCTATTTGACTCATGAGAGATGATTTTGATAGAGTTCTTCTTGGAAAAATGATGGAGATTTGTTTTAATGAAAACCCTAGAAATTTGGGGATTTTGGTAAAATAGGAAATGTCTTTGAAATTCCTTATTTTCTTATGTTAAGAGGATGAATGAGAGTGAGTTACATCAAATGTTCAACAAAATGGCAATGTATTTGATGCATGAGAATGAGATGTTGTTTTAGCATTGTTACTAACACTTGAACTTGTGATGTTGTGAGATGATAAATAATGAGCTCCATGGATTATGAGAATTGAAATCTTGATAGTTGATGTTTGAAAATTTCATATGGTTTTGAAAGGACTAGAATGTTAAGAAATGAGTATGTTGGAAAGTTTTGACTATGTGTTGATAACATAGGGTGAACATGTGGTTATTTTGCGATAATGGCATTGAAGGAAGGAAAGATGTAGAAAGGTTATGAGTTATTACTTATTGCATCATGTGCTCATTTGAATTTTTATTCATTATTGTACATCTTGGCATGAGTGTTAAAAATGTTTACATTGAGGAAGATTACATTGTAAAAAAGAACTATGCAATTGTTAAAGGGGTAAATACGTTGGTAAGTCCAATTAGGGGGTGTAGTTGACATTGATAAGTTGGCCTGAGTGTCCATGGTGAAAGACCAGAAAACCGCACGGATAGGTGTCGAGCCTTCTGGTTAATACCGGTAAAAATAACATTTTGGTAGTACTCGTAGAGTCTACTTGCAGACACTAGCCTAGGGATTACCAGTGTCGTATTTACCGCCCATATTGTTTAAATATTGGAAGTTTAAAATTTATGAGATTACAAAACATTATTGAAAACATGGTGATTTTGGAAACAATGCATTGAAATAAGATTTTCCTTCATTATTGGCACTTGCATGGCTTTACATTTGCATTTTTAATGTTGAGAGATTTGGCATAACTGTATATACTTTGTGAGAATTCTCTACTGGACTTTATGCTCACCCCTATGGGTTTTGATGCAGGTAAAGATGTTGTGATCCCGCCGAATTGAGGGCATGGGTATGTTCTTAAGAAGAGTAGATTGCTCTTTATTTTGTTGTGAATTTTTTGTAAAGCCAAGGGCTAATGTATATGGGTCTGCGAGACCACTTTTGTGTAACCGGGCTATTGCCTTGGAAGATGTAAGGCCTTAAGGGTATTTTATTGTTTTGAGATTTAAATGTTTCACATGCTATATATTCATGTATTCTTTTATGTTGTGAACTATATCGCATGTGAAACTTTTGGTGGTAAACCCATTTATTATACATGTGAAGATGGAAGGATTTTGTCAGAGTTTGGTGAATGTTCATTAATATGGTTCGTTCATATTGAATATTTTTTTGGGGTGTTACACGATGTTAGAACATTAATTAAACTATTAGACTCTCTTTGCAAGGACTGCTCCTTTTTTATATTTTGATGCCTTGGTTTTTGTTTTGGGAGTTGATTGGCTTTCTTGGAGCTTTCTTTTTTTTTGGTTAGAGGAGCTTTTTGTTTTTTTGTTGGCTTTCTTTTGTTTGTTTGTTTGTATTTTATTTTATTTTATTTTTTGGTGGTTGGAGGTGTGGTTGGTGTTTGCTGTGTGGGTGTGAGTGTAGTCTATGGTGTAGTTCTTGGGCTTTTCCTTGCAGGTAATGTGGTTGTTTTGTGGGTTTTTTTTGGTTGTTTTTGGTTGTGGTGGTTAGGTTTTTTGTGGAGGGGGAGATGTTGGTGGCATTTCAGTGGATATAGGTGGAGGACTGTTAAAAGGGGAGATACTTAAATTCCTGATTAGATTTTTGGGCATATAGGTTTGTTTCTTCCAATATCTTCTAATAGCTATTTCTGAAAAAATGAAAGCAACAGCAGGGCATGAGTAATATAGTGACAAAACTG
This sequence comes from Camellia lanceoleosa, assembly GCA_025200525.1. Lineage (NCBI taxonomy): Eukaryota > Viridiplantae > Streptophyta > Magnoliopsida > Ericales > Theaceae > Camellia > Camellia lanceoleosa. Next base: position 6,338,077 of record CM045772.1, read on the forward strand.
TATAATTTTACAGTTCTATATGCAGTTTAATATGAAATTATATCTATTTGTTGTTAATAGTTACAAAACTGTATAATTTGGTAGTTTGATTTGCACTTTATAATAAGTTACCTATTTGTTTTGAATAGTGATTAAACTGTGTAATTTTGCAGTTTCATTTGTAATTTGAATAAATTTAGATATGTTACTTGTAGAGTGATGAAGCTATCTAATGTTTCAGTTTTATAAACACTATCAACAATAAGAACAACCTATTGTATTTTGTAAACAACAACAATAACAACAAGATTAAGTGTTCAACGAAATGTAGCAACAATGCGAAGAAGAAAAGCCAATATTTAACAAGAAGAAGCAACAATAACAAGAATAAGAATAATGAGTTGAATGTGTAAAAATAGAGATTTATGTGTAAAAACGAGGGATTAGAATGTTTAAAAACAGGGGACTAGAATGTTTTAAAACAGGAGATTATATATAATAGAGGGTTTATACATTGTGAAGTATGTAAAATGTGTTTTACAAGGTTTTTTATTTTTTATTTTTATGAAAGTGTTATTGAAACGGTATAATATATACAAAATATCAAAGAATAATGTACAAATTTGAATGAAAAATAATAGGTGAAGAGAAATGTTACTTTTTTTTCCCATTTTTGTGAATCGGAAATCAAGAATTATGAAATTTCTTTAGAGTCATGATGGTTCTTCATGTTGTTGAGAGTCACCGATTGGAGACGATGAACGACTTGGTGTTGTGTTGGTGAGAGTCGACGATTGGAGAAGATGAACGGGTTCGTTTTGTGGTTAGGGTAGGGTTTCAGAGGTAGTGGAGTTGAACGGTAGAGAGATAGAGGACTGAGAATGTAGAGTCGAGCGGCAGAGATGTGACAGTGTACTGATCAGACTGAGATGATCGTGGGTGAAGATTGCGCGCGTGTAAATTGGATGATATGTGTGGGTATTTTCGTCTGATTGATAATTTGAGGACTTAATGGAGTATTGAATTTGTTTTGGGGCTAAATGGGGCATAATATGTTGAGTTTGGACCTTTGGGTTAGTTCCCCCAAATTATACAACAATCAAGGCCAGGCCAGGCCCGGCCAGCCCAATGAAATGTCAAGTCTTCCTTAGTCCTAAATGAGCCTAGCCCAAAAGCCCAAGCAACTATATTAGGGCTCGGAAATGTCCAAATTAAATTTATGGAAACTGACTGAAAGTGTTTGATTTTAATTTTTTTAAAATGAGTTTTTTTTTTTCATATTATTTTATTTTTAGTGAATATTTTTAAAATTTTAAGTAATTTTTAAAATTTTTAGATGCGCCTTATTTAGATATAACTAAAAAGTAAAATATTTTAAAAAATTAATAAATATACAAGAATACGAAAATATATTGAATTCTCAGTTTTTTTTTTTGGTATTTAATAAAAAAAATTTCATAAATATTATACTAATTAAGTGTATTTATGTTAGGTGTATCTAAAAATTAAAAAAAAAAGTTAAAATATTAAAAAAATCAATGAAAACAAAAAAACATAGAAAACAAAAAATTTCAATTTTCTGAAAAATAAATCCTGAAGCCAATATGGGTGCACAAAAAAAGTCTTGTTTATTTTTAATTGTTATTACAAAATTTTAATTTTATTTTTATTTTTTTGGAATGTTTTCATAAAAAAACATGTCACTAACTGTTAATTTTTAATGACGGTTAAAAAATTCGTCAAAAAAAAGTCATTAATTTTTAATTTTTAACGACAATTTTAAAAAATCATCACAAAAAAATATCATCAACACTCGAGGGACTTTTTTATCTGTACAAACATTTCTATTAATGATACACATATCTTTATAACAGGAGTTATGAATAATTACATCTTCAATTTATAGGAAACCAACTTCAGTTATTGGTAAGGATTATTATTATTATTATTATTTTTTTTTTTTTTTTTTCAATTGAAGAATAGTCCGACAGCGAGACCCAAAAAATTATACTGGATTGGAACTTTTTTTTTTTTTGGCCAGCCTTTTTTACGCCTTTATTTATTGGAATATTTTTCTTATTTAATAAGGCACCGTAAAAAGAAAAATTATATATTTACATAAAATTTGAGAATAATAATGAGCCAACACTATTATTATAAATAAATTAATTTTTAATAGTATTTTGTTTTGAAGTGAAAGATTCACAATAAATCACATAAGGCCGGATGGATCATAGGACCCATTTATTTTCAGAGGTAGAATATAGAAGATTCATAGTGAGGGGATTAATAGTGAGAGAATTGTTAGTGATGTGATTGATAGTGAGAGGATTAAGTAAAATTGTGTTTGTTTTGATAATAATTGTTGGTGTAGGAATTGTTAAATTATTTTTATATAAAATAATGAAACAAATAAAAAATACAAAAACATTAAACATTAATGTTAAAAAAAAAAATGCCTAACATGTAAAAAATAAAAATAAATTAAAACAAATAAAATTATGATTTTTACTTAACAAAAAAATTTAAAAAATTAAATATTAATGTTCAAAAAAAAAAAAAAAAATGCCAACATGTAAAAAATAAAAAAGTACCAAGTCCCACGCCTCCATCTTAATCCCCTCCCCAAAGCTTATCCTACACCGGAGGGAATTATAAATCCCCTCTCTATCTCTCAAAACAAGCACAATATTAATGGGTCTCACTTCTATCTCAATGTCAATCCCCGCTTTATCTCCCAAAATAAACGGACCATAAGGTTAGCCAAGCACAGGCTTTAGGCCTTCAAATTTGGGAATGCCTAATTTTATTTATTTTTTTAATATAATGTAATAGGCCATGTAATTTATTATTTATTTTTTTGAATAAAAGGTCCAAAACAAAACAAAACAAAAATGGATCTAAACTTTATGTTACCAAAAAGTAAAACTTGAATATAAAGATTTAATTAATATTTTTGCATCTCAAAAAGCTAGAAAAACAAATCTCAAGTAAAAATTTGAGAAAATTATCAAAAAGTCCAATATGGGAATTAGTTACTCCAATCAGTCTCATGAATTTTCTAATACATTGATAGGTCCTGTTTGTTTTGACAATCTTACTGTGAGATCCTATTTTAAATTTTAGTATGATTTTGTGAACGTTTCTATCCTTTCTTGTTGGGGGATGTCATTTTAGGAAAGTTGGATTAAATTTTTGGATCATGTTTCCGTCACTCTAATGTAACACTTAAATAGAAACACTCAAAAAAAAATTCTTTAGTGTACTTTTTCCAAATATAACACTTCAATACTACAAAAAAAAATTAAAAAATATGTAGTGTACTTTTCTCAAACGTAACACACTAAAAAAACTTATCTAACAAAACACTCAACAATCCAACATAACACAAAAAAAAACTTCTCTAGAATAGTGTATTTTTTGAAATGTAACACTCCAACACTAAAAGACTCCTTAGTGTAACTTTTTTCAAATGTAACACTCTAATGTAATACTCCAAAAATGTAACACACTAAAAAACTCTTTAGTGTACTTTTCTCAAATGTAATACTCCAACGTAACTCTCCAAATGTAACATTCCAATATGACAGACAAATAAGTCATTATACATCTAAAAGGACTAAATAGATCACAAAAAAAAAAAATAAAAAAAATGAGACTATATGGATCACAAGTTCAAAATATGAGGCTTATTGATCAATCTCCTTAAAAATTTTATTAAAAAAAATTATTATATAAAATGTCTCATTTTTAATTATTTCTTTAGGCCACAAATTATCTAGAGCTGCTCTGAAACCACATCATTATGTGTAAGAATTATTTATCAAATTTTTATTTATGTAACATTACTTAATTAAAAATTATTTGATGATCTAAACATTATCCCAACGCTCTCAAAATCATGTAAAACTCACCCTCAAATAAAATGATTCAACTAATTGCGTTGTCCCTATAGACATTATCCTACCGAAGGAGCACCTATTGTTTCATTCAAAACTTTCACATCCTACAAATTTAGGGTTGGGCAACTTGAGAGTCATATGAATTCACCAGGGGTTGTATTTTAATAATTCGAATCATCATTTTATAAAAAAGTTTAGTTTATATTATTTATGAAAAAAATTACACCGATCCAATAATTATAATATTTTTATTTTATTACATTTGTCTCTAAAAAATAAATAATAAGTATATTTTTTAAATAAATCAATTATATTTTAGAGACAAATACGATAAAATACAAAAGTTACTTTTATTGAATCAACTTAATTTTTTTTGATTATTGATGATATACAGTCTTACAAAGTAAAAATAAACAATTCGAATCATTAAAACAGAACGTGTGATGATCCCCAATGGCCCAACTCGAGAGAAACCCAAATCCAAAGCCAAACCCAAATATATTTAGATTTAATTTAACGAATTTTCTTCCAAACCTTCCTATTCTCTATACACACAGACAAACCCAATGATTTATCCTTAGGCCCAGCCCATGAAAGGGGCTCTTTTTTTTTTTTTTTTTTGGATGAACAAGTCATAATGAAAGGGGCTAACAACCTTCCCAGCCAGAAGGCCAACATTTGAGGCGCTTAAACTCGGGCTTATTTTGGGAACATATAATTTTGATCAAAATGTCATTATAAAAAAATTATCCTTTTTTTTTAAAAAAAATTTACACATAATTTTATAATAAATTACTAAAGAAATTAATTTTCAAAACAACCTAATAGTCCTTCATTTAGGTTGTAATGGGCCATGATCGAATCTGATGCTCTAACAGTTGTCAATCAATTGTGTTCATAGAAGGTCTTTTAACACTTCAAAATGATCAATTAATCATTGAATGGAAAAATTTTATCTTTAATTTTTGTCTAAATTTTTAATAAATGTTATCAATTGAATCAAATTTACACCATATAAAAAAAATTAAAAAGTGAAACTGATACAATTAAAACAATATGAATTAAATTGACAGAATAAACAAATTATAAGAACTACAAATATTATTTTTTCTATAATTTAATATCCTATCTCTATGCTTTAGGTCCCGTTATATATGGAACTTCTCATGTTGCAATTCTTAAATGGATAACCATATTATATACTCAAAAATTATTGACAAAAATATTTAGAAAATTATATTTATGGACCACATTCACACCAATTTTGAATCTATATGATACACTTAACTTCTCAAAATATTTTTCAGGACTAAAAATTATGGGTAGATAGCAATTTTTTTATAATTTAATCTTTAATCATAAAAAATATAAAGGGGCCATAAGTGCATATACACAAACAACCATGGAATACACAACAAACTTTCACAACTTACTCACAAAAAACCATATATGTATTTATTGACATATTTCAAACAAGAGCTCCACTGCTATCAGAATTGACTGACTTAGTGATTGTTTTTACAGGGGGTGAACATCTTCTGTTCATATTACATAGTAAATTTCAATCTAAAAAATAATAATAAAAAAAGTTACATATTAGACAAAGGCCCCGTTTGGTAAAGTTGTGGAAAAGTGATTATAGATTATAATTTAACAGATTATAGCTGTGAATATAAGCTGGTAACTTGTTTGGTGTAGCTGTGGGATTATAGATTTAAGCAGCAGAGTAGTATTTGGTAAATAAGCTGTAAAATAGCTTTTTGCTGTGTAATTGTCATTTTTACCCTTATGAACAGAAAATTTGTAATTTTGTCATTTTCTTCTCTTTAAATTTTGAGAAAGTTATTTCATTAATGGAAGTTGATTAATTAGTACCTAATTTGGTACATTTCATTATCTCAAATTTATTTTTTTAATTTTTTAATTTATTTTTTTTTTGTAATAATATTGAGTTAACAAGGAAACAAAAAAAATGTCAATGTAATAAAAATACAATAAATTACTATTAAAGTAATAAAAATAAAACTTCCTACATATTTAAAGATCTCCTAATTTCGTCGGCAAATTGACATACATATATTATGTCTCCTCACTTCCATCTCATTGTCATCACAGTCAAAATCATTTCCATGGCGTGCTTGTTGAGACAAAGATCCTTCCTCTTCATTAGGCATATAATCCGCAAATCTATCATAAGAGTCAAATGCAATATCGCAGAACTCACTTCGTCGGATGAAATTATGAATTGCCATTGTTGCACAAACAAGTTTGACTTGGGTCGCCCAGTTGTAGTTTGGTGGGATATCCTTTATCATCGGCCATTTTGCTTTCCAAACCCCAAACGTTCTTTCTATTACACTTCTAAGTGATGAATGTGCTTGGTTGAATTTTTCTTGTACATTTTGAGGGGGTTGACCATGTTCAAATTGAGCTAGATGATATCTCTCTCCTTTGTAAGGTGCAAGATATCCTTTCATGTTTGGATACCCAGGATCCACCAAGTAAAACTCATCTATTTTACAATTGCAAAATGAAATTAAAGTAAGCAATTATAAATGTAAAAATAAATATGGAGATGTGAGTGTGGTACATCTACTGCAGCAAAGAAATATAAAATAGTTACCTCCTTGTGGTTTTGGAAAATTATAACTAGGATTCCTAATTGTATCCAAGAAGATCCGAGTATCGTGTGCACTTCCTTCCCATCCTGATAAGCAAAAGGTGAAACACATATCAAAATCACATGCGGCCATTATGTTTTGAGTTGCATACCCCTTTCTACCTATTAAACAAGGTTGTTTATCTGGAGATATATATGCATTGATGTATGTTTCGTTAATTGCTTCAATACAATCCTATTACAAAATAGTTCATAAAATTATTTTTAGTCACAGATTATTAGAAATATCCGACCAACATTATTATATGTAACACTGAAGTTCCACTTGTAATTTTTTTTTTAATCTTGAAATGAGGATAATATTTGCGCTTCCTTCGAATATATGGATGCACACCATTTCTCGATTGAGGCCTTACCCAATCAATAGACATCATTGTAACAGCTTTTAACACATTCTTGAAGTATTTTGAAATAGTCTCGGCAGAATGTTGAAATCTTTCTTGGGCATTTCTGTTTCAAATGTCACCGCCAACAATATACAAAAATATTGCAACGTGTTCCTGAACCGAGACTTTTCGTCCAGTTTCAAGGCCATACTTTGTATGTAACAAATCACACAATTGATAAAATACCTCTCTTTCCATTTGAAAATTTTCAAATATTTTCGTCCGATTCCTTTCTTGTAATTCTACCATTCACTTCTCCCTTGTTAAACTAGATGTCGTACATGGCTCTTTTATCAAATAATTTGTCGCATATGTCATTGCAACTGTTGCCGCCGTAGCTAAGAGCATGTTATTATGTTGTTGGGTTTCCAATGTACTGCCTTCATCTTCAGTATCTTCATCATGGTGATCATCATTCCATTCGTTATTACTACTGTTACTCATCTCAAAATACCTACCCATTTAAAGGCTTAATTACTATTATATTCACTTACACTCACAGATTTCAAAGTTATTAATACAAAATAGAGCTATTAATGAAGTAGGCCACTTCACACAACCAAACAGACCTTGAGCATTGATTATAAAATAATAATAATAAAAAAAGATGATCAATTTTCCAATTAAAAACATAACATGTCTCATAATTTTGAGATAATTATATCGATTTTTCTTTTAGAAATACATAAAAAAAATAAATTATCATCTTTATCTTCAAGAAAATAGACAAGTATGATCTTACAAATAAATTGTTAATTTTTTTTTTTAAGCACTAAGATAATAAAATCATGTGATACAATTATCAGACCAATTAATTTGAATTTTTATGAATTATCTATATAGTGGGACCTAAAAATGAACAAAATAAATTAATTGTAGGCAACAAGAAGATATATTATTTGCAGACTAAATAAAACATAGTCAAATGATCGTGTCAAACAAATAAATTGAAGAAAATAAGTACTGAAGTATGTTTGAAAATAGAGTCTTACATTGAATAAAAAATAATAATGAAGCAAGTCTTAATATATATGGGATAGACTCAAATTTCTTTTTGATCGATTAAGTTTATATTAATGTGTGTTCATAAGTTTCCCAATTTCCTCAATAAGTGGTACGAGAACCATGACAATCTTTGGATGGACTGTCTTTGTTGAACCAATCCGATTAGCAAATGTGCACTTAATGTATTAGTACTAAAATTGATCCAAATCTGTAATAGATAATCAAAAATAATTTTTCTCTCTTTGACAAGAGACCAAATCAAGCAGATTAGGCAATAAAGATCAAAATAGAGATTCTGATGCCTACAAGAACACTAATAATTTTAATTAGACCTAAACTATTCACATTAGTTGAACATGACTCATATTTGAGTGCAATACTATTCTGATAGAGGTTTTCATCAAATGAACATAGTCAAATAAAATGTTACCTTCAATGAACATAGCAATACAGTAGCAAAAGATTGAAATTCAAACTAGAATGACCTCCAAATTCAACTCAGCTTGAAAACACCATAATAACACCACCTGGAAAACATCTACATATATATAAAAATCTTTACCATTCACCTACCATTCATATTCAAAATTGAAACCAACCATTCAACTATTCAACTAATATTTCAACCATTGAACTAACATTCAACCAGTCAACCATTCACCTACCATTCAACTATGAAAATGCCACCTACCCAAATATTAATAATTGTCCAACATTTTTCAATATTAATCAAAGTCCAACATAGTCAAATATTAATAATAAAAGTCCAACATAGTCAATAACCATCAAAATCCAACAAAAATATAAATAAAAGAAAAAAAATAATGAGTTCAACACAACAGTCCATCTCAAAAACAATTAGCTGCGATAACCTGTGGTGGTCTTCTCCATCTCCATCTCCAACTTTAGAAACCGCAACCGAACTTCATCCGTTGGAAGACTCATAAAGCACTCACGACGCTTGTCTCGTAAGAACAATCTGGCAGCCCGTACATACAACTCATCATCCGGGGACACACCAGGGATGCTTTCCAACTTCACCAAACATTTTGCAATTGAAGGATATCTTGATAAGGTCTGTGTTGAAGTTGCTGAAGATGACTCAACCACATTGACTATACGATCAAGTGTCTTGTTCAGTAGAGCTACATTAGTAAATTTCTTCTTTGTCTTGCTCTTGGTTGATGAACCATTAGTGTTTGATGCCCGTTTTTTGTTTAACTCGGAAGGATGAACCACCTCCAAATCAGCATCATTATGAAATTCAACATCATGTGGGGTATGAAATTCCTCCGGCATCTCATTAGTCTGAGGCATTACCCCTGAGCTAGGAGTGTATGCTCATTCTTCTGTAGCAGCTGCATCTGAGAATAGTATGTCTAAGTCGTCAACGAATTGCAACGGCATACGCCGGAATTTAGTAGCATCAAGATACCTCTGCAACAATTACAAAGGAAAATGTAACAATTTCAAGTAACAAAATTTGGTGTATTTAAACTAAAAACAAACAAAATATGTACATTAAACAATTCGCGTACCTCCAATTTCAAAGTCCACCACTCATCAGATGCAGATATAGCTCCAGTCAATGTATCACGACCTAAGCTTGTCTCGCCCCTTAACAGATTATTCCATAAAAGCCAATCTTTTTTCAACACAACCCAATGATTTTTCATTTGTATTCGTTGGTATGCTTTTCCAGTCATACTTTTAAACTTAGTTATGGCATTTCCCCACCCAACCCTATCTAAGTGTGTCCCAGGTCTATGTCCAACCTTGACTTGCTCAACACAAAGCTTAATAAAAATTTCGTTTGATTTTGCATCCCAATAAGCTTTAACGGATGGTACTTGACTTGATTTTTCCTTGTTCTTCCTATTTTGAGACTGTGTTTCCTCTTGGTTACTCATTCTATGAGAAATTTTTTTTTTTTTAAAACAAACTCATTCATCAGTGCTTGCATTACAACACCTAGATTAGTACAAAACAACCATACATGGCAACTACGTCAACATTCAACAATTACAAAGCTTAGTACAATAGTTCATGGTAAACTACATTAGCACAAAAACACCGAGTATCTCCAAATGGCATCTATCATCATTTGAAGAGTAATGCAATTGACATAACAATACAAATTGTGAGCAGACCCACAACAAGCTGCTTCATGAAAGCATTGGATTGCTCAAGCATTTCATTCTTCACTTTTAGTCCTACAATCTCCATATTTTGATTTTGATCAAGCATTCTCTCGTTCCTCAGCCTCTCTACCATTGTTATAGATTTTGGGGTACACCACCTCCAAAATTGACAATTTCTCTTCTCACAAATAAAATACAGTCTCCCTTTAGATGGCTTGTCAGACTCGGTAACACTTATGGCAGCTCTTAGCCCACAATCACATTTCAAAGCCTCATACCTCAAGTCGAAGCTCTTACCACTAGAATAATAGTTACCAGAGGATGACATGCCTTTGTATTAATTAGGAAAAGTTGAATCCAAATCCTCATTGGGCAGCTAATTGTAAATACATTGCACCTACGAAGTATTGATTGAATAAAATGTTTCTAACATAACGACAATTTGTTTGCACCCATTTGTTCCTACACCAATTTGAAGTGACCAATACCATTTCATTGAATCAGTGACCAATACCATTTCATTCTGGGAATCCAACAAACATATGTCATGTGTAAATATAAGATTCATCGTGTATATAAATTTACTAGCGAAATTCATTCCTAACAAATATTATTTTACTTTTTCATTTCATTTATTTATTGTCATTGTTGACTTTAACAGGAGAGAGGCTTGCCAGTTGCTTCCTCTCATCTACCCTAGATATGGATGATCCCAACACAAGTGAGCATATAGGGGACTCTTCAAAGAGCAAACAATTTTCAAGGGAATGCCACTGCTAGAAATAGCAAACAAACAACATGAGACCCACAAAAAAGTAGTTGCATGCTATCAAACACAATTGGGAGTGGGAGGCATGTTATCAAACACAATTAGAACATTGAGTATTGACCCCCCCCCCCCCCCCCAAAGCAACACTATGCCCTTCATTCCATTCCCTAAGCACACCAACTTCTTTTTCCTTTCCTTTTTACCATGTACTACTATGATCACCCCCACACTCTCCCAAATCATTCCTTCCCATTCACTTTATCAGCCTTAAAAGGCTTAAACCACGTCCTTAGCCTTTTCATATATTTTTGTGTATATATATGTGTTCATTTTCATTTGGAGTGAAGTATATTTGCCACATTAGAAATTTGCCGATTGAAATTCATTCTTGGACCAAAATATTGTAACAAAGTGAAGATTATAGTTCCAACAAAGTGAAGATTGAGATTCAGTATTTGTTAAAAACTGAGTATTTGTTACAAACTGGGTTTTAACAAATGGGTATTGGTTGGATTCCCACAATGATTATAGTTCCAACAAAGTGAAGATTTCGTCACATAATCCAACAAACATTCTACACCAATACCCCAAATTTTTTTTTTGGGGGGGGGGGGGGAGAGTGAACAAAAAATGAAATGGTAACTCAATTTTTTTTTTCTTCTCAAGTTCATTTTTTTTTAATTGTACCCACATCAAGCAACATTTGAATATGGACTGTATCTTTCCAATGCACCTAAAAAAAAAGGAATATGGACTGTACAATTCATTTATCTTTGAATAGAAATAGCAAAAATAGTGACAAAAAAATGGTCCTAGTTGCCTAGAGAATTTTTGTTTCATTAATGGTAAATGTTAAAGTGTGTATCATATGCACTCTTATTATATATTTTTGTGATACATGTTATGTGTTTTTATGGTACAAAATTGAAATTATGCAAATTTTATCAAGAAAAATATGTAACATGTATCATAAAAAATACATAACATAATATATATGATACAGGATAATAACTCAATAAAATTAAGGGATAAATTACATCTCAGTAACATTTTACAACTTAGTAAAATCTTATATGATTAAGGGATAAATTACATCTCAGTAAAATTTTGAATTTTTTTTTCTAATTGTGATTATTAATATTTATAAAAATTTTCATTGATTTGTAATTGTTTTTTAAAGATTCTACTAATGTAATATGTTTCCTATAATTAACCAGCATTCACTTATTTGAACACAGAGCAAAATCGATGGATTTGAACACAGAGCCTACATGAATCCTAAGCCTACATGAACCAAAAACCAAAATCGATGTGAGAGAGAGAGAGAGAGAGAGAGAGAGAGAGAGAGAGAGAGAGAGAGAGAGAGCAACCAGAAACCAAAAACAAACACAAATCTTAATGGATTTGAACACAGAGCAACGAAAAACCAAAAAAACCCTAAATCGATGTGTATATCTAATATATGTATATCTATATATAACAAAACATAGGATTTAGGGTTTCAAATCTTACTTTTTGGTGGAGATCAACGGAAAATAGGGACGATCGCCAGCGATTTCGATGTGTGGAGCAGTTTCGTCGTTCGGCAGCGAGAGGAGAGGAGAAGAGGAGAGCGCCTTTTGAAAGGAGAAGAGAAGATAAGAGTTAGGTATGAGACGAAGAAGTATGGTTATATAGTGGCATTTTCGTTATTCCTTAAGTTTTGGAGGGGCATTTAAGTCATTTTGCTCCTCCAAAAACAACTGCACGCTTAAGCTGTAAAATTAAGCACCCTTGGAGCAACTTCTACATTTAAGCCGAAAATGGCTTAAATTAAGCCATAATCTATGCCTTATAAGTTGTACCAAACACACCAATATAGCTTAATTTAAGCTAAAAACTGATTTAAGTTGAAAAAAAGTTTTACCAAACACCCCCAAAACTTAATATGAGAGTTGAAACCCCCCATTTTGTGCCTTTCTTATGCCTAGCCATGATATTACAGTAGATGAAAGATTATTACAGCACTATATACTAGAAAGCATAGATACGGATGCGAGATACGTATACGATACATATGGATACGAGATATGGATACGATACGATACGGATACGGCGATATAGCAAACTAAAAAAAGTAGGATACGAGTACGACTAGGATACGTTTGTAAAAAATAAAAAATAAAAAAATTATTAGCAGTGAGTTACACATAAGCTCAAGAATGTTGAAAAACCACAGTAACTTTATGATGCAAAATACTAATCTTTAAGAATTAGGTATTATTTTAAGGTAGTAACTAGTTTAGTTTTTAAATTTTTAATAGGTCTTGCAAATATTTTATTTCAATATCAAGTCTAATATGTTGATATTATAACATCAAAACAGTCCACAACTTGACCCTGTGCTTTTTCCTTTTGCACTAGTTAAAAATATTCTATGCAAGTTTATTTGCTTATTTATTTATTGATATTAAATTTTACTATTGTTATATTATCTTATTAATCCTTACTTCTATGTAGTTATAGGGGACATGCATTATACAATGAAGATATGTCAATTTGATGAATTCTATTACTTTAGTTTACTATGTTATGTTTATGAAAAAACTAAGCAAATTATTATAAAAATATTCTATTTATCCTTGCAGTTATATTATATTATGATGTTATGCAAGAAATGATACAATTCTAATTTTGTAAAAGGAGTAATATAAGACTTGGAGCATTTGATACTTCAAAATTAATTAAGAAATATTTGATAATATGTGACTTGGAGCATTCGATACTTCAAAACTAAGTATCCGATACTTCAAAATTAATAAAAAATTAATTAAGAAGTATCCGATACTTTTAATAAGTATCTGATACGTATCCGTAAGTATCCAAGGAGTATCGATATCCGATGCGGATACGTCTTCCTATTTGAAGTATCCGTGCTGTAATAACCGTGCCCTGTACTATGTTAATTAATCATGATTGTGTTTGTAATTATGTGCTTAATTTGAATTTGGGTGTTAATTGCATGATTATATGTGATTTTGGCTTTCTATCTGTTCACCATAGCAAAATCTGTTAGAATCTGTGCTTTGAACTGGAAATTGAAGGCCTTCTCGGCTGTAGAACTCGAAATTGATTACGCCATGATTAGCGTAATTTTTAGAGCCTATGGTAAAATTTAATTGAAAATTGATTCGAATCAAAATAATTAGATTCAGAATGGTTAATTAGAGTGCCATTACTTAAACTTAATCAATGTGATTAAGCAAGCCTATAAATAGGCCAATATACACTTAAGTCCCTCATTTTGTGAACTCAAAATCTGAAGTGTGCTCTAGAGAGAGAGAGGGGCTCAAATTATGAATGTTGGCTAAAAGCTTGGGGATTGGAAGCTAAACTCAAAGATCTAGCTAGAATTTGTGAAGATTGAAGCTCCTAGGTGAGTATTTGAGCATAAATTTATGAGTTTGAGTTTGTGATTTTGTGAATTCAAGGTTAAATGGTAATCAAGAACATGAATGGTGTTGATTATGATGAAATTGAGGTTTATATGCACATGCATGCATAGAATTGCCATGAAATTGCATAATCAAGCATGTAAGAAGTTGAATATGAGAAATTGAGTGTTGAATCATACATGCAAGCATAGTTTTGTTGAGTTTCATGGTTATAAGCACCATTTGTACCATTTGTAATAGAAATGGAGTCAAGAATTGACATGTATGCATGATTGATGAAGATATGAAGTTTAAATGCATGAATTTAATGTATTGGAAGTAAGTTTGGTATAATTTGGGTTTGCATGTGATTGATTAATAAGATTTGAGCTTCATAATGTACTAAATTGGTGTTTGTAGCATGTTAGTAGTTGTATATGAGAGTTATGAGTTATAAAATGCAAGCTATATTAATTTGAATGCAAGTTTGAAGCTCAAATTGGTTGTTGGAAATTCCAGAATTCGGCATGTTTGCTCGAGCGGGGAAAGCGCCGCTCGAGTGTGAAATGCTAGTTCCCAGAACTTTTGCAGACATGGACGTCTGCTCGAGCGGGGAGATTCACGCTCGAGCGGGGAGCCATGCAGTTTGACTCTCAGCTCAAGCGTCCGAAGTCACGCTCGAGTGTAAAAATGAAGTAACTAGTACTTTTGCAGACCAAAAGGGTCCATTCGAGCGGGGATCCCTGTTTTAGATATTTTGAAAAGTGGTTTTGTGATTTGTTTTCCGTTCTCTTTCATTTCTAAGCACTCTTAGGTATGCATTGAGCATTGTGAATGAGTTAAAATGATAAGAAAGGAGGCCTAAGAGAAATGGATAAGTTAAGAACGGATTGAATCGTTTGTGACCCATTATGTTCATGAAATGTGTAGGGTCGAGCACGAGAGCAAATCCACCGGCAGATCACTGTGAGTAATATCTTAGTAAAGATATTTTCAAGTATGTTACTTTCCGAATGCTACTTCTGTGTAAGCTTCATGGATTTGTTGATTTGAAATATGAATGAGTATTCTATATGCCTAATTTTGTATAAGGCCGTTCGATACGTTTGATATATCTGAATTGGGCATAAGGTCATTTGCCGTTTGCCGTTGATATGTTTGATATATCTGAATTGGGCCTAAGGCCGTTTGACATGAATGATTGAGCCAAAGGCCGTTAGACATGAATGATTGGGCCAAAAGCCGTTGGACATGCATGATTGGGCCTAAGGCCGTTTGACATGAATGATTGGGCCAAAGGCCGTTAGACATGAATGATTGGGCCAAAGGCCGTCGGACATGAATGATTGGGCCAAAGCTGTCGGATATGAACGATTGAGCCAAAGGCCATTAGACATGAATGCAAAGATGGGCCAAAGGCCGTTTGAATATGTCATTTGATATGTTGGAATACCGTGATGGGCCAAAGGCCGGTTGGATGAAAGGGATCATGATCGTGAATATGAAATACGCATGGATATAAACATAAAGAGAATAGGCCCAAGGCTATTTGATACGCCTGATATATTTGAATTGGGCCCGAGGCCATTTGACATGTTTGAATCGGGCCAAAGGTCGTTTTGAATAAAGAGTTGGCTGGACCAAAGGTCGTTTCGTATAGATGGACCCGAGGTCGTATTGTTTTATATAAGAATTGGACCTGAGGTCGTTTTGCATATGGACATGATGTGTTGGACCTAAGGTCGTTTTGTTTTATTGAAGTTGTAAATTTGGTGTGAATGAGAATAGTGGTTCAAATATGTACATTATGAGTATGATTAATTTATGAACGAATCTCATTCATTAACCTCTTTATTTTGATACTATTCACTGGGCGTTAGCTCACTCTCATTTATATGTATGTAGGTGAGTAAAGGGAAGTTCAACCCCAGCCTTAGTGGAATTTAAGAAAGGAACCCGAGTTTTGTGAAGTCAGCCCAGGTGCCTCATACAAGAGGCTTTGTTTATGATCTTTTGTATTTCTTTTGCTACTTCTATTGGTCATGATGGACCATTTATGTATATGAGCTTTTGGCATGGCTGACTATGTGTTTGAATAATCCTAGGTATGCAAGATGTTAACGCTGATATGTGGTGTGAGTTATTATTAAGTATCTGTGAAATGTTTTGACATGCCATGTAAGCATAGCTCATTAGACAAAATTTTTATGTTTGCTTCTGTTTTGGCCCCTTCACTCTGTTGCTGTATGTTTGTTTTGGTTTGAGGCCGTAGGTAATCTCATGATTACTGGCCGGTTATGACCTTAATCTATAGGGGCGGGCTCGGGTCATGACATGTGCTTCATAGACTATATATATTATAGAAATCAATCACAGAATCAAACACATAAGCTATGTTTGGTTTTGACTATTTGACTAAAAAAAACACAAAAGACAAAATTTGCTGCATAAGTCAATAAGATAAAATGTCACATCCAAACCATAATTATTATATTTTTTTCTCTTATAAAAGTCAAAAAAATAAAAAACAAAAACCAAACAAGGCTAAAAAAAGTCATGCTATTTTAGCTTTTCCCAAACACAGGCAAAATATATGAACATATGGAATTTTTTAATATAAATTTTGTTAAAAAATCTCATTAAATCTTATCTATTTATATATGGATTTTGTGTTTGATTGAGTGATCTATAACAGGGCTGATTTGAGATACGGGATTAGTTGTGGTGGATGAAAGACCTTGTGGGAGTTAAATCACTGTCTAATGAAGAGTTTGAGATGCGATAACGAACACCAGAAATATCCAATGGACTGCAATAGAGTGTGGAATTAACTAACCAATCATTGCATTCCATTTGTGCATTGCTTGGCACATTGGCCACCACCGTGGATCTATTGGTCAGAAATGAATGTTGATGACATGATCTTACCATGCTCTCGTGATTACTGGAATATTGTGTTGAAAATTTTGGTTTTTATATAGTTTTATTTTGGACTAATTTTGAGCTCAAATTTGAGTTGGGCCTACACGTCTTTTGGGGTTGGAAGAGGTGACATGTTCCTTGTCGCGTGGCGAGTTACACAGTGAAAATGGTTCGTCAAAATCATTTATGAGTGAATGGGAAATTGATGTCATTTTCGGGTTTACGGAATGAACTATTAAAGAAGTAAAATGTGGGTTTCCTTAAAATGGTTATCCCACATTGGAAACTTAAGAGAACTTATGTGTATATAAGTTCTAGGTGGCAACACTTGGGTTGGGCCCTAAGGGGCACCCAAAGTTTGTAGAAGGGAGGAGTTATGGACAAAGTGAGCCTTGGCTCAAACCACCTCACGCGCACCACTGTCCATCTGTCCGGACCAGGTTCGGGTTGTGGGTTGGTTCTAATATTAAATTTTTTTTAGAAAATTCTTGCAGGAAAAATTATTTTTTCTGAATAAAATTAATTCAAATTTTGTGGCAAAATTGAATTTAAATTTCTGTCCAACATTGTACTTCTTCCAGTTTGAAAATTCCTAAACAGGTTAAACTATTTTTAACAGATTTAAATTGCCTAGCAGTTATCTGTCCAAAACTGCCAACAGATCTATTCAAATTCAAACTGCACCTGTTCCAATTTGAAAACAAATTTGTTTATCCTTTTTGTACCTGTTCGGACAGATCTAGAGGCACCTTTTTTGCCTATAAATACTACATCATTTCCAGCAGTTTTGGGATTCAGAAATCTTCTTGTTGCTTTGAATTTTTGCTCTCTTTGCATTATTCTACATACTAGTTTTATAGGGAAAAAAAAAAATTCAGAGAGTATAGAACACATGTTTTGTTCGTTGTACAAATTGTTTAAAGTGCTACTACAATTTGTGTAAAGATCATTATATCTTGGGAGATAGATGCCATTTATCCGTAAGTATCGAAGCGGGGCGAATCTGTCTTAAGGATAAAGTGCCACACATTCAACTTGATCTAATTTTATACTTGTACATTTCGGTAAATAAATTCTGTAAGTAATTTATTTTATTCGTTTGATTTGTTTCAGATTATTTTATTTTACACAGAAGATTGTTCCAACAATCTTAAGACAGATTTGAATTATTATGTTTAAGCAGAATTTTTTGTTTGTTTCCTTTCTAGTTTCTTATTCTTACAGAAATTATTTTCTGTGGTTTTACAAATAATATTCTGGTTGAAAAAATAAATAGTAGTAATATATTGTTTGACAAATAATAGTAATATACTGTTTATTTTCTTTAACAACTAGTAGTAATATACTTGGGTCATTAACAATTTAGAATATTTATTTGTGAAGTTTGTAAGAAATTAATTTTAGTTTTCAGAAATAATTTCTGAGTTTTCATTAATTAAAATTTTGTTTTCAATATTTTTAATTTTTGAAGTGTTACAGAAATATTTTGCTGTGTGAAATTAATTTGTTTAAATAAATTTTTTATTTTCAAATTAATTGAAAATAAAAGTTATAATTCTTGTTTCTTTTATTTTTTACAAAATTAAATTCTATGTTTATGGTTTAATTTTCTGTGTAGTATAAAATTCTAATTATAATTTTGTTTTATAATTTAGAATTTATGGCTATAGAAACTAATGCTCAAACAAGCATTGGTGTGGTGACTGATAACTCCGTAATGAAATATTATATGAGTCAAAATATTTCATGGGTGAAAGACACTTTGGTAATTATCGATGTAGTCACCAATACTGGATCAGAGAAATAAGATGTAAATGTCATTATACAGTGATATTTTTATTCCATGTTGAGATTGGAATTAAGGGTTGCAGTAAACAAAAAAGAAATAATACATGGTTAAAGAAATGTTATTTGAAAGTGTTGTGGCCACAACCGGTATTAGCCATTTTTCTTTTGTACTGCAAAAGAAAGTTACGAAGTGTAATTGTATTTTAGACAAATTAGTATTGTGATTATATTCACAAAGCAATTTACATTTTGTTATTTAGTTCAAGCATGCCAATTATTATATTATGGTTTACCTCAGAATTGTGGGAGTGTATTGATATTTTTGTGTAATTATACATCAACAAGAGAAATTAAGTTTCCTTAGAATGCTTCAAATGTGGGGGTGCTTAGAGGTTTTTACCAAAGTAACGGTTCCGATAGTAGATCTACAAAGAATCGCAATTCTTTTTATTAGACAAAGTTGGAGTAAAAGCAAAAATGGTTTCATTAACTCCTAAAGAACACCTCTATGTTTATTATTTGAAAATAAGAGTAACATAGAATAACGGTAAGTCTTGATGTAATCAAAGACTTAATTCCGCAGGACATTTGCTTTCAGTTGTGAATATTGTCTAAGGATAATATAGTGGATCCACGAAACTACTCAATGATATATAATTGATAAGGTCAGACGGAAAAATAGCAGCCGCTAAACAAAAAGTTTGATCAGAAAGCAAATAAGGGAAAGTTCATCGAGGGGAATGTAATTAAAGCCTATTACATCAGAGTCATCATAATGGTCACCCTACTTAGATGACTAGAGATCCCAAGAACTAAGTTCAAAGGGCCAACTAAGTTATGTGTGGCTTGCTAGAAATTACTAAAGGACTCTATCTCCTATCCATTCCTATGATGAGAGTGATATCTGCAACATGTGTTGTATGCAGGGGACTTAGGGTAAGTTATGCTTTTAATGATCACTTATATCTTGAAAAACCTAGAGGGGTATCTTTCAAGAGGAGTATTTAAGAGACTTGAAAAAGGATCACATACATGACTGTGAACTGGTCCGGTTCTATGAGATTTGTAAAGGGCTATAATTCTCTAGAGCACTCATGAAAGACCAGGTTATTCAGGGCCAAAATGAACACAATAGTGAGAACTAAACTGTGTCTGGTAATATACTGGTTGTGTTTTATTGTCTTGGTTTACACCAATGGCTGAACAGTTCAAGACATCATGTTCACTGGTTAGCTAGTAAATCCGATAGTGTCTCACAAGGGAAGGTTCAAAGCCAAAAGTTACCTATGTTTTGCAGAATATTTCCAAATTCTGTACTCTCTATAATTAGATCATGTTGTTGCATTTTCTCTCCGTCAAATTCCCTTTATGTGGGGGATTGTTGGAAAATTTGGTTTTTATATAGGCTTATTTTAGGCCAACTTTGAGCCCAAATTTGAATTGGGCCCACATGTCTTTTGGGGTGGGTCCAAAGAGGTGACGTGTTCCTTGCCGCGTGGCGAGTCACACAGTGAAGATGGTTCGTCAAAAACCATTTATGAGTGAATGAGAAGTTGACGTCGTTTTCGGGTTCGTAGAATGGACTATTAAAGAAGTAAAATGTAGGTTCCTTAAAATGGTTATCTTACATTGGAAACTTAGGAGAACTTATGTATGTATATAAGTTCTAGGTGGCAACACTTGGGTTGAGCCCTAAGGAGCACCCCAAGTTTGTAGAAGAAAGGAGTTACGGACAAAGTGAGCCTTGGCTCAAACCATCTCGTGCGCGCCGTCGTCACTGTCTGTTCGGCCGGGCCGGGTTCAGGTTGTGGGTCGGTTCTAATATTAATTTTTTGGACAACATTTATTTAAATTTTTTTTAGAAAATTCTTATAGGAAAAATTATTTTTCTGAATGAAATTAATTCAAATTTTGTGCCAAAATTGAATTTAAATTTCTGTTCAACATTGTACCTCTTCCAGTCTGAAAATTCCTAAACAGGTTAAACTGTTTTTAATATATTTAAACTGCCCAGCAGTTATCTGTCCAAAACTGCCAGCAGATCTATTCAAATTCGAACTGCACTTGTTCCAATTTGAAAACAGATCTGTTAATCCCTTTTGTACCTATTCGGACAGATCTAAAGGTCACTTTTTTTGCCTATAAATACTATATCATTTCCAACAATTTGGGGATTTAGAAATTCTCTTGTTCCTTTGAATTTTTGTTGTTTTTGCATTATTCTACATATTAGTTTTTATAGGAAAAAAAAATTAGAGAATATAGAATACATGTTTTGTTCGTCGTACAAATTGTTTGGAGTGTTACTACAATTTGTATAAAGATTATTGTATCCTGGGAGATAGACGCCATTTATCCGTAAGCACCGAAGTGGGACGAATCTATTTGAAGGACAGAGTGTTACATACTCGACTTGATCTAATTTTATACTTGTACATTTCGGTAAATAAATTCTGTAAGTAATTTATTTAATTTGTTTGATTTGTTTCAAATTATTTTATTTTACATAAAAAATTGTTCCAACATATTACTCTGTCACCTCACCTATACATATAATAGTCTTTGCCAGTAAGTAACCATAAGACAAATTTGGGTTCAAGTCTTCAAACCAATGAGATAAAAGATTTAAACGAAATTTGGATAAAAATTGAAGAGTGAAAAAGTATAATTTATCCTAATTTGATCCCCCTTTTTTTTTTTTTTCTTCTTTCTCAGTCATAATTTATTCTTATAATCCAATAAAATCAACGAATCAAATAATCAAAATTAGACTTTATAATATGCCTACAAACTCAAATTATAACTCCACTACACTAAAAAAAATAAAATCCTAATTAATAATGATTATACCCTGTTCATGGAAAATTCTATTTCCACACATTAAATTAATTCTGTCCACACACTAAATAAATCTTTTTGTATTATATTTTTGTCTTAAAATAAAAATACCAAAATACCCTCATCTTTCCAATGAGAACACTAAGTTATCACCCATTAGAGAACCCGAAGGGGTATGAGACGCGAATCTGATTCATTTGGTTGGTTCCACAGGTTTGAACACATTGAGCATCTAATTTGGTTGAAGAGGAAACAAGAATTGTTATGATAAGTGCAATAATTATTTGATAAAGAATCATATTCAACATTAATTGGAAGTGAACAAAGCAATCATAACATCTCTCCACTAGCTAAAAATTGATGTCAATAAGTAAAAAGAATCAATAACTTAGATTTGAGAGAAAAGAAGCTCATTGACCCTTGAAGTTATTGGGATATTAAAGGGTGTAGTTGAGAAAATCACATTTCTTATTAAATGCCTATATTATATATAATGATGCTTACTTTGCAATGCTTCAATGGCCTGGAATTGCTCTGTGATTTCGAAGTTGGAATATGCAATCAAGTCTCCGGCAACTGGAACCAAAACCAACGGTGTTCTTCAATCTCTATCGATGACTGTAAATTAGGATTTTTATTCTCTTTTGGGTTCGAGTTGTCTAAGTTATCTCCTGCTTTGCGGTTGGGACTGTTATTGGTCGTTTGCGGTAGAGATTGGGTTGTGATGGTAAAGGAAGATGGCAGCCGGAGGTGACGGTTGGGGATGACCGGAGATGACAGAAACTGATGGTAATGGTGGTGTGCTTTGAGAAATGATATACACAAAAAACATTTGATATGTGGAAATAGAATTTCTCCCTGTTCATGGTAGTGATGGAATCTCCAGTATGGTAGTTTTAATTTTTTATATTTTAATAATTTTTTTTATACTTTTTAGATATATCTAATCAAGATGCATCTAAAAAGTTTAAAAAAAAATATTTAAAAATTCAATAAAAACAAACGAAAATTCGGACAAAAAATCTATGCTTGTTTTTGTTCAAGTTTTCATTTGTCTTTACTTTTTTTTTTTTAATATTTTAATAAAAATTTTTTACTTTTCGATGAATCAAATCTTGATCTGTCTAAAAAAAATACCCTAAAATATGAAAACAAAATTCAGTAAAAATAAACAAAAATTTATCGAAAAATAAATTCTGAATACAATAATCAAACAAACCTCGTTGACAAATTTGACTGGAAAAGGTATTTGCATCTCGCAAATTACAATCAAGGCCAGGCCATCCCAGCCCTATGAAACGTCAAGTCTAAGAGGCTTCCTTAGTTCTAAATATTTTGGTATTTAATAAATTTTTTAAAGAATTTTTTCACAAATTTTATTTTAAGTGTATTTATGTTAGATGTATCTAAAAATTTTAAAAATTAGTTAAAATATTAAAAAAAAAAATTAGTGAAAATAAAAAAACATAGAAAACAACAAATTCTAATTTTCTGAAAAGTGAATCCTAAATCTTGAAACTCATATGGGTACAAAAAAAGTCTTGTTCATTTTTAATTGTTATTACAAAATTTTAATTTTTTAAAATTTGTTTGGGACGTTTTCATAAAAAAAAAGTCTCACTAATTGTTAATATTTAATGAAAGTTAAAAAATTTATCATAGAAAAATATCATTAATTGTCAATTTTTAACGACAATTTTAAAAAATCATCACAAAAAAATATCATCAACACTTGAGGGACTTTTTTATCTATACAAATATTTTTAAGACTTAATGATGCATAGATCTTTATAACCGGACTTTTGAGTAATTACACCTAAAATTTATATGAAACCAACTTCAGTTATTTTGAAGAATAGTCCGACACCGACACCGAGACCAACAAACAAACACATAAAAATTTGAACTAACAATTATACTGGAACCTCTTTTTTTTTTTTTTTTGCCAGCCTTTTTTACGCCTTTATGTATTGGAATATTTGATTCTTATTTAATTAGGCACTGTAAAAAGAAAAATTATATATTTACATAAAATTTGAGAAAATAATGAGTCAATACCATTATTGTAAATAAATTAACTTTTAATAGTATTTTGTTTTAAAGTGAAAGATTCACAATAAGTCATATAGGGCCGGATGGACCATAAGATTAGCCACACACAGGCTTTAGGCCCCCAAATTTGGAAAGACCCAATTTTTTTTATTTTTTTATTTATTTTTTATGTAATGTAATAGGCCCATGTAGATTATTATTTAGTTTTTGAATAAAAATGCCCAAAACAAAACAAAACAAAACAAAAGGATCCAAACTTTATGTTACCAAAAAGCAAAACTTGAATATAAAGATTTTAATTAATATTTTTGCATCTCAAAAAGCTAGAAAAATAAATTTCAAATAAATTTTGAGAAAATTATCAAAATGTCATATATGAGAATTAGTTACTTCAATCAATCTAATGGATTTTCTAAGATATTGATAGGTCATGTTTGTTTTGACAACCTTACAGTGAGATCCTATTTTAAATTTTAGTATGATTTTGTGGATGTTTCTACCCTTCCTCGTTGGGGGATGTCATTTTAGGAAAGCTGGATCAAATTTTTTAATCACGTTTCTGTCACTGCAATGTAAAACTCAAAAAAAAATTCTTAGTGTACTTTTTTCAAACGTAACACTTCAACACATCAATGTAATATTCCAAAAAAGCTCCTAATAACCTTTTTTTTCAAACATAATACTCCTCTAACGTAACACACTAAAAAAACTTATCCAACATAACACCCCAATACTCCAGTGTAATACTAAAAAACTCCTTAGTGTATTTTTTAAAACTTAACACTCCAGCACTAAAAGACTTAGTGTAATTTTTTTTTTTCCAAACGTAACATTCTAATGTAATACTCAAAAAACGTAACACAGTAAAAAAAACTCCTTAGTGTACTTTTCTCAAATGTAATATTCCAACGTAACTCTCTAAATGTAACACTCAAATGTAGTAGACAAATAAGTTATTACACATCCAAAACTTTATCTTTAATTTTTGACATTTTGTCAATTCAGACAAATTAATAACATCTATTAAAAAATTAGACAAAAATTATAGGTGAAGTGAACCATTCAAAAGGGAATGGACCAATAAAAGTGAACGAACCAAGTCAAATTTGACAAGAACTCCTCAATCACTTTGAAGAGAGTGAATGGACTATTTTACCCATTGATCCGTCTAATTTCTAAAGGGAGACTAAACTATCACAACGTAAAAAATTCGAGACTAATATTAATACAATTAGAACTGCAATGACCAAATCAACAGAAAAAGTAAATTGCAAGTACTACTACAAATGTAATTTGTTCAAAATTATATTCACTTGGATAGATTTTGTTTGATTTTATGATTGATTTTTTTGCCAATAATTGTCGAAACTTCTTGTTATAGAGCATATTCTTACTTGGCTTTCCCCTTCTCCAATGCAAGGCTTGGGCCAGTGGGAGTTATTGTGGCGGCGGCTATTGTTCGCATCATCTATCATCACAGGAACAAAAACTACAATGCGACGTCGTCTTAGATATCTCGATACACTTCTCATACATCTTCAATGAATGATATTGAAAAGGAAGCAAGCTACTATGGAGTCCAAACTTTCAGTTATAATGAACTCCAAAAAGCCACCAACAATTTTGATTCCAAGAAAGAAGTTGGAGATGGAGGATTTGGCACTGTATACCAAGGTATTTATAAACCCAAAACTATCCTACAAACACAACTTTCTTTAATGAATGAATAAATACAATGTTGGCAACACAATATTCTACGATTCTTTTTTTTATAATGGAGAATGCTTCTTTTTAGTCCTCGAAAGGATTGGAATGTCCAATTCGGCCTATGGACTTACCACAAGTCCCATTTTTATGATTTGATTCGTAGATTTGTTAAGTTTTTATATGTAGATCATTCATATTTATCACATTTATATTAAAAAAAATAGATAAATAAGTTTCAAAATCACATTTATTGTCTCCTTTTTTGAAAACCAATGTGATGAGATTATGTGGTTGAAATTATCAGATCAATCTTTCTTTCTCTTTTGTGTGTATGTGTGTGTGTGTGTGAGTGTGCGCGTGCGCGCACGCTTACTTGTGTAGATGATCTAAACGGAGAGATTATCAATGAATCATCGAATTGAGGCCCTTAGAGTCCACGAGCCTAGACTGGACTGTCTAGTTCTCACAAAGCTACCTTTTTTTTTTGAAATATTTTGTAGGATAAAATATTTTTATAGTCCCTAAATGATGCATTGTGTCACTCAGGTCATCTAAGTTTCAATTTTGTAAAAGTTGTACTCAAAGTTTTTAATTGAGTCAATTTGATCTAATTTCAAACAAGCCGTCCAAATTGTTAATCAATATTCTAATGAATCATAATTTCTTGAGTTGTATATTATGGAGTTCCCTTTCTTTCCTACGGTTTATTGTAATAAAAAGCATACTTAAATGCACCATTTGATTGAGATCAACCATTCTTTTCATATAATCTTAACCAGGCAAACTTCGAGATGGGTGTGTAGTTGCAGTGAAGCAATTATATGAACACAATTTCAAAAAAGTGGAACAATTCATGAAAGAAATAGAGATCCTCACCCACCTTCGCTGCCCAAACCTTGTCTTCCTTTACGGCTGCACCTTCCACCACTGCCACAAGCTCCTCCTTGTCTATGAATACATCCCCAACGGTACTGTCGTCGATCACCTCTACGGCGACTGCGTAAAGCTCGGTTCCCTCTCTTGGACTACAAGAATGAGCATTGCATTTGAAACCGCTAGCGCGTTGGCTTACCTCTATCCTTTTGATGTCATTCATTGTGATGTCAAAACTAACAACATCCTGCTCGACAACAACTTTTGCGTTAAAGTTGCTAATTTTGGACTCTCTTATTTTCCCAACTGATATGACCCATGCGTCCATGGCCCTACAAGGTACTCTAGGTTATGTGGACCCCGAGTACTATGAATGCTACCAACTTACTAATAAGAGTGACATTTATAGCTTTGGGGTTGTTTTGATCGAGCTTATATCGTCTCAGCCAGCTGTGGACATTACAAGGCATTGCTATGAAATTAATTTGTCCAATATGGCTATTAATAAGATTCAAAATCATGAACTTCATGAGCTTGTTGATCCGTGTCACGCCCTCAAAGTAATACACAAAGCCCATCATTCTAGACATGCAATGGTATAAGAGAAATCAACACATTTCCATTCATCAGAGTAGTCCTTATAATAGTATTACATGTTAACAACAAAAGCAAATGCTCTAAGGGCTTACAGCTTTCCAAGTCAACACTTGGTTACAAAAAGAAGAGTACTAGCTCTATACAAGGAAAGCCCAAGGCTTGGTATACATGTAATATAGACAAAAGAATCAAAAAGAGTCTTCAACTCTCATCTCCGTCCAAGCTATGTCCTTGGAGGTGGCATGCTACCTGCACCTGAAAATGATGTCCCATATAGGGTGAGCCAACACCCAGTAGAGATATGCTAAACACAATATGACCAATAACTAAGACTTTAGCAATTGATAGGTGTTTAACTCACATAAACCAATTCATACACCACTTTCATTACATGACCACTGTATTCGTATGTCATTTCATTTTCCATTTCTTATCCAATTCACAATTCAACTACGGCTCAGAACCTAGTCAACAACTTAGATGAGACAGTAACTCATGTTAAACATTTCCCATTTCCCATTAAATATGTGCATGAGCTCTACCAACAAATCAACAGATAAGCATATGAGCTATATCAACAATTCAACAGATAAGCATATGAGCTGTATCAACACTTCAATAGATAAGCATATGAGCTATATCAACAATTCAATAGATAAGCATATAAGCTGTATCAACACTTCAATAGATAAGCATATGAGCTATATCAACACTTCAATTGACAAGCATATGGGTCAGATTATCAATTTCCGTTTAGAGGTCCAAATTTTTCTTCCAATAAACCGTTTGGTTTAGAGGTCCAGCCCCTTTCTTCCAATAAACCGTTGGTTTAGAGGTCCAGCCCATTTCTTCCAATAAACCGCCCACACAAAACAACATATATATATACACATTGGTAGTATACATAATCAATCAATACGTAAAGTTAATGTATTCATTCAACAGTCATACTCTATGACACGTCCATTCGATTAGTTTTAGTTTGCCTAATCCTCATGCATTGTCTACAACAATCAAAACTACCCTCCACCGGTAGCCCAAGCAATTATTTCTAAACAGATAATAAAAGCTCCAACAGGTAAAATTATTAACATTTTCAAAAGTGAGCGATAAATAAATCCAACTCCACTAGTCCATCTAATAATGATCCAATTTCATTATATTCACTTCAATTTCACAAATCCATAACTTTCCCAAATTTAATTATACCAATTAATTAATACGCAAATTAGGGCTTTCTCACCCAACTCTCAATATTAACCATAGGTTCAAATATCAACAACCAACACCCAAATCATCATTTTGAGACCCAAAATACATGTTTAAGAATCAAAATAACAAACCCTCTTTTATACCATTTTGAAACCCTAAGTCCCAAAATCAACCAACTTCAACACTTTATCAAAACTACCAATAATCTACGTCAAAGACCATAATAGTGAGTAGGAATCCCTACCTCAAATTTGGAGCTCAAGGAAAGAAGATGACGAAACTCAACGTGCTCCAAAACTCAAAATTTTCGGATCAAAGTAAAGCCCTCGACGATCAACCCAACTTTTGTAAAGACCAAAGGTGAGGAAAACACCCTAGCTAGATCAATACTTAGAGAGAAGTTATGGTTTTAGAGAGAGAAGCCCTCAAATGGCTTTTTGGAAAAGTAAGAGAGAGAAACGGGTGTGAAAAAGTGAGTCAAAAAGCTGAATCTTGGAACCTTATACCAGTCGCCCCGCTCGAGCGTAGAAACCCTCGCTCGAGCGCCACTCACAAACTCCCGCTCGAGTGGCCAATTCCCCGCTCGAGCGGCGGATGCACACTCCCAGAACTTTTGCAGACAGTCCTCGCCGAAGGCCCAACTCCCGCCGAAGCGGCACTCACAAACTCTCGTTCGGGCGGCCAATCCCGCCGAAAGGCCCAACACTGCACAGGAAATACTGGATGGTTGTTTTCCCTGCTCAAGCGTCCAAACCCCCGCTCGAGCAGAGAGGCCAAAATCTGGGTAACTGTTTTTGGTCTCTAAGCTCAATCAACCTGCTCCAAACCTTCCCAACACAACCCAAGGCTCAAATGCAAAGAGTAAAGGATGCAAACGAGGTATAAACAACAACCAACTTCACGGAACCGAGTCCAGATACGACAAATAAAGAAAAAGGAGAAACCGGGATCGCTATGCCTTGGGTTTGAATCAGATTATAAGGTGAGTGAGATGATCACAGTGGTTGTTGAGCTGGCATTTCGATGTTTGTAGAATGAGAACGATATGAGGTTATCGATGAAAGAAGTGTTGGAGGTTTTGAAGGAAATTAGTAGTGTGGGTTAGGGGTGGTCTCAGATCAGATTTGTGCTGTTTGCGGATCGGTTTTGACCCGCTCACATCTATGCGGTTTAGGAAAGAGTCAACCCGCAACAGCCTGCAATGCGGTTTGCGGTTTGTGTAGATATGGTTCGCGGATGTGCGGGTGGTTTGCAGTTTGGAATTTTTTCTTTAACAGTCTATGAAGAACAAATTCAATTAATCAAACAATGTTTTGTAACAGATTCAATTTCAATTAATCTAACAATCTAATAGATTCAATTTTTGATTAAATTAAAATTCAATAATAGATTCAATTAATCAAACAATGCTCTGTACAAGTCTATGAAGAACAGCAACAAATTCAATTTCAGATTCAATTTAACAGAATCTAAACAGATATTGTCTAAAATTCAATAACAGATTCAATTAATCAAACAAGGATTAATATCATCATCAAACACAGATATCAATAACAGATTCAATTAATCAAACAAGGATTAATATCATCATCAAACACAGATATCAACAACAGATTCAAATATGAACAGATATCATCATCAAACACCACTTACTGTGCCTAAAAAACAATAGTAGATCTTGCGAAGGTACATTTTGTGGGGAGAGAGAGAGACAAAGACAAAGACAGAGAGACGCTTATTTGAGAGTTTCCGGAGAGAGAGAGAGTCGATCTTGCGAAGGTCGATCGGGGGGGGGAGAGAGAAGAGAAAGTGAGAGAAGATCTTCCAAAGATGGATCTTGCGAAGGTGGATTAGTCGATCGGTGGATCAAGATCTTGCGAAAGTGGATCGGTCGATTGTTCGATTAGTGAGAGTTACCAAAAAGACAAAGTGGAGGTCGATTGGTGAGTGAGAGAAGAGGGAAGAATGAGAGAGATGGAAAGAAAATGAGTAAGAGAAGAAAGCTAGGGTTTAGGATTAGGGTTTGGTTTGTTTGGGTAGCACAACCAAAAATATCTAGGATATAGATCATAGATGAACGATCTAGGTGTTTTCTAAAAATAAAAAATAAAAATTTTTTATTCTAAGTATGGACGGGTTGTGACGGGTGCGGGTCAAACCCGCAACCCGCCTGCAACCCGAATAATTGTTATATTCCAAACCACACCCGACCCTATTATGTTTACGAATCCGCCCACATGTGTGTTGGTCGATTCGGGTAGGGCGATTTGTGCTAATCGGATAACTCGCTGCCCAGTCCTAGTGTGGGTTTTGATAAAAAGGTTGTCGAAGAGGTGGATACACCGGCTAATGATGTTGTGTTGTTGAAGAGTGATCCACCGTCGCTTTCGCCTGATTCTTTGAGGGAAAATTGGGTTAGTAGGGAAAGTACCACATCTAATTCTAGTGGTAGCTAAGTTAATGTATCATTTTAATGCAGTCAAGGTCCATTTTATAGTAAATTTTGGGTGATAATGCCAGCTTATTTCCATCATGAATATGAAAGTTACTCTAAATTATATTAATGCCTTTGTATATAGTGATAAAATTATTCATTGTATAAGTCAATTGAATGTTTTTTTTTTTTTTTTTTTAAAAAAAAAAAAACTAGGTAATGAACAACGCCCAATTTCTTGGTCTTAAGTTGTCATGTCGATAGATTTGTGTCGAATGGAGAGAATTTGTTCACAAAGCAGAAGGGAAAATGAAAAAATTATTGGGAAAAATGTTAAAACAAAAACTAGATCATATATGTGATAATATCATGATATTTGCTTCATTTTCATGGTCTACTAATGATAATGTCATGATATAATTAGAGAATTTATAGGGTGTTCTCGGATCAACATGCACATGTTGTAAGAATACCACAATACAATATTAAGGTCACGTGACATTCCAAGTACATCCAATGATTTATTGTTATAATAAGCTGGAGATATGGGAAATGTAATCACAGATAAATTTCATCATAGGGAACCAATAAAAAAAATATATTGCTAAAGAAGTTGCATATGAAGTTAATGCTTTATTATCGTTATTATTATCTTTTTCCTGGATTTTTCGACAGCACACTTATAGTGCTAATGCTAATCTCATTGTAGCCAATCATGTCAGAGGTGCTTTTTCCATTAAAGGAGTAAGATCTAAGATCCAATTGCTGCTGAATATCTAAGATACAATTGTATCAATCAATCATTTTTTTGGGAGGAAAAAAAAAAAGAAAAAAAAAAAGAGAGAAATATATTCTATTTTGGGCTTAATATGTTATGCATAGCAAGGGGAGAATCGTATCAATGTGGCAGAGATATTA
The DNA here is from genome assembly GCA_025200525.1 of Camellia lanceoleosa. Taxonomy (NCBI): domain Eukaryota; kingdom Viridiplantae; phylum Streptophyta; class Magnoliopsida; order Ericales; family Theaceae; genus Camellia; species Camellia lanceoleosa. The sequence continues at coordinate 6,369,693 of CM045772.1, forward strand.
GTCTAATTTTTGTAGACTATGGGATGATGAGATTAGACTAATTTTTTTTTATCATTCCCGAATTAATGATAGCAGAAAAAAAATTTGCCATACCCTTTTTTTTGATAACTCGGTTTCCAGCCTGATGGACCGACTAATCGGGGGACCAATCTCACTATCATGACCCAAACCTGCCCCATATGGATTAGGATCATAACCGGCCAGTAATCATGAGATTAAACATGGCCTTAGACAGAAATCAAATTATATTAAAGAATAGGGGCCAAAATGCGGAAGGAAAATGCAAAGATTGTCCAATGAGCTGGGCATAGATGGCATTACAAAAACTTTACTAATTTATGTAATACCTCACACTATACAAACATCCAAAGTATGAATATACTTATATCCAGGATCATTCAAAACAGTTTTTATCAAAACCAAGGTTATATATAAAGATTTGGTCACACAAGACCACAAAAGGAAACCAAAGGGAAATAAAAAACAAAAGCCTCATCTGTGAGGTGACCTTGGTTAACTTCAAAATCTTGGTACTCTTTTCACATTTCCACTAAGGCAGGGGATAGACATCCCTTTGCTCACCTACATATATATAATTAAAGAGTGAGCTAACACTTAGTGAATAATACCAGAGTAAAGAGGTTAGAATGAGATTAATTCGTTCATAAATGAACCATACTTAATAATGTAAACATTTGACATACTTTTCTCATTCATATCAGATTATAGATCATAACAAAGCAAAATGACCTCAGGTCCAATACATTTTAATTATATACAAACAACCTTGGTTCCATCTTATGTACAAAACGACCTTGGGTCTATTAAATACAAAACGACCTTGGGTCCAACATTTCATATTCGCATTTGTGCGCATATTAAAATCCATGATCATGGTCACATTCGTATTCGTATTCAAAACGACTTTTGGCCCAATCAATTTCTTATCCAAAACGACCTTTGGTCCATTTATCAATCATACAAAACGACCTTAGGCCCACTCCGAGTCCTTGTCAAATATACCGAATGGCCTTGGCCCCATTACATATCTTTTATCAAACATACTAAATGGCCTTGGGCCCATTTTGTATTCATGCACCGAACACTTACAGATTCTATTACGAATCAAATAGATAGAATACTCATTCATAGTACAAATTCATAAGTTTAGAAACTTACCACATAGGTAACATCTAGAAAATATTGTATACAAAAAAAATATCTTTACTAAGATATTACTCACAGTGTTCAGATACTTGATTTGTCCTTGCACTTGACCCTACATAAGTCATAACATATTGGGCCACAATACAATTCATTACGTTCGTAACTTATTGGATTCTCTTAGGCTTCTTTTGTGTTCTTTATTTGGAATGCTCAATGTATGGCTAAGAATGCGCAAAAATGAAAAAGAATAGAAATTGGAACATAAAACAACTTTTCAAAACTTTTTGAAACAAGGTCCTTCGCTCGAGCGCAACTTTGGTCGCTCGAGTGGTCTGCAAAGCTCTGCAAAAATATTGGTTGCTTAATTTTTAGGCTCGAGCCAACTTTTTGTCGCTCGAACCACGAGTAGTGCAAATCAGGGTTCGCTCGAGCGCAACTTTTGCTGCTCGAGCCACCGTGTAATTGTTTGTAAAAGTATTGGGAGCTTGCATTTTACGCTCAAGCGACAATTTCTTCGCTCGAGCGACCTACACGAATTCTTGGTTTTCCAGAATGTTGCTTGAGGTTCAAAACATGATTTTAAATGACATAACTCACATATTACGGCCTATATTTGAGTCATACAACTACTAACATGATCATATGAGTCATTTCTACAAGATTGAAGTTCAAATCATCATGAATTCATCATGCAAGTCCCAAATCATTACAAAATTTTCTTGATAGCTTCAAAACTCATGCAATCAAGCTTCACAACTCCATGAATTATGCATGCATGGGAAATATAGTCTCCAATTCCATCTCAAATGGTACAAATGATGCTCAAATTCATGAGACTCAACAAAATTATGCATGCATATGAGTTTTGACACCAAATTCTTCATGTTAAGTTTGTATCTCACATTAATTTACGAATTCTTCTTGAATACATATAATCATAGGCTTAAAGTCATGAATTAGAGTTCAAATACTTACTTGGAACCTCTAATCCTTCCAATTCTAGCAAATTCTTAAGCTCCCCAAATCTTCAATCTCTAAGTCAATTATTCAAGAATTTGGTCTCCCTCTCTCTAAATCGAGTGTTCTCTCTCTCTCTCTCTCTCTCTCTCTCTCTCTCTAAAGCTCTCTTGGCAGATTTTGAGCTCAAAGATATGAGTTAAGCCCCTTAATCAACATATATATAGGCTTCATTAATCTTTTTGGCTAATCAAAATTTAGGTTTAATCAAGTAGCCTTAATTAAATCAAATTAATCTAATTATTATGATCCGAATCAATTTTTAATTAAATTTCACCATAAGCTCTAAAAATTATGCTAATCACAATGGTATAATCAATTTTTGTTTCTGTCACCTCTACGGTCCTCAATTTCAAATTATTAAAACAAAGAAAACAGGTTATCCTACGATGGACATATAAAAATTCAAATTCACATATAATCATATGATTAGCAACCAAAATCACATTAGGTTGATAATCACGAGTATAATACAAGATTAACATGATAACACAAAACGAGGTTGTCACAATCTTTCCCCCTTTAGGAAGTTTGGTCCTCCAAATTTATTTTATCTCCATTCATAAACAAGTGTAGGTAGTGTTGTTGCATCTCATCTTCTTTTTCCCACGTAGCATATCTTCCATAATGCTCTTTCCATTCCACTTTCACCATTGGAATGGATTTGTTTCTCAATTGCTTGACCTGTCAATCTATGATTTGTTCTGGCAATTCTTTGTACTCCATATTCTCATCAAGGGCTATCCGGTGGTAATCAATAACATGGAACGGATCTCGGAGATAACCCCTCAACATGGATACGTAGAAAACATTGTGTGTTTGTTCCATGCCTAGCGGTAAGGCAATTATGTAAGCAACTAGACCAATTCTCTCCAGAATCTGAAACGAATGTAGCGAGGTGACAACTTTCCCTTTTTGCCAAATTTCGACTGGCCCTTCATTGGAATTACATAGATGAACACATGATCACTAACCTCATACTCAAGAAGTCTTCTTCTAACATCCGCATAACTCTTTTGTTGGCTCTGTGCTGTCTTAAGCCTTTGTTGAATGACTTTGATTTTATCGGTAGTTGTTTACACAAGTTCAGGTCCAAGCAAGACCCTATCCCCAACTTTAGTTTAGCATATCGGAGATCTACGTTTCTGGCCATACAAAGCTTCATATGGTGCCATACCAATACTAAAGTGGAAACTATTGTTGTATGCAAATTCAGCCAATGGTAGGTAAGTCTCTCAACTCCCTTGAAAATCCAAAGCACACATTCTGAGCATATCTTCTAGAGTTTGTATAGTTTGTTCCGATTGTCTGTTAGTTTGTGGATGGAATGCTGTACTAAACCTTAGTTATGTTCCCATTGCTGTTTAAAGTTTTTTCTAGAATCTAAATACAAATTTTGGATCTCTATTCGACAGTGTAGACACTAGAACTTCATGCAAACAAACAATTTCATCAACATAAATAGTGGCTAATCTATAGGCATCATACGTAGTTTTCATAGGCAGAAAATGTGCAGATTTAGTTAGTCTATCAACTATAACCCAAACAGAATGCATACCTCTAGGTGTGCGAGTTAGGCCAACAACAAAGTCTATGGTTATGTGCTCCCACTTTCATTCCGGAATAGAGAGAGGTTGAAGTAGACCTGCAGGATTCTGGTGCTCAGCTTTAACTTGTTGACATTGAAGACATTTAGACACATATTCTGCAATCTCATGTTTCATATTTGGCCACCGGTAACTCTTTTTTAAGTCTTGATACAACTTGTTGTTACCCGGATACATATCAAACATTGATTTATGAGCTTCATCGAGAATTCTCCTCTTTAACTCAGGGATGTTTGGAACACACAATCCGTCTTAGAATTTCAACACTTCATTTTCAATACTATACCCCGATTTCGGATTTACTCCAAATTCATCCATTACCTTTTTGAGGAAGTCGTCCTCTTTTTTGCCTTTGTTTGATTTCATCAATAATTGCTAGTTAGGCCACAATGGCGGCTATCAACTCACTTTGCTCATGTAATACTACTTCAATCTCAGATTTCTCAAAATCTTTTAGTAGTTCTTCTTGCTCAGTAAGCAAACAAGCCAAGTTCCCTGTTGATTTTCTACTCAAAGCATCGACAATTGTATTGGCTTTCCCTGGGTGATATTGAATCTGAAGATCATAGTCTTTTATCAGCTCAAGCTATATTCTCTGCTGCATGTTCAACTTCTTTTGAGTAAAGAAGTACTTTAGGCTTTTGTGATTTGTGTAAACTTCACATTTTGCCCCCACACAAGTAATGCCGCCAAATTTTCAAAGAAAACACAACTCTGGCCAATTCCAGGTCATGTGTTGTATAATTCTTTTCATGCAGTCTCAATTGTTGGGAAGTATAAGCAATTACCCATCCTTCCTATATTAACACACAACCTAGACCCTTATAAGATGCATCACTATAAATCACAAAGTTTTTCGTACCTGTGGGCAATGTCAACACTGGTGCAGTAGTCAGTCTTATTTTTAGTTCTTGGAAGGTAGATTCCCTCTCATTATTCCATTCAAATGATTATTCTTTACGTGTAAGGTGGGTAAGAGGTATAGTTATTTTTGAAAAATCTTTCACAAACCGCCTATAGTACCCAACTAAACCTATGAAACTGCGGACTTGTGTTACATTCGTCGGTGTATGCTAGTTCACAATTGCATCTATCTTCTATGAGTCTACTGAAATCCCATCTTTGTTGATAACATGGCCTAAAAAGACAACTTCATCTAACCAAAACTTTCATTTCTTTAGTTTAGCATATAGTTTCTTTCCTCTAAGAGTCTGTAACACAATGTTCAAATGTTGTTCATGATCAAGTTTATTCTTTGAATATATCAGAATATCATCAATAAAAACCACAACAAATTCATCAAGATAGGTTTTAAAGATTCAGTTCATAAGGTTCATGAATGCTGCAGGTGCATTAGTTACTTCAAATGGCATAACAAAAAATTCATAGTGACCATACCTTGTTCTAAATGCGATTTTCTCAACATCTTCTGCTTTCACCTTCAACTGTTGGTATTCGGATCTCAAATCAATCTTTGAAAATACTTGTGAACCCTATAACTGGTCAAATAAATCATCAATTTGGGGCAACAGATATTTATTCTTAATCGTTACCTTGTTCACTTCCTGATAGTCGATACACAAGCATAAAGTCCCATATTTCTTTTTCACAAATAATACCGGTGCACCTCAGGGCGAAGTACTCGGTCTAATAAAACTTTTATCAAACAAGTCTTGCAATTGTTCTTTCAATTCTTTCATTTCAACTGTAGACATTATGTAGGGAGTTTTTGAGATAGGTTGGGTGCTATCACAACATCAATAGTAAACTCTATTTCCCTGTCAACCAATTCCCTTGGCAATTCATTTGGAAATACATCCAGAAAGTCTCTAACAACAAGAATACCTTCTAATTCAACATTCATAAATTGTTCAGTCAAAATACTACACAAGTAGCCCTGACACCCCTTCTTAAGTAGTCTACATGCTTTCATTGCAGATATCAAATAAGGTGAATGTCACGACCCAAACCCATCCCTATAGGTTTAGCGCCGTAACTGGTCAGTAATCCTGGGATTACCGAAGGCCTTTGAACATTTTAAACAAATTAAGGGGCTAGCAGTAGCAAATAACAGAATATAAAGTCCATAGAGTTGTGCAGACATACATGAGACAGAAAATTTTAAAACTTAATTTACATAATCAAGACATCATACCCATGTCACCATTCAAATACACAAGCAAACAAACGACATGTTCCAACTTAACAAAAGAAGTACAAAAAGATCTTTAACATGGTTTACAAAAACTTGACCACATCAAAACGGGAACCTCCTCGGGAGACATGGTGGCTGGCTGACCAAAACAACTCTCTAGGCAGCAGCTTAGGCCTAGTCACGCACCTCCTCACCTAGATGCATAAATAATACAGTGAGCTGGAGCCTAGTGAATAATAACTGAGTAAAGGTTTTATGAATGATGTCTATACAGAATGAAAACCAGTATTCAGATTCATATTCCTTATCAAATCAAAAATAGATTCATATCATATCCATATTTAGAGATCAAAGTTCTCAGATAGTTATACATGAAACATCCATTAGCTAACAAATCACATTGGTCATACATATCAAGTTCCATAATGGAACCTCCAGTACCGGGTATCATATAACATACGTAGGCCACGATATTATTTCCCTCGGGTGAGGGCCTTATGCCACGGTATTGTCTCCTCCAGGCGAGGGCCATATGACCATGAGCCACGATATTATTTCCCCTGGGCGAGGGCCTTATACCACGGTATTGTTTCCCCCGGGTAAGGGCCTTATGATGATAAGGATGCCACCAATATATTCCAGAAAAGTTGGACAATCATTCATTCATTCAAAGCATAACATTTCAAAAAACTGGATATATTATATCATAACGTTCAGAAAATACTTAGTACGAAGCATAACTTTACAAAGTTATTACTCACTCAGATAGCTCTAATAGCATAATAGATAGAGCAGATAAAGTAGACTGTCTATGGCGCATGATCTACACAAACATATAACAGATACACATTGAAACACACGCTCGGAAAGTTCGTAACTTATTTCATTTATATCTTGGTGTGTTTCTAACCTTATCCTTATTATCATGTCTTAATTAGGGCTTAGGAATGCCTAAGATGCAAAGAGGATACCAAAATGCAAGTTGATACACTTAGCCAAAATTTCAAAAATAGGGTAATCTGCTCGAGCGGCATGCAAGGTCTGCAAAAGTATTGGTTGCATGATTTTCACACTCGACGGATGCCTAAGCGAAACACTGAGTAAACAGGGTCTCTGCTCAAGCGCAACTTCGGTCGTTAGAGCAGTCTGTAAAATTCTGCAAAACTTCTGGGAGCTCTTATATCACGCTCGAGTGCAATTTCCTACACTCGAGTTGAATATCAAAATTAAGGGTGGTCGCTCAAGCGCAAGTTCTGCCGCTCGAGTTAACCTCCAAACTCTGAAAAGTGCTGGGAGCTTACATTCTCTGCTTGAGCGCAAACTCCACCGCTCTAGCGGAGAGTGCAAATTCTGGAGGCAACAAAACATGTTCTTTTGAGCCAAACTTAAGAAAACACTTATAATTCATAATATATCATAAGTCAAAAGCCATTTTGCAAAATTAAGCCCAAAAGCTTTGTCAATTGTACAAAATCAAGCTTGAAATGTTGAAAACATAACATGCATGTATTCTCTTGAGTTCAAACTTTCCAAATTTTGGTAGAATGAGATGTTTAGTACAAAAAGGAGTTGAATTCTCATTACAAGACCAAAATATGAAAATGCATGTAGGAAAAATTTGAAATCAACTTCCAAAACTTCATGATATGCACATGCATGCATGGTTTGAAGTCAAGGTTGAAGTCAAGTGTAAAAACTAACTCAAAGCTCCAAATTGTCTTCAAATCCCACCAATTCTCCCTTTCCTCTTCTTTGATTTCAATTTCCTCCTTCTCTCTTTCTCTCTCACATGTAAGAGCTCAAAATGGTGAAGAGATGATTCTAAAGTGTTGTATAAGCCTTATATAGGCTTATTAAGGGACTTAATTAACTCTTGGCTTAAGTTAATTAATTTGCATTATTTTATTCTAATTATTTCATTCCAAATCGAATTTCAATTGAACCTACCATAATTTTCTAAAAGTCCTAAATAACACGTAATCTTAGTCAATTTTGTATTCTATGACCGATAAGGCCTTCAATTCGCAGAGCAAAACAGAAGCAGGGACAAATATTTCTATGACAGACAGATATAAACACAAATATCGTATAACACATGCAAATAACTTGATATTTCATCTTTATTACTCATTAGGCATTCTTAATCATGCAATATTAGTTAATAACGGATTGGGGTTGTTGTAGTGGAGGCATTACACCATTACCAACAAATTCAAATTTATCATTCCCTGGAGGTCTAAATATAACTTGTTTTGTTACACAATTAATGGTGGCACAATATTTAGACAACCAGTCCATACCCAGAATTATGTCAAAGTGTCTGCTATCCAAAGGCAACAAGTCCACATATAAAGTCACACTCCTAATATGAATATCACAAAAATGATACACAGATGTACACAACACAAATTCCCTAGACGGAGTAGATACAAAAAACAAATAAGGCAATGATTCTAAGGATCTATTCAATCTAGATGCAAATGTAGTAGACACAAAGGAATGTGTTGATCCGGAATCAATTAACATAAAAGCATCTTGATTACATATAGTGATAGTACCTGAGATGATGGCTTCAGTATTTCGGGTGTCACTTAGAACGAGCACGAAGACTCTTCATTGTCTCATTGTGTCTTTGGTAACAGCAGTGTAATGACCCCAACACGTATGGTGTAATTATTCGTAATTAATTATGTGATTAGATGGATTAATTGGAAAATATTTGTTGGAATTACGACTTCGGGACTGAAATTGATGACCTTAATGGACTCAGAAAATGAAATTGAACACGTCTATGTGATACCGGGAATTTCTAGAATCATTTGGGACACTTAATTGAAGACTGGATTTCGCCTGATTCGTTAGGCCATGTTTGGCTCACATTTTTGGTCCAAATCTATTTATTTGATATATGTGACTTAAGGTAAGGTTGTTGACCATTTTGACTCAAAAAGAAGAAAGAAAAATCTGAGGAAAGAGAGAGAGAGGAGAGAATTCGAGAGAGAGGGAAAGAAAGGGAAGAAGATAGAAGAAAGGAAAGGAAATCAAGTCTAAATCCTCTCCATTTAAGTGCATAAGGTAAGGATCTTCTTCTAATGTGGTGAATTAAGGTTGATCATCCATAGTTCATGGTAAGTAAAAGGAATGAAAGAGAAGTTATGTGTAATTGTGCATGCATGGCATGAAGTCATGAGGATTTAGCATGATTGAGGTAAAACCTCCATGGATGTAAGAAAAGAAGCTTTAATGTGCAAGTTATGGATTTTCATCTTAGTTCATGGGTATGATGCATGTGGGTTTTAACAAGTCTTTGAGCCATGGTTTCTTGAAAAGATGATTTAAACATGTGGTTTCATGAGTCCTTAAGTGATTTTCAAAGTTGCATGCCCAGAAAATGAGATTGTGAAGGTTGAATGTCGATTTTGAGCTTGAGGATGCAATCTGGAAATTCCAGATTTTCCAGGCTCGCTCGAGTGAAGGAGAGCTCGCTCGAGCGACCACTGAGTCGTGCTCTCGCTCGGCGACCAAGAGCTCGCCGGCGTAAATTTCATGCTCGAAGTTTTGCGAGATTCACAGATCGCTCGGCGAGGAATGTCTTTCGGCGACCACTCATCTTTGCATGCTCGCTCGGCGAGAAAGCTTAGCTCGAGCCAAGACCTAAATTTCTGAAATTTTGCCTTAAGTGTTCTAAGGCACATTTTGGCATCCTCATGGCATTTTGAACATGTTTAAGCTTTAATTAAGTTAAGATAATGAGATTATGAAGCATTTAGCAATTGATGAACATGAAATGAACATGAAAGAATGTAAAGAAGAGAAGGGAATGACATGAATTATGTAAATTGATGATGATATATGTTAAGGAAATATGTTGTAATGTTATTAATTGCAGGTCAAGAGGCGAAGACCGTGCTACCGGTTTTGAAACCCACCGTAAGTAACATTTACGTAAATGGTATGTTCTTATGAAATATGTTCTAAAGTGATACGTTATGATATGTTTTGAAGTGATAATGTTTTCTGTGAACGAATGTCCTATTTGCGAACATAGTATGGCATCCATGGTTAGTTGAAGTCATGGGGGACGACATAGAAGTGCAGGCCCATGCGCTTAAGTCATGGGGGCATGGAAATGTAGGCCCATGACGATTCTGAATCTCGGTATGTGTTTAATCGGTGTCCGGAACCGGTTATTCTAGTCGTTGGACGACAAATGTTATGTTATGTTATGTTCTATGGAGTATTCCATTATGTATGTTCTTATGAGATGATTATGATTATGTTTATGAATGATATGTTTTATGTATATATATGAAATGTTGGAGTTCGTTCACTAACCCCTTTACGTTAATGTTACTTGCTGGGCTTTAGCTCACCCCCGTATATTTGTATTTATAGGTGAACATTCTGGAAGTCAAGCCTAGGCCGGGTTTTGCATCGAGTCATAGTGTTGAAGCCACCAAAGTTTTGTGCGCCTCCGAGTTGGGGCTAGGCCGGGAAGGCCGTATGAGTTACGTTTTGATTGTATATGTGGCATGAGCCTAAAACATATATATGATGGATGTATGATCTTTTGAGACATGTTATGTATGTAAGTGGGTAAATTAACAGTTTTGTCATGTAAATGTATGTTCATATAAAGGCACAGCTCTTTGGACTATGATTAATTGTTTTCGCTTCCGCGAGCCCCGATTTAATATGTTATGTACAGGAAGGCCTGTGGTAATCCAAGGATTACTGGCCGGTTACGATGCTAAACCTATAGGGGCGGGTTTGGGTCGTGACAGAATTGGTATCAGAGCGCACGAGTTAATTACTCACACACGTGTCCATAAGAGCTGTTAGGTGCATTAGAAAATAAATAGAGCATGGTATGAGCATGTGTACATGGGTGTGTGTGTTTATGAATATAAGAGACAAAAACTGTAAATGATGAGACAACCGAGGAACTGTTATGTTGAGAAGGAAATGATCTATATGCTATGGGTTTTATAGACCAATGGAGAATACCAATGCAAGGAATGTGGATGAAACAGAATCTTCTGATGCTAGAATGACTCGCTTAGAAAGAATGGTAGAGGCTTTAACAGGGTTGGTGAGACAACAGCTAGAGCAGGGCCAACCACAACAGAGACAGCCATTTCCTCCTCCTCCACCACCACCGGTGCAAGTGGAACCAATGAATGATGATGATGTTATCACTCTGACACAGAAATACAAGAAATTGAAACCACCAGAATTTGCAAGAGGTATTGAACCCTTAAAAGCGGAGGCATGGGTACTAGAAACTGAAAAGATCTTTGAAGTATTTCCATGTACTGATGTGTATAAAGTTCTGTTAGCAACATTTACCATGACAGAGGAAGCTAGAAGATGGTGGATGCTTGTTACAGATGCAAATAGAGAATTGACATGGGACCGATTCAAGGAAATGTTCTATGAAAAATATTTTCCACAATGCATGCGAGACAGAAAAATATCTGAATTCGAACAGTTAAAGCAAGGTATGATGTCAGTAGCAGAGTACGAAGCGAAATTTACTGAACTAGCTCGTTATGCGCCTCATATGGTTGATACAGAGTACAAAAAGGCAAGGAAATTTGAGGGTGGTTTGCATGTTGAGGTACTTGACTGGGTGAATGTATTGAAATTAGAAAAGTATGTTGATGTGCTTGACAGAGCCTTGATGGCTGAAACCAATATTGCTAGCTTGAAAATGTCCAAAACAATTACCACGACCGAATGGGAAGGTAAGAAGTTTAAGAAACAGAGAGTAGAAATGGTTGGTGAATCAGTGGGCCCCGTGAATGATAAATCGAACTTAACCCTCAATGATAATACGAGGGGAGGTGTGCCTACTTGTAAAGAATGTGGAAAGCAGCATTGGGGCGTATGTCGCCGTGGAACGGGAGTTTGTTTTAAATGTGGACAGAAAGGACACTTGGCCAGAGCTTGCCCACAACTCTACTCCAGTAATGAGAGACCGATTGCTAGTGGAGTTAACTCAACAATGACACCGAGAACAACCACAACAGCTACCCCCGAGGGGACTACCTTGAGACAAGCACGAGTTTACACCTTGATTTCAGATAAGACACAGGATACTGGCAAAGCGAAGACAGGTATAATCGTAATTATCTACTATGAACTTGGGAATAGTTAATTGGTGTTAGAACAATTGATTATGACTATGATGGAACAAATTTACCTTTACTATGGTTTGTTATATCTACCTTACTACCTTTGCATTGAATGCTATGGAGCTTAGTAAAGTTTGGAGGACCAAACTTCTTAAGGTGGGGAGAATGTAATGACCCCAACACGTATGGTGTAATTATTCGTAATTAATTATGTGATTAGATGGATTAATTGGAAAATATTTGTTGGAATTACGACTTCGGGACTGAAATTGATGACCTTAATGGATTCAGAAAATGAAATTGAACACGTCTATGTGATACCGGGAATTTCTAGAATCATTTGGGACACTTAATTGAAGACTGGATTTCGCCTGATTCGTTAGGCCATGTTTGGCTCACATTTTTGGTCCAAATCTATTTATTTGATATATGTGACTTAAGGTAAGGTTGTTGACCATTTTGACTCAAAAAGAAGAAAGAAAAATCTGAGGAAAGAGAGAGAGAGAGAGAGAATTCGGGAGAGAGGGAAAGAAAGGGAAGAAGATAGAAGAAAGGAAAGGAAATCAAGTCTAAATCCTCTCCATTTAAGTGCTTAAGGTAAGGATCTTCTTCTAATGTGGTGAATTAAGGTTGATCATCCATAGTTCATGGTAAGTAAAAGGAATGAAAGAGAAGTTATGTGTAATTGTGCATGCATGGCATGAAGTCATGAGGATTTAGCATGATTGAGGTAAAACCTCCATGGATGTAAGAAAAGAAGCTTTAATGTGCAAGTTATGGATTTTCATCTTAGTTCATGGGTATGATGCATGTGGGTTTTAACAAGTCTTTGAGCCATGGTTTCTTGAAAAGATGATTTAAAAATGTGGTTTCATGAGTCCTTAAGTGATTTTCAAAGTTGCATGCCCAGAAAATGAGATTGTGAAGGTTGAATGTCGATTTTGAGCTTGAGGATGCAATCTGGAAATTCCAGATTTTCCAGGCTCGCTCGAGTGAAGGAGAGCTCGCTCGAGCGACCACTCTGAGGTCGTGCTCTCCGCTCGAGCGACCAAGAGCTTGCTCGAGCGTAAATTTCATGCTCCCAGAAGTTTTACAGAATTCACAGATCGCTCGAGCGAGGGAATGTGCGCTCGAGCGACCACTCACATCTTTGCATGCTCGCTCGAGCGAGGAAAGCTTAGCTCGAGCGAGGACCTAAATTTCTGAAATTTTGCCTAAGTGTTCTAAGGCACATTTTGGCATCCTCATGGCATTTTGAACATGTTTAAGCTTTAATTAAGTTAAGATAATGAGATTATGAAGCATTTAGCAATTGATGAACATGAAATGAACATGAAAGAATGTAAAGAAGAGAAGGGAATGACATGAATTATGTAAATTGATGATGATATATGTTAAGGAAATATGTTGTAATGTTATTAATTGCAGGTCAAGAGGCGAAGACCGTGCTACCGGTTTTGGAAACCCACTGTAAGTAACATTTCTGTAAATGGTATGTTCTTATGAAATATGTTCAAAAGTGATACGTTATGACATGTTTTGAAGTGATAATGTTTTCTGTGAACGAATGTCCTATTTGCGAACATAGTATGGCATCCATGGTTAGTTGAAGTCATGGGAGACGACATAGAAGTGCAGGCCCATGCGCTTAAGTCATGGGGGACGGCATGGAAATGTAGGCCCATGACCAGTTTACGAGATCTCGGTATGTGTTTAATCGGTGTCCAGAACCGGTTATTCTAGTCGTTGGACGACAAATGTTATGTTATGTTATGTTCTATGGAGTATGCCATTATGTATGTTCTTATGAGATGATTATGATTATGTTTATGAATGATATGTTTTATGTATATATATGAAATGTTGGAGTTCGTTCACTAACCCCTTTATGTTAATGTTACTTGCTGGGCTTTAGCTCACCCCCGTATATTTGTATTTATAGGTGAACATTCTGGAAGTCAAGCCTAGGCCGGGTTTTGCATCGAGCCATAGTGTTGAAGCCACCAAAGTTTTGTGCGCCTCCGAGTTGGGGCTAGGCCGGGAAGGTCGTATGAGTTACGTTTTGATTGTATATGTGGCATGAGCCTAAAACATATGTATGATGGATGTATGATCTTTTGAGACATGTTATGTATGTAAGTGGGTAAATTAACAGTTTTGTCATGTAAATGTATGTTCATATAAAGGCACAGCTCTTTGGACTATGATTAATTGTTTTCGCTTCCGCGAGCCCCGATTTAATATGTTATGTACAGGAAGGCCTGTGGTAATCCAAGGATTACTGGCCGGTTACGATGCTAAACCTATAGGGGCGGGTTTGGGTCGTGACAAGCAGGCCTTGCAGTATTCCCCGATTTTGGGATGGATTCGGTCGAACTAGCAGCCAGTTTCCCACTTCTTTATTTTTTAGTTTGGGTATAATCCCTTGCCATATGTCCCATTTGACCACATTTAAAGCAAGCCCCAAAAATACGGTAATATACTCCATGATGTTTGTTGCCACACTGATTACATGTTGGTGCCATATCTCTAGTGGAGACCGAAGTGCTTGAGGATCCTGTATTCTGCTTTTTCGATGATCCATTCTTTAAGAAAAAGCCATATCTTTTACTTTTCTAGTCAGTTGGCGGTTTACTCCGACTGGCCATATTAGTTTTTGATAATGAAGCCCGGTCTAACACATCAACATAAGTGGATAGTTTCAATACATTCACTCTTCCTCGAATATCATTACGGAGGCCACCCTCAAATTTTCTTGCCTTCTTACAATCGGTGTCAACCATATGCAATGCGAATCTAGCCAATTCTGTAAACTTAGCTTCGTACTTTGCCACAGTCATACTGTTTTGTTTAAGCCCCTCAAATTTAGACACTTTTCTATTACAAGCACATTGCGAAAAGTATTTGTCGTAGAAGATCTCCAAAAATAGTGCCCAATCAATACCTTTATTATTCTCACGGATCAACATCCACCACCTTCTTGCTTTGTCTTCAAGTGTAAAGGTGGCCCATTGTACTTTATGTGCTTCATGGCACGGGAATACTTCAAACAACTTTTCAATGCCAAGGACCCAAGCTTCTGCCTTCAACGGATCCACTCCCCTGTGAAACAGTGGTGGCTTCATTTTTCTCAACTCTTTGGTGAAAGCTATCGTTCGGTCATCATTTTACAAGTTTTGCACAGGTTGTAATGGAGGCGGCGGTGTCGGTTGTTGCCACTGCCATTGCCACTGTTGTTGTTGCCTTAGTGTTTCTGACATATCCTGCATCATTCTCTCCATTCGGTCTAGCCGAGTAGTGGAGGATTCTTCTAGCTCATCGGCTATTGTTCTCACTATTATCTAATGAGACTTGCATTATAATTCATACAAAAGTATGCACAATATTCATGTACAGAAAGAGCACACACATACAACTAGGCAACAATTTATATATCACGTAGTCACATATTTCAGAACACTTTAGTATATTCTCAATGCATTCAAGTATTTATTAATCACATGAATGCAACTTAAGTCTTTTCAAGACACTCTATTGCTCATTTAGACAAGCGTGTGAGTTATTACTTGTGCTCCGATACCACTCTATCATGACCCAAACCCACCCCTATGGATTAGGATTATAACCGACCAGTAATTATAAGATTACCTACGACCTCAGACAAAAATCAAATTATATTAAAGAATAGGGGCCAAAATGCGAAAGGAAAATGCAAAGATTGTCCAATGAGCTGTGCATACATGGCATAACAAAAAATTTACTCATTTATGTAATAACTCACACCATACAAACATCCAAAGTATGAATATATTTATATCCAAGATCATTCAAAATAATCTTATCAAAACCAAGGTTATACACAAAGATTTGGTCACACAAGACCACAAAAGGAAACAAAAGGGAAATAAAAAACAAAAGCCTCATTTGTGAGGTGACTTTGGTTGACTTCAAAATCTTGGTACTCTTTTCACATTTTCGCTAAGGCTGGGGCTAGACATCCCTTTGCTCACCTACATACATATAATTAAAGAGTGAGCTAACACCCAATGAATAATACCAGAGTAAAGAGGTTAATGAATGAGATTCGTTCATACTTAATAATGTAAACATTTGACATACTTTTCTCATTCATATAAAATTATAGATCATAACAAAGCAAAACGACCTCAGGTCCAATACATTATATTGATACAAATGACCTTGGTTTCATCTTATGTACAAAACGACCTCGGGTCCATTAAATGCAAAATGACCTTGGGTCTAACATTTCATATTCGCATTCGTGCGCATATTAAAATCCATGATCATGATCACATTCATATTCATATTCAAAACGACCTTTGGCCCAATCAATTTCTTATCCAAAACGACTTTTGGTCCATTTATCAATTATACCAAACAACCTTTGGTCCATTTATCAATCATACAAAACGACCTTAAACCTACTCCGAGTCCTTGTCAAATATACTGAACGGCCTCAAACATACTAAACGGCCTTGGGCTCATTTTATATTCATGCACCGAACACTTACAGATTCTATTACAAATCAAACAGATAGAATACTCATTCATAGTACAAATTCATAAGTTCGGAAACTTACTACATAGGTAACATTTAGAAAATATTGTATACACAAAAATATTTTTACTAAGATATTATTCATAGTGTTTAGATGCTTGATTCGTCCTTGTACTTGACCCTTGTAACATGCCCGGGGGGTACCTGCGCGCGTTAAACAGTTCGGACTCCCGAGAGCTCTTTGATCTAGTCTCACAAGTGCAATGTGAAACATAGATGAGAGTCAAGATTTGGCAACTTTTAGAAAATCCATTTAATTGCAAAAATATTTGCCAAAAATGGACTGCGTCACCAGATCTCAGAGTCGCCACCTAATATTTTTGGAAAATTAGGAAACCCATGACTCGTGCCAAGGCCACTGCTCGTCATAACCAAGGATGCTTGGCTGAGAACCTTAGGTATGAAAGGGGAAGGTCATTAATTGAGCACCCCCGCTCACTCGATCAAAAGATCGACCTCTACTAAACCATGATATGAATTTTGATTTTCTTTATATATTCATGTTTTGATTATTTAATAAATCCTAAAATTTATTATGTAAAGCATACAAGTATAGACTAGTTTCCTCAAATTGGAACAATTCAATTTCATATTTGTTTTGCAAAGGGTTTGAATTTGCCACCTCAAGTGGGCTTAAAGTTTGTGAATTTGCCACTACAAAGAGGGCTTAAAACGTACATTGTTGAATCATTCCAATTCAAGCAACAAGCCTTCATCCACAGGCATTCAAATAGTTTATCATTTAAGCAATTAGCCTCATGGTAGGATGCTAAACATAATAAGAAAATTATGTACAAGCAGGATGCTAAAACATAAAAACTCACATATTTACCGACATCCCACGAACAGCTACAAAATAAAGTTAGTAAAATATGTATGATCTTATATACAAATTCCTAATGTAATTCACTCATGAGATGCAGCTAAAGATTCGGCTTCTAAGATATGACATGTGAATCATCTCAAGACTATTAGGTAGTGCACATAATCACATAGGAATTGATTAAATCCACAAATGCAAGTTTAGCCGAATCTTAATGCATGAAATATGGATGTAAAGCATAGATATGCATGGCATGTCAGATATATACATATGTATAGTTAGGAAAGCAATTAAAGAATGGAATAGAAAGAAGCGGGGTGGGAAATTATTACAATACTTTAAATATTATAGATCCAAGAGAGATGAATAAAATAAAATCCTCACAAACACTCAAAATAAAAATAAAAGTTTTAAACCCCCGCCCATTCATCAACTAGCACATAACCATTTGTCTTCAATCTAGCAGCCTGGACACCTCAGCCCATGTACTCATCCTCAATGGAGGGCCCCACCAAAGCAGTAGAATATGGGGCTGAATTTGCGAAGAGGTGGAGACAGTACAGATCCGACAATGTAAGAAGAATGTCTTGAGCAAAGCTTACTCAAGATTGGAGGCCAAAAAATCAGAGGGAAAAAGTCGTGCATTGATATTCACAAATTTTAGCTTCACAAACTTTTGGATTTTGTACAAACCAAGCCTTCCAGGTTCCAGCTCCAAAGTCATAAATGTCAAGCCCAACAAATCAAAGCTCAAAGCATATAAAACTATTGTGGGGATATATTTTCTAAGTACCAACACGTGGCCAAGGTGACGCCAACATGTCAGCCGGGGTGCCACGTGTCCTGGTCGTGACGCCGAGGTGATCTTGGTCAGGCCGAGGTTATCTCCGAAGATATCGGAGTCCGGGATAAGCGGATAAGGGACAAGAGTCCTAGAATGAGGAAGGACCTCAGCCTGGATAAGGATAAAACTCTTAGGGAGTTTATCTTTATCTATAGGAGAGTCCAAGATAAGCACTGAGCTGAAATCCATTGAAGCTAGGCCTCTATTGGGACTAGGATTGAGTTAGCTATAAAAGAGAGGCACCCCCAATGGGTCTAAGGTACGCAATTTGTACTCTGAATAGTGAATTGAGCACTTTTCTATCTTTGAGGGATAACTGACTTGATCATCGTAGTGCCCCCAGGTGGACGAACCACTGCCAGAATCTCTTCTTTCTATTGCACATCATTCAGGCATTATCTTTTCTGCCAGTGCTCTCTAGTTGAATACTGAGTTAGCAGTGTGGTCAGAAATTCACTCACACAATTTGGCGCCGTCTGTGGGAAAGAAAGGAGAATAGATGGCCAACGACGGACAGAAAGACAAGGTTGGGGATGACACCACTACTGGGAGTGAAAGACCTATTGACTTAGACGTCGAGAGAGACAACTACAACGCAAAGACTTGTGATAAGAATCACGGAGGAAAGGACGTCGGCCAGGAGGGCAACGCACCGAAGAAATCAGACCAAAACGAGTACTATAACCAGGATAACCTCTAGGTATGGAAAGATAGATGCCTACGGAGGGACGAAGAGATGAAGGGGATGGCGAACAAATTGACAGACCTGCAATCGGTCATCAATTTCATGATGCAAAACACCGTCATGCAGCCACCGTTCCCATTGCAAGACACGCCAATTCCAGCGGCCAATACCCAGAAGGGAGGGAAGAAAACAATCCCAGTAGCCCCCAAGCACACTAAGAGCGAAAAACATTCTCACTGGCCTTCAAGGGAGGTCGAGCGAGAAGAGTCAAGAAGGGAAGAACCTCGAAGGACACACCGCACCAAGGAAGCAGACCCCAGAGAACATCGGCATGTTCAAAGGCAGGAGTTGTGCTTCGATGCAACCAATGAAGAAAGGTTGAAAAGGGCTCACAACGAAGCTAAGAGTAGTGCACCTAAAAGACTGAAATCAGGAGATAGCCGAGCTCCTGGGTGGACCAAAGAGGACTTAAGAAATTACCTCAAGAGGAAGCAACAAAATGCCGAGGTAACTTTCCTTGTTAAGCTGAGAACACCATTCTCGGTGGAGTTGGACAAATTTGAGGCCCCGAAAAGATTCAGCATGCCGAGGTTCCAGATATACGATGGTAAGTCAGACCCTAACTTTCAAGTCGGTTTATACCTAAACTCGATGGCATTGTACACTGGGAACGAGCCGTTGCTTTGCAAGGTGTTCCCTTCATCCTTTGGGGAAATTACATTGGATTGGTTTCACAAATTGCCAAAAGGAAGTGTGAAGACCTGGGAAGGCTTGGCCGAGATGTTCGTGGCCAGGTTCGTGACAAACAAACTACAGTCACTAAGGGTAGACGCCCTAATGGCTTTGAGAATCAGTGAGGATGAAGGCCTTAGGGCCTACTCAAAAAGGTATTATAAGGTGTTCAACCAAATACCCGAGTGCAACCATGAGGTGGCAGTCGTGTCTTTCAAGAACGGCCTAAAAGATGATTGTGCACTACGAAAGTCATTGGCAAAAACATTGCCAAAAAGCATGGAGGAGCTCATGGCCAGAATTGAGAATAATGCCAGAGCCGAGGAAGACACGCCAGGGATTAAGGCGAGAATGCAAGAGAAAGGAAACGGCTTGCCGAAGCGAGGCCGAGGTAACAACGGATCCAACAAACAAGAGATAGGACTGAGGACCGCACATGCAATCACAACTGTATTCCGAATCCCAATTCACAAAGTCCTGGATAAAATCCGAACCCAACCCTATTTAAGAGCACCAGGAAGGGTACCAGGAGATTTTATGGAAAGAAGTCTCGAAAAGCATTGTGCTTACCATAATGAAAATGGGCATCTGACTCAGGGTTGTAGAGCCCTGAAGTCACACCTGGAAGACCTGGTAAGGCAAGGCCATTTGAGGGACCTTGTAGATAAGGCCAGGACAAGGGAAGAGCAGGCAAGACTACCTCAGGCACCAGCAACTCCACCTCCCCCAGCACAGCAACCGTAGGCAGGCGGACCTCGGGTGATTAATGTAATTCACTCGAAGGTCAACGAAAATGAAATACGGGGGGAGACCCAGAAGGTAAAGCACTTGCGAGATGTGTACAGTCCGAGAAAAGACCTCGGCCGAGGAGTGCAGGATCGATGGTGTCCTTTAGTGAAGCCGACCTGGAGATGGTATAACATCCGCACAACGATGCCTTGATAGTATCCCTCCAGGTTGGGGAGTGCCAAGTGAAGCGTGTCCTAATTGACCAAGGCAGCTCTTGTGACATCATATATGTCAGATATTTCAAGGAGCTTGGCCTTCACCCAGATGATATGGAGCAATCCAATGGCCCAATGGTTGGGTTCAATGGAACGCCGACGTGGCCACTGGGAGCAGCAAGCTTGGAAGTGCAGGCTGGCACCAAGAAGATAAAGACAGAGTTCACCATAATCGACACACCCTCCCCTTACAATGTTATCCTGGGGATGCCATGGTTGCACGCAATGGGGGCTGTTCCCTCAATATTGCATAAGCTATTGCGGTTCCCAATAGAGCATGGGATAGAGGAGGTCAGAGGGGATCAGCTGTAGGCAAAAAACTGCTCCATGGCAGTAATGAAATCTACCTGCAACATATGAGAACCAAAAAGGGCAGAGATCGAAGACGAGGACGTGAAAGCCCTAGAGGATGTCGGCAAGGAGCCAGCCGAGAAGAGTGAAGAAGCCCTAAAGAAAATTCTCGTCCAGCAGGGGGATGAAGAACGCTTCTTCCTTCTCGGCTCGGGCTTAGCCGAAGAAGAGGAAAAAGAACTGGAGGCGTTCTTGAGAGCAAACATTGAAGTGTTTGCTTAGACGCCTTATGAAATGCTAGGCATTGACCTCGAGGTCACTTGCCATAAATTGAACGTAAACAGGTCGGCTAAACCTGTAATCCAACGGGCAAGAAGACCAATGTTGATGCATGTTGAGGCAGTAGAAAAGGAAGTAGACAGACTTCTGGAGGCCAGAGCCATTCGAGAGGTAAATTACCTAACATGGCTATCGAATACAGTGGTGGTGAAGAAAAAGACTGGTAAATGGAGGGTTTGCGTGGACTTTACCAGCCTAAACAAGGCCTGTCCCAAAGACAGTTTTCCTTTACCCAAGATTGACCAACTAGTGGATGCCACTTCAGGGCATGGAAGGATGAGCTTCCTGGATGCCTACATGGGGTACCATCAGATAATCATGTACCTCCCAGACGAGGAGAAGACTGCGATTATCACCCCAAAAGGACTGTATTGCTACAGAGTGATGCATTTTGGGTTAAAAAATGCAGGAGCAGCTTACCAGAGATTGGTAACCAAGATGTTCAGACACCTAATTAGTCGAACAGTGGAGGTATACATCGATGACATGATCGTGAAGACCAGGGAACCTAAGGACCATCTGGAGGACTTAAAGGCAGTCTTTGACATCCTAAAAACATATCGGCTCCGACTCAATGCGTCGAAATGCACATTTGGAGTTGGATCTGGTAAGTTCTTAGGATACTTGGTGAGCAGAAGGGGCATTGAGGCCAACCCAGATCAGATCAAGGCCATCCTAGAACTGAAAAGCCCAACATCGGCGAGGCAAGTACAAATGTTGACTGGAAGGGCTGCAGCCCTGAATAGGTTCATAAGCAGAAGTTCTGACAAATGCAGACCCTTCTTCAACTTAGTGAAGAAGGCCATAGACTTCTTATGGGAAGAAGAATGCGAAGTCGCCCTGGTCGACTTGAAGAAGTATTTGACCATGGCTCTAGTTCTCTCAAATCTAGAACCTGGAGAGGAGCTATTCCTGTACTTAGCAGTTTCAGAACATGCGGTAAGCGTAGTGGTAATCTGAGAAGAAAAAGGGGAACAAAGGGTTGTTTATTATGTAAGCAAAACCCTGGCTGATGTAGAAACCAGGTATTTATCTTTGGAGAAGTTAACGTTAACCTTAGTAATAGCTTCAAAGAAGTTGAACCATTACTTTCAAGCCCACAAAATTGTGGCGCTAACTGAACATCCATTGAAGTCCTTGTTACAGCAGGGAGATCTGACAGGCAGAATTGCCAGGTGGGCAGTGGCCTTGGGCCAGTATGACCTAAAATACAGACCCAAAACAGCAATCAAAGGCCAAGTTTTGGCCGACTTCGTGGCCGAGTTCACGCCAGGATCCATCGTACATCAAGCTCCATTGAGCCGAGGTGAACGATGTCCAAGCGAGCAAAAAGGAGCCCAACCGAGGGCAACAGAACAAAGGAAGGAAGAAAAACTCAGGCCCTGCAACATTTACATCGGCGACTCCTTTCGACTTTTTGTTGATGGGAGTTCAAACCGACAAAGAGCGGCAGCAGGAGTAGTACTGGTATCTCCAGATGGACAGATACTAGAATAATCCATTCGTTTGGGGTTCAAGGCCTCAAACAATGACGCGAAGTATGAAGCACTGATTGTAGGACTGAAATTGGCAGTAACAGTAGAAGCAGATGAGGTGATAGTCTTCTGTGACTCTCAACTTATAGTCAACCAAACAACAGGCGAGTTCGTAGCCCGAGACGAAAGGATGTTGGCCTATGTAAAGGAAGTCAGCAGATTGATAGCCCTATTTCAGAATTTCCAACTACAGCAGATTAGCCGAGATGATAACAGTCACGCCGATGCCCTGGCCAACCTAGCTAGTGCAATACAACCTGGAAAGGCAAGGACGATAATGGTCGACTACTTGTCGGGCCCGAGCATCGAACCATTGACGACAGAGCATGAAGCAATGTGTGTGGACATGGGACCAAGCTGGATGGACGCAATAATAGCATTCCTGAAAGAAGGAAAACTGCTAGATGATCACAAGGAGGCACACAAGATCAGATTAAAATCGGCAAGATTCAGTTTGACAGCAAAGGGACATCTCTACAGAAGATTCTTCACTGGACCTCTTTTGAGGTGTGTACATCCTTCACAAGTTGAAAATTTTTTGTACGAAATACATGAAGGAATATGAGGAAGCCACGCTGGGAGCAAATCACTTGCTCATAGGGCCATTACCTAGGGGTATTGGTGGCCCTACATGCAGAAAGATACAGAAGCCTATGTCAAGAAGTGTGAAAAGTGCCAAAGGTTTGCACCTCTGATACACCAACCAGCAGCAGACCTAAACCCAGTATCCAGTCCTTGGCCATTTGCCCAGTGGGGCATGGATCTTGTTGGAAAACTGTCCCAAGAAACTGGGCAAAGGAAGTACCTGCTGGTAGCAACAGATTACTTCACCAAATGGATAGAAGCTGAACCCCTTGCCAAGATTCGAGACGTGGATGTAAAGAGCTTCATATGGAAGAACATCATCACCAGGTTTGGGATTCTGTAGACACCCCATTTTTGACCGACCTTAAGACTCAGACGTCACCGATTGAGCGCTCGGTGATGTTGCATATTGTGCTCGTTCAGAAGTCTCAGAGTCACGGCCGTGGGCCCTGCCTCCGGACGTCCGAACTCTCTTCTGTGCCTTGCCTCGGTTTGCGAACCAGACTCGATTTTCTTTATTTTCTTTCCTAAGGGGAGGGAGAGGTTCCGTGGACTATCTCTCAGTGGCCGTGGGCTACATTTCGTGCCCGTAGGCCATTTTGCCCATTTCGGAGCTCGGTTCCCCGTTTTCGGAGCCGTCAGGCCGTGTGCCTCGGTTCGGGACCACCCAACCATCTCCGATTCCTCCGGTTTTTGGCATGCATCTCATTTACTCCCTTTCGGGGGACACTGGGGTCTTAGATACCCACTTCATGGCCAAACACCACTTTCGGTGCTTAACGGCCGGTTTTCGGGCCCCGAACCTCGCGGTTTGGCCTCCGAGCATTCGTTTCGCATCGATTTTTGTTCATTTTTGGCAGGTACCTCTGTTTTATCATAACGAGGGACACTGGGGTCTTAGATACCCACTTCGTGGCCAAACACCACTTCTGGTGTTTAACGGCTGGTTTTCGGGACCCCGAACTGCGTGTTTTGGCCCCCGAGCATTCGTTTTGCATCGGTTTTTGTTCATTTTTGGCAGGTACCTCTGTTTTATCACCAGGAAGATCACTGGGGGGTGGGAGGCCAGCAATTGTCTCAGCAACCAGCTTTCTGCTTGGTCAAAAGTGGTTCAAAGATGAATCCTGAAGGAGAAAAGTCTGCGCGGCTTCACCGAAACGGGCGTAACTCTTTGCACAAGAGTAATTAAAATGTGAGGCCACCACCATTGGAAAGCTTACTTCCGGGGCTTCATTTTGCACTCAAGAATCTCCTAAGTCCAAATCCGGGGGGAGGAAATATAGTTGGTTGAAGTCCGGTTGGACTGAATCTGCGCGGCTTTACGGAAACTGGCATAACTTTTTCTACAGGAGGAATTTTGATGCAAGGTTTGCGGCATTGGAAAGCTAACTTCAAGGGCTACATGGCCGACCAGTCCTATGGCTTGGACCTTTTGACCCTAGCCGGCAGGCCACCCTTTCCAGCCGGCCGGCCACTTACCAAAAAAAGTGACTTTTTTGCCCCTTTGAGCTGGCCGGCCATTTTCCTCTCCTCAAGGTATTCCAAATTCGGTGTGCGGTGATTTCAATGGGACCATCCTCCATACACGTGTATGGAGGATTAGAGAGGTCTTGGAGATTTTTTTCATGCCTCTCCTCTATAAAGGAGAGGCTTGGCTTCTTGTATGAGGGTTGGACATTGTTAGACACATTTTGGGAGAGTTCCATACCTTCCACCTTCCATTTTCTCTCCATTTCCAAGCTCCAAAGTCCTTTTCTTGCACCATTTCTACATCAACCCCTAGCACAAGACCCCCACACTCCATTCCAATACTTAGAGCTGGTTTTTCAGAGGCTTAGAAGCAACTTTCCTCAAGCCAAGAAGTAGAAAAAAAGAGGTCTTCAACGGTAAGTTTCAATTTCCCTCTTTTGTAGCATTTTCTTGCTTCATTTCTTAGGCCTATTTTCTCACTGTTTCAGGCTCCGACCTTAACTGAAACTAGGTCTATTTTGAGCTATTCTTCATGTTTGTTCAAGGGCTCAACCCTGTTTGAGCCCTCCATTTGGCACTTGCTTCAATATCATCTTATATGCCAATATTTTGCATGCTTTTTCTAGCCTATGAGTGATCTGTTTTCGAGCATAATGTAAACTGTAAGTGGGAATATTTTGAGCCCATCTTCAACATTTAAGAAGGGCTCAATCCTGTTTGGGTCCTCTATCTTGCACTTACTTCACAATTCCTCCAATTTACCGTAAATTTGCATGATTTGTTTGGCCTATATATAATCTGTTTCGGAGCATGTCATGAACTGTGAGTAAGCTTATTTTGTGTCCCTCTACAACATTGTATAATGGATAAACCTTGTTGGGGGTCTCCATGTTATACTTGTCATTATATCCCTCTTTGACCCCCATTTTTGCATGCTCTTTTAGGCTTATCTAGCCTCTGTTTTCGGCCATCATCAGAGCTGGAAAGAGTCATATTTTGATCTTCTTGACATATTGCATTAAGGGTCTTTTCTGGTTTGATGAATGTTTGGGGTACCTCATGTTGTAGCCTTATGTATCCTATTTCTTGCATGGCATTTTTAGCATGTTTTCATACTGATTTGGGGGATGTCATAAACTGTAAATGTGCATATTTTTGGTCCCTCATCAGTGTTGTAGAATGAAATTTTTCAGTTTGAGCATCGCATATATCACTTGTTTCAATACCCCTCTCTTGGCCCCCATTTTTGCATGCCATTGTTGTCCTATCTATGCTCACTATTTCGCCATGTTTTGTATTGTAAAAAATGCTATTTTGGGGCTGCCTTGATATTGTTTTGCATTTCATGTACCAATTATGCATATTTAGTATGGCTGTAGGCCATTTCGGGTGCTTAATATCGCATTTCGGGACCATTCCGTGCATTTGGTGTCATTTCCCCACCTTTCGGGACTGTTTTGCATCATTTGTGAGTGCTGAAAATCCATTGGCATGTTTGCATATCATTTCCTATGTCATTTCATGCTTTAATCCATTGCCTCGGTTTGCGTGCCCGTGTGCACGCATTTCGAGGCGCCTCATTTTCATCTCACGGCCTCTTATGTGAGTGTGGATGAGGCCCTCTCATATTAGTATAAGTCCAATATGCATTTGGAATGCCATTTCATACTTTAGTACCGTTGCCTCGGTTTGCGTGCCCGTGTGCACGCATTTCGAAGCACTTCATTTTCATCCATTGGCCTCTTATATGAGTGTGGCTGAGGCTCTCTCATGTTGGTGTAAGCCCATATTGCATCGCATATCTCATTTTAGTCTCATCACATCGTGTATGCCATTTTCTCGGTTTGCGTGCCCGTGGGCACGCATTTCGAGACATCTCATTTTAGTCTCATTGTATATCATATTTCAAGTCGTTTCGTGTCTTTATGCCATCGCCTCGGTTTGTGTGCCCGTGTGCACGCATTTCGAGGCATCTCATTTTTCATCTATTGGCTTCTTATGTGAGTGTGGCTGAGGCTCACTCATGTTGGTGTAAGCCCATATTGCATCACGTATCTCATTTTAGTCTTGTTGCATTCCGTATGCCATTTTCTCGGTTTGCGTGCCCGTGGGCACGCATTTCGAGACATTTCATTGTATATCATATTTCATGTCATTTCATGCCTTTATGCCATTGCCTCGATTTGCGTGCCCGTGTACACGCATTTCGAGTCATTTCACTTTTATCCGACGGCCTCTTATGTGAGTGTGGCTAAGGCTCTCTCATGTTAGTGTAAGTCCAATTGCATTTCGAGGCATCTCATTTTTATAGCATTATGTATGTTAGGATTGCATCTTAGTTGCATTTCATACATGTCATGCATATTGCATTGTGTTCGGGATAGGAGTTAGCCTGGGCACGGGAAACGAGGCATGTTTCGTACTCCGAGTGACGGAACGGGTCTCAATTCCCAAGTCACTGACACTCTGGATTACCCATGATGGAGTTAGGTTTTGTTGTAGCACTCATATGCATTCATCCTATATAGAGTTGTGCAATTCGGCTCCTCGGCCATCATGCATCGATATGCGTGATTGGTGGCACGAGGATCGAGGCATGCATATATTTGTGAAATACATTGCTATGCCCTTTCCGCTCTCGCTGCAAAGAAAATGAAGAATCGAGAACTTTCCAGTCCGCACGATTTCGAGAAATATTGCAAACAGAGGCTAATTGGGGCATCCCAGTGGATTTCCGCGCAAAAGCAGCCCACACATGCATCATTTCATCATCCGGAGCAGAATCGAGGCAGCCCCTGGCTTGTATGCCAATTTACAGTTTTTCTTACTTAATTTGTTAATTAATTAGGAATCTGTATATTTCGGACTGTATTATTCTTTTATTCGGACTGTATCATTTATTCAGACCCTCTGCGCGAGGGCATAATTGTAATAAGTGTGCGTGAGTGTGATGTATGTCCTCCAACCCCACGTCTTTCTTCCCTTTTATTTACCCGCTTACGATGGTTAGATATAGGGCATATTTCAATTAGCATACAGCATGACAGCATGTTTGCATCATTCATCTGTTTTGCACGCACCGGGCTCGGCGCATCATACAAACTGCATTTGTATTTCAATTCCAAATTGAATATGTGTTAGCTGTTGCATTCCATATGCCATGTTTAGGACAGCCGAGCCTGCTATAATTCGCATTTTTGCATGTGTTGCATTAGGCATTTCAGTATATTTAGGATCATGCATGGATTTCTAATCGGCTTTTGTTTTGGCTTGGAGTACTCGGTGAGTTTTATGCTTTAGCATCCTTGCATGCGTGTGAGTGATTGCCATGATAGCATGCTTACCATGAGGCTAAATGCTTATGTGATATAACTGCCTTGAATGCCTGTGGGTGGAGGTTGAGTTACTTGAATTGGGACAATTCATCAAATGGTTGTTTTAAGCCCACTAGATAGTGGCAAAATCACGTTTTTCTAAGCCCACCCGAGGGTGGCAAATCCACGTCTTAGCCTACTTGCGGGTAGCACCATCAAACCATTTTTCAAACAAACAAACATGAAATGTTTAGTTCCAATTCAAGCGACTCAGTCTATACTTGTATGCTGTGCGCATCACATAGTAACCTAGGCTAATAACCGGAATAAGAACTCACAATGTTTTCAAAAACAGATATCATGGTTAGTAGAGGCCGGTCTTTGATCGGCGAAGTGGTGCTCACGGTGACCTTCTAATCGTACCCAAGTTCCCGAGCCGAGGCAACTTTGGTGATGACGGACACGTGGCCTTTGGCACCGAGTCAGGGTTTCCTAAATTTCCCATTAAAAAATATTTAGGTGGCGACTCTGTATCTGGCAAAGCAGTCCATGTTTGACACTTCTTTCAAAAAAATCTGTTTTTCAAAATCGATTTGCCGGATTTGGACTCTTTGGTTCAGGATTAAGAACTGTGACATTTGAGTCCTTCGAACTGTAGTGACCTAATATCGAACCAGAACGGGGGGGGACTCGCAATCCCCTTCCCTCGGGATGCGTTCGGGGACGTCTACAGATTCCAAGAGCAATCGTTGCAGACAATGGAACACAATTTGACAGTAAGCTAATCAAAAGCTTCCGTGCAAAATTCAAAAATCAAGAATAATTTTTCGACCCCAAGTTTTCCTCAAAGTAATGAACAAGCAGAAGAGTCCAACAAAGTTATCTTAGACGGGATAAAGAAGAGGCTATAGGCAGCAAAGGGAAAATGGGTGGATGAATTGCCCAGTGTATTCTGGGCATATCGGACTACGCCGAGAAGATCAACGGGAGAATCCCCATTTGCCATGACATATGGCACAGAAGTAGTAATTCCACTAGAGGTCGTGTAGCGACCCTAATTTTCTTAAGTCATAATTTTATTATTATTATGGTTATTGTTATCTTATTTTATTTTGGCTTTATTAATTGGGTGGTTACATGAAATTTAATGTGATATTTAATGAATTGAATGTTGTAATTATTAAATGGGGTGGTTACATGAGATTTAATGGGATATTTAATGAAGTTAATGTTGTAATTAATACATTTAATGTATATATATTTAATCTTATATATATAGTAACATAGAAGTATTTAACTAGGTTAAAGAGATAAAAAGAGAAGAGAAGAAAGAAAACAAAAACGAGAGAGAGAGAGAGATCAAAGAGAGGGACGGTGGCAAGGAAGAAAGAGGAGAGGGAAGAAAAGGAAAGATTAGGGTTTTGTTTTGGTGGCTCTATTAGTTTTCCAGATATTCTTTGGTATTCTATAAAATATTGTGAGTACAAAACCCACTTCCCTTGATTTATGCTTAATTAGTTGTTTTTATTTATTCATTTATTTTTATTTGTTTGATGTTAGTTTGATTTTGTTTTTACATAAAGATGATAGATTATTTTTGATTATTTTGATTAGTTGCGTGTATGGATTTATTTTATTGTTGTAATCACACTCATGGTTATATAAAATTAAAATTAATTAAGAACTCATAGATAAATTTCTTATACTCCACCATGACTCCATGGATTGTTATTTTATTTGAGTGATGGTGAGAAAGAGTGTAAAAAAGTGAGGATTATGAGAGTTGTTTAATGCCTTATGCCTGGCATTGTTATATTTGTCTCATGATGTTGATGAGATATTATTTATATTGTTGCCTCGTTCTCATGAGTAGACGAGTGCTTTGATTTACGCGCGTACGTATATGTTAACCATCCGGGGAGTGTGAGTCAAACTTGGGATGATATCCCCGTGCAAGTTTGGCTTCGGAGCGGTGTTAGATATACGGGAGGCACATGGGATATATGTGTAGGTCGGAAGTGGAGGGCCGAAGTGGTGGAGTTAAGGTACAAAGAATTTAATTACGAGGTTATTGGTATAGTGTGAATTGTGTTGTTTTGTATATCCTGAAAAATAGTAAACGACCTCAGTAAATTATGAAATTGGAGCAGAGGCATGTATACGTGATTCTAGACAACTTTTGTGTTTTAAGTTGTTATTAAAAAGATCGATTAGAACTTATAATCGGATGATCTTGATTATTGTAGGTTTGATTTAATTCTGTACAACTTTTGTTCTTTGAGTTTTGGTCAATTCGAACAATTTAAGCATGAAATGGTGCATTTTTATACTTCTTTAGCAGATTGCTTATGGTTAAATTATACTAAGTTTATTTTGCAGGATGGTGGGTCTTACTAACTTTTTATGCAGGGCTGATCCACCATATATTTAATTCTATTTTGTTTATTCATAATCAATTTATATTTAGTTGTGTACGGGCAAGAAACTAAATGCCACCGTATCTCGGAAAACTACCCATTAAATCTCGGTCGTTTGGAACTACTTGTCTTGTCCCGTAACAAGAATTAAATATATTTTTGTTTGTGGCTGATGGTCACGTGGGTGTCAATTCTTGTACTCATACCAGTATACCTATATACTGACCCGTTTTGTCTCTTGGCAACTCGGGTGCGTTCTGTTTGAGCGCAGCCGAGCTTCCTTTGCAGGATTAGTTGAGGCTACGGTGGTGACGTGGAATTACTTTAGCTGTTGGACTTGCCATTTGGATTTCTTTTGTTTTCTTGAGCTTAGGGTTGATATTAGTTTATGTATTTATTTATTTATTTTTTTTGATGACTTGAGTATGGGAATATTTTGGAATGGTTTGTAACCGTACTTTATTTAAGATTGTTTTGACTATTTATTGTTACCTTGATATTGAGGTATTGGTTAGTTATGAATTTATGGTGAATGGTTTGGTTTGCGTTTAGTTTTTTTGTTTCACCCCTAGGATTTGGATGATGGAATATTGATTGGGGTTAGTCCTAATATAATATTTAATTGTCCAAATTTTGGGGTGTGACAGTTTGGTGTCAGAGCTCTAGGTTACCCTAGACTTGTGAGAGTTTAGGTGATCCTCGGATTGTGGAAACATGGGTTAGCTAGTTTAGGTTGGTGATTGAGGTTATTCTAAGCAGTTATGAATGAATTATTTTGTGTGTGTTTAACTTGAAGGTGATGGCTGGAAGGTACCTTTAATCTTTTTCGAGAACCCATTAGAGTACTTTTTGATACTGGTGCCTCTCATTCTTTCATATCTAGGTAGTTTGTAGAAAGAGAACGTATTGTCTAGACCTATTCGTGCTGAGGCCCTTTTAGGAGGGGCAGTTACTCTTTATGAGATGTGTAAAGATTTTGAGATTGACTTTGCGGGCAAAGTCTTGTATGCGAACCTAATTGTTTTAGGGTTTGAGGGGTTTACAATTATTTTGGGCATGGATTGGCTGCGGAAACACTTTGTGACTCTAGATTGTGCTGGAAGGACTGTAAATATAGATATTCCCGGTATGCCGCAACTTACCCACACCTCTAGAGATGGAGAAGAGTCGGTGATGGCAAGTTTTCTATGCTTGGTAGAAATCCCTAAGCAGGATATTAGTGAGGTAGATGTGGTGCGTGAGTTTGAGGATGTATTTCAAGAGATACCTGGACCTCCATCCCGACGGGTAGTAGAATTTTGCATTGACCTAGTGCCGAGAACTACACCGATTTCTAAGGCAGCATACAGAATGGCGCCTAAGGAGCTTTTAGAGATGAAAAGGCAGTTGGAAGAGATGCTTCAGAAAGGGTTCATTCGTTCAAGTAACTCCCCGTGGGAAGCACCTGCGATCTTTGTCTCCAAGAAAGATAACAATTTCCGCATGTGCATAGATTACAGAGATCTGAACAAGGTGACTATCAAGAACAAGTATCCGTTACCTAGAATTGATGACTTGTTTGATCAGTTGAAGGGGGCAGCCATTTTCTCTCAGTTTGATCTCAGAACGGGTTACCATCAGACAGGTGTGTCAGAGGAAAGTATACCGCTTATTGCTTCTCAGACCCGGTATGGGTTATATGAATTTCCTGTCATGCCTTTTGGTTTGACCAATGCTCCTGCCTATTTCATGGACTTGATGAATAGAATTTTTCAACCGTATCTAGATAAGTTTGTGATTATCTTCATAGATGATATCCTGGTGTATTCTACGAATAAGGAGGAACACAGAGAACACTTGAAAGTCGTGTTGCAAACTTTGAGGGAGCAGTAGTTATACTCTAAGTTCAGTAAGTGTCACTTTTGGGAAAAAGAAGTTCGATTTTTGGGTCATGTTGTAACCAATCAAGGGATAGTAGTAGATCTTGAGAAAGTTGTTGCGGTCAAAGAATGGAAGCAGCCCACGAACCCTATAGAGGTAAGAAGTTTTTTAGGGCTAGCTGGTTATTATAGGAGATTTATAGAGAAGTTTTCCACTATGGCAGTACCCATGACCAGGTTGACCCGCAAGAATGTGAAGTTCGTATGGATAGATGATTGTGAGAAAGCTTTCCAGGAGTTAAAGCAGCGGTGTTAACTATACCGGTACAAGGCGAAAAGTTAGTAGTGTTTACTGATGCGAGTGGAACTGGGTTGGGATGTGTGTTGATGCAACATCAGAAGGTTGTATCTTATGCTTCTCGACAATTAAAACCTCATGAAAGACGATACCCTACTCATGACGTAGAGTTGGCAGCATTTGTTTTTCCGTTGAAAGTGTGGCGACACTACTTGTTTGGGGAACACTTTGAGTTGTACACAGAGTGCTGATGTTCAACCAATAGAGAGTGCTGAGAAGGCATGCATGGGTAGTTTGACCGTGCAGCCGACGTTACTAGGTAAAGTTCGTCAAATGCAGAATTTAGATGGGATTCTCGTCAGCAAGGTCGATGACCTGGTAGTGGATTTGATCAATGATTGTCCTACTAATTGGTTTGTGGACTCCGATGGGGGATTGCGATTCAAGAGCAGGTTATGTGTCCCTAACATTGTTGAATTGAGGAAAGAGATTATGGATGATGCCCATAGGTCCCGATATACTATTCACCCTGGTGGGACTAAGATGTATCATGACCTAAAGAGGACGTTTTGGTGGGAATGTATGAATAGGAGAGTATGTTTCTCGATGTTATGTGTGCCAACAGGTTAGGGCAGAACATCAACGACCATTTGGACTTTTGCAGCCTCTTGAGATTCCTACATGGAAATGGGAGTACATCTCTATGGACTTCGTTGATGGATTGCCACGGTCTAAGCGAGGAAATGAATCTATTTGGGTGATAGTGGATCGACTCACCAAGACTGCTCATTTTATTCCAATCAGTGTTCACCGAACTGCGGATAAACTGGCTAGGCTGTATATTCGGGAGGTAGTGCGACTGCATGGCGCACCCATTTCTATAATTTCGGATCGTGATCCGTTGTTTGTAGCAGAGTTTTGGGAGAGTTTTCAGCATGCTTTGGGTGCTAGGTTAGACTTGAGTACCGCTTACCATCCTCAGACAGATGGGCAAACTGAGCGGGTAAATCAGATCGTGGAAGATATGTTGAGAGCTTGTGTCCTCGATCTTGGTGGTAGTTGGGAAGAACACTTGCCATTGGTGGAGTTTGCTTATAATAATAGCTATCACTCTAGTATCGGGATGGCCCCTTTTGAGGCTTTGTATGGGAGGCCATGTCGATCACCTGCTTGTTGAATGGAGGTAGGTAATGCGCCGTTGTTGGGGCCAGAGTTTGTGAGAGAGACCACGAAGAAGGTAAACATTATTCGGGAACGTATTAAGACTGCACAAAGCCGACAGAAGAGTTACGCTCATAGAAAACGTAAGGGGATTGAGTTGAATGTTGGAGATTTCGTGTTTTTGAAGGTCTCGCCGATGAAAGGTATCATGCGATTTGGAAAGAAGGGAAAATTGGCACCTAGATTTGTGGGACCATATGAGATCACTGAGAAGATTGGTAATGTGGCTTACAAATTAGCCCTACCACCTGCGTTATCTATGATTCACAATGTGTTCCATGTATCTTTATTGCGGAAGTGTGTACAAGACCCTTCCCAATTAGTATCATCAGAAGTGTTGGAGATTAGTGACGATCTAACATATGTGGTGCGACCGGTTACTATTCTAGATCGGGATGTAAAACAGTTGCGGCACAAGAAAGTGAACTTGGTGAAAGTGCAATGGAGCGAGGATGAGAACGATATTACCTGGGAGTTAGAAGAGAAAGTTTGGCGTATGCACCGTAACTTTTTGCTTAGTACTCTCTCTTATCGAATCTCGGGACGAGATTCTTTTAACGTGTGTATATTGTAGCGACCCTAATTTTCTTAAGTCATAATTTTATTATTATTATGGTTATTGTTATCTTATTTTATTTTTGGCTTTATTAATTGGGTGGTTACATGAAATTTAATGTGATATTTAATGAATTGAATGTTGTAATTATTAAATGGGGTGGTTACATGAGATTTAATGGGATATTTAATGAAGTTAATGTTGTAATTAATACATTTAATGTATATATATTTAATCTTATATATATAGTAACATAGAAGTATTTAACTAGGTTAAAGAGATAAAAAGAGAAGAAGAAAACAAAACGAGAGAGAGAGAGAGATCAAAGAGAGGGGCGGTGGCAAGGAAGAAAGAGAGGAGGAAGAAAAGGAAAGATTAGGGTTTTGTTTTGGTGGCTCTATTAGTTTTCTAGATATTCTTTGGTATTCTATAAAATATTGTGAGTACAAAACCCACTTCCCTTGATTTATGCTTAATTAGTTGTTTTTATTTATTCATTTATTTTTATTTGTTTGATGTTAGTTTGATTTTGTTTTTACATAAAGATGATAGATTAATTTTGATTATTTTGATTAGTTGCGTATATGGATTTATTTTATTGTTGTAATCACACTCATGGTTATATAAAATTAAAATTAATTAAGAACTCATAGATAAATTTCTTATACTCCACCATGACTCCATGGATTGTTATTTTATTTGAGTGATGGTGAGAAAGAGTGTAAAAAGTGAGGATTATGAGAGTTGTTTAATGCCTTATGCCCGGCATTGTTATATTTGTCTCATGATGTTGATGAGATGTTATTTATATTGTTGCCTCGTTCTCATGAGTAGACAAGTGCTTTGATTTACGCGCGTACGTATATGCTAACCATCCGGGGAGTGTGAGTCAAACTTGGGACGATATCCCCGTGCAAGTTTGGCTTCGGAGCGGTGTTAGATATACGGGAGGCACATGGGATATATGTGTAGGTCGGAAGTGGAGGGCCGAAGTGGTGGAGTTAAGGTACAAAGAATTTAATTACGAGGTTATTGGTATAGTGTGAATTGTGTTGTTTTGTATATCCTGAAAAATAGTAAACGACCTCAGTAAATTATGAAATTGGAGCAGAGGCATGTATACGTGATTCTAGACAACTTTTGTGTTTTAAGTTGTTATTAAAAAGATCGATTAGAACTTATAATCGGATGATCTTGATTATTGTAGGTTTGATTTAATTCTGTACAACTTTTGTTCTTTGAGTTTTGGTCAATTCGAACAATTTAAGCATGAAATGGTGCATTTTTATACTTCTTTAGCAGATTGCTTATGGTTAAATTATACTAAGTTTATTTTGCAGGATGGTGGGTCTTACTAACTTTTTATGCAGGGCTGATCCACCATATATTTAATTCTATTTTGTTTCTTGTTTGTGGCTGATGGTCACGTGGGTGTCAATTCTTGTACTCATACCAGTATACCTATATACTGACCCGTTTTGTCTCTTGGCAACTCGAGTGCGTTCTGTTTGAGCGCAGCCGAGCTTCCTTTGCAGGATTAGTTGAGGCTACGGTGGTGACAAGGAATTACTTTAGCTGTTGGACTTGCCATTTGGATTTCTTTTGTTTTCTTGAGCTTAGGGTTGATATTAGTTTATGTATTTATTTATTTATTTTTTTTGATGACTTGAGTATGGGAATATTTTGGCATGGTTTGTAACCATACTTTATTTAAGATTGTTTTGACTATTTATTATTACCTTGATATTGAGGTATTGGTTAGTTATGAATTTATGATGAATGGTTTGGTTTGCGTTTAGTTTTTTTGTTTCACCCCTAGGATTTGGATGATGGAATATTGATTGGGGTTAGTCCTAATATAATATTTAATTGTCCGAATTTTAAGGCGTGACAGGTCGGCATCCCAAGAATCAGAACTCAAGGAGTAGAAAATGGGACTAATGATGTATTATTAGCCCGAGATCTGGATCTACTAGAAGAAAGAAGGGAGAGAGTTGTAAGTCAGCTAGCGGCATACCAGCAGCAGCTTGCTAGGGCTTATAATAAGAAGGTCAACCCAAGAGAGTTTCAAGTCGGTGACCTCGTTTTAAGAAAGGTCGTCGGCAACAAGAAGGATCCTAGAGAGAGCAAGCTTGGCCCGAATTGGGAGGGACCTTATAAAATCATCTCGGTATTGGGCAATGGGGCATATCGGCTTGAAGATAATGAAGGCAAAGAGTCGCCAAGACCCTGGAATACTTGCAATTTGAAATTTTTTTATCATTAGACTTTCTTGTTCTTTGCTATTAGCCGAAGTAATAAATAAAGTTTTAGCTTGATTTTTTATACTTATGACTGATAAAATAGTTGACGATGTCACTGGAATACATGCATAATGAGAACCCAAGTGGAACTTAAGTTCACATTAGGGGGTAGAGGGTTGGAAAATGGTTCCTGGAAAGGTAGAATGTACAAGCTAAAATTAGTTTAACACTTGTTGAAACTTGAGTTTACAAGTTGAAGCTAAACCGATGTCATATTTAACGTTTGTTGAAAATTAAGTTTACAAGTTGAAGTTAAACCGAGATCATGTTTAACACTTGTTGAAATTTGAGAAAAATTTACAAGTTGAAGTTACACCGAGATCATGTTTAACACTTGTTGAAATTTAAGAAAAATTTACAAGTTGAAGTTAGACCGAGATCATGTTTAACACTTGTTGAAATTTGAGAAAAATTTACAAGTTGAAGTTAAACCGAGGTCATGTTGAAGGATGTTGGTTTAAAGTATTAAATCCAGGCCGAGATAAACCGTTGATGTATATAACCGTGGTATATCACCCCGAGAAGATCGCACAGATAAGGTGTATTTTGAAGACATCCAAATTATTCTAAGTATAGAATCATACAAAAACAGTAAAAGGAAGACAAAGATACAAGCATTCAGGAGAGAAAGTTGCATTAACATTCAAAAGATGGCATGCCGACCACACAAAGAGCTTACATCGTTTCAAAGAAAGAAAAAAGTACAAAGGAGAAAAAACATCAAACTAGGGCTCTTTAGCGCCTCCGGCTGGTTGGGTCTTGAGTTCGAAAGACTGCTGCGAAGACATCTCGGCGGCCTTTTCAGCTGCGAGCTCGGCATCTATTTCTTGAAGAGTTGGTCGAGGCTCTTGTCGGCGATAGGCACGTCCGATGTTGCCTTCTTAGGAGTAGCGTCTTTGGAGACCTTCTTACCCTCCTCATCCTGAGTCAAGTCCAGGACTTGCTCATTTGGAGTAGGGGACTTGGCCCCAGCAGCCTCCTTTAATTTCCTCACCAAAGCTTCCTCCTCAGACTCAGAATCGTCTTTGGATTGGCTTGGAGTAGGGGGGAATGGCAGGGGTAGGACGTTGGCATTTTTGAGGGGGGAGTCCTCGGGGACATCAAGCTTTTTTAGAGCAGCCATTCAACCAAGGGTGAAACCCTTGTTGCATGCCTGCTTCACTTTTTTTTTATAATCCTCCTTGACATCGGCCGCCCCCTCTGCGTATGGCCTCTCATCGGCGGCCTTGATCTCGGCCTTCTTTGTGGCTAGGGCATCTTGGAGTTCTTTTTGGGCCTCGGCCGTCTTTTCTTCGGTCTCTTTCTTTTCGGCCTCAAGAACCTTCTTATAATGGCCTCTGCAACATCTGCTTTTTCCTCGGCCATGTCTTTGGCTTTAATGGCTGCCACAGCCTGGTCGAATAAGGTTTTCATTTTTGCCTCGACTTTTTTAAGGGTCTTTTGCAAACCAGTACCTCCCTCGTCTTGTCGGCCAACTCTTTCTGGTTCTCAAAAGCTTGCATTGAGAAAGAATGGGCGTGCTGGATCGCTTGAAAGAAAATCCATAGAACAAAAGTTAGTAAAATCCTCTAAGTATGAAAGAATGGAGGAAGAAAGATACCAAGTGTGGAAGACTTACTTGAACAGAGTGCTGGAGCATCAGAGCGAAGTTTTCGTACTCGCTTATCTCGACATTTCGGTTAAGATTGTTTGGATGGAGCAAAGCTGTTGAGAGGGCGACATCGACTTCAAGATTAGTCGCATTGTCGCCAACTCTGACCGGCTTGTCCTCGATGGTGATCTGGGGGGCCCAGGGGGCATCTTCTTTCATGGGCCCCGAGGTCGTGGCAGATTCGGACCTCGGCCTCTTTGACTGAGTTAATTGGGATGGTTCGGCCTCGGCGGGCCTCTTCTCGGGGACGGAGGGGGTCTTCTCACTTGAAGCCAATTTTGAAATTGGCAAGGTGTCCTCAGTGTCAATCTGAGTCACCGTTGCCTTTGGCTGAGCTTTCTTTATTCTTTTTGGTTTTGACTTTGGTGGAGGCTGGGACTGCCCTGGTTGGGCGTCTACGGTGGATGGAATGTCGGCCAAGAGATCCTTAGTAACTGCTTTCTTGCGGCCCATCTCGCTAGCGAAAATAGTTTGGCGTCGTCGACAACGTTAAGATGGAGGGATCAGTTGTGGAACCGAAGTAGATGGTTGCTCTGCTAGATCAGAGGTTGACCTCTGATCTGGCCGAGATGTTGAAGTTGTGGAAGGAGTAGTGGCGGACAGAGGAGACTGACTCTTCTTCTTCTTTGGAATGTCAGGAAGAACCGACTTGTAACTAGGAATGAAATTGAGTAGTAGAGGGGCTCTTCGCTTGTGGACTAGCAAATCCAATAGCTTCTTCAAGTCCTTGCTGGGGAAGAAAGACTTGCGAAAGCCCTTTGGTGGCTGGGGAAGAACTGTAAAAAGAAGAGCACAGACGTTAGAACAAAGTATTTAAAACTTTAAAAAAGAGAGCAAGGAAAAGTGACACTTGGCCCTTACCGTCTCTGTGACGACCCAGAATTCTTCCCTCCGCTCGAGCGGAAGAGTTGACGCTCGAGCGGACTTTTGGAGTTTCCAGCAATTGTGCAGACGGCCTGAGATTCTGGGTTGTGATTCTCCGCCGAAGCGGGAGTTTACGCTCGAGCGGACGGCTTTGTTGGTCTGCACGCTCGAGCAGAAGAGTTGACGCTCGAGCGGGCCTCCAGGTTGAGTTGTACTTCTGAGGCACGTGGGCTCGTTTTTGATCCTTTATTAATGTATTTGGAATGTTCTTATCTTATTTTGGAGTATTGGTTGAGGTGGTAATATGATGGTAAAGTAAGATTGGATCAAAGAATTTAATTTGGATAGTTATTTTACGTACAGCTGCCACTCTTTTGCCCTTTTCTTTTTCCACACTTTGAATTTGGATGTGAGGTTTGAACCATTGGAAAGCTTATTTCCGGGGCTTCAATTTGGACACAAGAACGACCTAAAACGGAGTCCGGATGGGAGAGTTATACATGTTCAAAGTTTCGAAATCTGTGCTGAGGGCAGGCCCGCTCGAGCGGAAATCAGTCCGCTCGAGCGGGAATTACGGGACAGCAGCTTTAAAATCGGGATTTTGGATCATTTCTTAGATGTTTCTTCTTCCCTCTTCCTTCTTCTTTGCCTTAGTCCGAAACCCTAGCCCCAAAACCTTTGATTTCACCCATTTTTTTACCAACAATCCACCATGGTTTTTGCCTCAAGGATGGAGAGCAAGAGAGGACTAATGTTTTTACCCGATTGGAATTCGGATTTGCGAAAATTCTGCTTAAAGCTTGTTCCTATGGTTGAATCCTGAGGAAATGGTTCTATTACCCTCGAATACGTACAACTATAGGTAGATTAGAAGTATTTCCATTGTATAATTGTACAAATTTCCATATTGAAGTATATAGAAGGCACTATGAGATTTTGGGGATTTCGGTTGGAGCATTGGGGGTTCAATTAATGGGTTTAAATGTTGGATTATGAATCTTAAGTGTTTAATCAATGAGAAAATTGGAACAAAGAGTGATGGGTTCATAAGGTTGAATTTTATTTGAAATTTCATGAAACCCTAGGTTGATTAAGGATGGTAATCAAGGATTTGGCCCAAATTGGAAATAGAATAATGAAATTGAGGTATTGAATTATATGTGTTCAAGTTTAATTAGAAATTGGAAATGTTTGAAAATAATGTTTAAAATTGGCGAATGAACTTTGTTGGGAGTATTGTAAATCATGTTTCAATGAGAAAGGAAATTGGGGGAAAGATTTGTTGATGAGGGGATAATGTAAACTTGGCTATGAAATGTTGAAATGAGCTTTGGCAACTTGCTTTGAATTATGTTGACTTATATTTGGTGGCATTGAATTAAATAATATGGATTCTAGTGGATGGTGACGAATATGTGGGATTGCGTTGATTATGTTAAATTATGTTAATAATGCTGAATTGAATTGTGTGGGATCATAATAAGTTGTGTTTGAATTATGTTGGAATTCATGTAATAATGTAAAGGAAAAATTAGGGAATTGATTTAGTAAGAATCGATGACATGAACTCAATTGTGGAGTGTTGAAATGAGATTCAAAGATTTAGTTTGAATTATGTGGAAGTGCAAAGTGATGTGTAATTTGGATAAAGAGAATTAATTAAGAACGAAATAAGTTTTGTGATCCGATTTCTTTGTGTATTACAAATTGTGTAGGGACAACGACAGGGGCAGACCAAACAGCCAAACACTGTGAGTAATAGTACCTCGACCATA
Organism: Camellia lanceoleosa; assembly: GCA_025200525.1. Lineage (NCBI taxonomy): Eukaryota > Viridiplantae > Streptophyta > Magnoliopsida > Ericales > Theaceae > Camellia > Camellia lanceoleosa. The sequence goes on from CM045772.1 coordinate 6,410,921, forward strand.
TGTTATTTACCGTTAGTCATTATTGTTATTGACATTCTATCCTCCGTGAGTTAATGTGTTAACATGTGTGTTGGTTGAGAATTGAGGTGAACGTTAAAAGAGTGATCACACACCGGTATGATTCTGAACTTATTCTGTATTTTGGGTTATGGTTAATGATTATTGTTAATGTACCATCCTAAGAATTACCTATACTCCTGCATAAGAATTGCATACAACTATTAACACTGTGAAGTTGATTTATGAATTGGTCTGATTTACCTTCGGATTGTGGGTAATGTTAAGATTCTGCTAATTACGAAACAAGTATATCTATGTACAAAGAACCGTAAGGAAACATTGTACCATATGATTTGTTTGCTATTGATAATTAATGTTACCATTCGCTTATCGAACGCTCAGAACTTAAGTTATATGTTTTCGAGATACCATGAAACGAAATGATTGATTCTTGAAAGGCTATGATATGTTGAAAATGAACGAACGAATATCCAGCTTCTAAAAGTATTTGTGGCACCCTTAGTCCGGATGGCCCTCGCTCGGTAATATCTGTGGCCTATGGCCCTCGCCCGGTAACAATACCGTGGTCATTGGTATCAACTTTGTGGTCTTTGGACCTACATTGTGGTCTTTGGACCTACCGTTGTGGTCTTCGGACCTACCCTGATCCGATGGCTAACGGTGTACCACACATAATCTTATGCAAAATCAATATGGAAATGATTATGAAAATGATTACGAAAATGGTTTGAAACTGGAAATGCATAAGACTCGCTTCGATAAGACTATGTTTCAGATATGAATATTTTCGGTATGGAACAAAGTGTCAGACGGAACGTGCTACACTTTGGTGGAGCCACCTCTGGAATCCGTGAGCCACCTCTTGAGTCCATACATCCGTTATTTCGCTACCACGCTTATGCGCTCGTTATTTCCGTGATTTCGCTATTTCGCTATTTCCGCTGTTTCGTTATTCATGTTATTCGACCCATGGTCGCTCGCATCTGAGGCCTATGGTTGTTCTCAGATAAACCGGGCTTAAAGCCATTCTCATATGAAATTGACTATGGCTATTTTGGAAATAATCACGGCATGTAGTTAATCATATGTATCTACATTACACGCTTGGTTATTCAAAGTTAAATATCACATTATTTATGTACTATTATTCACCGAAGTTCGCTCATTCTATATTTTGTCTGTCTCTTGTAGGTAGCCAACCAGAGATCAATCCTAACCTTTGAGACTTGTGTTCCTCTTGTCAACATTAATGTGCCCAGGCACCACCTGAAGCCGTGCATCATGTATAGTCTTGTTGAGTGCTGATTTACACTCTGGACGTCTGTTGATAGTTGATTGTATTTAATTCCTTTTTCATTAATATTTTTGTTATACGCCTATTTGTAGAAATGAGTCGAGGCATATGTGTAAACTTTTGTATAATATTCAGTGTGATGTTGAGATCCCGCATGTTAGGAATAGCTCAATGGATGTTATTTTATGTATTTTATATTGTTGGATGCTTCCGCTCGTGCCCCATATGATATGTATAACAAAGTTTAGTGTCTGTTGAATGGGTCATGCCCAAACTTTTAGGGCGTGTTTGGGCGTGATGACAGTGGTATCAGAGCACGAGTTGCCATCTCACACACGAATCCATTGAGCTTTAGGATGTCTAGAAAGATTTAGGCATCATGCATGATATGTTATCTGTACATGAAAAGGCAAGGACGATGGCAACGTTAATCGTCATATTAACTCGATGGCTACAATTTATATCATTGTATGTCCTTTTCTTGCCTTTGTTTATTTTGTATAGGCTGGTGAAGAGTGCAAGACATGCAACGGGAATATTGTATCACAGAGGCGTGGTAAGAATTTGAACCCAATTGTAAGTCACTTATATATAGATGGTTAGATACATTGTGAGTTATCTATTGATCATTATCTGTGGGGAAATGATTGTAATATAATTGTCCTGTTTACATTGCTTACATTCAAGTATCGGATATAGCTAAGATTAAAGGAATGTTATATGTCGGTTACCTTATGGCTCGTTATGACTCCTTTGTCAGAATAATGAGTAGATCAAGAATAGAAGCCATCAGATCGGATTATTTTGATAAGATGTGTTTTATGTAATAATTGAGGTTGTGTTAATTATGACCGGTCATAAGAAGGAATTTCAGATATGGTGATCCTTTAAAATTGTGAATTTGCTTCCGTTGACGATTTCAATAGCCGAAAGGTCGCTCGGGCGAAGGCTATTCTGGGTCGAAAGGTCGTTCTGATTATTTTGGGCCAATAGGCCGTTTTGTAATAACTGTAATACTGGACCAAAAGCTGTTCTGGAAGTGAATTAATATTAGACTCAGTATTGGATCTCATGTTTCTATGAATGCACTGGTAGGTATTATGAGTTGTGCTAGGGGAATTGGCTATTGACCTTGAATTGAGAAATTATTGACGACTTCTGATGGGAAATATTGAACTATGTAATATGATTGTGTCTGTTTATAGTTACGAATCACATCCGTATTTTGTATTCTCAGGCTCGTTCTCAGACTCTGAAATCAAACTGATGTCCAAATCAAACCCAAATCAAAAATTACACTCAAATCAAATCAAATCAAATTTGTACTTTGTAACCCAAATGAAATCTGTGATCTGTTATCTGTTTTGTTTACGTATACCCTGTGATCTGTCATTGAGACTCCTCATAGGAAAGAGTTGAATAACATAAGGAACCCCGCCTACAATACGTGTTCGCCCATATGAGACTTGCAAAATAATAGATAGTTACTGGCTAATTTGGCATCAAACCAAATGGGGGGGGTACTCTAATACGTTACTGCAAGACTTAGAATCCCTCTCTATGTTTTAAGAATTTAAGATTGAGAAATCTTTTCCGTGATATAAGTCTGTATGAATTTAGTCACTTATTCTGTAACATTCTGGGCCGAGGGTCATTCGGTATTTCCGGGCCTAAGGCCGTTCTGAAAATATTATAGTATTGGAATAACTTTTTGAGTGCTGCAGTTACATATGTATTTATATTTCTGGGCCTATGGCCGTTTTATATCGGTGGAGTTATGGCTACTCTATACATGTTGGGTTTAAACTCATCGCTAAGAAATCAATTCATGATCAGAATGGACATAATTACGTAATGTAATCAATCATATGCTTTTATAGTATTGTGCCTTGTGCTTTAATCAAAGTATATAACTATGCTATTCAAGGTTATGATATGATAAGTTTCGGATAATCTTCCCAAGATGGCAAGTTTTCAAAGAAATATTTTGCTATGTACGAATAAGTCCTTCAATTGATAATTGATGAAAATTTTATGTTGAGCTTCAAACTATTCTCTTATCTGCTTTTGGAAAACTAGTATGAAATGAGTATTACTTTCTGTAATTTGGAAAGCATGATCATTAAGGTTTGATCCGTGTTTGATTTTATTAATACTCTACTCAACATGTAATTCCTTGATATGAGATTTGAGTGGTTATTTGGAGTTTGTTCGAAATCTGATTTGGCTTAATAAGTCTAATTCTGCTAGGGAGCAAAGAGCCCCAAAGTCATCGAGTTAGAATTTGTTTGTGAACCTAAAGAGATTGACACAGCTTATGAGTCACATGTGATCGAATATTTGAGTAAACCCATGTCCTAATGTCTTTAAGTTGTTATAGCAGGTGGAAGGTATGAAATATATGAGGATTGTGAAGAATAATGAGATGAAGCTTTGGAGTTATTGGGAATGTTAACGGGAAATTTTAGAACTATTGGGGAAGTAATTGGAATTAAAGTTTGAGTATTCATTTGACGTGGTTCGCTTAGTTGTTAAGGACTTGGGATTACAAATGGTTCCTTCGTTGAAATTCGATATATGTATATTGATCAAGTATTTGTAATTCCTCTCTATATCAAGTGGGGATTTTCGTTATGTTTGAACTGCCTTCGCTTGGTTTTCTTCAATTTCGAGGACGAAATTCTTTTTAAGGAGGGAAGGGTGACGACCGAATTCTTCCTCCGCCGAGCGGAAGAGTTGACGCCGAGCGGACTTTGGAGTTTCCAAAGAATTGTGCAGACGGCCCGAGATTCTGGGTTGTGATTCTCCGCCGAGCGGGAGTTTACGCCGAGCGGCTTTGTTATTGGTCTGCACGCCGAGCGGAAGAGTTGACGCCGAGCGGGCCTCCGTGCTGAGTTGTACTTCCGAGGCACGGGCTCGTTTTGATCCTTTATTAATGTATTTGGAATGTTCTTATCTTATTTTGGAGTATTGGTTGAGGTGGTAATATGATGGTAAAGTAAGATTGGATCAAAGAATTTAATTTGGATAGTTATTTTACGTACAGCTGCCACTCTTTTGCCCTTTTCTTTTTCCACACTTTGAATTTGGATGTGAGGTTTGAACCATTGGAAAGCTTATTTCCGGGGCTTCAATTTGGACACAAGAACGACCTAAAACGGAGTCCGGATGGGAGAGTTATACATGTTCAAAGTTTCGAAATCTGTGCTGAGGGCAGGCCCGCTCGAGCGGAAATCAGTCCGCTCGAGCGGGAATTACGGGACAGCAGCTTTAAAATCGGGATTTTGGATCATTTCTTAGATGTTTCTTCTTCCCTCTTCCTTCCTCTTTGCCTTAGTCCGAAACCCTAGCCCCAAAACCTTTGATTTCACCCATTTTTTACCAACAATCTACCATGGTTTTTGCCTCAAGGATGGAGAGCAAGAGAGGACTAACGTTTTTACCCGATTGGAATTCGGATTTGCGAAAATTCTGCTTAAAGCTTGTTCCTATGTTTGATTCTTGAGGTAAGGGTTCTATTACTCTTCAATACGTACATCTATAGGTAGATTTGAAGTATTTCCATTGTATAATTGTACAAATTTCCTTATTGAAGTATATAGAAGAAATTATGAGATTTTGGGGGGATTTCGGGTTGGAGCATTGGGGTTCAATTAATGGGTTTAAATGTTGGATTATGAATCTTAAGTGTTTAATCAATGAGAAAATTGGAACAAAGAGTGATGGGTTCATAAGGTTGAATTTTATTTGAAATTTCATGAAACCCTAGGTTGATTAAGGATGGTAATCAAGGATTTGGCCCAAATTGGAAATAGAATAATGAAATTGAGGTATTGAATTATATGTGTTCAAGTTTAATTAGAAATTGGAAATGTTTGAAAATAATGTTTAAAATTGGCGAATGAACTTTGTTGGGAGTATTGTAAATCATGTTTCAATGAGAAAGGAAATTGGGGAAAGATTTGTTGATGAGGGGATGATGTAAACTTGGCTATGAAATGTTGAAATGAGCTTTGGCAACTTGCTTTGAATTATGTTGACTTATATTTGGTGGCATTGAATTAAATAATATGGATTCTAGTGGATGGTGATGAATATGTGGGATTATGCTGATTATGTTAAATTATGTTAATAATGTCAATTGAATTGTGTGGGATCATAATAAGTTGTGTTTGAATTATGTTGGAATTCATGTAATAATGTAAAGGAAAAATTAGGGAATTGATTTAGTAAGAATCTGGATGACATGAACTCAATTGTGGAGTGTTGAAATGAGATTCAAAGATTTAGTTTGAATTATGTGGAAGTGCAAAGTGATGTGTAATTTGGATAAAGAGAATTAATTAAGAACGAAATAAGTTTTGTGATCCGATTTCTTTGTGTATTACAAATTGTGTAGGGACAACGACAAGGCACTAAAACCAAACACCGTGAGTAATAGTACCTCGACCATATGTTATTTATCGTTAGTCATTATTGTTATTGACATTCTATCCTCCGTGAGTTAATGTGTTAACATGTGTGTTGGTTGAGAATTGAGGTGAACGTTAAAAGAGTGATCACACCTTTGGTATGATTCGAACTTATTCTCAGTATTTTGGGTTATGGTTAATGATTATTGTCAATGTACCATCCTAAGAATTACCTATACACCTGCATAAGAATTGCATACAACTATTAACACTGTGAAGTTGATTTATGAATTGGTCTGATTTACCTTCGGATTGTGGGTAATGTTAAGATTCTGCTAATTACGAAACAAGTATATCTATGTACAAAGAACCATAAGGAAACATTGTACCATATGATTTGTTTGCTATTGATAATTAATGTTACCATTCAGTTATCAGCAACGTTCTGTAAACTTAAGTTATATGTTTTCAGTATACCATGAAACGAAATGATTGATTCTTGAAAGGCTATGATATGTTGAAAATGAACGAACGAATATCCAGTTTCTAAAAAGTATTTGTGGCACCCTTAGTCCGGATGGCCCTCGCCCGGGGGTAACAATACCGTGGCCTATGGCCCTCGCCCGGGGGTAACAATACCGTGGCTGTTGGTATCAACTTTGTGGTCTTTGGACCTACCTGTTGTGGTCTTTGGACCTACCTGTTGTGGTCTTCGGACCTACTGTGTGGTCTTCTGACCTACCGATCCGATGGCTAACAGTGTACCACACATAATCTTATGCAAAATCTAAATATGGAAATGATTATGAAAATGATTACGAAAATGGTTTGAAATCTGGAAATGCATAAGACTCTGTTTCTGATAAGACTATGTTTCAGATATGAATATTTTCTGGTATGGAACAAAGTGCTGTACGGAACGAAGTGCTACACTTTGGTGGGAGCCACCTCTGGAATCCGTACGAGCCACCTCTTGAGTCCATACATCTGTTATTTCCGTTCTGTTATTTCCGTGATTTCTGTTATTTCTGCTATTTCCGTTGTTTCTGTTATTACTGTTATTCTGGACCCATGGTCGTTCTGCATCTGTAGGCCTATGGCTGTTCTGTATAAACTGGGCTTAAAGCCATTCTGTTAAGGAAATTGGACTATGGCTATTTTGGAAATAATCACGGCATGTAGTTAATCATATGTATCTACAGTTACACGTTTGGTTATTCAGGTTAAATATCACATTATTTATGTACTATTATTCACTGAGTTCGCTCATTCTATATTTTGTCTGTCTCTTGTAGGTAGCCAACCAGGAGATCAATCCTAACCTTTGAGACTTGTGTTCCTCTTGTCAACATTAATGTGCCCAGGCACCACCTGAAGCCGTGCATCATGTACAGTCTTGTTGAGTGCTGATTTACACTGACGCCTGCTGATAGTTGATTGTATTTAATTCCTTTTTCATTAATATTTTTGTTACGCCTATTTGTAGAAATGAGTCGAGGCATATGTGTAAACTTTTGTATAATATTCAAGTGATGTTGAGATCCTGGCATGTTAGGAATAGCTCAATGGATGTTATTTTATGTATTTTATATTGTTGGATGCTTCCGTTCAGGCCCCATATGATATGTATAACAGGTTTAGTGTCTGTTTTCGAATGGGTCATACCCAAACTTTTAGGGGCAGGTTTGGGGCGTGACAGTCTCCTTCCCTAAAAACTGTTCGACTCAGGGGATAAAGGTGGAGGTCATCATTTGGTTGAAATTCCCAGTTGCCCGAGACGATGAAGTAATCATCTCCAGCACCCTTGTTTGAGTCTGAGAGGTCGGTAATGAGCTTGTACTTAGTGGACCTCGGCTTGAGGTAATAAACATGGCCTTTTTCTGATTTCAGGCGACACATGGTGTAACAGTACTGGATGTCTACAAGGGTAACCCTAGTGTTTTCATTCTTGGCTATGGTGATTATACCATTAATAACTCGATAAGAGTTGATGGCGAGTTGCATTGGGTTCAATTTGTAGTAGTGAAGGACTTCTCGGAAAAGGGGATCAAGTGGAAACCTAAGTCCACACTCGATAAAGGCCACTACTGGAAAAGGCATGAGGTTCACATCGGGCATAATAGAGTCCTCTTCCGCTGCCAACTTGAGGTGGACGTCGGCAGGGATAGAAAACTCTTGCCTAAAGTACTCTAATTTGGTCGGGGTGTCTACCCTATGCTTCCATATACCCATGACGTCAGCTTAATTAGAGGAGTTGGATTTCAGAAGAAAGTGTTTTGGAAGGGTTCAAGAGAACTCTGCAAAAACCTAAAGTTCACGCTATGGTATAAATTTGTATGGATCTAAGAGGAATTTGTGTCAGTTCTTCCTAGGGTTCGTAAGTTCTATAGACAAATCCCAAAACCTAAGTTCAGGCAAGTGAAGATTGAAGGCAAGAATCTGGAAAAGACACAGAAAACAGAAAACAAGAACGTGTTTTAGAATCAAGAACAGTGATGAATTATCAAGAACATTGTGACAAAGTGTGCACAAGGGTGCGAGGCCGAGAATAGTGGCAAAAGTGAACAAATTTGTGAGCAGTGTGTGAATATTCAAAATTGGATTGGGCAAAAACAGAATCACAAAGCAAACATACTAAAAAACATGGTGAAAATTAAGGTACAGATTAAAATGATCAAAGACGTAAGCAAGTTTGCAAAATACAACAGAGTTCGCAGTGAAATCAAGAACTAAAAGCCAGGAGGAATAGTGGCTTACCAGAGAAAGTAAGGCCGGTGTGAGGATCGTCGAAGTCAGACAATGATTTCAAAAGCGACGGAGTAGTGAAAATCACGTCGGAGGAGGTGAATGGCGCAAGTTGTAGAGCTAGGAAAGCTTGAACAATGACAGATTAGAGAGAGAGAGAGAGAGAGAGAGAGAGAGAGAAAGTTGGATGCTTCAGAAATGATGATGCAAAAAGTGAAGAGATGGAGAGAGAGAATTGATTTTGATCAAAATGCGGAGAATGGCGGCAAAATACCATCAATGCGTCTAGAGCGACGTGCTTGTCAGACGGCGCACCCAGACACAAGACGACTTACAGACGCATATCGAGTACGATCCAGTGAGGGAAAGAAGTGTGGCAGAAACTGTTGATTTATTTTGCATGACAGCTCATACGCGTGATAAAACTCTTGAAGTTCTTGGTTTAATAAAGCAATGACCTCGGCTAGTAGGAAGATCTCGGCTAAATAACTCGAATAAACTAGGTTATTGGTTCTAAAAGCCTTGATGAGACATACTACAGGACCTGGTTATGTGAAGCTGATGTATTATGACCTCGGTAAATGGATGATACAGCAAGATAGCCGTCATGTTATACGATATGACGATATAGGTTCCATCACCTCAGGATGCCGAGGTAATAGAACCTAGGGGGCAGTTGTGGGGATATATTTTTTGAGTACCAACATGTGGCCAAGGTGACACCGACGTGTCAGCCAGAGTGCCACGTGTCCTGGTCGTGATGCCGAGGTGATCTCGGTTAGGCTGAGGTTATCTCCGAAGATATCGGAGTCCGGGATAAGCGGATAAGGGACAAGAGTCCTAGAATGAGGAAGGACCTCAGCCTGGATAAGGATAAAACTCTTAGGGAGTTTATCTTTATCTATAGGAGAGTCTAAGATAAGCACTGAGCTGAAATCCATTGAAGCTAGGCCTCTATTGGGACTAGGATTGAGTTGGCTATAAAAAAGAGGCACCCCCAATGGGTCTAAGGTACGCCATTTGTACTCTAAATAGTGAATTGAGCACTTTTTCTATCTTTGAGAGATAACTGACTTGATCATCAGAGTGCCCCCGAGTGGACGAACCATAGCCGGAATCTCTTCTTTTTGTTGCAGGTCATTCAGGTGCCATCTATTCTGCCAGTGCTCTCCAGTTGAATACTGAGTTGGCAGTATTGTCAGAAATTCACTCACACAACTATATAAATGTATATAAAGGAGAAGAGAATCTCAAAATACAGGGCAGGGCAAGGAGAGAGCTTCGATGGTGGAGGCAGTGAGGTCTTCTCACATTCCAACTTGAAAGCTCATGCATGCGTGTATCTGTGTGTGTTAGGAGGGAGAGAGAGAGAGAGAGAGAGAGAGAGAGAGAGAGAGGAAGTGACCGTGCGAGAGAGAGAACACATGCAGCTCTTGAACATTTTTTTGGCCCCCTGGCGCGAGAGCTTTGAGAGTGTAAAGAACCCAGCTAACCAGAATTGAACACATAGAGATAGAGATCAGTGATAGATGGAAAGTGAGAGAGTGGGAGTCCTCAGAGAAGGAGACCGACCCTCTTGTGGTGTGTGTGTGTGTGTGTGTTTTTTTTTTTTTTTGCTCAGCTCAAAGGCTCTCTGCCCATGCACACCCAGAGAGAGAGAAAGAGGCTATCTTTTTTCATGAGTGGTGGTGGTGGTGGTGATGGTGTGGTGTGGTGGTGATGGGTGGTGGATGAGAAGATGAAGCACCTGATGTGAGTGAGGAAGAGGAAGGGGGAGATGAAGTTGATGTTCTGTGTGTTCTGTCGCACCCCATGCACACCACCTTTTTTATGTTGTTGTCCCCAAGTCAAGAGCTCTCTCCGTCCCTTATGCTCACAACCTTGCTCTTTTATCATCGACCCGAGAGAGAGAGATCTAAGAGGCAGCCCATGTATGTTTGTAGCTCAGATAAAGAAAGCTCTGTGTGTTGTGTGTCTGTTTTCAGGCTCAACTCTCTCTTATTTCTCTAACCCGAGAGAGAGAGAGCTTAGTTTGGTGTTCTGTATCTGTCTGTGATAGGAGATATATATATATATTAACTTTCTTCCACCACCCAACCACTCTCTCTCTCTCTTTCTCTCTCTCAAATAATCAAATTCTCCACCCACCTTTGAACCCCACTCTCACCGAATTCAACACCCAGAGAGGGAGATAGATATAATGTCCTTATGCATGTGCTTTTAGTGTCATTTTTTTTATCCTCCCCCACCATCAATAATCAATCTATACAACTTTGCCACCAACCCCTCCTTGTGAAAAGAAAGAGAGAGCCCACCCCATGTGTGTGTGTTTTCTTTTGCTCAGATAAAAGCTCCACTCTCATGCCCCACGAGAGAGAGAGTCATCAGCTTTGAACATTTGCTCCAATTGTATATCCTGCACCATCAAAACATCATCACATGCTATCTCCATAATAAATTCCACCAAACTCATTCTCATAATGATATCTTCATCCCAAAAATACCCTAACTATACTCTATTATTATTATTATTTTATTTTTTTGTTTTTTTTTATTATGTTCTATTTATCAAAATAGCTAAAATGTACCAATTTATATAGCACCACCTAAAAATATGTACACACACATAAAATTATAAAATACTACAAATTGATAATTTGGCCAAAATGGGTGAGGTTTGGGATTAAAGCTTCAATCTGATTTTTCTGCTAAGAAATTCATAAAATAGCATATTCCAATTTTGAGTGTTCAAAAGAAAGTACCCAAGTCTTAGGGCCAGTCAAAATGGGATGTCTACAACCCTACATAAGTCATAACACATTGGGTCATAGTACAATTCATTCAATTCATAACTTATTCAATTCTCTTAGGCTTCTTTTGTGTTCTTTAATTCATTTGGAATGCTCAATGTATGCCTAAGAATGCTCAGAAATGAAAAAGAACGAAAATTGGAACATAAAACAACTTTTCAAAACTTTCTGAAATAGGGTCCTTCGCTCGAGGGCAACTTTGGTCGCTCGAGTGGTATGCAAAGCTCTACAAAAGTATACGTTGCTTGATTTTTAGGCTCGAGCCAACTTTTTGTCACTCGAGCCATGAGTAGTGCAAAACAGGGTTAGCTCGAGCGCAACTTTTGCCGCTCGAGCCATCGTGCAATTGTCTGTAAAAGTACTAGGAGTTTGCATTTTACGCTTGAGCGACCTGCATGAATTCTTGGTTTTCCAAAATGTTGCTTGAGATTCAAAACATGATTTTAAATGACATAACTCACATATTATGGCCTATATTTGAGTCATACAACTGCTAACATGATCATATGAGTCATTTCTACAAGATTGAAGTTCAAATCATCATGAATTCATTATGTAAGTCCCAAATCATTACAAATTCTTCTTGATAGCTTCAAAACTCATGCAATCAAGCTTCACAACTCCATGAATTATGCATGCACATGAAATATAGTCTCAAATTCCATCTCAAATGGTACAAATGATGCTCAAATTCATGAGACTTCACAAAATTATGCATGCATATGAGTTTTGACACTAAATTCTTCATGTTAAGTTTGTATCTCACATTAATTTACTAATTCTTCTTGAATACATATAATCATAGGCTTAAACTCATGAATTAGAGTTCAAATACTCACTTGGAACCTCTAATCCTTACAACTCTAGCAAATTCTTAAGCTTCCCAATTTCAATCTCTAAGTCAATTATTCAAGAATTTGGTCTCCCTCTCTCTAAATCGAGTGTTCTCTCTCTCTAAAGCTCTCTTGGCAGATTTTGAGCTCAAAGATATGACTTAAGCCCCTTAATTAGCATATATATAGGCTTCATTAATCTTATTGGCTAATCAAAGCTTAGGCTTAATCCAGTAAGCTTAATTAAATCAAATTAATCTAATTATTTTGATCCGAATCAATTTTTAATTAAATTTCACCATAGACTCTAAAAATTATGCCAATCACAATGGTATAATCAGTTTTGGTTTTTGTCGCCTCTACGGTCCTCAATTTCAAATTATTACAGGTAGGAAAACATGTTTTCCTACGATGGACAGATATAAATTCAAATTCACATATAATCATATGATTAGTAGGCAAAATCATATTAGGCACATAATCACAAGTATAATTCAAGATTAACAAGATAACACAGAACGGGGTTGTTACAGTCACAGTCCATTAGCGTTCCCCATACCTTATGAATTTGAAGTTTTGTCCACGAAAAGAATTCTAATTTTTGTTCAAATTGATTTATTGCAGCATTTGTGTAATAGAAGAAAAAAAGGGTAACAAGAAAAAGAAGAAGAAATTTACAATCACAATAGACATCTTGCTTTGTTTTTACTAGAAAAAATTTGGGCCAACAATTCATGCTGAAGAATCAAAGACATACTTGGACAACAATTAACATAGCAACTTCAAACAAAATTTCACTAGTTTAGGGCTCTAGGGGAATCCACTTCACATGATATTATTCTACATAAGCTTTGCACTCCATAATGTTTTTAACCTAGAAAAACATCATTACATTGATTCAATCTCACAGGATTTATTTTCTTCTGATATTTGAATAGTAGAAGATGCGATTAGTGTTCTTGAACGTAAAGATAAGAATGGTTCTGGGGGCATTTGCAAAGATTCTAGATTTCCTTCAAGCATCTCAATCACCTTGTTAATTGCCGGTCTATCTGATGGATTAGCTTGTATGCAACATAGACTGACTAATATCATCTTTCGTGCAACTTTTTCATCCTCTTCAGATTCAATCCCTTGAAGTCCTATATCTCCATCACATTCTAGCTTCTTGTAGATCGAATGTGGGAAATATAAGTTGCTAGTGTCCTCAACTGATTGTCCAATGTTTTCCTTTCCCTGAACCATCTCTAGGACTAGCATTCCATAGCTATACACATCAGCCTTGTGTGAGACTCTTCCAAAATGCCTAGAGAATACTTCGGGTGCTATATATCCAATAGTTCCTCGAGCATGCAACATGGATACCATGCTCTCTTTCTTGGGACATAATTTAGCAAGCCCGAAATCAGAAATCTTTGGACAAAAATCTTCATCTAGAAGAATGTTATGGGGTTTTATGTCAAAATGGAAAATGCGTGTTGTACATCCACGATGCAAGTACTCCAACCCTCGAGCAATCCCTACTGCAATCTTGTGCATTGTTTTCCATTCTAAGTCATCATTTGTCTCTTGAGATTTGTTGTTGTATATGAACTTCTCAAGAGATCCATTTGGCATGTACTCATAGATAAGAGCTCTTTTGCAGCCCTCAAAACAATACCCTACAAGGCTTACAATGTTGACATGGGAAGTCCTACTAATGCTTGCAACCTCATTTATGAACTCTTCTACATTACTGCCTTTTGTTTCATTTAGAAGCTTGACAGCCACCAGACGTCCATCTAGAAGCTTGCCTTTGTACACATCACCATAACCGCCTTTCCCAAGTTTATCTTGGAAAGAATTTGTTATTGTCTTTATTCTTGAGTAACTATATCTTTGTGGCAGAAGAGATCCATTAATTTTCAAGAAAGCTTCCACATTATCATTTGTCATTGTTGATTTCCTCCAAAAGAATATCGATTTGTATGTAGAGGTTTTCTTTCTAAACCAGAAAATCAGAGATGCACAAGTGACTAAAATTGTTGCTCCAACAACAATTAAAATGACTACTGCAAGAATGAAAGAAGTCAAGTAGTGCTAAAATCTTTAACCAGCCAAAAACAAATTTGCGAAGTAATGCAAGAATTATGTTATCAAAAATCAAAACTAACTCAGTTGTTCATAGAAAATTACTACCAACAACTATGAATCATAAACTATATGTTATAGTTATAATGAAATTGATCAAACCTTAAACAAAGAAAACAAAATGATTAAAGTTTTTATGCATTACTAAATTAAGTAAAGACAGAGAATAAAATTTTAGTAGGATACCTATGGCAACTTTCAATGTCAATTGTTTCTTTCCACCTGCATAACATAACAACACACCATTAACTAAGGCTGTGTTTGGATAGGAATTTAGAAAGGTAAAGAGAAAAGATGAGTGAAATATAAGTGTATTTCATTCATATTTCACTACTTTTTCTCTTTTCCTTTGTAAATCCCTACGGAAATCAATAATCCAAACACCAATCTAAAGAGACATAATTTTGAAGCAACAAAGCCAACATTAAATGAATAACTGCAGCCTAGTCTTGGTAATAGAACATTTTCTAAGCTTGTTAGAAGGCTAAATGAAAAGGTACAAATTTGATGTTTGTCACTTTTGTTTTTCTCTTTTTAATCTTTCATTTACATGAATCTTTTTTCGTACTCTTTATCACTTTCGCGAGTAAAATGGCAATTTAGTCCTTTGATAACACATTTCCCCCCAATCTAAATAAATAAATAACACATTTTCCCCTTTATTATTTGTTTTTGGAATTTTTCATTTCAATCATGGTGTCACAATTCTCTTTTCTAGCTTCTTTTGTTTTTACCCATTTTTGGAATTTTTTTCATTTCAATCATGGTGTCACAATTCTCTTTTCTACCTTCTTTTGATTTTACCCAATTTTGAAATTTTTTCATTTCAATCATGGTGTCACAATTCTCTTTTCTACCTTCTTTTGATTTTACCCAATTTTGAAATTTTTTCATTTCAATCATGGTGTCACAATTCTCTTTTCTAGCTTCTTTTGATTTTAGCCATGACTTATCACATAGAATTAGTGAGATTTCAACAACTGACCCAAGATTAAAGACTCATAAGTAGAAGGTACTCTTATGCCAATATACAAAACTCGTAAAGATTTTGGTAAAACGTATTTTTATACTAGTGCAATCCTTTTTCTTTTTCTTTTTTTTTTTAAAAAAAATTTGTATCTCATGTAGTAATGACTTCCGAAATTTAATCACCGTCAAAAAATTAAAATCGCAAATCTATGTAAGGATTGCTCTTCAAATTTTAATATGTTTTTCTATTAAAACAAATCACTAGTAACTACATGTTAAAAAACCTTACAATAAACTGAGATTACTGTATATTTAGTTGGTGTGAAATTATATTAAACAACTTTTTATAGTTTTTTTTTATTATTTATTTTATATGTACTATTATAGTTTTTTTCAATTGCATGACTAGTAAAATTTTATGGGCTAAAGTACATAAGCTTACGAGAAGTGAAAAGGAAGTCTAATTTTTTACTTATCTCTTTGATAATTTAATTGACCCAATTGGTGTAGATATTAAATAATATTTGAGAAAAATTATAAAAAAGAACAAATCATCCTATCCAAGCAGTTCCTTTGGTCACCGTCAAGTCCGGACCCATTAAAAGAAAGTCTTACTTCATGCCATTGGTTAAAGAAATCTATGGAGTCAATCATTATATGGATATATTAGAAGATTGAGGGAATTACTCAACAGTGTAAGGAAAAAAAAAAAAAAACACCAATATGAAAGGATGCAAGTGAGACTTGCACCTTTACAGATTTTTATTTATATTTCATTATAAAATTACTTGAGAACTATATTAAAAATCGATTTTTTTAACTTTTTGATTTTTTTAACGTATATCACCTTTTGATTTTTTTTACATGTTTAAAAAAAAAAAATTTTAAATTCAACTTTTAACTTAAGCCAAAGAGCGAATGGACACAAGATTACAGATACAAGTTCTTGTCTCTAAGACTAAAATTTGCACCAAGAAAGAAAAAAATAATTGAAAAATGTTGGATACACAACACGACTCTACGATCACTCTAAAAGCAGGCATGCGGACCATGAATGGATCTAGATTAATGCCATAAAAAATATAAGTAAATTATTTTTTAAACACTAATTGATTTTAGAAAAGATAGTGAAACATGATTCGACCAGAAAGGATGATAAAAAGGACTTCACTGTGCTTACCGTCGTCACAGGTTTTGGAATGTTGTTTATCGGAGCAAAAACAGGTAAATTTGTTATTAATAGAACCACAGTTCCCTCCACTTCTGTTGCAATCACTGCAATAATCTTCACTCCATTGCAAAACAAACCCTCTTCTCAAAACATCAGTGAAATTCATTTCCAACATTTTCGTGATATCTCCACTCTCCACAGGCGCATTCACCCAAGAATTGCACGAGTCAATCGAATAATTCTCATACTCCAAAACCTCCTTGTGAAAAACAGCAAATGATAAATCGGTATCATTGCTTGCACAAACAACTCGATATGTCGGTTCTTTAATAGGATAAGTTGAACAATTGTAGAAGAAGAAGAGATCGACATAGCTAAGACTATAGTTGTATGGAGTTCCCTCAATGCTAAAATTATGCAGAGGGATTGGACATGTATTTTCAAAATCATAGACCATGGAATTGGCCAAGAGAAATGAATTATTGGCGTAGAATACTTCTTCGATAACATAATCATCATCAGATATCGCAACAACCGGGTTTCCGCCATAGCAAGTGACCTCAAAGTCTGGTTGGCCACAATAAGACTCATGCAAATTAGTAATCCAAAAAGGGTAACTTATGTTTGGACCATTTCCGCAATTTCGAGGCATGCAGGCCTCGAAATTTGGGTCTATGGACAGAGTTTCATCCGTGGACACGGAAAATATGATGATAATGACAAGAATATGAAAAGATTTGTTGAATTTGAGATGCATTTGAAGGAGAAAGAATGGAGAAAACAGAGGAAAACAGGGGAGGAGAGAAGAGAGGTGAGAAGGTGGAGGAGAGAAGCATTTGTAGAAAGAATTAATACTATGTAGTGGTTTGATATGCACAAGAAAGACAAACTTTAGTTCAAGCAAAAGCAAGTGTCCTGCTTTGTCTTCAACTACCTCTAAAGTCAGGGATAGAACAGAGTACAATCAAGGGCTTTAATTTCAACCGTATGTACATGACCTTGGATGCTATATTAAAAGTTATGTATTTTGAAAAAATAAATATTATGAAAATTGTTTAAAAATGAAAATGTATGGTGAAATTCAATAATGGGGCATGAGTCACATCAAAAAATAAATGCGATCCACTTATTTAATTTTCCGAGTAATTTTTTTTGTGTATAATGTTATCAATGTTGTTATTAACTTGATTTTTGTTAATTGAAGACATAATTTTTAAAATTGGCAAGTAATCGGTTGTTGACCTCTAGTATAGTTAACTTAATCTAGATTCATGTGCTTAAGGTTATGAATGAGTTGAGTTGAATCGAATTTTTTAGTGTTCAAGCTTATTTATTAAGAATTATTCGAGCTTAAGTTTGACTCAAGCTCAAGTCAAGTTTAAATGTTAAATATTTGATAAATTCGAGCTTGGTTTGAGCTCACTCAATGTTGGTGCAAATTTGGTAAATCACATGGAAAGAGATAAAATAGAAAATAATTAGTATTTCTTGAAGGTGTGTTACAATGTCGCTTTCCTTAAGACGATATTACCCACGAATCTGCCTCCAGGATACAATGAAACCCAGTGTAAAGACTGATATCTGATTGTGTTATGCATGAATAAAATCAGATCCTGAATACCTTTGAATTTTTTTAATCCACCAAGTAAAGAGGAAAATAACAATATGTATCATTGAGAGAAATTCCATGGAAAAATATATCTTCAATTGTTAACCCATTCCGCCTTTATATAGGCATGAGTTTGTCCCTTAGACCAAAGGTTGTGTCTATTAGATTCAAAAGTGACACCCTTTAAATACAGGAATCATGTCTTTTGATTTAAATCCAATGGTTATACCCCATAATTTAAATCCAAAAGACACATCTTTTTGTTTAAACTCAATGGTTACACCCTTTGATTTAAACATAAAAGTCATATTTCTTTAATCATTCATATAACTGTATTATATAAATGAATCATTCACTTAGTGAAAACACATCAAAATTAATCAAGATAGCATGGTAGACTTGTCTTTGAACTAGCGATCTTATACGATTAACCGAACACGTCTCACACACAAATTTTCTTCTCTAGGTAATTCAAAAACCGACACGTGGATTAGTCTTGTGTCTACATCCTGTTTCATAAGTGCTCTAGAGTCAAGCCCTTGGACTCATAGGAAGTAGCACCACCTCTTACACTCATATAGGTACATTTATTAAGAATACACCTGTAACTAAAGTACCCTAACTCACCATTGTAAACTTATTAAGAGCTAAGTAGCTCAACCTCCTCTTTTACATTACCGGTCCCAAAAACGTTATTCCTTGGGATGGTTATAAAAATAGAAATTTAAGTGATTGCAATCACGACATATGGTGTATTTGGGCTCATTGAACTCAAGGATTTGATGTTTCTTCAAACGTTGAGTCAAGTTTCCACCATGAGTGATATATTACTTGGGCTTAAGACCCATCCCCTTTGATGATCTCAAATCAAATCTCTTGCAAGTATTTCTTAAGATAATTTATAGTCATGAAAACAAAATTCTTATATATCTATGTATTACCACAGTTTATGACATGATCAACATCTTCGGACTAACAATTACTATCATAACTATCAACTCATGTTGATGATGGGTTTGCATTTTGAAAAATTCAAGAGAAAAATACTATGTCACTCTATCTCTTTTGTTACAGGAGACTAACCATCTCTTCAATTTTAAGAGATAAATCCCCACAAAGAGTAATCTTTATTTACTCTAAGCCATAGTTTTAATGTTAAGTGTTTAAACAAGCGCTTTTGTATCTTTTCAAATAACTGGATATCTACTTTAGCATATAAACTAATCATTCTCAATAATTTTGAGAAATAACATGTGAGACTTAAACAATCAAATACTTCAAATATAAAGAACCAACACTTTCTTATATCTTAAGTTTCATGATTTGTGTTTGTATTTGTTATGAATCATAAATTGACCAATCAATATAAAATTTCCATTCAAATAAATTAGAAATTCTAATTTGATTACATTTAGAAAATTTCACCAAGTATACTATATATACTCTATATTTTCTCAAGTTTCAAGAGTTCACAAACCAAAAATCATACATGATTTTTATAATTAAAATCATACATGATTTTTATAATTAAAATCATAACTTGATTTTTAAAAATACATTTTTAAAACTTTCACAAATATTGGTTTGGCATAATCAAAAAAAGCTAAAAAGTCAAAAAGTCACTGTCCTATTTAAGTCACATCATCTTATTTAAGTCGCATCATCTCTCTACCACATCACTTCAAATCCAACCCATACACAATCCATATTTCATAAAAAGTCAAAAAGTACACTTATTTACTCTTGTGGGTCTTTTCTTAAATCCAAAACAAGAATTTTAAATGAATTAAACATGACAGTGAACCAAGCCATTAAGCTACAATCAGGTTAACGTTACTGCCGAACAACACGTCGGTCTTTGACGGTACAAGCAACCAGATGTGACCACACATAGCAGATTGTTGATTGAAATTACTAATAATGAAAACTGAAATTAGAGATTTCAGTTCACATATTGATAAAAAAATAAATTCTCAATAGCAATCAATATTCATGGGAGTCATATAATAATAAGATTCAAAATTTTAAAATAAGAAATTTTTTTCAAATTTCCTTTTTCAACTTCAGAGTCATTTTATGAAAAGGTCATACAGATCAACTTTCAAATATATATACAAACATATAGACTAACTATATAAACAATTTAATAAAACTTTAAAACAAAGCATATTAACAATATCGTACAAAACTCAAAAGTTTCATGAAAATTCATAGTACGTAAATAAAATAATAAAATCATGTGTTTCACAAATAACATGCAAAATACGGCAGAAATTATAGTTGACCCAAATTCTGGTCACCAAACACAAAAATTTACAAAGATCTTATTTTTTGAATTACACCTCATTAATTGTAAACACATACTAACAAAAATTATATTTATCATGCAATAGAGAAAGCGAAATTTAAAATAACAATAATAATTAAAAACACATAACTTGTTCGTAACAGTTTTTTTCATGGCATATGAATAATATATTTTCCTTGAAGATTACGTGTCAATTATAGACACACTTTCTTACCAAGAAACAACAGATATAGGCATGCAATTATTCATATAATACTAATTTAAAACATAGAACAAAAAATAACTTATACCTGGCAATCTGATTTTCATTATCATTATCATATAAAATTGCACATGTAATGACTCAAAAAAATAAATAAATACATAAAATAAAAAAAAAAGAAGAGAATATATGCATGCTGATGTTTGGTGGGTGGAAAATGTTTTTTTTAAAAAAAATACAATATATCTCCCTTTCTGGGTGTTCAATTCGGTGGAGAATTATTATGTTAGAGAGAGAGTGAGTTGGTGGGTTATGCACTGAGAGAATGAAAAAGAATAAATGTAATGGGCTTTGTGTAATGGGGTATGATGAGTGGGAGGATGGGTTTGTCAATTATGGTGTCTCTTCTAAATGCTCTGAATCTCTTTATCTTTATTCACCCGTTTGAACCAAGAGAGAGAGAGAGAGAGATGTGTTTCTTAGAGAGTTTGTTTTATTTATAATTTTGCTGCAAATCCTAAGAGGGAAAATAAGGTAAATAATTTTGAGATAGATTGGAATGAGATTAAATTTGATTTGGGTTATGCCA
This sequence comes from Camellia lanceoleosa, assembly GCA_025200525.1. NCBI lineage: Eukaryota > Viridiplantae > Streptophyta > Magnoliopsida > Ericales > Theaceae > Camellia > Camellia lanceoleosa. Next base: position 6,432,014 of record CM045772.1, read on the forward strand.
TTTGATGGGATTATTAGTAGTAACAACATTGACTCGTGAGTCGATATTTTAGAACATGTAGGCGAGTTTTGTGTGCCTTTGAGATTGGTGGAGTCCATTGCCTCAAAGTTAGTTGTTGATGTTCTCAAGTGCAATAAATGAGTGTTGAAGGACATGATATGATGGATGTTGTGGAGTGGTGTTAGCAACCAATGTTCTTAGAGGAAATTTTAAGATTTCTTTCTGAGGATATTATAATTCTAAAGTAGGTGCTCTAGGATAATTAGTATGGTGGTAATTTGAGTATTTCTATAGGAATTTATGTTTGACCCATCGAGAGTGATTGATGTTAACTTTTACAGTTACTCTTATGTATGAGATGAAATTGTGAAGATGAAAGGTATAAGAGAGTGTTTTGGGTTAAATTTGGTGTGTGTCGTGATGGTGTGATTCATGTAATGGAAATGGAGATTATTTTTGTATCCCTTGTCCTTCAGCTACAAGATTGTTTTGTGTCCTTGGAGTAAGAGTGGTGGATCTCTTATATTGGTCCTTCGTTTTGCTATAGGTATGTTTGGATTGTTTTGCTCCATTTTTCTTTTGTTAAGCCGTGATTTTGATTCAGGTCAATATGGAATCAATGTTCAGTTCAGAGTTCAAAATTCAATTGTTCTCAAATTTAGTCGAACAAAATTGTTTTCGAGCTCAAGGTATTATCCAAGTTACGCCATTGATGTGCAAAAAAAAAAAAAAAACAAAACAAAACAAAGCTGATTTTATTGAAGTCAGGAATGACATCCTTGATTACAGAGGCAAAAAAAAAATTAAAATTAAAATAAAAAATAAGGGGAGAGGGATCTTGTTTTTGATTACGGCTACATGCCGACTTCACTTACTAGACTCTCCCGCCGAGCCATTCCTTTTTTTGTTGCCTTGGGAGACCCTTGAAGGCTCTGCCTCAGTGCGTGCAGGACCGCCGAGGGAGTTGACTCCCTACTAGTTGTCAAAGGCGAAGTACGAAGGTGCTCCGAGTCGGGTCATGACGGTGGTCTTCCGTTTCAACTCTTTGTTTTCCGCCTTCAGGGCGCAAATCACTGCTCGTGTATCTTTGTACATGCGTTGGAGCAAAGAAAGTTGGGAGTTTAACTGTTGTACTTCAGTGGTTCTATTTTGCAGCCGGTGAGATAATTTGGTAACCGCAGTCACTATTTCCATGCAAGAGCTCAGTGTGAAGTGGTTGGCTTCAATATCAGATTGAGCAGCCATGATTTGCTTAATTGACATCATGGGAAAGTTAAGAAGAATGGGAGCAGGGCCACTCGGTCTAGGAAGGTTAGGAAGAGTAGGAGCAGAGGTACTCGGTCCAAGAAGGTTAGGAAGGGTAGGAGCAGGGACACTTGGTCTAGGAGAGCTTGGATCATTGAGGTCCGGAAAGAGAGTGAGGGGATGAGATGAGGCCATGTGTGGTAAGAGTTGTAAAGAGAAAGAGAGGAGAGTCAGAGAAATAGCAGAGAATAGATTGAGTTTTGGGACAACTTTTCTCCTCCGTTCAGTCTCTCTTTTCTCTTGATGAAGAAGAAGGAGATAGAAAAGAATGATGAAGAAGAATGAGAAATGAGTGAATAAGTAGAAGAAAGAAGATACTGATTCAGAAGAATGCAGAAGAGAAGAAGACAAGATGGAGAGAGAGCCGAGGCGAGCGGTAGTCGAGGAGGTCTACTTTTGTCAGCCAACTGATGAAAAAGCAAACCGTGTATCAGACGCAGTTTTCGAAGGAAGAGAGAGAAGCGGGAAAGTTGTATACATATATGTATCTATATTGTATATTTACGCATTATATATATTTATTCAACTAATTTTGTCACAAGAATGACTTGGGTTCAGTGGTTTGGCTCAGTGGCTGAGGGACCAAGGGACGAAGCCTGAGGTTAGGGGTTTGAAACCCCGTATTCCTGCATTCGTGTTTTATCTTCTTTTTGTGTGTTTTGCTTACGCGCGATGACGTCAACTTACGAAAGATTCTGTCGTAGTAACGGCATGTGCTCACTAACGTCCATAGACAGAATATTCCTTGTCAGTAACGGCATATTTCCCCAAATGTGACTGTGTATATGTAAGCATCTGTGTATTTTCCCCATATTTGTCTGTATGTGTTTGTGTATCTTTTGTTCGTATTTTTTTTCCTTGGTGAAAATGTTGTGGAGACACCACGAGGTTGAGGAGGTGACTTGGGAATGTGAGGTTGAAGTCCGTGAGAAGTATTCGGACCTTTTTATCGATGTTTGGGAATTATGATAGAAATGTTATTTTGATATTAGGATGTACATAGTATATGCTATGGAGTAGGGTGAATCTCTTATGTTTAATTGGGAGGTTGTGTTATCATGCCATGATTACGTTTCTACGGTTGTAATTGATTTTAATTCAGCGAGGTTAATCTATTTATTAACTATTTGGGAATTTTAGAACTGTATATTTTTAGAGTGAGAGGTAGACTATTCTGTTAACTGCCTAAAGAGCAGTATAAATACTTGTTAATAAGCGAGTTAGTATAATAAGAGTTGTTTAGTTTGGTTTTAATCTCGTGGGTTATCGTAATATTAGAGTGATGTAGAATAGTGTTGGTAAGGTGTTGTCTGTTTTGTGACGGTTGACGGCGGTCACTATTTGAGTTGGTGGTTAGTGCTTTTGAAGAGTTATTATTTCGTTTTGTTAAGGTCTCGGAGTAGTGGTAGATATTTTGACCTTAGGGGTGCATTGTACATTAAGTGATGGAGATAGTTCGTTAAAGTTGGGTTATCACCAATAAGGTATGGTGTCTTAGTATTTTGAGGAGACGTTTTATCAAAATTTGTGTTATGCTTAGGGGATTAGATCCTATTTTGGTTACTTTAGGTTATTGAATGTGAATAGACGGATCACTTAATGGTTTATACTAGTACGAGTTTTTTTTTTTTTATAATCAATTGTTGTGCGAAAGTAATGGTTTGGTTTGTTACCAGTGTGACTTGTTGAGGCTCATTTAGTAGTCAAGGAATTTTTGTCAATGCATTGGAAAGTACCTGAGGGAGTTTGTGAGTAACAATAGGATGCATTATATTACTTGTTTAAATTTTGAGGACGAAATTTCTTTAAGGATGGTAGGTTGTAATGACTCAAAAAATAAATAAATAAATAAATAAATAAAAGAGAATATATGCATGATGATATTTGGTGGGTGGAAAATGTTTTTTTTTTTTTTTTTTAAATACAATATATCTCCCTTTCTGGGCGTTCAATTCGGTGGAGAATTATTATGTTAGAGAGAGAGTGAGTTGGTAGGCTATGCACTGAGAGAATGAAAAAAGAATAAATGTAACGGGCTTTGTGTAATGGGGTATGATGAGTGGGAGGATGGGTTTGTCAATTATGGTGTCTCTTCTAAATGCTCTGAATCTCTCTGTCTTTATTCACCCGTTTGAGCCACTAGAGAGAGAGAGAGAGAGAGAGTGGGGTGGCCATGATTGCAATGGGAACCTCACATTTCATGTTGATATTGAGAAGAACAGCTCGACTGCTGTGTATGAATATTTCTCTGCAAAACTTTTAGAGATGAAATACGGTGATGGCAATGCCAAAAGTTTATTAAACCCAAGAGATCGAGATCGCTTGGAATTGGTTCTTAAGTACATTGAAGATGTAGATCTTCACCGTTGGATTTTACCAAACATTAAAGCTTTTAACATTGGACTTGGTGAATGGCGTTCTATGTTGAACTGCATCACTAATCCACACATTTACTGGAGATAAGCTCTGCAGATTTAAATTGGCAAGGAACTTAGCCTAAAGAGTGTTGCAGTTGGATTGAGGCCCATAGGAGCTGTTGTTCACATGCAACAAAATAATCTTAAAATGTGCTTAGGGAGTACCGATACTGCTATAGCTGATGCATACAGTCATACAGACTCAGAATTTCTGAAATCAGAAGATAATCATAACAGAGATGCTAGATCAACTACTTCCATTACCATTCTTGTTGGTGACCATTTGCTGATGACAGATGTTGGGAGATAATGCGGACTGGGACCACTGTTAGCAGTGTGCCCAAGGCATCAATGTCACATGACCCGCCGGTTTTACGCTCAACTTGGAAAGATAATGGAATTCTGGTGTCCTACGTTGGATTCAAAGTCCAACATGATAATTCTCGAGGCCCCATGAAAGAAGGGATCAGATACCATCCTGAGGTTGATCATGATGAGGTAAATGCTCTAACTCAATTGTTGACATGGAAGACTGCTGTAGCAGACATTCCTTATGGTAGAGCTAAGGGTGGAATTGGATGCAAGCCAAATGAGTTAAGTAATAGTGAATTGGAACGTCTCACTCGGGTCTTCACTCAAAAAGATTCATGATCTAATTGGGGTTAATAGGGATGTCCCTGCGCCGAACACGGGGACTAATGCACAGACCATGGCTTGGATTTTGGATGAATACTCGAAGTTTCATGGTCATTCACTAGCTGTTATGACTAGGAAGCCCATAGATCTTGGTGGGTACCTAGGTAGGGAGGCTACAACTAGACGTGGTGTTATTTATGCCACAGAATCTTTACTTGCTGAATACGGAAAATCAATCAACAATTTGACTTTTGCCATACAAGGTTTTGGCAACGTGGGGTCTTGGGCAGCAAGGCTTATTCATGAGAGAGGTGGTAAGGTCATTGCAGTGAGTGGTATCACCAGAGCAGTTAAGAACCCAAATGGGATTGTTATACCAACTTTGCTTAATCATAAAGAAGCAATGGGGAGCTTGAAAACATTTTGATGGTGGAGATGCCATGCATCCAAATGAATTACTCCTATATGAATGTGATGTCCTGATTCCATGTGCCTTGGGAGGGGTTATTAACAGTTATCATTGTGAAGAGTTTGGTGAGAGCAACATTTTGATCAGTGGAGATCAAAATCCTACAAAATCAAAAATTTGGATTTTTGCGTGTTTCCTCGTCAAACTTGAGGTAGGGATTTTCTTTGAGTTATATATATTTTTGCAAGATCTAAATGATTTTTGAAATCATCCTTTGATTTGTTTTGAAAAATGGATTGTTGATTCAAGAAGGTGAATGATTTTGAAAGTGGGTTTACTTTCTTTTTCCTTCTAAAAAAATAGAAATTTATATTTTTGGACGATGTTGGTAAAAGAAATATGTTTTTGGTGAGATCTTCTCAAATATTTGAAAATGGTTGGTTTTGGTGAGAAAACCTAGAAATTGGGGATTTTAAAAGAGATTGAAAATCAATGGGTAATATTGTTATATTTATTTTTCTGTGCCAAAATAAATGTTGTTTAGAAAATTTATTATTTATATTTGTATAAATGATTAATTTTGTGGATTATGAGAATTGCTGTTCATTTTAGATATGATTATTCAGAATGTTGATATAGTCTTGAAATGACTAAATTGTTGAAAATACTTGAGAAGAGGAAATTGTGTTTATTCCTTGGATGATGAATTGGAATAAAATTCATCTTGTGAAATTGACATATTATTTCATTTCATTACATTAGACTTTGAAGGTTGATTTGAAAACTTGTATTGAGAAAAGAATGTTGAGAAATAAGTTTTCATAAAATGGTTTTGAGGTAAATATGTTGGTAAGTCTTGATAGGTGGTGTACAATAAGTTGGCTTGCAGGTTCGGGGTGAAAGAGCGAAAAATTCGCGCAGATAGGTGTCGAGCCTTTCGGTTAATACCGATAAAAATGACAATTTGGTAGTACTCGTATAGTCTACTTGCAGACACCAGCCTAGGAATTACCAGAGACGTATTTATCGCCCTTGAAATAAATTGTTAAGTTTTGAACAATTGAAATTGCATAACATCATTGAGCATGATGGTTTTCAAAAGATAAAAATGTAAATTGTTTTAAAAAAGGGCATAGCATGGCATGTGCATTTCATCTCTTGAGACTTGTATAAAATGTATATATTTTGTTAAGAATTTTCTACTGGGTTTTATGTTCACCCTATGGGATTTTTTTGCAGGAAATGATGTGTTGTTTCCGCCTAACTGAAGGCGTGGAAGTGTGTGCAGAGAGCATAATGTGCTCATTTGCTGTGACTCTGATTGTAAGCCAAGGGCTTTGTATATATGGGTTTGAATAACCGTTTTGTGTAACCAGGCTCAAGCCTTGGAAACTTGTAAACCCATGAGGGTGTTTATTTGTTTTATGTTATTTTGATTTGAAGTAAATGTATCATCATTTGGGCATGAAAATTGGAGCGTTACAGCACATATATAGAAAATGTATATCTTGTTTCTTAATCTGTTTTATACCATAAATAAAATTGAATTTAGCCTTACTTGTTGTACAGAATTCTAAATACACATTAATGTGCTTACATCTCTTTGGAATATCGTCTTAAGATTGTTGGTGCAAATTTGGTAAATGAGACAGAAAGAGATAAAATAGAAAATAATTCAGTGGGCTTGGTTTTAGTTTTCTGGATTAAGTTTTTTGAAAATTGAGTTTTTTTTTTTTTTTTTTCGTTTTTTTTTTTTTTGTTTTTAGTAAATATTTTTAAAATTTTAAACATTTTTTTTTTAACTTTTTTAGATGCACCTTACTTAGATGTATCTAAAAAGTAAAATATTTGTAAAAAAAATATTTTTAAAAATTAATAAATAGAGAAAAATACGAAAAAATATACTAAATTTTCATTTTTTTTTTTTTTTTTGTATTTTTGGTATTTGCTAAATTTTTAAAGGATTTTTTTCACAAAAATTATACTTTTTAAGTGTATTTATGGTAGGTGTGTCTAAAAATTCAAAAAAATTGCTTAAAATATTTAAAAAATTCAATAAAAAAAAATCAAAAAACAATAAAGTAGAATTTTCTAAAAAGCATTTTCAAAAAACTAAAACTAAACAAGTTTATTAGTATTGCTTCAAGACGTGTTACAATGTCGCTTTCCTTAAGATTACATTTGCGCCCACCAAATTTGTTAAATATGGTGTGTATCGAGTTATTCGCGAATCCGCCTCCAAGATATAATGAAACCTAATCTAAAGATTAATATCTAATTGCGTTATGCACGAACGAAATTAGATCCCGAATACCTTTAAATTTTTCTAATTTACCAAATAAAGAGAAAAATAACAATATGTATCATCGAGAGAAATCCCATGAAAAAATAATAATGATATTATAATTTTTTAAGAAAGCAGAGCAATTGTTTTCAAGATGAAAAGTATATTCAACAACTACTGCTCTTGACTTTGACGGACGTAATGGCTTAAGAAAGCAGAGCAATTGTCTTCAAGAAGAAAAGTATATTCAACAACTACTGCTCTTGACTTTGATGGACGTAATGGCCCCCACGGGTAAGGTACGTAAGGCTTTGTTTGATTGATTATTATGGAACATATGAAGGAAAAAATTGTCTTAAATATTTTAATAAATTGTCTATTTAGAAATTTAATTAAAAGTTAATTTTTTAATTTTTAAAATTTTTTTGGGTCATATCAAATAATAATTAAAATGATCTAAATAATTTAATATATCTTCAAGATAAATTTTAAAAAAATAAAAATAAATAATAGTGGATTGAGTGTGTGGCTTAAAATTTGAAAAATTTTTAGAGTCAAATTCGAAATGACTAAATCCAATATTAATCTGAATCAAACTTAAAATCACATATATATTTTTAATATATAATGTGAACCCGGCCTCGACTTTTACATTTGCTGGGTTTTCTGGTGATAATATTGAAGCCAACATCACATCCTACTAATGAAAAATTTTAGTAAATTTTTTTAATATTTGAAATAATTTTTTTATTTTATATATAAATCCACTTAATCTAAATATATTTAAAAGTTATAAAATTTTTAACTTTTTTAAATTCACTAAATATAAAAAAAAATAATGAAATAATACATATTTTTGTGTATTTATTATTATTTTTTTAAATATATCTAAATTAGATATATTAAAAAATTCATTAAAAGTAGAAAGAAATACGAATTGAAAAACATCATTAGTACATTGATTCAACCTCAAGGATTCATTTTCTTCCAATATTTGAACAGTGGAAGAAGCAATTATTGATCTTAAAGGTGAGGATAAGAATGGCTTTGCGGGAAAGGGTGTGACGATAAGTAGCAATCATTCTGTGACCTTAGAGTCACGATTCTTATGAATGATCATAAATATTTCTATAAGTATCATTTTCATGGCATTTATTTAAAAAGGTAACTAGTGTTAGGATTTATACATAAGTTATAGTCAAGTATAAAAGAGAAAGAGTGTACAATACAAATTAGTTCACTGTATACATGGAAAATTGTATAATTTTTATGTGGGGTGATCGTTATATCCTAGAGATAGGACGTCCATCAATTACAAATGCTAGAGGCGAGGATAAAATTCTGTCTTAGAGACATAGTGTTCAAACACTGACCTTGGTCACAATCTGTATTAAATTTACAGAATTTCTGTAAGAAATTTCTTGTGTTTTATTGTATTTTTTATTTTAATTAAATTGATTTTTCTAAAAATATTTTCCTATAATTTTAAGACAAAACTTTAATCTGTGTGATACAAATTTAGTATTTTTTTTGGATTAAAAAAATTAATTTTTTTGCAAAATTGGTTTCCTACAAAATTGGTTTCTTGTTTTTGGTAAAACTCGAGTATTGTTATTGCATCTTTTCTCTGGTAATAGAATTGATAAATCTGATTGGTAATTTTTTATCCAAAGTTGTGCTCAAGTAGAATTCCATTGCATGATAAATTTAACTTTTGTTGGTATATGTTTACAATCAATGAGGTGTAATTAAGAAAATAAGATCTTTGTGACTTTCAATATTCGGTGATCAGAACTTGGTTCAACTATAATTTCTGCCGCATTTTGCATGCTATTTGTGAAACACGTGATTTTGTTGTGTATATATATAATCAATAGACCTGAAACCTTAAGTTTCGCAAGAATTATAGGACATGGTTAATTTGATTTGTTTGACTGTTTTATTAAAACTGTTTATATCGTTAGGCTATATGTTTGTGTATGTATCTGAAAGTTGATATGCATGATCTTTTCATAACTAGAAGTTGGAAAAGGAAAATCTGAATCTTTTTTAATGATTCGGATGAGTATTGATTGCTGTTGAGATTTATTTTATTTATTTTTAATTTAATTTATCAATGTGTAAACTGGAATCTTTAGTTTCGATAGTCAAAGTAATATCCATCCATCATATTCTGTATACTATTACTTTTTACATTTTGTGTTTTGCAAAGTTTATGGCACAAAAATTCTATGGGTTTCTTCGCAAATTGAATTGCATCAAAACGAAAAGCAGGCAGGGCGATGAATTTTCACGCATAATACTCACTACAATGTGATTAAAGGGTTTGATTCGGTGACAATTTAATTTTTTGTCCAAAAGTTATGATTATGGGTTTTGATGTTTTAACACATCTTCAGAACCCATCATAGTGCTTTTCGGCACTAGTTTTACAGACCATGGGAAAGTTTTCCATACTTTGGTTATCATAACTTGTTCTCACAAGTTAGTCACAATATTTATGTATGGTGATCCTTATGATTGATTTGTTTAATCACGTGCAACAATGGAGAAGATGGACCAGATAGTTATTTTTCGAACTCACCGATTTTTCAACTTCCACCGTTTTCATTGTTCCCTTTACTATAGTCTAGTTGTGGGCACAAGTCAATCCAAAATAATCTTTTGGATGGGTTGGATCTGTTGGTTTCATCTGCTTAAATTTATGGTATGAATTTAAAATTAAAAGTCCGCAAGATCAAAAATTAAAATTAAATCATTGTTTTGGATTTAAGAAAAGGCACAAAATATTTTAAATATATTTTGTGAAAGTTTTAAGGATGTATTTTTAAAATAAGTATGATTTTTTGTGAACTCTTGAAACTTGAGAAAACATGGAGTATAAATTATATACTTGGGAAAATTTTCTGAATGTAATTAAGTTAGAATTTCTAATTTATGTAACTTGTATTTGAATGAAAGTTTCATATTGGTTGGTCAATTTATAACTCAAAACAAATACAGGCGCAAGTCATGAAACTTGAGATATAAGAAAGTGTTAGATCTTCATATTTAAAGTATTTGATTGTTTAAGTCCTACAATTTTTAATTTCTCAGACTTATTGAGAATGGCTGGTTTATATGTTGAAGTGGGTATCTGGTTATTTGAAAGGATAAATGCCTCTTTAAACACCTAGCATGAAAACTATGGTTTAAGAGTAAATAAAGATTACTCTTGGTGGGAGTTTATCCTTGAATTATAACAGATAATTCAAAAAAATTTTTTTGGTCACAAATATTTTTGTGACAGTGATACTTGTTTGTAAATGAATCATGTTTTTTTTTTTTTTTGATCAGCGAAAAGAACTTTATTGAATAAGAACCAAGGAGGGAACCTTACATCTTACATCAATAAAGAAAAAACCTGGATGGAACAAGAAAGCCACCCAAAAGGGAGCTAACAAGCCAAGGGCTAGTTGGCAAGAGTTCAACCAAAGAAAAGGAGCTAACAAAGGCGGTAACCAACAGAAGGACACACAAAACACCCCAACACAAGCCAACAGAGATAGGAAAACTAAAACCAAAGGGAAAAATCGCAACTAATGGACACGCGAAAAAAACACCAACAAAGAAGCAGAGTAGAGGCGACAACACGTATAAAGACCAAAGAGTGCTAGTTTCTAACACGTATGCGAAGTGCTAACACGTATGCGTAACCAAGCAACTAAAGAACTAAACACATGAACACATGCCATCACTTAGCAAAGATGCCTACAAGAAGAGACTCCACACCAAGGCGAGCCAAGTAACTAACACCGCAAAGCTACCACACAAGGCGTAAACAAAGAACTAAAGGGCGAAAGCAGATCCACACACGTGCCATTAGATTAGCGGCAGACCTACACCGCAGCGGCACCCACCAAATAGAGCCACAAAACAAACAAACAGAGCCACGTTCAAAGCCCCTCGATGGAATCCAAATTATACAACAGATCATTTATAGAACAATCCACCCTTTATTGTGATACTTCACCAAAAAGCAATGTGTAACTTGATGGACTCACAAACTTCACACCAATTAGCCCCAGATCCAAAGAATCGACCTGCTCCTAGCCTTCCACACAAACCACATAACCAGATGGCAAGGCATCCCACATACTCAAGCACTTTCTTAAATTTAAAGCAACTCCACCAATCCAAAATCGAGAAACATTATGAGGCACAACCCACACCAAACTCCACCATTTTACCAAGTCGCACCAGATTCGCCAAGGAAAATGACAAGTGAAGGAGAACATGACACACATCTTCAAAGACATGAGTTACAAAAGCAACAAAGAGAGGGGCACTGGGATCAAGAGCTCCAATATTCTCAAGAAGCACAAGTTTTAAGTCCGCCTCCATGCCACCAACAGATGAATTGCATTTTAGGTGGAGAGATGCCCTTCCAAAGCAAACTAGGCACCGTAACACTTGATCTTAGTGCAGAAATCCATTCATAAGCTAATTTCACCGAGTAAACCTCCGAGGCACCAAAAGTCCACACCAATTTGTCCTCAACACCGATCTTAACACCGACGAGTTGAGCAATAGAATAAGATTAGAAAGATCTTCAGATTCCTGTGAATAGAGTCTTCTTCGGGTTAAACACCCACCCATTAGAGAAGACTTCACACAAGATATCAGAAACAGATGCCTTTTATCTTGTGAGAGCATAAAGAGTCTAGGGAAAACCAACTTTAAACAAACGGCACTAGTCCATGAGTCATTCCAAAAAGAGCACCTATTCCCATCTCCTACTTCAATTCTAACATGAGAGTGCAGAAAATCAAAGAAGGTAGGCTTAGATACCACTGCTGACAGAATGTCAGACCAAACTCTAGAACCACTGATCTGGGAATCAGTTGAAGGCAACCAAGATTTTGGATCATACTTGTATTTGCTGCAGATGATTTCTTTCCACAAAGCCTTCTCCACACTCCCAAACCTCCACCACCACTTAGCCAGAAGACACAGATTCACATCTCTAATCCTTCTAATACCAAGACCACCATCTCTCAAATCTTTAGTAACTTCAGACCACTTCACCATATGAACCTTTCTCTTGAGATTAGAACCCCCCCATAAAAAGGAAGCCTGAATTCTATCAAGTTCTTTAGCTACACCTTCAGGTAACTTGAACAAAGATAAATAATAAACGGGAAGATTGCTCAACACAGATTTGATCAAAGATAATCTACCACCGAAAGACAGATGCCTTCTCTTCCAGCTAGCAAGCTTAACCTTAAACTTCCTAATGACAGGAGCCCAAGTATTTTTCAGTCTAGGACTAACACCCAGAGGAAGACCCAAAAAAGAAATAGGTAGCACACCTTTAGAGCAATTGAGAATATCAGCATACTGGTCCAAACTGACCTCTTCTACACCGACTCCAATAACCATACTTTTGCTGTAATTAATCTTGAGGCCAGACACAACTTCAAAACATCTAAGCAACCTCTTAATGCACAAAATATCCTCTAGACTGGCCTCACAGAATAAGATGGTGTCATCCGCAAATTGAAGGTGAGAAACCTTAATCAAATCATTCCCCACAACAGCCCCATTAAAGAGACCCAACTGTCTAGCCCTCAAGAGCAAAATATTAAGACCCTCCACAACCAGATTAAATAGAAAGGGGGAGAGAGGATCCCCTTGTCTAAGACCCCGCTCAGCAATAAACTCATTTGTAGGGCTGCCATTGACTAAGACAGAAATTCTAGCATTAGTAACACAGCTATGAATCCAACTTCTCCATTTGTGACCGAATTCAAAACTCTCCATCATATTAAGCAAGAAGCTCCAATTTAAACAATCATACGCTTTTTCAAAGTCGAATTTAATAATCACACCTCTCTTCTTTTTACACCGCCACCAATCCAACACCTACTTAGCTACCAGGACCCCATCAAGGATGAATCTTCCTCAAAAAGTGATCGAAGGGTCGATAATAGAAGGAATAGCTGACTTCAGCCTATTAGAAAGTACTTTGGCTAGAATCTTGTACATGGAGCCAATAAGACTGATAGGTCTGTACTCATTGAGGCTACTAGGATTATCACACTTAGGAATAAGAGCAATAAAAGAAGATATAAGACCTGAGGCCAGCTTCCCATAAGCATAAAACTCTTTAATAAATAACATGATATCCCCTTTCATAAAATTCCAACACTTCGTAATAGCCAAAAGATTAAAGCCATCTGGCCCAGGGGCCTTATTCCCATCGCAGGCCCTCAAAGCATTCCACACCTCAGCCTCTGTGAACTCCCTTTCCAAATCAGACGCTTGGGAACCAGTTAAGGTCTGAAAGACACCCCCTATTCTAGGCCTGACCTTCCAAGATTCTAAAAAAGCATTCTTAAAGTGATTCCAGACCTCTAGTTTTACTGCTGCTGGATCATCAACCACCACCCCATTAGCTACCACTGAATCAATGAGGTTAATATTCTGTCTGCACTTAGCCATCAAATGGAAAAACCTTGTGTTCTTATCACCTCTAAGAGCCCAATCTTGTCTGGATTTTTGGAGCCAAAACCACTCTGCCCTCTTGCTTAATTTCCAAATTAACTCCTTCAGCTCAGCTCTCCTGGAACTCTCACCAACCGATAACTCTCTAGACTCGGCTAGCAAGTCTAGCTGATGGAACTCCTCCTCAGCAAGTCTTAACTGGGATGAGAGGTTACCAAACACAGATACATTCCACTCCTTAAGATACTTCTTAAGACGACCCAATTTTTTGAACAACTTATAACCAGCCCACCCTCGCACTCCATCTTGAGCCAAACCTTTTCAGCCATAGGCAGAAAATCCGAATGAAGAACCCAACAATTCATAAACCGGAAAGGTTTAGGACCCCAATCCCTATTATCCTCCTTCAAAACAATAGGACAATGATCGTAAATACCCTAGGTAACCCCCAACACTTAAAATTGAAACCAGCAAGCCACTCGGGATCAAGAATGAACCTATCAATGCGACTCCAATTTCCATTTTCCCTGGAATTGCTCCACGTGAATTTTCTCCCTAACATTGGCAGCTCCACCCCCTCAAGTTTATCAATGAACTCATTAAAATCATGCATACCTACACTTCTCCTGGAGCAACCTACTCTTTCACTTAAACACCTAATCTCATTAAAATCACCCCCGATGCACCATGGCTTAGGAAACAGAGGCTTGATCCTAACAATCAAATCCCATAATTCTCTTCTCTTAACAACTTCATTGGGAGCATAAAGATTGACTAACACACCATCAAAACCAGATGTAACTTCACCAGCTATCACAATAAAATTCCTAGAGCAACAACTATCCTGAATCGAAAATGCTCTAGGATCCCAAACACACAAAAGACCACCAGCAGTTCCAATCGCACCTACTTCGAGAAATTCAAAGCTATCGAAAGGCCAAATGGATCTCACCATATTAGAATTGATGACCTCTCTCTTTGTTTCTTGGAAAAACACCATGTCTACCTTTTCATCTTTAAGAACTTTCCTGATTTTCCTTCTTTTAACCTGCCTCCCCAAACCTCTAATATTCCAGGACATAATATGCATAAGACTGACAGAAAAACCCCAGCAGACTCCAAGCACTGATAAGACTTACCTGCCTTGCTGATTCCTCCTTTGTTCGATCCTTGCCAAATCATTCCTCTCCAAATCAGCAATTTTGCTAAGCACCACGTCCTCCTGGGCATCAAAGTCAATACCCAAAACTTTACCCAACTGCACAGATGCTTGAGCTTCATTAAGAATAATTCTCCCTCTGCTAGCCTCCGACTTTGAAGACGATGCCAGCGAAAAAGTCGCAATCGCAGCTTTAAAAGTGTCTCCTTTCTTCGTATAGGTCAACTAATTTCGGCTCCTCTGCCCTTGAGGTCTCGTAACCCCCTGAATCGGTACCACAGGAAGAGGTTTTTTGCGTCCCTTATGGCCACCCCTGAGCTGAAACTTGGCCTTCGAATGGACCTTATTGGCAACACCATCGGTGCTCCCAGAGATGCCTTCCTCCCCTGACTCAGAAGAGCCACCCTCTATGTCCACAACCTGCGGATGTTCTCCAAAGATAGAAGGCTCAACCTCCATAAACTAGCCCACCTTCTCTAGATCAGAAAACCCACACCTTATGCCAAGAGTAGGCCCAACAAAAGAGGGCTCACCCAGCACAACTTCTAAATTCAAACCTGGTTGAGGCCCAATTGACTTACTAATACTCCTCATGAAGCCCATCTGAGGCCTAACAAGACCCACATCATTAACAGGCCCATCACAATTCAAAAGCTTACTACCCTCCTTAAGACAAACAACCCGTTGGCCATCATGCACATAGCATGATTCATTCACTGCCGACACCGAGTTCCAATGCCCTTGCACGCCAGCTACTACAGCTCCGACAACCTTCTGGGAAGAGTAGAGCTGCACCTCCTCATCATTACCCACCGCCACTTCAGGCCTCTGTGTATTCTTGCTCCTGCCACCAACAACTGAAGATTCCGACCGGTGCTCGGCATGCGAACTGAGACCCCATTTCTGCTCCATTTCCTCTGCAAAGTCCATACATCCCTGCCCCTCTATCACCGGTACAGCAAACTGCTTATTATTACACTCCACATACACCATTGAGCTAATAAACTCCATGACTCTAGTGTGCACTAGAATTCTACCACAAACCAGTGATTTTGAATCCAAAGAACCAATTCTGATGAAATCACCCCACAAGTTGCCAATCCTCTGGAAAGTACTCGGATTCCACACATGGAACGAAATGCCAAAGCAATGCAGCCAAACAAGACGAGAGGGTTCTAATGCACAATCCTCCCCCCAAGATCGTACCTCATCACACAAGTCTTGAATAATCACAGCTACGGAACTGAAATCCTTATCCAATTCAACCTTGGACCCAAACATGATTAACACAATGTTACCACCTCCAAAGCGAATAGAAAAATTAGGATTAAAGTTTTCACCAAAACTTCTAACCTGCCCACCAAAGACAGGGACTTCAAACGAACAAACATAGTTCTGTCTAACCAATCACTGCCCTCCTCTGAAACCAGAACCTTCAGCCGACTGATGTCTTCGCCGCGTCCTTGTTTCACAACATCCGCGAAGGTTTTACCTCCCTTAACATAAGGGATCTTGCCAATAGCCTCTGTGTTCTTGCCAGAGTCACCCACAGGGACTGTAATACTTCTGGAAGCAGCTTTCCGATCCTTACTATTGTCATAGTCTGCAAACTTGACCTTCAGCTCTTTATTATCGCACCACACCCTGTTTGTCCTCTAAACTGCGATCCCCGCTGCAACTTCACAATCGTACCTGACAAATCCGAACCTCGTCCCCACTTTGCTTCGCTTGTGGGGTATAAACACATGGCGAACAACTCCGAACTTGGAATACATCCGAAACAACCTAGTCGGGTCCATCTCCGCAGGCAAGTTGTCCACAAAAATTGTAATAAGATTACCGGCGAACCCCTTCTGATGTTGACCCTGTGAGCGTCGCTTATAGAGCACTGGTTGCCATCCACCGCCGTAGCCCCTACCCTCCATTACAAAAAACCGGTTCGTAAATGAATCATGTTGTTTGTGCTAATTTATGTATTACGACAAATATGGGGGAGAGAAGCATAGTTGTTTGCTAATCTTGATTCATGACAAGTTACCTACAAAAACTCGAATGCTTTCTAAGATTTATGCAATTAAACGAAGTTTTTGAATTGTTTGATTTTTTGGCAAAATCTTTATGAAAATATAATATTGTTCAAGCATTAATTTTGACTTGTATAGTCATAATTATTTTAAGTTTTCTATTTCATAAATTTGATTTAGAATTTTATTATTCAAGTACACCATAGTTAATAAGTGATGAATGTTATATTTAGATTTGTATAACAAGGAAATTAATTTTTTTTAGAGTACTTAAAATGTGGGGGTGCTTGGAGGATTTTACCAAAGTAACGGTTCCAATAGTAGGTCCACAAAGAATCTCAATTCTTTCTATAGGACAAAGTTGGAGTAGAAGCAAAAATGGTTTCGTTAACTTTTAAGAAACACCTCTATATTTATTATTTGATTTCAAAAATTAGAGTGACATAGAGTAACGGCAAGTCTTGACTTATTCATAGACTTAATACCGTATGACATTTGCTCTCAGATGTGAGTATTGTTTAAGAACAATATAGTGGACCCACTAACTACTCAATAATATATAACAAAGAAGGTTAAACAGAAAATAACAAAAAGTTTGACTAGAGAGCAAATGAAGAAAAGTTCATCGAGGGGAATGTGATTAAAACTTATTAATTTCAAGTCGCCATAATGGCAACCCAACCTAGCTGACTAGAGATCCCAAGATCTAGGATCAAAGGGACAACAGAATTATGGATGACTCACCAAAAATCACTAGGGGAGTTTATCTCCTATCCATTCTTATAATGAGAGTGATATTTGCAACATGTGTTGTATGCAGAGGACTTAGGGTAAGCTATGCTTTTAATGATTACTTATATCTTGAAAAACCTAGAGGGGTATCTTTCAAGAGAAATATTTACGAGACTCGATATAAGAATCACCTATATGAGTGTAAAAAGGCCACTTCTATGAGAATTGAATAAGGCAACATTCTCTAAAGTACTCATGAAAACCAGGAACTTCCTAATGCCAAAACAGGCACAACCAAAAGAACTAAGCTATGTTTGAAGATATTTTGTGTGATTTATATTTTCTTGGCTTACTTAAATAGCTAAACAGTTCAAGACATCATGTCCACTGGTTAACTAGTAAGTCTGATAGTCTTTCACTAAGAAAGGTTTAAGGCTAAAAGCTACCTATCCTAATGTAGGATATTTCCATTTTATACTCTCTTTGTCAATGTCTGCATTTCATTTGCATTGTGTTGTCAATTTCATTCATGTGGGGGATTGTTGGAAAATTTTTAAAAGTGAATGGGAATTGACTCCATTCAAATGAAAAGGTGCAACCTTTCATTGTGGCTCTTCATATGAAAGGGTGTGACCCTTGAGTCACGACCCTTATGAATGGTCACAAATACTTCTATAAAATACCATTCCCATGGCATTCATTTGAAAAGCAAGTGTTAGGATTCATACATAAGTTATAGTCAAGTATAAAAGAGAGTGTGCATAACACAAATTAGTTCGTTGTACACACAGAAAGTTGTACAATTTCTATGTGGGATGATCATTGTATCTTGAAGGCAAGACGTCCATCAATCGCAAGCACTAGATGCGAGGGCGAAATTCTGTCTTAAACACACAATATTCAAACATTGGCTTCGGTCACAATCTGTATTAAATTAACAGAATTTTTGTAAGAAATTTCTTGTGTTTTATTTTAATATTTATTTGCATTAAATTTATTTTTTCAAAAATATTTTCCTACATAAATTTCCTTCAAGCATCTCAATCACCTTGTTAATTGTCGGTCTCTCTGATGGATTAGATTGTATGCAACATAGCTCAACTAATATCATATTTGGTGCAACTTTTTCATCCTTTTCAGATTCAACCCCATGAAGTCCTATATCTCCATCGTATTCTAGCTTCTTGTAGATCGAATGTGGGAAATATAAGTCGCTAGTGTCCTCAACTGATTGTCCAATGTTTTCTCTTCCCTAAACCATCTCTAGGACTGGCATTCTGTGGCTATACACATCAGCCTTGTGTGAGTCTTCCAAAATTCCTAGAGAAGACTTCAGGTGCTATATATCAAATAGTTTCTCATGCATGCAACATGGATACAATGCTCTCTTTCTAGGGACGTAATTTAGTAAGCCCGAAATCAGAAATCTTTGGAAAAAAAGTCTTCGTTTAGAATAATGTTATGGGGTTTTATGTCAAAATGAAAAACGCATGTTGTACATCCATGATGAAAATATTCCAATCCCTGAGCGACCCCTACTGCAATTTTGTGCATTATTTTCCATTCCAAGTAGTCATTTGTCTCCTGTGATTTGTTGTTGTGTATGACCTTCTCAAGAGATCCATTTGGCATGTACTCAAAGATAAGAGCTCTTTTGTGACCCTCGAAACCATACCCTACAAGGCTTACAATGTTGACATGGGAAGTCCTACTAATGCTTGTGACCTCATTATGAACTCTTCTCCATTATTGCCTTTTGTTTCATTAGAAACTTGACAGCCACCAGATGTCTATCTAGAAGCTTGCCTTTGTACACATCACCATAGCCATCTTTCCCGAGTTTACCTTGGAAAGAATTTGTTACTTTCTTTATGCTTGAGTAACTATATCTTTTTGGCACCAGAGATCCATTAATTTTCAAGAAAGCTTCCACATTATCATCTGTCATTGTTGATTTCCTCCAAAAGAATATCGATTTGTATATAGAGGTTTTCTTTCTAAACCAGAAAATCAGAGATTGAAAATATCATCAAGAGTGATTTTTAAGATAATAAATTAAGTGTCTCAAGTAGTTTCTTAAAAAAAAAAAAAAAAAGGACAAATCATATAAATACATCGCCCTCTATGGCTGCACCTCCTACTACTTCCATGAGCTCCTCCTCGTCTATGAATACATCTCCAATGGCACTATCGCCAATCACCTCTATGGCCACCGCACAAAACCTGGTTCCTTCTCTTGGACTACAAGAATGAGCATTGCATTTGAAACCGCTAGCATGTTGGCTTTCCTTCATGGTTCTGACGTCATTCACCGCGATGACAAAACTAACAACATCCTGTTTGACAACAACTTTTGCGTTAAAGTTGCTAATTTTGGAATTTCTCGTCTTTTCCCAACAGACGTCACCCATGTGTCCACGGCCCCACAAGGTACTCCGGGTTATGTGGACCTTGAGTACCATGAATGTTACCAACTTACTAATAAGAGTGATGTTTATAGCTTTGGGGTTGTTTTGATTAAGCTTATATCGTCTAAGCCAGCTATGGACATTATAAGGCATCACCATGAAATTAATTTTTCTAATATGGCTATTAATAAGATTCAAAATCATGAGCTTGTTGACCCGTGCCTTGGGTTTGAATCGAATTATAAGGTGAGGGAGATGATCACAGTGGTTTTTGAGCTGACATTTCGGTGTTTGCAGAATGAGAGCGATATGAGGCCGTCGATGAAAGAAGTGTTGGAGGTTTTGAAGGAAACTAGCAGTGTGGGTTATGATAGGAAGGTTGCCGAGGAGGTGGATATACCTGCTGATCATGTTGTGTTGTTGAAAAGTGATCCATCGACTCTTTCACCTAATTCTTTGAGGGAAAATTGGGTTAGCAAGGGAAGTACCACATCTAATGCTAGTAATAGCTAAGTTAATGTATCATTTTAATGCAATCAAGATCCATTTTATAGTAAATTTTGGGTGATAATGCCATATTATTTCCATCATGAATATGAAAGTTACTCCGAATTATATTAATGCCTTTGTATATAGTGATAAAATCATTCATTGTATAAGTCGATTGAATTTTTTTTTTCCTATTCATTGTTTCATTGTTTTTATTTGTTCTTAAAACTAGGCAATGAACCACACCCAATTTCCTGGTCTTAAATTGTCATGTCAATAAATTTGGGTCGATCGAGAGAATTTTTTTCATAACGCAGAAGGGAAAATAAGAAAATTTTTGGGAAAAATGTTAAAACAAAAACTAGATCATATATGTGATAATGTCATATGCTTTCATTTTCATGGTCTACCAATGATAATGTCATGATATAATCGAAGAATTTATTTGGTGTTCTCGGGTCAACACGTGCACGTGTTGTAGGAATACCATAATACAATATTAAGGTCACCTGACATTCCAAGTGCATCCAATGATTTCTTGTTATCATGAGCCGGAGATATGGGAAGTGTGATCATGGATAAATTTCATCACAGAGAACCAGATGAAAATAATCTACTGCTAAAGAGGTTGCATATGAAGTTAATGCTTTATTATCGCTATTATTATCTTTTTCCTAGATTTTTCGGCGCCACACTTATAGTGCTAATGCTAATCTCATTGTAGCCGATCATGTTAGAGGTGCTTTTTCTGTTAAAGGAGTAAGATCCAAGATCCAATTGTTGCTGAATATCTAAGATATAATTATCAATCAATCATTTTTCTAGGGAAAGAAAAAAAGAAAATAAAAAAGGGAGACAGACATCCTATTTTGGGCTCACCATGTTATGCATAGAAAGGGAAGAATCATATCAATGTGGTAGAGATATTAGTCTAATTTCTGTAGACTATGGGATGATGATTAGGCTAATTTTTGTTCATGCTCGAATTCATGATAGCAAGAAAAAAAATTCCCGTATCTTTTTTTTTTTTTTTTGGATAACTCGCTATCTTGTCCAATGGACCAACTAATCCGGGGACCAATCTCATAGCCCATTAGCATTCCCCATACCTTATAATACAAGAATTCGAAGTTTCGTTCATGGAAAGAACTCTAATTTTTGTTCAAATTGATTTATTGCAGCTTTTGTGTAATAGAAGAAAAAGAGGGTAACAAGAAAAAGAAAAGAAAGTGAAAGGAAATTTACAACCACATTTGACATCTTGCTCAGTTTTTACTAGAAAAAATTTAGGGCAGCATTTCATAGTGAAGAATCAAAGATATACTTGGACAGCAATTAACATAGCAACTTCAAACAAAATTTCACTACTTTGAGGGTCTTGAGGAATCTACTTCATATGATATTATTCTACATAAGCCTTGCACTCCATGATGTTTTTAACCTAGAAAAAGATCATTACATTGATTCAACCTCACAGGATTCATTTTCTTCTGATATTTGAATAGTAGAAGATGCGATTGGTGTTCTTGAAGGTAAAGATAAGAATGGTTCCGGGGGAACTTGCAAAGATTCTAAATTTCCTTCAAGCATCTAAATCACCATGTTAATTGCCGGTCTCTCTGATGGATTAGCTTGTATGCAACATAGCCCAACTAATATCATCTTTCGTGCAACTTTTTCATCCTCTTCATATTCAATCCCATGAAGTCCTATATCTCCATCACATTCTAGCTTCTTGTGGATCGAATGTGGGAAATATAAGTTGCTAGTGTCCTCAACTGATTGTCCAATGTTTTCCCTTCCCCGAACCATCTCTAAGACTAGCATTTCGTAGCTATACATATCAACCCTGTGTGAGACTTTTCCAAAATGCCTAGAGAAGACTTTAGGCACTATATATCCAATAGTTCCTTGAGCATGCAACATGGATACAATGCTCTCTTTCTTGGGACATAATTTAGCAACCCCGAAATCAAAAATCTTAGGAAAAAAATCTTCGTCTAGAAGAATGTTATGGGGTTATATGTCAAAAATGGAAAATGCATGTTGTACATCCACGATGCAAGTATTCCAATCCCCGAGCAACCCCTATTGCAATTTTGTGCATTGTTTTCCATTCTAACTCGTCCTTTGTCTCCTAAGATTTGTTGTTGTGTATGAACTTCTCAAGAGATCCATTTGGCATCTACTCGTAGATAAGAGCTCTTTTGCAACCCTTGAAACAATACCCTACAAGGCTTATAATGTTGACTTGGGAAGTCCTACTAATGCTTGCAACCTCATCTATGAACTCTTCCCCATTACTGCCTTTTGTTTCATTTAGAAGCTTGACAGCCACCAGACGTCCATCAAGAAGCTTGCCTTTGTACACATCCCCATAGCCGCCTTTCCCGAGTTTATCTTGGAAACAATTTGTTACTTTCTTTATTTTTGAGCAACTATATGTTTGTGGCACAAGGAATCCATTAATTTTCAAGAAAGCTTCCACATGATCATCTGCCATCGTTGATTTCCTCTAAAAGAATATTGATTTGTAAGTTAGGGTTTTCTTTCTAAATTAGAAAATCAGAAATGCACATAAAATTTGTAACAACCTCGCATCGACATCGTTAAACCATCAATTATATAACGTTACCCTTAAACCGAATCGCTAATGACCGATAAGTGAATCGATGAACTATGAACAAACCAATGAAATCAAAATCAAATCAATAAGTTTGTCTATTGAATTGCGTGTTGCATCTGTTTGAGTGTATGATTATCTGTTTGCATTTTATGTTTAAACTGCTAATTGAAGGCCTTATCGGCGGCCGATTTAGAAACCGTTTGATGTTTTGTAGTCAGCATAATATTTGTGATTTAATGATATCTTTATCTGAAAATTGATTAGGAATGATTACATTAGATTAAAAGAGTAATGATGAACTTAGACGTATTTACCGAATTGCCATTTTGAGTGGACCCTTTGTTTACTATTATTCTAGAGCCTTACCACACCTAACAAACATCTTGATCAGCCATTTCCCTTAGTCCCAACCGACCAAGAAGAGAATTAGAGTGAGAAGAAGAGTGTTGAGGGAGATTTGAGCCCATCTTGAAGAATTGCTAGAGACTTGGTATAATTGAGCTTGCTAGACTTGAATTTACACTCTAGGTAAGGAAATCATCTTCTTATTTTAGTGTTTGAGCCTAGTCTTACATGATTCATGCCCATATAGAAATGTAAGTCATGAATTTGCTCATCAATGGTGAATTGAAGCTTGAATGTTGCATGCATGGTCATTTGGCATGTTTTGAAGTTGAATTCTTGGAGAATCATACATGCATGTCCATGTTTTTATTATAGACCATGTTTCCACAATGTTTTCAAAGATTAGAGCTCTTTAGAACAAGAATTGAAGATTGAATTGGGTTTGAAACTCATGCATTGCATGTTTAATTTTGTTCTTGAAAATGGGTTTGAAAATGGTTTTAATTGACTCACCTTTGGGGCTTGAATTCATAAATTGGCTTTTGAAACTTGTTATACATTGTTTTGGGATGTATTCTCCAGAATTTGAGCCCAAGAGGTCGAGAATTGAGTTGAGAATGCTTGGTTTGAGTTTGGAAGGCAACTGAAATTCCAGATTTGGCTTCGCCGAGCGGCGATTCTCGCCGAGCGACCAATGTTTCTTCCGAGCCACGCCGAGCGAAGGATTGGTGGCTCGAGAAAAATCGAACATCCAAGATTTTTATCGTTTCATCGATCGCCGGCGAAGGAAGGCTCGTTCGAAAGCGAACCTTTGATTTTGGAAGCTCGCCGAAGCGAGCATCGAGCGAGCATCGCGTAAAAATTGAGCATCCAAGATTTTTATCGTTTCATCGCATCGCCGAGGAAGGATTTCGCCGAGCGAAGCCTTTGATTTTGAAGCTCGCCGGCGAAGGAAGGCTCGCCGAGCGAGACCCTGCTCAAGAACTTTGAAAAATGCCTTCCAACTGTAATTTTGCATCCTCATCCCATCCTAAGCATTCTTAGGCCTAGTTTAAGACATCTTAATGAGGATTTAAGCATAGAACCACACCGAGGGAATTTAGGGATTTAATTATCATCATTCTGACTGTAAACTTAGTGTGTGTTCTATTTGATTGACTGTTTAGGGTTGGCTCACGGGGACGCGCTCTAGCTACTGATAGCCCAATCACTGTGAGTAACAGATTGTGTAAAGATATGTTCAAAATGGTTATATTTTGATTAATGAATCAACTGCTTATTGAACTAATATTGTTTATTGAATGAATGTATGTCTCAGATTAATCAGACAGGCATCCTTAGCACCCATCGTTATTGGTATTCTGAGCTCTGTCGGTTTCCTTGTGGAACCATACCGATCGATGGCCATCATTATTGTTGGGTTCATATGTCGGTCCTTTTGGACCTACTGTTTATAGGCTAATGGATGTACCACATATGACTGATTGATTGAAATACTGATTGACTGAAATATTGAAAGATTGAAATACTGTTAAATGAATTGATTTCATTACTGTAAGGACATTCATTCATAACCTCTTTACACATTATGTTATTCACTGGGCTTTAGCTCACTGTTTATATATATATGTAGGTGCTCAGCCACCAGACCGGAGCTAGGAGCGTGGGATTGGTCCCCAGTTTTGTCAAGCCAGCCTATGTGCCTCACCGCGAGGTTCCGAGTTGCCATGTTGTGGCTTGGGGCGTTTTTGTGTCCCCTATCGGTCTCCTTACTGTTTTGTATTATTGTATAGACCGTTTACTGTTACACTGTACTGTTATCGAGGGATTGAGTTCCCGTACTGAATGTATGTAAATGATTGTATAGACTGTACTAGTTTGAAATGTATGAATGCATAAAAATGTTTTTGACATACAGATTTTCACAGCTCAGTGGACACTAGTTATTGATTGTTTTGGCTTCCACCAGGCCATGTACTGCTTAATCAGATTATCGTTTCAGAGGCCTTGGTAATCTCTTGACATCGGCCATTCTATGCTAAACCCATAGGGCCGGGTTTGGGTCGTGACAAAATTGCTGCTCCAATCGTTGAAATGACTACATAAAGAATGAAATAAGTCAGGTAGTGTTAAAATCTCTGACCAATTTGTGAAGTAATGCAAGAATTATGTTAACAAAAATCAAAACTAACTTAGTTGTTCACAGAAAATTACAACAAACAAATATGAATCATAAACTATATGTTCTAGTTATAATGAAATTGATCAAACCTTGAACAAAGAAAACAAAATGATTAAAGTTTTTATGCATTACTAAATTAAGGAAAGACCTAATAAAATTTCAGTAGGATACCTATGGCAACTTTCAAGGTCAATTGTTTCTTTCCACCTGCAAAACATAACAACACACCATTAACTAAGGCTGTGTTTGGATAGAAATTTAGAAAGGAAAAAAAAATGTGAGTGAAATGTACGTGTATTTCATTTATATTTCACTACTTTTTCTCTTTTCTTTTGTAAATCCCTATGCAAATCAATAAAGAAATAGGAAAGCAGACTCTCCTAAGGTATAAAGCTCGCCTAGTGACCAATGCAAAGGAATATCCAAACACCAGTTTAAAGAGACATACTTTTTAAGCAACAAAGCCCACATTAAATGAATTGCTGTAGCCTAGTCTCAGTAATAGAACATTTTCTAAGCTTGTTAGAAGGCTAAATGAAACAGTACAAATTTGATGTTTGTCGCTTTTGTTTTTCTCTTTTTGATCTTCCATTTACAATAATCTTTTTTTGTATCACTTTCGGGAGTAAAATGACACTTTAGTAAATAAATAAATAAATAAATAATACATTTTCCCCTCTATTATTTATTTTTGGAATTTTTTCATTTCAATCATGGTGTCACAATTCTCTTTTCTAGCTTCTTTTGATTTTACCAATAACTTTATCACATAGAATTTTCAATAGTGAGATTTCAACAACTAACGCAAGATTAAGGACTCACTTAGGGGTGCAACTCGGGTGGGCTCAACCCGAGCCTAGCCCAAGTTTTTTTAGGGTTTGGGCAACTATATCTTGTAATCTGGACGGGCCTGGGCAAATTTTTGATGCCCGAATTGTAATTCGAGCCGGGCTTGGGCAGAATCAATGCCCAACCCAAGCAATCCGAACCCGAATTAAATTTAATATATTATATAAATTATATAATATATAAATTAAATAAAAGAGTTATTGTTGTTTTATCCTTGCAGAGGAGCATCATTGTTATTTTCTCTTGGTTTCAAAAGATTGATTTCAATACAAAGCTATGTTTGTGTCTTGCTTTTGGTGGACAAAGCATACACAGGCTACATTTCCACTACTATACCTAGAAAGAATGATGCAGAAATTGAGATACAAGATGGGTACAAGAGCAACTGCTATATCTTGTTTGACTATTTAAACTAGCAGCCAGTTATAATTTTTTAAATTCTTGGGCCCCTTTCAAATGGAAATTATTTTAAGTGAGGTTATTAAATAGTAAAAACTAACAGGAAAAAGAAAGCTGGAAGTACCGTATACCAGATTCTTAAGCAAGAAGTGATAAAAATATGTTGATAATTGGTCTACCTACAGGTTTCTGGACTTGTGAATTTTGGGCAATTCGGGCTAACCTGAGTTCAAAATACAAAGCTTGGTCCGAGCTTGGGCAGCAATGCTCGGGTTCATGGTCAGACTTGGGCGGGCTTGGGCACTGCCAAATACAATTCGGGCTGGGCTTGGGCAAACCCCCAACACGACCGAACCCGCCCGAGTTGCACCCCTAGACTCACTAGCAGAAGGTACTCTTATGTCAATAAACAAAACTTGTGAAGATTTTGGTAAAACCTATTTTTATACCAGTGCAATCCTTTAAAACAACAACAACAACTAAAAATTGTATCTCATGTAGTAATGACTTCCGAAATTTAATCACCGTCAAAAAATTTAAAATGCACTGCCTATAAAGTTTGTATAAGGATTGCTCTTCAAATTTTAAGGGAAACTTACATGTGGTTCTTTATATGTAGACTTATTTTTCAATCACTAAAGATTGAGACCCCCTTTTTTTGGGGACCCCCACAGCCCCTTTTGGATCTCAACTATTGATGATGTGGGCCCCACACATACATAAGTGGGTCCCACACATGCACCAATGGTTGAGATCCAAAGGGGATTGTGGAGGTCCCTAAAAAAAGGGAGTCCCAAGCATTTTTCTTTTTTCTTTTTTCTTTTTCAATAGATCCTATGATAATGAATGACGTTTTTCATCAAACACTATTAAAAAACGTCACTAACTGTTAGTTTTCGAAGACAGTTTGAAAATTGTCACAAAAAGTCATTAATTATAAATTTTAGCGACAATTTAAAAAAATTGTCACAAAAAGTCACTATTTTTTAACTTTCAGAGACAATTTGAAAAATTTATCATATAAAAAGTCACTAATTGTAAGTAACAATTAATAATAATTGTGTTAAAAAAAAAGTCACTAATTATCAATTTTTAGCGAAATATGCAAAAAAAAGTCACAAAAAATTATTTTTAGTTACGATTTTACTGAGACTAACTTTCAATAGGGCTTTATAAGAATTAAATCAAACTATTAAGACCTATTAGTAATTTATCTTAATATGTTTTTCTATTAAAACAAATCATTGGTAACCACATCTTAAAACAAAAATGTTTTGGAGCTCTTATTTGTGAGCTTTAATAACTCTAATGTGTATGTGGGGCTCATCTGATGTGATGTTTTAGTCTTTTTTTTTTTTTTTGACTTTCCATCTCACTAGAGTTTTAAAGCTCTAATTTTAGAGGGATGTATTATTGTTGCATCTTAAAAAACCGTACAATAAACAGGGAATACTATGGGGTGATATGAGAAATTGGTTAAAAGATAACTTCTTTTTTTTTTTTTTTTTTGGATTTTTTGGCCTTTTGTGTGTAAAAATGTGAGAGGTAATGTGACCCAAAATAGGTCAAAAGCTAAAAACTAGCTTTTTACTAGCTTCCCAAATTGCCCTATTTAGTTGGTGTGAGATTATGGTGTCGTTTGGGATGTGGGTTGGGTTAGTTTTTTTGGCTAAATTAATCATAAAAAAATGAAATATACTAAAAAATTAATAAAACAAAATGTCACATCCAAACCATTATCATTTTTTTTCCCACAAAAGTTAAAAAAGTCAAAAAAATCAATCCGAACAAACTTTTTAGTTGGGGCTAAAATAGTCAAAAATAAATAAATAACCAACTCAACTTTCCAAACGAATATTAAACAACTTTTTATATTTTATTTTATTTTATTTTATATGTACTCTTATAGTTTTTTTTGAATTGCATCACTAGTAAAATTTTATGGGCCAAAGTCCATGAGCTTATGAGAAGTGAAAAGGAAGTCTATGGTGTCAAAGTCTGGACCCATTAGAAGAAAGTCTGACTTCATGCCTTTGGTTAAAGAAATCTATGGAGTCAATCAATCATTATAGGGATATATTAGAAGATAGAGGGAATTACTTAAAAAAAAAAAAAAAAAAAAAAAAGAAAAAAAGAAAAAAAAGAAGAAGAAGATATTAATATGGAGGGATGTAAGTGAGACTTGTACCTTCACAATTTTTCATTTGCACCTTATTGCAAAATCACTTGTACCCCTTATGTATTTGTAATTTTTTTTTTTCTCAACTGTTAAGTAATTCTCCCTATAAAATATCTCAAAGTAAAGATATTGTGCTTAAGGCTACAAACAAGTTGAATTGAACCAAATTTTTTCGATGCTCAATTTTTATCAAATTAGTTCTTTTACTCTAAAATTTTAAAATATGTCATTTTATGTTGTGTTTGATTCATGAATTTGAGAAAAGACTTCAAAAAATAAAATAAAAAAATAGATAAAATGTGAATGAAATAAAATTATGTTTCACTTACGTTTCACATACATTCTCCCTTTCTATTTTCAAATCGTTCTCGAAATCCATGAATCAAATGTGGTCTTAATAACCCTTTTGAATCAAAAAGTTCCTCGAAACACACGAATTATGCTTTTGAAAAGTAAAATAAGAAAATATGGCAAAAGGAGAAACACACCTTGGAAAAAGCAAATTGCTTGATTTGTAATAGTGTCAGTCCCACATTCCCCTCCAGGGGCATTGCACAAATCGCAGGCATGGAATTTGTCCATTTCATGATAAGCAGCCTCAAATCCCTGCTTCACCAATTCTTCCACAGTCATGTGTTTATCCCCCCAAAATGCATATAGAGCCTCTTGGAAAACTGGAACCTCGATTCTGCTCTTACATTCCCATTCCGGAATATACACGACATATGGCTCTTCTACGAAGAAACTAATATTACTACTACTCTGGCTCCCCGCCACCTCGGAATATACACGACATATGGCTCTTGTATCTGATCATAAGATGCGAGGTCAGGGAGTCAATCATGGAACAAAGTAAGATTTAGAACATGCGGATAAGGAGTGTAATCGAAAAGAGTGAAATTCAAAGTGGTGTTACTCAATTCCTTAGGGCAAAGATTATCCCACAGATCGGCTCATGCAATGGTCATGTTATGGGCAGATTGATTGATATGAAGAACACGAAATGCCTAATTCTCGATAACTATGGTTGTGTTTTCATTGCCGTGGCACGTGAGCTCAAAACCTTGAACGCCGCAGAACTGAGGTCGTCAATCTTCTCCCCAGAAGGGATATCCAATTCCTTTTATTTGCTCTCCGCAGTCGTATTTTTTTTCGTTGCAAGTCGTGTAATTGTCATCGTCCGTGCCATGTGATGTAGGAGTACTGATGATGATGATGAAGATGAAGCTCAGACTAAGAGGCTTGTTGAGAAGAGTTGGATGTTCCATTAAATTGGTGTGTGTGGGTTGATTTGATACAGATCAGATTATATTATTAGATGAATTCAATATATAATAATATTAAAAAAGCAGAGGCCAATCTCTTGGATGAAGAAAAATACAAGCTTCTCAGAATATTCTAAGGGAGAAATTTCTACAACTAGTATGTTGGCCTCCGAAGATTTTGCTACAGTCAGTTCGTGAGTTGGACGTAATGGCCCCAACGCGCAAGCTTACAGAATGTTTGGAATTATTGTTTAATTATGTCAATTCAATAATTCAATAATTACAACTTATTTAATTTATTATTATTATTATTATTTTTTTTTTAAAAAAGAAGATAATAAATATACTTTTGAAAGTAGGTCATTTTTTTTATTGGATCCACATTTTCTTTTTTGTTTTTTGTTTTTTGTTTTTTTATTGTTGGTGACATACATGAAGGGTTTACAAAATAAACAATTCAAATTATTAAAACAAAGCCAATAATGAGTCCCACAAATTTGGACAACACCTCGCAATCCAAAGGCAATCCGGTCCCAAAAGGATGCACAAAATTTACGTAATTCGATATCTATTTGGTTTGACTTTTCAAAATTTATTTTTACTTGAGTTCTCGTTTAGTTTATTTTTTATATTTTAATAATTTTATTATCATTTTTAGATGCATCTAATCAAGTTAGATACATCTAAAAAGTAAAAAAAAAATTTACCTAAAAATATTTAAAAAATCAATAAAAACAAATGAAAATTCAAACAAAAAATCTATGTGCAATTAATATTCAAACAAAAAAAATATATGAGACTATATGCATCATTTTAATGCAGTCAAGATCTATTTTATAGTAAATTTTGGGTGATAATGCCATCTTATTTCCATCATGAATATGAAAGTTACTCTAAATTATATTAATGCCTTTGTATATAGTGATAAAATCATTCATTGTATAAGTCAATTGAATTTTTTTTCTTTTTTTTCTTTTTTTTTTGTTCTATTCATTGTTTCATTGTTATTATTTGTTCTTAAAACTAGGCAATGAACCACGGCCAATTTCTTGGTCTTAAATTGTTATGTTGATAAATTTGTGTCGATGGAGAGAATTTTTTCACAGAACAAAAGGGAAAATAAAAAAATTATGGGGAAAAATATTAAAACAAAAATTAGACCATATATGTGATAATGTCATGATATTTGCTTTAATTTTCATGGTCTACCAATGATAATGTCATAATATAATTGAAGAATTTATTGGGTGTTCTCTGATCAACACCACAATACAATATTAACGTCACCTGACATTCCAAATGCATCCAATGATTTCTTGTTATAATGAGCCGGAGATATGAGAAATGTGATCATGGATAAATTTCATCATAGGGAACCAGATGAAAAAAATCTACTGCTAAAGAGGTTGTATATGAAGTTAATGCTTTAATATCGTTATTATTATATTTTCCCTAGATTTTTCGACGCCACACTTATTGTGTAATGCTAATCTCATTGTAGCCAATCATGTTAAAGGTGATTTTTCTGTCAAAGGAGTAAGATCCAAGATCTAGTTGCTGCTAAATATCTAAGATACAATTGTATCAATCAATCATTTTTCGGGGGAAAAAAAAAAGAGAGAGAAAGACAAAAAAGAGAGAGAAAGATATCCTACTTTGTTATGCATAGAAAGGAAAGAATCATATCAATGTGGCAGAGATATTAGTCTAATTTTTTTAGACTATGGGATGATGAGATTAGACTAATTTTTGTTCATCCCTAAATTCATGATAGCAGAAAAAAAATTTCATACCTTTTTTTTTTATAACTCGATATCTAGCCCAATGGACTGACTAATCCACAGACCAATCTCACAGTCCATTAGTGTTCCCCATACCTTATAATAGAAGAATTCGAAGTTTTGTTCATGGAAAGAATTCTAATTTTTGTTCAAATATATTTATTACAACTTTTGTGTAATAGAAGAAAAAAAGGGTAACAAGACAATGAAATTTACAACCACAGTAGACATCTTGCTCTGTTTTTACTAGAAAAAATTTAGGGCGGCAATTCATAGTGAAGAATCAAAGACATACTTGAACAACAATTAACATAGCAACTTCAAACAAAATTTCACTACTTTGAGGATCTTGAGGAATCTAGTTCACATGATATTATTCGACATAAGCTTTCCAGTCCATAATGTCTTAAACCTTGAAAAACATCATTACATTGATTTAACCTCACAGGATTCATTCTCGTGTGATATTTGAATACTAGAAGACCTGATTGGTGTTCTTGAAGGTGAAGATAAGAATGGTTTCGGGGGAATTTGCAAAGATTCTAGATTTCCTTCAAGCATCTCAATCACCTTGTTAATTGTCGGTCTATCTGATGGATTAGCTTGTATGCAACATACACCAACTAATATCATCTTTCGTGCAACTTTTTCATCATCTTCAGATTTAATCCCATGAAGTCCTATATCTCCATCACATTCTAGCTTCTTGTAGATCGAATGTGGGAAATATAAGTCGCTAGTGTGCTCAACTTATTCGCCAATGTTTTCCCTTCCATGAACCATCTCTAGGACTAGCATTCCATAGCTATAGATGTTAGCCTTGTGCAATACTCTTCCAAAATTTTTGGAGAAGAATTCAGGCGCTATATACCCAATAATTCCTTGTGCATGCTACATGGATAGAATGCTCTCTTTGTTGGAACACAATTTAGCAAGCCCAAAATCATAAATCTTTGGACAAAAATCTTCATCTAGAAGAATGTTGTGGGATTTAATGTCAAAATGAAAAATGTGTGTTGTACCACCGCGGTGCAAGTACTCCAATCCTCGAGCAATCCCTACTACAATCTTGTGCATTGTTTTCCTGAGATTTGTTGTTGTGTATGAACTTCTCAAGAGATCCATTTGGCATATACTCGTAGATAAGAGCTCTTTTCTGATCCTCAAAACAATACCCTACAAGGCTTACAATGTTGACATGGGAAGTCCTACTAATGCTCAACCTCATTTATGAACTCTTCTCCATTACTACCTTTTGTTTCATTTAGAAGCTTGACAGCCACCAGACGTCCATCAAGAAGCTTACCTTTGTACACATCACGATAGCTGCCTTTCCCGAGTTTATCTTGGAAAGAATTTGTTGCTTTCTTTATTCTTGAGGAACTATATCTTTTGTGGCACAAGGGATCTAATAATTTTCAAGAAAGCTTCCACATTATCATCCACCATTGTTGACTTCCTCCAAAAGAACATCGATTTGTGTATGGAGATTTACTTTGTAAACCAGAAAATCAGAGATGGACAAGTGACTAAAATTGCTGCTCCAACAACCGCTAAAATGACAAATGCAAGAATGAAAGAAGTCAAGTAGTGTTAAAATCTCTGACTAGCCAAAAACAAATTTGTGAAGTAATGCAAGAATTATGTTAACAAAAATCAAAACTAACTCCGTTGTTCACAGAAAATTACTTCGAACAAATATGAATCATAAACTATGTTCTAGTTATAATGAAATTGATCAACCCTTGAACAAAGAATACAAAATGATTAAAGTTCTTATGCATTACTAAATTAAGGAAAGACATAGAATAAAATTTCAATAGGATACCTATGGCAACATTCAAGGTCAATTGCTCTCCACCTGCAAAGTATAACAACACACCATTAACTAAGGCTGTGTTTGGATACGAATTTATAAAGAAAAAGAAAAAAAAGGTGAGTGAAATGTATGTATATTTCATTTATATTTCGCTACTTTTTCTCTTTTCCTTTATAAATTCCTACGCAAATCAATAATCCAAACACCAGTCTAAAGAGACATAATTTTGAAGCAACAATGCCCACATTAAATGAATAATTGCAGCCTAGTCTTGGTAATAGAACATTTTCTAAGCTTGTTAGAAGGCTAAATGAAACAGTACAAGTTTGATGTTTGTCGCTTTTGTTTTTCTCTTTTTAATCTTCCATTTACATGAACATTTTTTCATACTCTTTATTACATTCGGGAGTAAAATGACATTTCCCCAATCTAAAAAAATAAATAATTAAATAGAAAATTTTCCCTCTATTATTTGTTTTTGGAATTTTTTCATTTCAATCATGGTGTCACAATTCTCTCTTCTACCACCCATAACTTTATCACATAGAATTTTCAATAGTGAGATTTCAACAACTGACTCAAAATTAATGACTCATGAGTAGATGGTACTCTTATGTTAATAAACAAAACTTGTGAAGATTTTGGTAAAACCTATTTTTTATAGCAATGCAATCCTTGAAAATAATAATAATAATAATAATAATAATAATAATAATAATAATTTGTATCTCATATAGTAATGACTTCCGAAATTTAATCACCGTTGAAAAATTTAAGATCACGCTCCCTATAAAGTTTGTGTAAGGATTGCTCTTCAAATTTTAATATGTTTTCCTATTAAAACAAATCATTGGTAACCACATCTTAAAAAACCTTACGATAAACATGGAATACTGTATATTTAGTTGGTATGAAATTATATTAAACAACTTTTTATAATTTTTTATTTTATTTTATACGTACTCTTATGGTTTTTTTTCAATTGCATCACTTTTAAAACTTTATGGGCCAAAGTACATGAGTCCGGATCCTCGGCCGCACATCCCTGCGGCCCTCTCCCTGCCGTCCTCACCAAAACGACGTTGTTTTGGTGTTTTTTTTTTTTTTTTTTCAAAAATTGAGTTTCCCACTTTTCTTTTCACTTTTATCATCTCTGTTTAGCCCTAACAGAGATGAGAGGCGCAGCTGGAGAGAGAGAGAGAGAGAGAGAGAGAGAGAGAGAGAGAGAGAGAGAGAGAGAGAGAAAGACAATCGACGAAGACAGAGCGACGGGATTCCGGTAGTGACGCGACGGCGGCAATCTCCCCTTCTCTCTCTCTCTCTCTCTCCTCCTCTTCTTCTTTTTCTTCTTCTTCTTTTTCTTCTTCTTCTTCTCTAAAATGCTGGTGTAAAGTAGTTTTTTTGGTAAATTTTATGAGTATGTAGTGCTGTTGCTTTGCATTGAGCTATCCTCATTTCTTTACAAATTGAGAGCAAATGTTATTGATTTTGGTGGTGAAAACAGAGCATAGATGAAAACAAAAAATAGAACAACTTTTTCTAAAGAAACTCAGAAATTTTTCAACCCAAATGGGTTGAGAAGAATCTATAAAAATTTATGTATAAATAATTCTACCCAACTTTTTAACCCAGATGGGTAAAATTTTTCAACTTAGATGGGTTGAGAAGAATCTACATACATAAGGCTGAAAAATTTTATAGAAAAATTTCTCAACATACATAATTCTGCCTAAGTTTTTCTAGATTAGAGGCTGGGTTTAGAGGCTGGGTTCAAAGGCTGGAAAAAAAAAAAAAAAAAAAAAAAAAAAAAAAAAAAAAAAAAAAAAAAAAATTCTACTTTACATACTCATAAAATTTACCAAAAACTACTTTACAAATTGAACTCGGTAGTTAGTGGCGTTTATTCAGACTGTTAAATAATTAAGGAGATGCTAAAGTCATTTCCTGTATTTACCTTTCCCAAATCAGTTACAAGGGGGGGAGAGAATGGTCAGTTTCATTATTTCATCGAGTGTATGTGTAGAGAGAGGAGAGAGAGATTGTCAGTTTGAGTTGAGCTTTGAAGCTCCTCTCTGTGTCATCAATGAGGAACCACAACGGTTGTTTCTCGAGGAGACATCGCAAGAACCGTCACGACTCTAACTCATCTCCTCGTCGTGAGAAATCGGAAGTTCCGCCCTATAAATCAAGAACCTCAGATCATGGGTTTCCTCCTCAGGTCATGGACTCATCGTCTGGGTTCAAAGGCTGGAAAAAAAAAAAAAAAAAAAAACACCAAAACGACGTCGTTTTGGCGAGGGCGGCAGGGAGGGCTGCATGGATGTGCGGCCAAAGATCCGGACTCCAAAGTACATAAGCTTATGAGAATTGAAAAGGAAGTTTCTTTAATAATTTAATGGGGGAATTTAATGGTGGAACTACGAGTAGGTGTGAAAAGAGGAAAAAACATATAAAAATTATCAACGTATGGAGAGTTGCACCTTCACAACTTTTTATTTATATCACACCATAACTATTCATATGTTTATAATTTTTTTCACCTTCTCCATTTGTTTGTAATTTCTCCTAATTTAAATGACCCAATTGGTCTATATCAAATAATATTTGGAAAAAATTATAAAAAAGAACAAATAATCCTATCCAACTTCCAGGCAGTTCCTTTTGTCAACGTCAAGTCTGGACCCATTAAAGAAAGTCTGACTTCATGCCATTGGTTAAAGAAATATGGACTCTTTCATTTTAATTTTCTGAATTTAATTTTTTAAAAATTAGATTTTTTTATATATATTTTTTATTTTTAATAAATATTTTAAAATTTTTAAAGAGACACTTTTTCATAAATTTCTTTTCACCTACTTATATTCTATTTTGTCCATATTATTTTCTTATATTCCAATAAGTCATATGAGTGGCATAGTTACCAAAACACCCCTAATAATATTCACATTTACAGTATGAATGTTCCGTGATGTGAATGTTCACACCGTCAATGTGAATGTTCACTGAATGTTAACATGTCAATGTGAATGTTCACACTGTTAATGTGAACATTCACATGTTACTGTGAATATTCACATTGTAAAATATGAATGTTCACATTACCAAATTGCTGTTGTCCAAATTGTGAAATTAATAAATAGATTTATGAAGAAAACAAAATTATATACCAAGAACACATGTTGATAATTATAACTAAATTTCAACAGAAATACACAAAACAATAAAATGGTAAAGAAACTAAACCGAAGCTTGCATGGTAGCAGTTTCCTTAAAACAGATTTCGCCGCCTCACGGGTCGAGTGCTTGAGGAATTCCGGCGTCTGTCTCCCAGGATATGACGGTCAAAACCAGCTACGGCAGAAGCACTCTCTGTCTAGCTTAGCGAACAAAACAGTGGCAGTACTCTCTCACTATAGAAATCTCTAGCAAACTAACTAAAAAAAAAATGGAAGAAACAATTTCTGTGTTTGAGACTTGACAGGAGGGTCTCAATTTATACATGTATAGGGGAGAGAGGAGAAGCCTCCAGCCTTTATGGCTGGTCACTAATGCACCATTAACCTCTGCAATAAAGGCAGGAGTTACAAACCCCATTAATGCACTATTAAACTCTACAATAAAGA
Source organism: Camellia lanceoleosa (assembly GCA_025200525.1). NCBI lineage: Eukaryota > Viridiplantae > Streptophyta > Magnoliopsida > Ericales > Theaceae > Camellia > Camellia lanceoleosa. The sequence continues at coordinate 6,469,431 of CM045772.1, forward strand.
CAGAAGTTACAAACTCCATTACCTCTTTCATGAAGCTAACTTCATGAGGCAATTTCTCATTCAAATCTCAATGGTTTTTGGCCATTCTATTTGTGGTGTAAAGATCTCATTGCAAAGTATCTAGACCCACTTAGACCCAACTCAATAGATGGTTGAGACCCACTTTAATATTTAATTAAAGTCTCAAAAAAATCATTTTTTTCCAACAATCCCCCACATGAATAAAAATTGACCGAATGACTCAACAAACGGACATCGTTCAACAATAATGACTCGAAGAGAGAATACAACGAACTAACCCCGACATCAAAGAAGGTAGCTTTTGGCTTTGAACCTCTCCCAGTGAAAACCTATCGAGTTTACTGGCTGATCAGTGAATGTGACATCTTGAACTACTTTGTCGTTTATGTAAACTGAGACAATAGATCTCACACGGGAATTACTCCTACCACCATTCTGTTCTCACTGGTGTGCCCTGTATGGCCCTGGACACTAGCCTGGTTTAATGAGTGGTTTCAAAGAATCTTGGCCTGCCCAATTCTTCTAGAAGCGGCCCCACTTCACACTCACATAGGTGACTCTACTTGAGTATCCTGCTATACTCAGCTCAGCAGCTTAACACACTAGAGTCATTAAAAGCTCAGCTTAACCTCTACACTTGCAGGTATCACTGATAGAAGGAATGGCTGGAGGTTTAACCTCCTCAGTGACATACCACCGTTACACGCAATTAGGTTGTCCCATTGAACCTAAATCTTGGGATCTCCAGTCAACTAGGTTGGGTTTCCATTCCAGTAACTTCCAAAGGCCTCAACCCCATTCCTTTTGACGACGTTTCGACTAACACTCGATTTAACCCTTTAGTTAGCGGATCCGCAATGTAGTCCTTAGACTTTACAAAGTCTAAAGAGACAACTCCATTCGAGAGTAGTTGTCATATGGAATTATGTCTACGACGGATATGTCTAGACTTTCCATTATACATATTACTCTGTGCCCTACCAATTGCAGATTAACTATCACAATGAATACAAATAGCAGGCACAAGTTTAGACCAACATGGAATATCTTCAATGAAATGGCAAAGCCATTCAGCTTTTCCCGTTGCTTTATCCAAAGCAATAAACTCTAATTCCATCGTTGATCTAGATATACACGTTTGCTTGGAAGATTTCCAAGACACGGCTGCCCCACCAAGAGTGAACACATATCCACTAGTGGACTTTGAGTCCTTTATATCTGATATCCAATTTGCGTCACTATAGCCTTCAAGCACCGCTAGATATCGAGTATAATGTAGCCCATAATCCCGAGTGTAGCGTAAATACCTTAACACCGGCACAATGCCCTTCCAATGAGAAGCATCGGGATTACTTGTGTATCTACTAAGCCTGCTAACTGAGTAAGCTATATCCGGCCTAGTACAACTCATCAGATACATTAAACTTCCAATTACCCGAGAATATTCTAACTGAGAGACACTTTCTTTATCATTCTTGGTAAAAAGTAGACTTAAGTCTACAGGTGTAGATGACACACTCGTATCTGATTCACTAAACTTCTCAAGTATCTTATCAACATAATAAGACTGAGAAAGTATAATTCCGCCAGATTGTAGACGCGCCCGTGGGGGCTTCACTCTACAGTTCGGACTCCCTTTTGTTTGTTGCGGTTCTTAATCTGAACCAAAGAGTCCAACTCTGGCAAATCGTTTGAGAAAACATATTTTGAAAAGTAGTGCCAAACATGGACTGCTTTGCCAGATACAGAGTCGCCACCTAAATATTTTAAAATGGGAAATTTAGGAAACCCTGACTCGGTGCCGAAGGCCACGTGTCCGTCATAACCAAAGTGGTCTTGGCTCGGGAGTTTGGGTACGATCGGGGAAGGTCAGCTATGAGCACCCCCTTTCGCCCGGTCCGAAGACCGGCCTCTACTAACCGTGATATCCTTTTTTGAAAACATTATATGTTCTTATTCCAATTATTAACCTAGAATTACTATGTCATGCACGCAGCAAACAAGTATAGACTAGATCGCTTAATTTGGAAATAAACATTGCATATCCGTTTGTTTTGAAATTGCTACTCGCAAGTAGGCTAAAACACGGATTTCAATGAGTTTTCCCAACTTAAGCAATCCAACCTCCACCCACAGGCATTCAAACAGTTTATCTCATATAAACATTTAGCCGCATGGTAAGCCTATTATCATGTCAACATTCACACGCATGCGATATGCTAAAGCATAAATACTCACATCGTACTCCGTGCCAAAACAATAAACTAGTTAGCAAAAATGCGTGTCCTAGTTCATGTTAGAGTGACTAATGCATCGCATGCAAAGATGTAATTTAGAGTAGGCTCGGCTAAACCTAAAATGGCATGTGAAATGTGATCATTCGATGCACGTATTCAAGTTGGAAATTGAAGATACAATGCGGTTTGCATGATGTACCGAGCCCGGTGCATGTCAACAAATGCATGGATGCACATATGTATTGCATAAGGTATGCTAAAATAAACGTGCCCTAATCTACCATCATAAGCAGGTAAATAAAAGGGAAGAAAGAAGTGGGGGTTGGAAGACATACACACCACTCACCCACGCTTATTACAGATTCGCCCTCGCTCGGAGGGACCAAATAAATATTACAGATTAATTAACTACGCAAGCTAATTAAATATTACAAATTAATTAAATTAACTAAACAAATTAATTAATCTAATTAAAACAGTAAAGCCCTCGAGAAGCAAGTTCAATGCATGCGCGTTCGGATTCCGCTCGGAATTGCACTGCCATGCATAGTCTGCCTCTGTTTTCCCTGCTTTGCCCCTCTGAAGACTGCCAAAGTCTCAGGAGTGCCTCCTGTGGCACTGGGGGATATCACCGGCTAAGAGGAAACACCACCAGCTGAAGGATGTGGCCGTCGGCACAAAATGAACTCATCGGCTGATAATGGACTGCCGGTCGGCACTAAACACTCGGCCGCATCAATTCTCAGAACTCGCAACTCACAACAAATAGAGGGCAAAACTTGCATGGCAATGTAATTCTAACAATGTGTGCACCAATCATGCCCCTTATCATATTTGTGACTCAAAGGGACATGTACCTCGATTCTCGGGCCACCAATCACGCATTTCCATGCATGATGGCCCAAAGAACCAAATGTGCAACTTCTATTTCAAATGCATGCAAACCAAACAAACACACAAGGGTGCTAAGCCTCTATCATGACTTGGTCAAGAGGTAAAGCATGCATGTTTATGTGATGCAATCCTAGACATGTCAACTAGTATGCAATCATGCCAATGCAAAGGGGCATACAAGCTAACAAACATACAAGGCATGAAACACCAATGTCAACCATCAAGTATGCAAGGTGTAATGTGGGTGTCCAAGCATGCAAACAAGCATGTGACTTCATTCAATCATGTTAGTCCTAACATGCATTTACTCACCAATACATTACAATACTCAAGGAGCATATGCAAGCAACATGAGGATGGACTTGCACATAGGTTAGGCAACTCTAAATAAGCCTAAAATCAGTGGCCATAATGCCCAAAAATGAAAGCCAACACACACACACACATGCATATGTTAAGACTTAACACTTAGGCACAAAATAAGCAACCCTCAAGCACACTTGAAAAGGGATATCATGGACACTTAACATGCATCATAAGCTCAAAATCATGTAAAACATGGTGCCAAACCAAGCAACGGCAAACTAATCACGCTACAATGGCCCAAGCATTCAAGGCTCACCAAAGAGGTAATGGACTACACTTAACACAACCATTCATGGCATGCATTAGGCGACCAAAAACAGAGTTTCAACGCATAAAACTAAGTCCAAAAGACCACATAGATGGCATCTAAAAGGCTCAAACCCAAAGGCATGCATAATGGCCAAAACAAAGGGCCTACAACACAACCTTTTAAGACAACAAAGAGGGGGTTCAAGGCAAGCATTCAAGCACACCAAAGGGACTGAAATAGCATGCCAAATGGTTCCAAATCATTGAAATGATGCAAACAAGGCATGCTACACATTCATGCTCAAGGCTAGCAAGCCTAAAATGCAAAGAGACTATACTAAGCATGCCAAGATCAACCCAAACACTTATGGAAAGACCTAAAACATGTCAAGATAAGCACAAAATCTTCATGAATCTAAGCCTAAAGCATGCTCAAATTAGGGCTAACAACCTAAGGCATGATAAGGCAATACAAGGCATTACATGGCAACTATGCTAAGCATGCATAAGGGACCAAAACCAACATGATACAAAGTTATAATATGGAAATATGAGCACAAAATACAGCCATGGTATGCTCAACACACACTTGAAACATAGGCTCCCTTAAGAGGCCAAAACTTGTCCTTTTCAAGGACATCAAGGAGAGGGGGTGGCCCCCTCCTTCTTGGGACTTCAAGGCATCATCTACACCACTGAAATCCCTCAAGATTTCAGTGGTGAAGAGACCCAAACACCAAAATCCCGGAGCTCAACAAAATAGCACAAAAAAGGGGCCTTTCAAGGCCTAAGAGGGGCCAAACTTCCCCAAAGCACAAAACACCCTTAATAAACTATCAAGAGGACTAAAAAATAGAACTTTTTTGTATTAGACACCAAGCACAAAAACAGTTCAAAGATAGGTAAAAATGGAATGCAAGAATGGGGTAAATAAAGCAAGTTTCTCACCCTTGTTGACCTTCTTCACCAAAGATGATGTTGTTGCTTCCTTAAGCTCTAATCCATCCAAAAACTCCAAGAACAACCTCTTGGAACCTCAGTAGCCAAGGGAAGGTGAAACACTAGGTGTTGATATGCAATAGTGAGACACAAACACCTAATGTACAAACAAGAGAGCAAAAGAGAGATAGAATAGATATAGAATTCAAACCCTAAAACCAGAGCTTCTTCTCTGTCTTTTCTCTCTAAAAATGTCTAACTCCTCTAACCCTTGAGCCAAGAGAAGAGAGCCTTCTCTTATAGGAAACAAAGCTTACAAGCTAAGTCAAACAAAGGCTCATCCCTCCATACACGTGTATGGAGGGGAAACAAACGCAAGACAGCTGCCTTAAAATATCTCATAAAGCAATCACAAGAGTCGTAGGCAAAATTGTCATTTTGACAAAATTGACTGCCGACCGGCACAAAAGAGTGCCGACTGGCACAATATAGTCCCGATGGCAACACTAACCAGCCGGTGGCCTCTAGCCACTGCCAGTGGTGTGTGGGGATGCCTTAAAAGGCATTCCCTGGCCCTCAAAGGCAAACACAAGTGTTTGGTGCAAAACCAGACACAAACAGTCGAGTTCGGAGATCCTGAGGCAAGGTGCGTAGCCGAGATCTCCGAGAACTCCAAACGAACACGAATATGGATAATCACCGAGTGTTCAAGCGGTGATGTCCAAGTCTTGAGGACGGTCAAAAATGGGGTGTCTACAGTTGCCCCTCTTTGACAGAACTCGGAAGTCATAACAATGACGGGAGTGAATGTCAAAGCCCAGAGACGACCCATTTTTGACAAGGCCGAAGACTTGGACAAACATACAAAGCGCAAATGGTTGAACTCGCAAGCTGCCTACGTATCCCTTTGCAAGGAATCAAACCAGCGTAGTTCAAGCACAGGCATAAAAGCCGCAGATAAGGTATGCGCCCGTAGGCGGGGGCAAGATGCAACTGACGATGCAAAAGGCCGAGCATAACTTATGATCATGCAAAGAAAGCTGTAATGGAGCACACATGCGACAGTTATAAGCTAGCATGCACCAAACTACACCACGATGCAGAAAGGATGTAAGAGAATTATGCAATTCTCAAAACGTCTCACTCGGAGAATACAATACTGCGGCCGTCTGGTTCGCCCGACCTCAAATGAGCCGTACATACAATATCGTGCCTGCAAAGAAAGCAAACTTAACAGGTACAATATTGTTAGCAACATGCATGACAATGCAATGATGAATGCAAAATGATATGCATTATATACTAAACTACGTATAAACAATGCAAATGACAATGCAATGCAATTGAAACAATGCAAACTAAATGCAGAGCAATCAAATCATGATTCAATCACGGGCGGTTCGAAACCACACAAATGTCAAATAGATTGATGGAAGTAACAAGTCCGTCTACCATAGAACGATGTCTGAACTATGAGTGATGTAGACGGACACAAGGACAAGTATTGGGTGGAATGACATAAGTGGGGGGACGACCCGCTAAGGAAAGAACAATGATCCTAATGCTGGATGCAATAAGTACACTACAATGTAATATGCGATTATAGCGCGCGGACCAAACCGTATCTCGCTTAGGAAAGGCATGCACACATACAAGCCATGTCTAACACATAAAAGGTGCCGCAACCTCAAACCAACAAACCAGCGTGGAGTAGGCGCGATGCACATGCAGAACCGTGCTTTAACGTGAAAAGTATGAGTACATACCAGACCAAGCTCAACAAGGAAAGGTGCAAGCCATAAATGGAAGTGGTGATGCAGTGGATGCATGCAACTAAAATGCAATGGAAATGGGTATTTACAGATAATGCGTGACATATGCACTATATTACAACGAAATGCATGACATATGCATGTTTTGATGATTTTTGATTTTTTTTTGAAATGCAATATCTACAATGATGCATGACATATGCATGTTACGACGGCTATGAGTGCAGCTTTCCCTATCTTACCAAGAGGGCGGTACACCAGGTTGGTTCAGTATCCAGAATTGAGGCGTAAACATGCCGCCTCAACCTATGGGGCTTTCATACAGATTTCAAGCCGAGGGTACACCCCCTGGGTATTTAAACCAGACTTTAGTCTCGGAAATCCCGAACCTTTACGTTCTAGGCATAAGCCATTCGAACTCTAGTTTTCACCGTCCCAGTTGGTCTTCTAGGAACTCACCAAGATACACAAGGTGTGGCTTTACTGCATCAATCGAAAGTCTTTCGGGCACGACAAACACCAAAGGAATTGCACCTTCAGAGGATTTAAGGTCTCCTAGACCGCATGCAAAATGTATGCATGACAATGCATGTTTTTTTGAAATGCGCGCCAACGCAGCTTAAAAATGCACGACGCATGAATTGAAATGTGCGACAACGCACGGCTTTACGAATGCATCACAATGCATGAATTGGTGCGCATGACAGCGCGATGCGCAAGATAGCGCGATCGAATGCATGCAAAATGCAATGAGATACGCAAAAGCGCGATGCGTTTAGACAACACGAGTGCACAAGACAGTGCGATACGATGCATGCCAAATGCGATGAGGTGCACACCTTAATGCACCGAAGGTCTTGCACCTCTCGAGGATTTAAGGTCTCCTAGACCACGCGTGTTTAAGGTCTCGCCAGACCCGACGCACAAGAATTATACAACACTTTAAGTGAATGCGATGCAAGCGAGTAAACTTGAACCAAACTACATCTCATGCAGCAAGGATTAAGAGAATTAAGCAATTCTCACGGCGCCTCCGCGGAGAAGGCTAAAAGCGACTATCGAGAACACTCGGAGTCTTAAACACAACGTCTCTCTGCGTATCGTACACAGGAGAGGAAAAAGCAACACTTCTCAACGTAGTACACGCGAGAGAAGAAAGGGAAAAAGCAAAAAGAAACCTCTCAGCGTAGTACACGCGAGAGAGGAAAGGGAAAAAGCAAAAAGAAACCTCTCAGTGTAGTACACGCGAGAGGGGAAAGACAAAAGGCCTCTCAGCGTAGTACACGCGAGAGAGGAAAGGGAAAAAGCAAAAAGAAGCCTCTCAGCGTAGTACACGCGAGAGGGGAAAGACAAAAGGCCTCTCAGCGTAGTACACACGAGAGAGGAAAGGGAAAAAGCAAAAAGAAGCCTCTCAGCGTAGTACACGCGAGAGAGGAAAGGGAAAAAGCTAAAAGAAACCTCTCAGCGTAGTACACGCGAGAGGGGAAAGACAAAAGGCCTCTCAGCGTAGTACACGCGAGAGAAAAAAGGCAAAAAAAGCAAAAAGAAGCCTCTCAGCGTAGTACACGCGAGAGGGGAAAGACAAAAGGCCTCTCAGCGTAGTACACGCGAGAGAGGAAAGGCAAAAAAGCAAAAAGAAGCCTCTCAGCGTAGTACACGCGAGAGGGGAAAGACAAAAGGCCTCTCAGCGTAGTACACGCGAGAGAGGAAAGGCAAAAGACGTGACGAGCGAGACCATGTGAGTCACAAAAGGAATACAAGATATTGCAAATGAGGCATGCATGCAAACGCCAATGGGGCAAATAAGACAAATGAGACACGCGTGCCTCGTAAGAATGGAAAATGAAGTGCAATGAGGTGCGCGTGCCTCAAAGGATGGAAAACAATGCAAGTGTGACACGCATGCCACACAAAATGTAAATAAAGGCATGACGTGCGAGGCAATGTATGTATTGAGGTACATGACAACGCGTGAAAATGCTTGTAATAAAATGCATGATAATGCATGACGGCGCAATGCAACGCACCGATCAGTGTGATGAATGTATGCAACGCACATGGGGCAACTTTTGAATCTTGTAAAAGACAAAAGGATACAAAAGGATACAATCTTTGCTTGAATCTGAATGTCACGCACAGAGATCGCGGTCCGAGGTCAAAACGGAGGCCGGTTGAGCATCGGGGATGCACTTTCTTGATCTATGAAGACCAGGAACTACTCACATGACCTAAACAAGGAACATCAGGAACATCATCTGGACTAGGTGGCCACCGTCGCAGAAAAGTTCCACCGGCACAATATTATGCCAACCGGCACAAAATAATGCCGACCGGCCAAAAGTTGCTGAATCGGGGCAGTTTTGACATTTCACCTCGGGTCTTTTAAAAATAGGGTTTCTAACCCTATTTCTTTACTTCCCCACCGCCGAAAACTATCCCTCTCTCTCTCTAGAGCTTTTTCTCTCCTCATTTCCTTGTTTTCTTCGCGTTCCAAGCTCGTTTCGTCGTCGGATTCGCGATTTTCTTCGCGTCTCGGACATTTTCCACCGATTGAAATTCCGTTTCGGAGCATCCTTTGCTATTTCCACTTTTTCGGGACTTGTTCCCCTCGACTTCCTCTTCATTTCTGTGCCCTTCCATCTTCCGACCTTTCCGGCCATTTTTGGCCCGCTCGGGGTTGACTTTTTCGGTTGACCTTTCACATTTCGGCTTTTCCGGCCATTTTCTCACTACCATTGCCATGGCTGACGATGTTCCACACATCGGAACTCCCCCGGATCACGAGATGGATCCCGGTCGAAGCTTCTCCTGCTCAATGAAGGCCCTTCGACCCGGTGACATACCGGCCCGCGATTCATGTGCTACCACCGGATGGACTCCGCCATTTTCGCAGCTTTGACCGAGCACTGGACCCGGAGCTCCTCCTACGCGAGCCGACCTCTCACCTATCCTTCGGCGCTTCCGAGGTAACACTCTTCTCTGTTTTAATTTCTGCAATGTAGAACTGTTAACTGCCAAAGTTGTTTTCATTCTTTAACTGCTTGATTCGATATACATCGCTCATCAGTAGTCGATTGCAATCATGCTTACAATTGATATCTGTTTAAGACGGACACATGCAGACACATTGCACTAGCCTCAATCACCCAAACACACAGCACACACCGCATTTCACTACAAACTCACCAACACCCAACATCTGCTTGAATCTGAAAATATGCACGCATGCCACATCTGCACTGAACCACTCAGACACATTGACGCATCACACGTTGTAGTTCACTGTAAACACGCCGACACCCGGTATCTGCTTGAATCTAAAAAAAAAACTTGCACACATGCTAGATTGGCATTGAACTACTGTTGCTCCAAAATTGTACATTTCACATTGCTTTGCTGCTATTTGTTTGAAAACAGGGAGATTCCCATACCATCCGCGGGTATGGGAACGTCGCGGCTCGAGATTGGTACGCGGAGCTTCCCGAGGCGGTTCGCCACATTGTGGACGAGGCGGGCTTTGGTTCCTTCTGCAGGGGTCTGACCCGGCTTACTGCTTGCAGGCCTCTTCTAGGTGCCCTGGCAGAGAGGTGGTGGGACACCACCGACTCATTCCACTTGTCGGCGACCGGGGACATGACGATGACCCCTTATGACTTCTCGGTGCTCACCGGCATCGGGGTAGGGGGTGATCCGATCCCCTTTGACATAGACATGGATGAGTGGACCGCAGCTCAGGTCTACTTACTTGGCGCGGCTCCACCTCTCGCACGTCCAGGCTTTGTCCGGTATTCTTGGTTCGAGGTGCGATTTGGTGCAGCCTCGTTGATGCATCTGATGACCCCAGAGGTCAGAGATAGATATGCACGCTGCTTCGATGTTTCTGTCGACTCTCTTCGCCGACCGGGTAACACAAGGCCCTCCGCTTTCTCAAAGACACGGTGGATGTCCGAGACATCTTGCATTATGATTAGGTGGTGCGCTGGCCACCTCAGACGGCTATATGAGCTCACCGGCAATGACGACAGCTGTTCTGGGGCTACCGCGTGCATTTGGGAGGTACATTTCCTTTTGATGCTTTTTACGCCTTACATTTTCAGATTGCCGCACACACTAAAGTCTGTTTCACACGGATCAGATAATCGTATTACACATGGCACACACATACTGCTTACATCGACCGTATAATCGCCACACCGTACACTCGCTCAATACACCGCACAACACACGGCTCATTATTTCGCTTATTCTCAGATTCTCGCTTCGATAATCATACCGACATCCGCCTTGCGCCAGGGTCTATGCCTACTTCCCAGCCGGCTCGTGCGGAGAGGAGACTCTCGTCGCTCTTCTCACGCCGCTTTGACGGAGATATGCCCGAGGCCATGGAGACTTTCAAATTTCTTCCGCCGTTTCGACACCATCACCCCCGGCCGAGGTATGTTTTACTTGCAGTTCATTTAGGCTTCATCTTTCCACTGTATATTTGCAATATCAGTAGGTAACATACTGCATTTCAATTTCAGATCACTTGGCGGCCGTGGGCTGCACTGCCTGCGGTGATGAGGGATCGGTTTGTCGGCGCCGATGATACCTCACGCACGGATTTCGCCGAGGGCCCTGGCCGGGCTTGGTACTGGCGGCGCTTGCGCCAGACCATGGGCTTACCTGAGCAGATAGTCCCGGTGCACCCTCCTGAGCACATGCAGGATACAGAGAGGTTCACTGCTGAGCAGATGGCGGACTACACCCTCGGCTGGGAGGCAGACGGCTTCAGAGGCGAGGGCGATTACTCAGAGTACGTCCGGACCTTTATCATGCGGCCCCTGAGCGGTGGCCGTCGAGCCGAGAGAGAGAGACCTGCGGCGCCAGCGGCCGGAGCAGGAGTAGGAGGAGGAGCGCCGAGGAGGGTTCGAGTCCGCGGCAGGGGCGGGGTTCCGAGAGGACGGAGGCCGCTTGGCCCGCTTCTTTCACGACTTCTTCCGAGGGTCGGATGGGCGACCTATCGATCCCTTCGCCTCCGCCGATCACGAAGTTTGTTCGGTGTCCCGGACTTGCCTCCGGTATGTATTATCGATTAGACAAATCATTTCATTTTAGTTTATTTGATATTCCAGAGTATTGATGCATCCGATTCCCTTTGCAGCGCTCTCGATACACCCTAGGCATCTTGGAGATGAATGCCTCCATGACGGATGTCAGCCGACCTTCGAAGTTCCTAGCCTTCTACGGCCTTCCAGATGTTCTCTCTGTCGTAGCTTTAAACCATACAAAATCGCCGCATAACTCGATGCATAACACAACACCGATACCCTTAACCAAATTAACACTATACTCGCATTCTCGTGACCGATAAACCGCTCACGGCATTCATATTCAGACTCATATCGTGATTCGCACCGATAAACCGCTGGCATTCATACATCAGCATTATACATCATTCTACACTGATAAACTGCTCACGGCATTCATACACTGTACTTTCTGCATTGATAAACTGCTTCATGTATACTGATGCATTTGCCTTTCGTACCTTTCAGCCTCCCTTCCCGATTCCTCCAGCGGGTGGCGTTCCAGTGGGTGGTGCTCCGACTGGACCTCCCATTTCTACTCGGGACGGCAGGAGATTCCCCCGTACCAGAGGGAGACGCACTTACGTCGGGAGCAGCTCGCATGCTCCAGTTCCAGACGACGAGTCTGAGGAGGAGGCGGAGTCATCCGAGGAGGAGGCCGGGGGCAGCTCGGGCTCGGGCTCAGACAGTGACACTTCTGGTGATGCTCCTGGACTTCTGCCTAGGAAGAGGGCGAGGACAGATCCCCCGGCGCGAGGCCATTGATGATGCTGATTATCCAGACTTTTGCTATTTCTTTTATTTATTTTCTTGTATTTTTTCTCTTTTGTTGGTAGATAGAGTACTTTTGTACTGCCGCAGACAGGTTTTTGTTTCCAAAACTATGTACTTGAAGAGATTATATGAAACAAACCTTTTGTCTAAAAAGAGTGTTATATCTGTACATATCTGCATCTTTCATACCTTGCACTGCATTGCATCATATTACACCTCAAATGCAAATGATATGGATTTGTTGTTTGCAATTTGAGCACTCGCACTGTACTGATCAGATAACCAACCAACTAAACAACAAACCACTCAAACAAATCACTGCTCAATCCGAACACACAGCCCACATCCTGCTGGGGATTAGGCTGCATATGGCCTACAACACGATACTCGGTTCATTCTGCACACAGCAAGCCCTGAACAAACAGCCCCGATCTGACAAGACGGACCACGAAAGCTGAAACGGTTGAAGTTGAAACACACTCGGATGTTCGAAATTTTCCCTTTCCTTCTCTTGCTTCGCATGAATGTAAAGAATGGCACAACATTCTGAGCACAACGATTTTTGAAGTAAAAAAAAAAAAAAGTGTTTAACCAGGGTATCGAGCCTACCACAGAAGACAGCGAGACAGACTCAAACAAAGAAACAAAAGGCACACAACCTAAAAGAACGAGACACGCTCGGAAAAGACTCAAAGCCGAAATCAAGGTCGACAAATCAAAAGACACAACACACAGACATGTTTACGAAGAGACCTCAGATCTCGAGGAGCCAATTCCTCCGGGTCTATTTCCCACCCTTTCTGATTTGTGATACTCACATCACTCGGCCCTCAGGCTCGGTCTTTCTCTCCAAACCCTTTTCTCGCTTTTCTCTCCACTTACACCTCTCTATTCTTTATTCTCTCGTTTTTATCCCTCCCCAGGGTGATCAATGGATGAATAGGAAGTCGCAGATTCACGCCCAATACTGTTAGTTCACGGCTATTTCTTCTGGTGATGGAGTGCCCTTTCTGGCAAGTATGTTGATAACAAAGGGGGGAGGCGGAACACCTGACTCGACTGTGCCCTAGTTCGTCATTTTGACCATTTTTTACGTTTTCTAAAACAGTTTTGATCAAAATGAGAGTTGGATTAACGCACTTATTCGATTTTTGATTTGAAAATCATGCAAGTCAAGCTGTGAGCACTGAAAATTCTCCTTTTTGGGCCCAAGCATGGTCCAATTTTGAAAACGAAACAGTTTTTGAGAAAATAAGTCAACCTCAGTGAAAATTTTCAAAAACTATTTTTGCAAACAGTCAATGCTCAAACGGGCACGGAACTTACCCTCGAGATATGTAACCTCGGATCGGAGGCAACGAAAAATTGCCCCTGGCCTAAAGGGGGATAAGGCAACGGAAAGTTGCCCCTGGTTTGGATGGTAACTTAGGGCAACTTATGGCAATGGACGGCAACGGAAAGTTGCCCCTTGTTTGGATGGTGCCGCAGCATGTTGTAAGCTAGTCCTTGTTGGCGACGATCGGACCCTCGGACGCAGAGGAGTCAAAGATGGTTTGAATCAATATATGGACACAGTCACCTGGAAGGTGTTGGTGGTTCGGACTTCAAGAGGAAGTTGGTCACGTAGTTCCAGGTTGCTGCAATCGAGACATTGGATTCGGAGGAGGCACAAGTAATCAAAACCATGACATGGACTAGGGCGCTATGAAAGCGTTGGGGGCTGGACTTCAGGATGAAGTTGCCTACGTATCCCAAGCATGGGAATCAAGCCTTACGTAGTTCCGGTTTAAGGTACACTCGGGTATTTAACCTCTCCTTTTTAGGCTCTAACTTTTGCCAAGGCGCCTATTGCAGGTTTTCGACCTTGCGAGCTTTGTTCTTCTTTCTTTTTTGCTTTCTTTTCTTTTTTCATTCTTTGCATTTTTTTTTCTTTTGTATTTTCTGTATTTTTTTGTATTTTGTATTTTTTCTTTTCTCATTCTTTTCTTTGCTCTAACTTTTGCCTGGGTTGCCCTTTCGAGTTTTCGACCCAGCGAGCCTCTCAAAGGGTAAAAGTGTAGCTTTGTCCATGCCAAATGGTTTTGAGATTGAAGCCTCTCCGTATCCAGGAGAGCGACTGTTGTGTTGATTTGTAGGAAAAGTCCATCACGGTTGCTTCTCGAGCTTTGCTTGGTGGGATCTGATCTCCATGTTCTGACTTTGATGCCTCTTGCTCGAGGACTGCTTCGAATTGGGCCACGCAGGCCTTACACGGCACTGAATATTTTGAATGGATTCTAGGTTTGAACAGATAAATCGAATCTCGAGGCTGAGAGCGATCCTGGGTTGCACAATCTCAAGAGCGGTTCCAACACCGGCCTTCCCAAGACCAATACAAAACATTGTTTTTGAATTTTTTTCTTTTAAGAAAGCGACAAATCATTCGCGTTGAAGATAGTGTGGAACCAATCTGGATCAAACCAGGATCCTTCTCAGTACTCACGCCGACAAGTATGATTTCATTCATTAAAAGCTTAGCAAGCCTCTCTTTCTCTCAAAATGATCAAAATTTTACAAAACCCGAGGAATTACTTCCTCTTCGTTTTCATCACCACAATGTTCAAAAGGGTTTTGAAAAACTTAGGTCATCATAACGATGTTTAAGGCACAAGAGAGTAGATGGTATGCGCTGTCGTTCCATTCTCATTCTCTGGCACAGCTGACTCGAACAGCAACAAATATGGAACGTGATAGCCACAGCCGTTTCATTCAGATTTGTTGGCATAACTGGTTCCTCGGCAGAAACAAACTCAAAAAAAAAGAAGCAAAAACAACTATTTATAAGACAAAAAGGTGTTTGAGGCAACAACCCGAAATCACCTGGTATTCTATACAAGAGGGACTGACTCATTACAATTAGACAGACCCTTAAGCAAAAGGACTGACTCAAGACAATAAGACAGACTCAAAACAAAACAAAAGACTGACTCAACACCTAAGTCAAAATTTACAAAACCAACATTCACGGATGCCCAAAAATGCGTGCCAAACGCCACATCCAAAAATGTACTGTGCATCGCCACAAAGTGTTCACCTTTTGCTTACATACTCGCGGTATCTGTGTCCTCAAAATCTAACAACTGGGTGGTGATGGACTTTGCTGAGGTGGAGGGGAGGATAACCTCGTTGTCAATCAAATCTTGCACCTCATGACGGAGGCGGAAACAATTGTCGGGCGTGGCGGTCATTGGTGGTACGACAAGACAGGCAAAGATCATGTGTGGCCGGGAGATTCTTCGGGAGAGGCCGAGGCTCCAGGGGTTTAAGGTGTCCCCTCTCAGCAAGGATTTGCAGTGCCTTGGACAATGGCATGTAGAGAGCATGGAAGACCCTGCGCCCTCGGGGCAGGTACTTTGGAGCCTGAGCACTCTTGCTAGATGCACTAGCGAACGGATCGACGGGTGCGGCCTTGGATTTCTGATCCTTTCCGGATGCGATGTTGGGAGCAGGAAGAACTGTTTTGGCATGACGGGGCCTATCCCGATTCTCTGGTTGATCGAATCGCCTCAGCGGAGTAGAAAAGCATCCTCCATTTTTTGACATAATCATGATATCTGTTGCTTGTTCATTCCTCCGGCTTTCAAAGCCTCTACTGCCCACAGCAGTTGTTCGATGGGGTCGGTATCTGTCTTCATCTTGCCTTTATCTCTGGCCTCGGCCTGATCTAGAGTTTGGTTTGATGCGTCATTGCCATAGCTGGAGGTCATCTCCGGTTGGCTGAGTTCGATGACAATTCGGCCCAACAGCGAGGGCTCTTGGGGTACAAGGCTTCCGGCGTACGATGCAGCTGGCGGTGAAGCTGACATTCCATAGGCTAGATCTGCCACAGACCTTTGGAGATCACCTATCATTCCCATTAGTTCAAAAGTAGTAGGCTCGCGAGCCTGGTATAGTTGAGGGGTCCAAATTGGATGTGCAGCAGGCGACCTAGGTGGATGCGGCACGTCAACAGTAGTTTCATCCTGTGGGGTGATTTCCTGACTCAACGCGGCCGTCATGACCACAATCTCTTCTGAGTTCTGCGTCATGTTCAATCCTACCTCAGCAAGGAGAAGACACTAGCTGTTCTGGATCGACCCTCTGAATCTCGAATCAAACTAAAACAAGCAAGATTTCAAATTTCAAACGGATCAAACACGGTGTAGTCGAACAATTGCACTTCTACTATCAACATCGTTTCTAATCACTGCTCAAAATCGAATCGATACCCGCAGACACAACCGATTCTCAACAACATCGACATCGTGCCCTCAGGCTAGATACCCAAACTTGCAAACTGATATATGCGTTCCCTGCAGAGATACACTCTAAAAGCACATAACAGGTAAATGAGAGCCAATACACCCCTATGTTGGGGTAGGGTTTCCCTGTCCTATTTTGTCAAGAGCTAGGGTTTCACTACGCACAAATGTTTCAAACAACCTACATCGTAAGCAACCCGTCCTAGTTTGGAATGGTCACTACGGATTCGATATGCACTAGGTCGAATGGTCAAAGGGTGCCCCAGAAACCGGGTTTGTGTTCCTATATCGGCAGAGCCCGCAACCGTCACCTTATGGTCATGCCTTAACAAGACAAGCCTCCAAAGAAACCGCCAGAATAGCAGATGGCCAACACGGTGTCCTAGGCGCACTAATGCACATGCAATGCAAAGAAACACATAAGTGTAGTCAAAACATGATATCACGAAGTTCGAGTCAAGCTCTTTAAAATCTCAAATAGAGTCGCCAGAAATCAGAGACGCGCTGGGGCTTCACTCTACGCCGGACTTTTTATTTGTTGGTTCTTAATCTGAACTAAAGAGTCAACTCGCAAATCGTTTGCGAAACCAGATTCTGAAAACTAGTCCCAAACATGGATCGCTTTGCAGAATCTGAGTCGCCACCTAAATATTTTAAAATGGGAAATTTAGGAAACCCTGACTCGGTGCCGAAGGCCACGTGTCCGTCATAACCAAAGTGGTCTTGGCTTGGGAGCTTGGGTACGATCGGGGAAGGTCAGCTATGAGCACCCCCTTTCGCCCGGTCCGAAGACCGGCCTCTACTAACCGTGATATCCTTTTTTGAAAACATTATATGTTCTTATTCCAATTATTAACCTAGAATTACTATGTCATGCACGCAGCAAACAAGTATAGACTAGATCGCTTAATTTGGAAATAAACATTGCATATCCGTTTGTTTTGAAATTGTTTGAAATTGCTACTCGCAAGTAGGCTAAAACACGGATTTCAATGAGTTTTCCCAACTCAAGCAATCCAACCTCCACCCACAGGCATTCAAACAGTTTATCTCATATAAGCATTTAGCCGCATGGTAAGCCTATTATCATGTCAACATTCACACGCATGCGATATGCTAAAACATAAATACTCACATCGTACTCCGTGCCAAAACAATAAACTAGTTAGCAAAAATGCGTGTCCTAGTTTATGTTAGAGTGACTAATGCATCGCATGCGAAGATGTAATTTAGAGTAGGCTCGGCTAACCCTAAAATGGCATGTGAAATGTGATCATTCGATGCACGTATTCAAGTTGGAAATTGAAGATACAATGCGGTTTGCATGATGTACCGAGCCCGGTGCATGTCAACAAATGCATGGATGCACATATGTATTGCATAAGGTATGCTAAAATAAACGTGCCCTAATCTACCATCATAAGCAGGTAAATAAAATGGAAGAAAGAACTGGGGGTTGGAAGACATACACACCACTCACCCACGCTTATTACAGATTCGCCCTCGCTCGGAGGGACCAAATAAATATTACAGATTAATTAACTACGCAAGCTAATTAAATATTACAAATTAATTAAATTAACTAAACAAATTAATTAATCTAATTAAAACAGTAAAGTTCTCGAGAAGCAGGTTCAATGCATGCGCGCTCGGATTTCGCTCGGAATTGCACTGCCATGCATAGTCTGCCTCTGTTTTCCCTGCTTTGCCCCTCTGAAGACTGCCAAAGTCTCAGGAGTGCCTCCTGTGGCACTAGGGGATATCACCGGCTGAGAGGAAACACCACCGGCTGAAGGATGTGGCCGTCGGCACAAAATAAACTCATCGGCTGATAATGGACTGCCGGTCGGCACTAAACACTGCCGGCCGGCACTGAATTCCTGCAGAACCTGCAACTCACAACAGCAGAGGGCAAAAACTTGCATGGCAATGTAATTCTAACAATGTGTGCACCAATCATGCCCCTTATCATATTTGTGACTCAAAGGGACATGTACCTCGATTCTCGAGCCACCAATCACGCATTTCCATGCATGATGGCCCAAAGAACCAAATGTGCAACTTCTATTTCAAATGCATGCAAACCAAACAAACACACAAGGGTGCTAAGCCTCTATCATGACTTGGTCAAGAGGTAAAGCATGCATGTTTATGTGATGCAATCCTAGACATGTCAACTAGTATGCAATCATGCCAATGCAAAGGGGCATACAAGCTAACAAACATACAAGGCATGAAACACCAATGTCAACCATCAAGTATGCAAGGTGTAATGTGGGTGTCCAAGCATGCAAACAAGCATGTGACTTCATTCAATCATGTTAGTCCTAACATGCATTTACTCACCAATACATTACAATACTCAAGGAGCATATGCAAGCAACATGAGGATGGACTTGCACATAGGTTAGGCAACTCTAAATAAGCCTAAAATCAGTGGCCATAATGCCCAAAAATGAAAGCCAACACACACACACACATGCATATGTTAAGACTTAACACTTAGGCACAAAATAAGCAACCCTCAAGCACACTTGAAAAGGGATATCATGGACACTTAACATGCATCATAAGCTCTGAAAATCATGTAAAACATGGTGCCAAACCAAGCAACGAAGCAAACTAATCACGCTACAATGGCCCAAGCATTCAAGGCTCACCAAAGAGGTAATGGACTACACTTAACACAACCATTCATGGCATGCATTAGGCGACCAAAAACAGAGTTTCAACGCATAAAACTAAGTCCAAAAGACCACATAGATGGCATCTAAAAGGCTCAAACCCAAAGGCATGCATAATGGCCAAAACAAAGGGCCTACAACACAACCTTTTAAGACAACAAAGAGGGGGTTCAAGGCAAGCATTCAAGCACACCAAAGGGACTAAAATAGCATGCCAAATGGTTCCAAATCATTGAAATGATGCAAACAAGGCATGCTACACATTCATGCTCAAGGCTAGCAAGCCTAAAATGCAAAGAGACTATACTAAGCATGCCAAGATCAACCCAAACACTTATGGACAGACCTAAAACATGTCAAGATAAGCACAAAATCTTCATGAATCTAAGCCTAAAGCATGCTCAAATTAGGGCTAACAACCTAAGGCATGTTAAGGCAATACAAGGCATTACATGGCAACTATGCTAAGCATGCATAAGGGACCAAAACCAACATGATACAAAGTTATAATATGGAAATATGAGCACAAAATACAGCCATGGCATGCTCAACACACACTTGAAACATAGGCTCCCTTAAGAGGCCAAAACTTGTCCTTTTCAAGGACATCAAGGAGAGGGGGTGGCCCCCTCCTTCTTGGGACTTCAAGGCATCATCTACACCACTGAAATCCCTCAAGATTTCAGTGGTGAAGAGACCCAAACACCAAAATCCCGGAGCTCAACAAAATAGCACAAAAAAGGGGCCTTTCAAGGCCTAAGAGGGGCCAAACTTCCCCAAAGCACAAAACACCCTTAATAAACTATCAAGAGGACTAAAAAATAGAACTTTTTTGTATTAAACACCAAGTACAAAAACAGTTCAAAGATAGGTAAAAATGGAATGCAAGAATGGGGTAAATAAAGCAAGTTTCTCACCCTTGTTGACCTTCTTCACCAAAGATGATGTTGTTGCTTCCTTAAGCTCTAATCTAGACAAAAACTCCAAGAACAACCTCTTGGAACCTCAGTAGCCAAGGGAAGGTGAAACACTAGGTGTTGATGTGCAATAGTGAGACACAAACACCTAGTGTACAAACAAGAGAGCAAAAGAGAGATAGAATAGATATAGAATTCAAACCCTAAAACCAGAGCTTCTTCTCTGTCTTTTCTCTCTAAAAATGTCTAACTCCTCTAACCCTTGAGCCAAGAGAAGAGAGCCTTCTCTTATAGGCAACAAAGCTTACAAGCTAAGTCAAACAAAGGCTCATCCCTCCATACACGTGTATGGAGGGGAAAGAAATGCAAGACAGCTGCCTTAAAATATCTCATAAAGCAACTGCACAGTAGTCGGCAAGGCAAAATTGTCATTTTGACAAAATTGACTGCCGACCGGCACAAAAGAGTGTCTACCGGCACAATATAGTGTCGATGGCAACACTAACCAGCCAGTGGCCTCTAGCCACTGCCGGTGGTGTGTGGGGATGCCTCAAAAGGTATTCCCTGCCCCTCCAAGGCAAACACAAGTGTTTGGTGCAAAACCAGACACAAAACAGTCGAGTTCGAAGATCCTGAGGCAAGGCGCGTAGCCGAGATCTCCGGGAACTCCAAACGAACACGAATATGGATAATCACCGAGTGTTCAAGCAGTGATGTCCAAGTCTTGAGGACGGTCAAAAATGGGGTGTCTACACAGATATTCTGGTAATCTTAATTCCCAGAATAACATCTGCAATGCCCATATCCTTCATGTCAAATTTAGAGTTTAACAACTTCTTGGTAGTTTTGATCATTTCATCGTTACTGCCTATAATGAGCATATCATCAACATAACCTCTGTCAGTGTCTTTGACATAAACACACTTGTCACATTCGTTGATTCTAAACCCATTTGACAACAATGCGTTGTCAAACTTCTCATGCCATTGTTTAGGCCCTTGCTTCAAACCATACAAATATTTGACAAGTTTACAGATTTTCTTGCTTTGCCCTGGAGCTGAAAACCCTTTAGGTTGCTCCATGTAGATTTCTTCATTCAAATCCCCATTTAAGAAAGCTGTCTTTACATCCATCTGGTAAATTTCTAGATTGCGCAAAGTAGCAATCGCAATCACCATCCGAATGGATGTTATCCTAGTAACAGGTGAGTATGTATCAAAGTAATCTAGGCCTTCTCGTTGCCTATACCCTTTGATAACGAGCCTCGCCTTATACTTGTCAATTGACCCATCGGCCTTCATCTTTCTTTTAAAAATCCATTTTCAGCCTAAATGCTTACAGCCTGGAGGTAAATCTACCAACACCCAGGTGTGATTTTGTAAGATGGAGTCAATCTTACTTTTGATCGCTTCTTTCCATCAAGGACTCTCAGGAGAAGTCATAGCTTCGTGGAAAGTTTGAGGTTCTCCCTCTAACATATAAGTCAAGAAGTTCGAGCCCGAAGACTTTGTAGTCCTTGCCCTCTTACTCTTTCTTGGCTCATCTACATCTTTAGCTTGATCACGCAAGTGATCTTTTGTTTGTTTAGCTATGTGATCATTGTCACCTTCAACCTCTTTCATTGAACTCTGAATCCCTTCTTGGAGACGACACAAAAATACATTTTCATAGAAAGATGCATTTCTTGATTCCATGATAGTATTCTTGTGTATATCTGGAATAGCAGATTGAACCACAAGAAATCGATATGCACTGCTATATTGTGCACAACTGTTGAATACACAGTCAACGAATTTTTAGGCTTATCCTAACCCTCTTGGGTTTAGGTATTCCCACCTTTTGCATGGCACCCCCACATTTGTAAGAATTTATAAGAAGGCTTAACGCCTTTCCATAACTCATACGGGATCTTGTCCACTTCGCTTCAACACAAGTTTCACACTTGTGTTTTGTCAGAATGACCTTGTCGGACTCAAAACCCATGCGAAAGTCCGGAACATACAGGACTTCGTTCAAGGGGGGCTTCTCCCTCATTCCAGAAAATTTTCCATGCTCAATGACATTGGCATTTATTGAAGAGGTACTCCCTCCTTTCTTTCTATTATCCTCCTCAATTCGGAGTCAGATAATTAAGTCTTCTTTGTAGAATTTATACAAAGTCTTAAACAAATCCTTGTGTCACAATGATTATGAAACTCTCAAAATCATATAACAGTAAATACATTCCCAGAATGTCATCAATCGAATTAGGCACCCAAATATATTTGGTCCTACCTATCACTCTGAAGCCAATAGTCTTACTATTAGGAAACACAAATCCAGTGTTCAATAGTCTACTATTCAGAACTTCATAACCTGGCCAATAGTCTTATCACTAGGAATCACTAACTTCTCAGCATGTGGTCAGTAGACGTTTTACTACTAGGAATTACAATGTCTTAACCTGTGATCAGTAGTCACTTTACTACTAGGAGTCACAACGTCCTAACATAGGATCGATAGACTCTTTCATTACTAGGAATCATCATGTCTTGACATATGACCAGTAGCCTCTCCACTACTAGGAACCATGATGTCTTGACATGTGATCAGTAATATGTTCACTACTAGGAACCACAATCTCATAACTGTGTAGCCAGTGGTCTAACACCTCCTAGGAACCACCAGTTTTCTATCTTTGTGATTAGTGATCTTGTACTCACTAGGAGCCACCAATTTAAGAATATATTTGGAATTTAAAAATTCAAAAATATATTCACCCACCCTAACGGGTTGTCTCTTCTTTGCTTTCAAGCAAAGTCACATAGTAATCATAAATGCTATAAATAACACAAGGATACCATACTAATTGCCTCTGATCAATTCAGAAATGTTATCATGCAATCTTATGATTTCCTTTAATCATACTTGATCTCTCAAGATCTACCTTTAAGAATCTCGCGAGGCTAAGGTTGTCAGGTGGAACAACATTTCTTTTTGTCACATTTTGAACCCATTTCTGAAGCATCACAACAGAATTTCACTTATGTGATTCCAGAAATTAAACTTAACTCTTAGAAAATCCCTCAGATGGAAATTTAATTCAAAACTAGTTTTACCATTAAACCTAGAATCGAACATGGTCAGGAATGTTCCCAGGAAGACTGGAGGGGTCACATTGGTCCCACTTAAAACCCAGTTAACCTTTTGACAAAACATCCAAGAGGATGTTGACTTCTAGTCCATGGGAAACAACTTTAAAATTAAGATTTCCTGATGATAAACCAGGTTATAACAAACCAATTTCCAAGCAAATAAAATTTGCTACCAGAATTACACCACTCATAAAAGTTAACCGGTACTCCCGGAACTGAGCCCATGAAAGTTAACCAGTACTCTCGGAACTGAGCTCATGATTTCTGAATAAAAATCAGAGATATTTTAGCTAATGCTAAAATTTGGTTTCTTTTTTCAAACCAAAACACTTTGGAAATAATCAGATTATAACCAAAGACTTTCTCCAAACTTGGTTTTCCAACACTTTGGGAATAAAATGATTAAACCCAAAGACTTCCTCAAACCCCAAAGGTTTGAAACCAAATCCGTCTTAGTTGTCATCTCTGAACAAATAAGAACTACTCTTTAGCCAAGGCTAAACACTTTGGTTTCTATTACAGAAAACCAAACCAAATTCCAAACTTACAAGCAACTTAAAAATTGCTACAACCAAATACATGCATAAAAAATGTTTCTAATAATACAAGCAAATAAAACTTGCTACTACAAATTGGTAAACAAACCAACTAAATCTCAAGCAAAAAATTTCTTCAAATATAAAGAAAAAATAAACTAATCCAATTGAGGATTACAAGTAGTCCATAAAATTCCTTTCCACGCTTAGGTATGCCTACAAAGAAAGTTAGTAGCAAACGACAACATAATATAAAACAACTAATCTAAAGAAATTGTACATACAATCAAATATTATTTAACCTTTTAGCAAATCATAGAATAGCAAAATAACTAAGGAATTAAGATACTATACAAGTTACAAAACCTTATAACTTCTACATAAATTACAAAACTTACAACTCTAACTATTAAATTAAAAATTAATTGCCATAAATTATATAAGAATTTAATTCACAATAACCATGTAAATAAATATAGGCAAGTTACACAAATTTTATAACTCTAAAAATTCATGCAAATCATAGTAGGGGAATAATGAACCATACACATAAAATAAGATCATATTAATACAATTAAGTATGCAAATTATTCTAAAGATTAAATCATGTAAGAAAACTAAAAGCTAGAAACTAAATAACATGTCAAAACTTGCATAATTTACAATCATTGAAATAGTGAGCAATTCCGCAACAGTTCCTAGTAACATTATAAAAAGCTAACCTAATTGTCTATATAAATCTATTCGATCAATTTCATAGAAAATATATAAAAATCTGTTTTAAGCTTGTTATCCAAATTGTGAAATTAATAAATAGATTTATGAAGAAAACAAAATTATATACCAAGAACATATGCTGATAATTACAACTAAATTTCAACAGAAATACACAAAACAATAAAATGGTAAAGAAACCAAACCGAAGCCTGCACGGTAGCAGTTTCCTTAAAACAGATTTCGCCGCCTCACGGGTCGAGTGCTTGAGGAATTCCGGCGTCTGTCTCCCAGGATACGACGGTCAAAACCAGCTACGGCAGAAGCACTCTCTTTCTAGCTTAGCGAACAAAACAGTGGCAGCACTCTCTCACTGTAGAAATCTCTAGCAAACTGACTAAAAAAAAATGGAAGAAACAATTTCTATGTTTGAGACTTGACAGAAGGGTCTCAATTTATACATAGGAGAAGCCTCCAGCCTTTATGGCTGGTCACTAATGCACCATTAACCTCTGCAATAAAGGCAGGAGTTACAAACCCCATTAATGCACTATTAAACTCTGCAATAAAGACAGAAGTTACAAACTCCATTACTTCTTTCATGAAGCTAACTTCATGAGGCAATTTCTCATTCAAATCTCAATGGTTTTTGGCCATTCTATTTGTGGTGTAAAGATCTCATTGCAAAGTATCTAGACCCACTTAGACCCAACTCAATAGATGGTTGGGACCCACTTTAATATTTAATTAAATTCACCAAAAAATCATTTTTTCCAACAATTGCTAACCGTTCAAAAAATATTTGTAAAGGTAGAAATGTCTATAAAATACTTTAAAAATGAGAATTAGGATTTGGTAGATCAAATGTTCAAATAATATAACTTATTAGAATACAAGAATATTTTATGGACTATTTGGGATACAAACACTTAAAAAAAAAGGATTTTCTAATAAATTTTCTAATTTTAAATAAATTTTTTTAGATGTACTTTATTTAGATATATCTAAAAAATAAAACATTTGTAAAAAAAAATTTAAAAATTAATAAATACACAAAAATAAGAAAAATATATTGAATTTTTGTATTTTTTATTTTTGGTATTTAGTGAATTTTAAAAAAATGACAAAAATTATATTTTTTAAGTGTATTTATGTTAGGTGTGTCTTAAAAATATAAAATATTGATTAAAATATTAAAACATTTAGTGAAGAAAATATGAAAAATTAAAAGTTAAAAGTTAAAAGTTTTTAAAAAGTGAATTCTAAGAACTAAAACCAAAGAGAGTGAATCAAAAAAATTTCTTTTTTGATGGGAAGAGTCAATCATTACATGGATATGTTAGAAGATAGAGGGAATTACTTAAAGTGTAACGTAACAAACAAAAAATAAAATACAAATACAAATATAGGGTGTAAGTGAGTTTACACCTTCACAGTTTTTCATTTGTATCTCATTACAGAATCACTTGCACTCTTTATATATTTGTAATTTTCTTTTATTTGCTCAACTGTTAAGTAATTTTCCCTACCAGATATCTCAAAGTAAATATATTGTGCTTAAGATTACAAACGAGTCAAGTTGAACCGAATTTTTTAATGTTCAGACTTGTTTATTAAGAATTAATCAAGCTCAAGCTTGACCCAAGTTCAAGTAAAGCTTAAATGTTAAATATTTGAGAAACTCGAGCTCGGCTTGAGTTCGCTGAATTACATAAACAAGCCAAATTCAAACTCGAGCTTGAAGAAAAAAAATTAACTTAAATTAATTTACTTATGATACAAACAAATAAAAAATTATGGGCAAAATATACAAGAATACTTATAATAATAATAAATTTCATCAATTAAATATGTAAATTTACACAAATAAAAAACTAAAATAAATTATTGAAAATTTATTTGACATATTATTAAAAGTAAATACTAATTTCTTTTTTTCATGTTCATGAGCCTTATCGAGCTGAAGTTGAGACTACTCAAACTCGGCTCAATCAATAAACGAGTTTAACATTCAAGCTCGAACTTTAAACGAGCAGAGCTCGAACTGTTCATGAACAGATTAATTTATTTGCAGTTCTAATTGTTTTGCCCACAGATCATGCGGTACGTGATCAATATGGTGCCGTGTTATTTTTGTTGGACAGTCTTCACTGTATTACGAATAAATTATGTTTGTGTACTTAACAACAAACCGAAGAAATAAGAAATTGAGAGAGAACGTTTGATTACAAAAATCAAACCAAAATATAAAATAAATAAATAAATAAAAACAGATTTTTATTTTGTTACAAAAACAAATCAAAATCTGAAATAGGAAAAAATAATAAAACAGAAAGTAAATTAATTACTTACCAAATTAATTTCTTGAACAAAATTTTTTATCAAGTCCAGTGTTTAACACTGTATCCTTAAGACATATTCGTCCTCTCCATGGTGCTTTTAGATTGTGAACGTCTATCTCCCAAGATAAAATGATCAGCAGCAAACAATAGCAGCACCACAAACTGTTTGCACAACGAACACACTTTGTGTTTACACTATTTCTCACAGAAAATTGTATGCAGCAAAATGCAGAGATTATTGACAGAATTAGGGACGAAAATTATTTGTAAAATCCAAATGAGGATTTGCCTATTTATATAGGAAAATGGTGGCGGTTTGGTTTGAATCCAACAGGTATGGTACCTGTTCGGTTTAAATTAAAAAGATACAAATCTATTTGAATTTAAAATAAAATAGGTAAGGACTTTTTGACCTAAATCTGTTCGGACAAATTTGAAATCTGTACAGAAAGGTGCAAATTTTCCAACCACAATTTGAATTTAAACGGTCATATTTTATTTTACCAAAAAATAAAATAAAATTCAAATGTTTTTGGCCTAAAAAGATAAGTATTGGGCCGAACAAGCCCAATCCAATCTCACACCATGCACCCACGCCCAAGCCCAAGCCCAAGCCCAAGCCCAAGCCCAGCCCAGCCAGCCGGATGGCGGACAGTGACGGCGCGCGCTTGTGTGTTTATTTTTGGGTCCAATGGGTCTAGCCCAATTTGCCTATAATCTCTCCCTTCTAAACTTAGGGTGCCTCTTGGGGCCCTCCCTAAATTACAAACCCATGCCTTATAAACCCACATAAGTTTGCCCACCAAACCAATGTGAGACAAGCATTAAACCAAACCTTAAGGAATTTCCACAAAAAACTCCATTTCCATGAAGCTCACTTTGGCTTCAATTTTCCATTTACCCGATAATGGTTTTGAGCAACCAAATATGCTACATGAATCACAACGCGGCATAAAATGCGTTACCTCTTAAACCCGCCAACTTTAGCGCATGGGTTCTACCTAAAAAATAGACCAAAGTTGAGGAAAAATCTGATTTTTCCAAAACTTCCAAAACCATTTCTAACAATCCCCCACATGAATGGAATTTGATGACAACGGAAATGCAACAATATGCAAAATTTGTCGAAAGAGTATAAATCGAAAATATCTTGCATTAGGATAGGTAGCTTTTGGCCTTGAACCTTTCCTAGTGATAACCTATCGGACTTACTAGCTAACCAATGGACGTGATGTCTCGAATTATTCAGCCATTTGTGTAAGCCAAGACAATAGATTTCACACAAAATATCTTCTGACACATCGTCGTTCTCACGGTTGTGTTCATTTTGGCCTTGAACACTCTTGGTTGTTCATGAGTGTTTCTAGAGAATTTAGCATCTTCATTCTCATAGAACCGGCCCCAGTTCGACACTTATATAGGTGATTCTTATTGTGAGTATCTCTTATACTCATCTTGATTTTTATGCCTAAATCAAGATAAAAGTAATCGTTTAAAAACAAAGCTTATCCTTAAACCCCTACATACAACACATGTTGCAGATATCACTCTCGCCATAGGAATGAGTAGAGAATTTTAATCCTTTGGTGATTTTTGGCGAGCCACACATAACTTAGTTGTCCCTTTGAACTTAGTTCTTGAGATCTCTAATTATATAAGTAGGGTTACCATTATGATGATTCTTATGTAATAGGCTTTAATCTCATCCCCTTCAATGAACTATACAATTGCTCTTTTGTCAAACATTTTGTTAATGGATCCGCAATATTCTCTTTAGATTTTATATAATCTATTGAGATTATTCCATTTGAGAGCAATTTCCTTACGGTATTATGTCGACGACGAATATGTCGTGACTTACCATTATACATATGATTCTGTACCCTGCCTATTGCAGATTGACTATCACAATGAATGCAAATAGCTAGCACAGGTTTAGGCCACATTGGAATGTCTTCTAAGAAGTGACGAAGGCATTCTGCTTCTTCTCCTGCTTTGTCTAAAGCAATGAACTCAAATTCCATTGTGGATCGTGCAATGCATGTTTGTTTCATGGATTTCCAAGAAACAGCAGTGCCTCCTAGAGTAAAGACATATCCATTAGTGGATTTTGAATCTTTAGTGTCTGATATCCAATTGGCATCACAATAACCTTCTACTACTGCAAGATATCGAGTAAAGTTCAAACCATGATCATGGGTAAATCTTAGATATCTAAGAACCCGAATGATCGCTTTCCGATGGTCTTCTTAGGGGTTACTAGTGTACCTACTCAATTTACTAGCAACATAAGCTATATCCAGACGAATGCAATTCATTAGGTACATTAGGCTTCCAATAATTTGGGAGTATTTTAACCGAGACACTGCATCACCTTTATTTTTCAATAAATAAAGACTGATGTCTACAGGTGTCCTAGTTACATTAATATCATCCTTAATATATTTACCAAGAATTTTATCAATATAATGAGATTGAGATAATGCATAACCATCAGATGTCATTCCTAATATAACATCTACGACCCCCATATCTTTCATATCAAATCTTTTGTTCAGCATTTACTTAGTTGATTTGATCATGTTTTGACTACTTCCAATGATAAACATGTCATCCACATAAAGACAAACGATGGCATAACCTTTGTCAATATTTTTAACATTGACGCACTTGTCACATTCATTTAACTTGAACCCATTAGTAAGCATAGCATGATCAAACTTTTTATGCTATTGCTTAGGTGCTTGTTTTAATCCATAAAGAGATTTTACAAGCTGACAAACTTTCTTTTCTTGCCCTGGCACTACAACCCCTTTGGGTTGCTCCATATAGATCTCTTCATTTAGATCATCATTTAAGAAAGCTGTCTTAACATCCATTTGATGTATTTCTAATTGATACAACACTGCTATAGCAATAAGCATGCGAATGGATGTTATTTTTGTCACAGGGGATTATGTGTCAAATAGTCCAGACCTTCCTTTTGTCTGTAACCTTTTACTACAAGTCTTGCTTTATACTTGTCTATTGAACAATCTGCTTTCATTTTTCTCTTGAATATCCATTTATATCCAAGAGGTTTAGAACCTGGTGGAAGATCCACCAATTTCCAAGTATGATTTTGCATAATGGATTCAATTTCATTATTAACAGATTCTTTCCACAAAGGTGCTCCAGGACCTGTCATTGCTTTCTTAAAGCTTTGAGGTTCATTTTTTAATAGGTATGTCAGAAAATCTGGACCAAAAGATTTTGATGTTCTAGCTCTTTTACTTCGTCTTGGTTCATCACCAGTTAAATCCTGCTAGTCGAGACCATTACTAGTCTCTTGTGTTTGATTGTCATTAGTCTTTTGACTTTGTATACAATCATAAATTCTTTTCTGTGAACTTAATTCCTGTCATTTCTTGTAAGGAAAGACATGTTCAAAAAACACAGTATTTCTTAACTCTATAATAGTGTTCACATTTATATTAGGTATTTCTTATTTATAAGTCAGAAACCGATATGTACTACTATTCTGAGCATAACCAATAAACACACAATCCACTGTTTTTTATCCTATCTTAGCCTTTTTCGGAACATGAACTTCAACTTTTGCCAAACACCCCCACACTTTTAAATATTTGTAGGAAGGTAGTCGACTTTTCCACAATTCATAAGAAGTGTTGTTAGTTTTCTTATGAGGTATTCTGTTAAGAACATGATTAGGAGACAATATTGCTTCCCCCCACAAGTTCTATGATAAGCCTAAACTTAGTAACATGGCATTCATCATTTCTTTAAGGGTTCTATTCTTCCTTTCAACAATTCTATTTTGCTGTGGAGAATAGAGTGTTGTAGTTTGGTGAATAATGCCATGTTGTGCTCAAAATTCATTTAATGGTGCATCATATTTACCACCCCTATCACTTCTAACCATTTTAATGGTTTTACTAAGTTGATTTTCAACTTCAGTTTTGTAGAATTTAAACATTTCTAAGGCTTCATCTTTACTTCTAAGTAAGTATACATAACAATATCTTGTCAATCATCAATAAATGTTATGAAATACTTTTTTCCTCCTCTAGTTTGAACAAATTTAAGATCACATACATCAGTATGAATTAATTCTAGAGGTTCGGTTTTTCTTTCAACTGATTTAAATGAAGCCTTAGTTTCGTTTCTACACAAATTTCACATTTGTGATTAGGATCAATTTCAAACTTTGGTATATAATCCAAACCAATTAATCTACGCAAAGCATCACAATTCACATGTCCTAATCTACCTTGTCATAAATTTGACTCAAGAATATAAGCAAAAGATGTGTTATTCTTATTAATAGCAAGTTTTGGTACAACCGTCATTACATTCAACTTGAA
Source organism: Camellia lanceoleosa (assembly GCA_025200525.1). Classification (NCBI taxonomy): domain Eukaryota; kingdom Viridiplantae; phylum Streptophyta; class Magnoliopsida; order Ericales; family Theaceae; genus Camellia; species Camellia lanceoleosa. Next base: position 6,500,723 of record CM045772.1, read on the forward strand.
GAGACCATCACTCATGTATCCGTTACCAACATACATACCACTCTTTGTTAATACAAATTTATCAGACTCAAATACAAGCTTAAAACCATTTTTACTTAACAAAGAATCAGAAACTAAATTCTTTCGGATGTCTAGTACATGTAGTACGTTGTTGAGGGTAAGTTCCTTCCCTAATGTCATCTTCAAGATCACCTTTCCTTGTCCAGCCACAGTAGAAGTAGAAGAATTTCCTATAAAAAGGTGTTCACCATTTGTAGCCTCATTATAAGTAGTGAACATCTTCTTGTCCGCATAAATGTGACGAGTTGCCCCAGTGTCAACCCACCATTCCTTGGGATTTCTAACCAAATTAGCCTCAAACACCACAGTAGAGAGATTGATGTCATTTGACCCGTTACAGATGTAATCTAATTCTGTCGCATTGGCTTGATTAGTGGTCTTCTTTCTTGCACTTTCACGATCATTCTTAGGGTGGTGGCAATTAGGAGCTCGATGTCCGGTCTTGCCATAATTATAGCATTTACCTTTGAACTTTTTATTGTCATTGTTGTCACCTTGTTTAGGATCATCTCCAATAAACTTCCTCTTTTTGTTATGTGGTTTATGCACTTGTTCAACCACATTAGCCTTGGACTCAATGGAATTTTTTCCATTCCTCTTTTTAGCCTTACGGTTATCTTCCTCAATTCTTAGTCTTACAATCAATTTATCCATGGTCATCTCCTTACGTTTATGTTTTAAATAATTTTTGAAATCTTTCCAAGCTGGTGGTAACTCTTCCACTAAAGCAGCGATTTGGAAATACTCGCTAAGAGACATACCTTCAGAATGAATATCATGCAAAATTAATTGAAAATTTTGAACTTGAGAAATTACCGTTTGGGAGTCTACCATAACGAAATCCAGAAATTTACCGACAACAAATTTCTTTGTGCCGCATCCTCTGTCTTATATTTTTTCTCCAAAGAATCCCACAATTCTTTTGTAGTTTTCAGAGGGCTGTAAACATTATACAACTGATGACAGATGCAGTGCAGCTCAAGCTCAATCGAGTGGTCAGTTCAGTATAGCTCCAGATAGCTCCAGTGCTAGCCATCCTTCTCAATTGTTATAAGGCAGAGCAGTCAGTTGCAGAGTAGGTGCAATATGCAATATTATATCATATTTAGTCAGTGTGTATAGGTTAAGAGTTGCTGGTGCATCTTAGTATTAGTTAAGTGTATGTTAGCAAAACTTTGTAACTTCATTTTGTTAGTTTGTTAATCAGTTCTGTTAGTTTGTTAAAGATAGTTGTGAGATGTGTCTATATAACAATAGTTTTGCAATTGTAAAGATTGGATTGGAGTTTTATGAAATAAAGTCTTTCTCTAATATTTTCAAGTTGTTCTCTCTTTCTCTTCTTGGTATCAGAGCCCTAGAGCTCTCACGAGCAACAATGGTGATTTAAACAGAGAAGCAATCATTGCCTGCAAATGTTCTCCTTCTTGTCTCCAATTTAAACTCTTTGATTACAGTTAAACTCGAATCTTCAAACTATTCAATTTGGAAGAGTCAAGTTCAAAATTTCTTTGAAGCTACAGAATTATTTGGTTTTCTTGATGGATCTTCTGTATGTCCATCTGCTACAACTCTCGATGCTACTAATAATAAAATTCCCAATCCTGAGTTTCTGCAATGGAAGTTGACTGATTCTTGTCTTCTCAGTTGTATAATTGCAACTCTTACTCCTTCAATTTTTTCTTCCGTTCTTCATCTGAAGAATTGTTGTGATGTTTGGTCAGCTCTTGAGAAACGATTCACATCACTTTCTCGCTCTCATATTCATCAGATCAAGAACCGTTTGAGCACTACTACGAAGAAATCCAAATCGATGGAAACCTATCTTCAAGAAATCAAAGATCTGGTTGATCAACTTGCTTTAGCATCTTCTCCAGTCTGTGATGAAGATCTCATTCTTCTGGTACTCAATGGCTTACCTGAGGAATATAATGCCTTCAAAACTACTATTCGAGCCAAATCCGAGACACTTACAATGGATGAACTCTGTTCTCTCTTGTGTTCTGAAGCCATACATGTTGAAAATAGTCAAAAGCATGGTACTTCTGAGCTCACCGTGGCTTTTTCTGCTACTCATCCTCATTCAATCACAGACAATACTTCTGCTACATCATCAGGTCCATCTCCTCATAATCAGCAGTATTTTGGACAATCTCCTTCTTCTTCTCGTAATTTCTCTTTTCACAACAGAGGAGGTTCTCGATCTCAAGGTCAGTATAGAGGTGGTGGTAGGTACAACAGTCACCAAGGCAGAAGAGGAGGAAGACCTCAGAGTTATGGCTTGATCTGTCAAATCTGTGGCAAAGGAAATCACTCTGCATTAGACTGTAGACATCGCCTGAATACTTCTTATCAACCTGTGTTTCCTTCCTACACCATGGGACTTTCACAAATGCCTGCCTTTACTCCTAGAGCTTTTTCTGCACAAACTCCTTCACCTACTATGTCCAACTCTATGCAGTCTACTTCAGCCCCATGGTATGTTGATTCTGCTGCAACTTCTCATCTCACAAATGATCTGAACAATCTTCAGCTTTATCAACCCTACCAAGGCCTTGATCAAGTCATGATTGGGGATGGAAATACACTTCCAATTCATAACTCTGGCACTGGTATATTGTCATCTCCTTCCTTTCAATTTAGACTGAACAATCTTCTTCATGTTCCACAAATTTCATCCAATTTGCTATCTGTTCATCAACTTACCTCAGATAATAATTGTAGTATCACTTTTGACAATGAGTCCTTTGTGATTCAGGACAAGCTCACCAACAAGGTGCTTTGTAGAGGACATCATCACAATGGCCTCTACCAGTTTCCTTCTTCATTTTCTCCTAAAGCTTTTTCTGGTACTAGTTCTCTTGCTACTGTTTGGCATAAGAGACTAGGGCATCCTTCTTCTGCTGTATTTCATACTATTGCAAATAAAAGTGGCTTGTCTCTTAGTCATCAAGATTGTAATACTTTTTGTCATTCTTGCTGTGTGTCTAAGAGTCACAGACTCCCTTTTGTTTTTTTCACTAATAAAACTCATGCTCCTTTCACTCTGATTCACTCAGATGTTTGGGGTCTTTTTACTCAAGTGCAATCTTCTTTTACTTATTATGTTGTTTTCATTGATGATTTTAGTCATTTTACCTGGCTTTATCCGCTGTCTTATAAAAGTGAAGTATATTCTAAGTTCTTAGAATTTAAAACCTATGCTGAAAATCAGTTTTCCACTTCTCTTAAAATTTTAAGAACTGATGGAGGAGGAGAATATACTAGTCATCAATTTGAGAATCTTCTTAAATCTTCTAGCATTATTCATCAGCTTAGTTGCCCTCATACTCCAGCTGAAAATGGAGTTGCTGAGTGCAAGCACATATATATCATTGAGACAACCATCACCCTGCTTGATCAATCTTCTGTACCTCTGAAATTCTGGTTTAAGGCTCTTGCAACTGCTGTATATCTAATCAATAGAATGCCTTCTCCTACATTGGACAATCTCAGTCCCTATGAGGTGTTGTTTCAGATGCTTCTAGATTATAATTTTCTTAAAGTATTTGGATACAGATGTTATCCATGGTTGAGACCTTATACTTGTCACAAGTTGCAACCAAGATCTATGGCCTGTGTCTTTATTGGCTATCATTCAAGTTATAAAGGCTACAGATGCTTGGATCATCTTTCTGGTCGAATTTATATCTCTAGACATGTTGTCTTTGACGAATGTTCTTTTCCTTTTGCTTCTACTGATGCTTCTTCACCTCCTCTTCTTTCTTCCAAATATGCTATAAAGACATTCTTTTGGGGTACTACTCCTTTGTCTTCTTCTCAGGTTCCTACTCCATCTCATTCTGTTCAGGTTCCTACTCCATCTCATTCTGTTTCAGCATCTTCTTCTAATTCCTTCTCATCTTCTCATCCACCAAATGTTTCTGCTTCTCCTCTTGTCTCACACAATCCTGACATTATCTCTTCCCCTTTATCTTCTTCTCCACCTGGCATTCATCTTACTATACCCATTCTACCTCGTCCTTCTTCTCACACTCTTAATTCTCACCCTATGCTCACTCGAAGTAAAACAGCTAAATTTGCTCAATCTGGCCTGGTTGCTACTCTTCTTGATACTGAGCCTCGAACCTATAAAGAAGCCTTGCAATGTCCTCATTGGCATACCTCTATGCTTGATGAGTTTCAAGCCCTTCAGACTCAACAGACCTGGTCTCTTGTTCCTTCTTCTCCAAATCAGAATATTGTTGGCTGTAAATGGGTCTTTCGAATAAAAAAGAACTCCGATGGCTGTATTGCTCGGTATAAATCTCGACTTGTTGCCAAAGGTTATCTTCAAGAAGCTGGTGTTGATTTCTTAGATACCTTTAGTCCAGTCGCCAAGCAACCTACTATCAGAGTCTTCCTTTGTGTTGCTCTTCATTTTCATTGGTCTATTAAACAATTGGATGTGTCTACTGCCTTTCTTCATGGCAAGCTTGAAGAAGAGGTCTTCATGGCTCAACCACCTGGTTTTGAGGATTCTCAGTTTCTTACTCATGTGTGTAAATTACACAAGGCTCTTTATGGTCTTAAACAAGCTCCCAGAGCTTGGTTTTCTACTTTCTCATCTTTTCTGCTTCAAATTGGTTTTGTTCCTAGTCATTGTGATAATTCCCTGTTTGTTCAATCTACCTCTACCATTCTTACTTTATCTCTTGGTCTATGTTGATGACATTCTTGTCACTGGTAACTCTTCTTCAGATATTCAGTCCTTAATTTCTCAGCTTAATTCTGCTTTTTCTCTCAAAGATCTAGGTTCTCTTTCTTTCTTTTTGGGTATTTCTGTTACTACTTCTTCTTCTGGTTCATTCTTGTCTCAATCTCATTATTTGGCATGTTGGTTCTTCTGATCAGATTGCTGATGTGTTTACTAAAGCTCTCCCTGTTGGCCGTTTTTTGTTTCTCAAATCCAAGCTTCTTGTTGCTCTTCCCCCCTTCAGCTTGCCGGGGGATGATGACAGATGCAGTGCAGCTCAAGATCAATCGAGTGGTCAGTTCAGTATAGCTCCAGATAGCTCCAGTGCTAGCTATGCTTCTCAATTGTTATAAGGCAGAGCAGTCAGTTGCAGAGTAGGTGCAATATGCAATATTATATCATATTTAGTCAGTGTGTATAGGTTAAGAGTTGCTGGTGCATCTTAGTATTAGTTAAGTGTATGTTAGCAAAACTTTGTAACTCCATGTTGTTAGTTTGTTAATCAGTTCTGTTAGTTTGTTAAAGATAGTTGTGAGGTGTGTCTATATAACAATAGTTTTGCAATTGTAAAGATTGGATTGGAGTTTTATGAAATAAAGTCTTTCTCTAATATTTTCAAGTTGTTCTCTCTTTCTCTTCAACAACATGTTGTCAAGGGCATTGAGGATGTAGTTTCTGCATAGAAAATCATAATGTTTCCAAGCGTCTACAGCAGCGACAACTTGCCGATCACTTTCATCCTCTTTACGTACTGGAGCTTCTTCACGGAGAAACTTGGTCAGATTTAGAGTTGTAAGATAGAACAGCATTTTCTGCTGCCATCTCTTAAACTCGGTGCTATTAAATTTTTTCCCTTTTTCTCCATGATTTATTGGAACTTGAACATGGTTCTGGATAGAGACCGGAGTCATTGTAACAATCAGATTTGGAGTACTACTTTCAGCAGCCATAATATCTGATTACAAAAATCATAAAAGACAAAACACAAATTAATTTTCTAGTTACTCAAACCAGAAAATAAATTATAACACAAAATAATTTTATTTTTCTAGTTATTAAAACTAGGAAAATAAATTACTACATAATAATTTTCTGTAATACTATTACACAAAATAATATTCTGAAATTGTTAATGACACCAGTATATTATTACTAGTTGTCAAAGAAAATAAACAACATATTACTACTATTTGTCAAACAGTATATGACTACTATTTGTATTTTTCAACCAGAATATCACTTTGTAAAAAGCACAGAAAATAAATACAATGAAGACCCCAAAAAATAAATCTATCTTAAACTTGTTGGACAATCTTCACTATATTACGAATAAATTATGTTTGTGTACTTAACAACAAACAGAAGAAATAAGAAATTGAGAGAGAACGTTTGATTACAAAAATCAAATCAAAATATAAAATAAATAAATAAAAACAGATTTTTATTTTGTTACAAAAACAAAATCAAAATCTAAAACAGGAAAAAATAATAAAACAGAAAGTAAATTAATTACTTACCAAATTAATATCTTGAACAAAATTTTTGATCAAGTCCATTGTTTAATACTATGTCCTTAAGACAGATTAGTCCTCTCCACGGTGCTTTTAGATTGTAGATGTCTATCTCCTAGGATAAAATGATCAACAACAAACAATAGCAGCACTACAAACTGTTTGCACAACGAACACACTTTGTGTTTACACTATTTCTCACAGAAAATTGTATGCAGCAAAATGCAGAAAGTATTGACAGAATTAGGGACGAAAATTAAGTGTAAAATCCAAATGAGGGTTTGCCTATTTATATAGGAAAATGGTGGTTGTTTGGTTTGAATCCAACATGTATGGTACCTGTTCGGTTTAAATTAAAAAGATACAAATCTGTTTGAATTTAAAATAAAATAGGTAGGGGTTTTTTGATCTGAATCTGTTCGAGCAGATTTGAAATCTGTATAGAAAGATGCAAATTTTCTAACCAAAATTTGAATTTAAACGGTTAGATTTTATTTTACCAAAAAATAAAATTAAATTCAAATGTATTTGGTCCAAAAAGATAAGTATTTGACCGAACAAGCCCAACCTAACCTCACACCACGCGCCCAAGCCAAAGCCCAACCAGACGGACAGCGGCCTGCTCGTATGTTTATTTTTGGGTCCAATGGGTCTAACCCAATTTGCCTATAACCTCTCATTTCTACAAACTTGAGGTGCTCCTTGGAGCCCTCCCCAAGTTACAAACACATGCCTTATAAACCCACATAAGTTTGCCCACTAACCCATGCCTTAAACCAAACCTTGAGGAATTTTCACAAAAAAACTCCATTTCATTGGAGCTCACTTTGGCTTCAATTTCCCATTTACCCGATAATGGTTTTGAGCAACCAAATATACTACGTGAATCATAACGCGACATAGAATGCGTTACCACTTAGACCCGCCAACTTTGGCAAATGAGTCTCATCTAAAAAATAGACCAAAGTTGAGGAAAAATCTGATTTTTCCAAAACTTTCAAAACCATTTCTAACAATTTTGAGTTAGTATTATAATTATTTTAATATTAATTTTATTTATTTATTCTGTGTTATTTTGTTGTAAAATTTTTATCCAGTATTCAATTTGTATCAAATTAGTCCCTAGGTGGTGTTTGGTTTTAATTTTTGGCTAAATAATCACAAAAGGACAAAAAAAGGTGGAAAAATCACAAAAAGACAAAAATCACAAAAATACAAAAAAAAAAAAAAATCTACCATTCCAAAGCAAAAAAGCCAAAAAAGCCAATCAAGAATATCAAACGAACAAAAAAGTCCCAGGCTAAAAAAGTCAAAAAAGCCAAAAAAATAAACTAAAAAAGTCATTGCCAAACTGCCTCGTTAGGGAAGTAAGTATTTTAGCTAAAAAATTAAAAAATTACTATAAATTATCACATCATTCTCTTTATTTTTCTACATATATTTTCATAAAAAATCAAAAAGTTATTAAAATAATCTATTTTTAAATGACAAATTATATAAACTGTAATATACTTTTTCCTATAACTTTTTGAACTAGACCAACTCATAAAATGCAAATTGGGATTAAAAAAATGTGGTCAATATTCCAAAAATTATATATATATATGAAAAATTTAAAAATCCCATAGATATTGATTTGTAATTATGTATTAATTTTAACCAGTAAATAACAATCTCAATCAAACAATCAATATAAATCGACACAACGATTTTAACGTGAAAAAACCACAATTGGAGCGCGCTCCAATTGTGATAAAAAAATCACGGGCAAAAACCACAAAACAATCCACTATGAAGACAAAAGAAATTACACAACTGTACTCTCAATTACCTAGCGAGTCCACGCCCGAACTAAACCGACCCCTATATGCCTCTTCCACCACGATTTTCACCTCAAAATTGTCTTGCCCAACATTGAATCCACAACGCCGATGTCGAATCCACGACGATGAGCCACTCTAGAATCTACCAAAGATTCAGGCCCAAATTCCACGGAATCCACCGAAGAACAACTCTCTCTTTTGTGAATAAAACAAAACAAACAAACCCTTTGATATCATTCACTCAATTCATGATTAAATTCTCACAGATATCAAAGGAAACAAGTAAAGAAACTCTAAATGAAAATCCTAATACTCAAGAATAAGATCTGGAAGACGTACCCTAAAATCGAACTGAAACACTTATTTATAGAAAATAGATCCGCGATCTCCACTCGAGTGCAATAGTGGCCGCTCAAGCAGATCTACACTCGAGCGCAGGAATGGCCGCTCGAGTGGAAAAAAACAACTCACAGTACTTTTGTAGGCTAGTAAAACTTCTGAAAGGTTGAGATCTTTGCTCGAGCGCATGAATGGCCACTCGAGCGGACAAACAACTTTGACTACGATTTTGTTTTTTGCTTTGAGGGCACTGCCTCTCAACCCCGCCTGGGCACTGCGTCGGACCCGCCAAGGGACGTTGCCCCCTAGATCGCCGTGTGCTGACCGAACAACTCGATCCCCGACATAGTCAGCAAAATGGAAAACATGAAAAAATTAACTTCTGAAATATCTCTGCAAGGCACAATTCGGGTTAGATTCGTATATAAAAACTCATAGCCTCACTGAAATAAAAGTTGGATAAAATTACAACTGAAAGGAGCTTTGTCAAACGGAATTGCCAAGAATAAAAAACTAACAATATATATATATATTAAAATCTTAAATATCAGTCGATACATATTAGTATTTTTAACTTGTGATATTGTCATATCAATTAATAATGTCTGATACAGATTGATATTTAACAGTATCACTAATATTGATATATATTCTAATACAATTATTTAAAATTATTATATCTATATAATATGGGAAGAGGGTTTTTGAATTTATATCCTACTAGGACATTTGAATGGTGAAGATTCATTTGTTTATTTACATAGATGGCTCAGATTATCCCTACACATACTTCCCGCCCAAAGAAAGAGTGAACTTCCTCCTCTCCCACGTCTCTCCTCTATTCTATCCTTATCTCTCTCTACTCCCCTTCCTGCTTCCCACGTCTCCCCTCCCTTTATCCCTCCCTTCTCTGTTCTCATCAGATAGTAACCGACCCTTCCGACCCTCCCTTCTATCTTTATCCCTCCCTTCTCTGTTCTCATCAGATTGTAACCGACGCTCCTCTTCATCACAAGGTATTCCTGTCCTCCTCCCTCTCTCTGTTGTATTTTTCTCTGAATGATCAAGAGTGAATCAATCAGTTTCTGGGTTATGATTTACGGTTGGTGGTGGTTCTTTCACTGTCCTCCTCCCTCTCTCTGTTGTATTTTTTTCTGAATGATCAAGAACAGATTAAATGGGATCAGAGATTAAATCAGTTTCTGGATCATATCTTGATTCTTCCTCCTATTGAATCAGATTAAATCAGTTTGTTCTTTCACAATCTCACTCTCAGACTTTTCTTCTCCAAATCAATTGGGTTTCTCTTATTTTTACTTGGTTTTTTTTGTAAATAAAAGAATTTTTTTTTTGCTGGTGGTCGACACAGGTATTGCCATCAAATTCCATAGTTATATTGCAGAAGGCTCAACGGAGATCCCAAAAGGTGCATCTTCCTCACCCTATTTACACATTTAAAACACAAAATTCAAAAAGATACACAAAGAGGTTATTATATCATTCTTATCTATTTATTATCAAAATCTGCGTGATCTTATTTCCTCCTAAGTTGTCATGTACTGCTTGCTTTCATTTTATGAGTAGTGTGGAATCTATCCATTTGTATGCAATAACTTGGTTTTCCATTTTAATTCTTTTATTTTTGTTTGTTTGTTTGGTGAATGACAAAATTTATTGAAAAAGATGAAAAGAATCAAACAGAGTACAGAATAGAAATCAATGGAGGAGAACCTCTACACCAAGCCAACCAACACAAACAAACTACCATCTCCTAGATAGAGCAAAAACAGAGCATACTACTATCAACAGAAAAGCATAACAAACAGCCCAAATTGGATTAATAGTTTTCCTATTTTTTTAATATCTTGATGTACATGTGATACACAAAGAGGTTATTATATCATTCTTATCTATTTATTATCAAAATCTGCGTGATCTTATTTCCTCCTAAGTTGTCATGTACTGCTTGCTCGATATTTATGAAACTGAATTTGTCTTTGTACTCATACAAAATTAGAAGCATGAGTAGAAAGAGGAAGAATTTTTTTTTGATATTTTGTTGACATAGTGTGGAATCTATCCAAATTGGGTTTATGAATCAAATTCCATAGTTATATTGTTTATGTGAGACAAGATTCTCAACCTTCATTGCTGTTATGCAGGCATTGCTGTATAGGCTATCCGATGATTATAATCCATTGCATTCAGATCCTAAGGTTGCAGAAATTGCAGGGTTAGTGCACCAAATAATTCAAAACTGCATTCTCTTGCCATGTTTTTTTATTTTATTTTTACTGTCTATTAGATGTGCTGCTATTGACTCATGGATTCATGGATCAAGCCAACTGCATTTTTTGAGATATTAATTTTTCCTGGGACTATGCTTCATTTCCCATTGGCAAGTTGATATTAATTTTTCCTGGGACTATGCTTCATTTCCCATTGGCAAGTTTATGCTTTTTTGAGAGAAAATGTATTTTTGAGAGAAAATGTATGAAATAGCATCAAGTGTTACTATTCCACACATTTTTTCCCTCACTTTCACCTTTTATATGCCAATCAACAAAAATGCACACCAAAATAAATAAATAAAAAGGCACCTTCTCTGCCTGAGGAAACATTAGTAAACAAATTCTTCCCCCTTTTAGGCATGTCTTCATTGGCCAGGGTCCTACGATTGTTGTTTCCATTATCCTCTATCTCAGCTTCCTTGCTATTGTTGTGTTGAGAATGTTGCATATTCCATCGGGAATTCTTCTGTAATCTGATTGTTCCCATCATAGTTCCTTCTCCTTTCATCAGATTTGCTGGTGTACCACAAAAATGTCAGAACCATAAACACAAGCACAAGCTTCATGCCAATACATAGCTAGCAATGATAGATCATAATCCCAGTTTGATCTCAAAGCGTAAACATAAACATCAAAACAAAACTTACCAAATAAATATATAATTGAGCAACAAACCATCTACAAAACTTATGTTTGACCACTTAAAATGCTTCCTTTTTTGTATTAGAATTATCTAATATATAATTTACAAAAAGCTTTTCATTATTGAAAAATTACAATTGAGTATTTGATTTTGTAGATGCATGTACCAATTGCCAAGATTTACATGTATACCACTTATTTAACTACAGCAGTGATTCGGCCCCCGAATCAGGGGGGCCCGAATCCCCCGAATGCCTATTTTAGGTTAAAAAAAAAAAAAAAAAAAGAAAAAAGAAAAGAAAAAAAAAAACAGTTTCCATAAAAGGAAATTAGGGGGATTAGGGGGAACTTTTTTTGAGGTCCAAAACATTTTTGATTTAACTATCTTAGTTGATATATGCTGATAAGTCAAAAAAATTACATTTTTGTTATCTATGTCACACAAGTCCAATTGCTTTCATTTGTAACTGTTGGAATTCTAAAATAAGTAACCATTTAATGCTGAAACCCCAAACTGCAACATTAATTTGGATAAAATACTATTGTCATAGTTCATTTAAAACACCAAAACTCTAACTTCGGGAAGGGCAAAGAGTTTATGTTATACAATTAGGTTAATTTATATAAGCCTATAATATTAGAAGTGTAAGCATTAGTAGCAAGAACATCTTTTATGTATCAAGCCAATTACTTCTAAAGTGGTATCTCAACAGTAAAATAAAACCAGCTTCATATTTTGTGCATTTTGGTACACAAAATAAAACTGCTTTTTTTTCATTTTATTTTTTCCCCCCTGTTTATATTTTGAGTTCCTGGGAGTATGAAATTGCATTTCATAAATCTGTTTTTATTTTCCCTTGCATTTTCAAGGAATCTATATAATAAAGCAGAACGGATTTTGAAAATGTCCCAGAGACAATTGTCCTACTAGGACATTTCAAGGGTTATGATTCATTTATAAATTTACATGAATGGTTCAGATGACCCCTTAATTTTATATCAATCCTAAATATATATATATATATATATGTTCCCGCCCAAACATTAAGGTTCCACCTACCCACGTCTAGATAAGCACTGTTGTACGGTTTTCTAAACAAGATAGACCTCCTCCATATATAGATAAGCACTGAGAACAATGGGATTGAAACAGTTACCCTCCCACTCTCTGCCTTTCCCCCTCTTCCCCCACCCTCCCGCTCAACGTGGCGAAGGAAATCGAACCGAATCTGAGTGTGTTCTAATTTTCAGTGTGTGTTCTAATTTTTCTTTCTTCAATTATATATATCTGCTCTGTTCATCTTATTCATTCTGGTTTTTCACTCACAACTCCTGGTTTTTTGCATATCGAATCAATCCCAATCTTCTCTGCATACATCTATATACGTAGCTAGCTGTGTCTTTGTATACATATTTTATTTTTCTCTATAATTTAGGGTTTTGGATAGTGTGCGATCATCAATGGCGAACTCCACCATGACCTCTGGTGGCGTTAATCGTCGTCACCGGCGACCACTGCACCTTAAACAAATCGACTTGATTGTCACACTGGCCGCCGATACCTTCCCCACCAATGTCCCCCCTCTGTTGCCTCCCACCAGGTTGCCCGATGACAAGTACCCTGATCGAATCCCTGTTACAATCGTCGACACATCTTCTAGGTCTCTCTCTCTCTCTCCCCACATGTATCTTTGTATTTGTATTTCTCTGTCTTCAATCACATGCCTCAGTTCAATTTTCCAACTTTTTTGTGCTTTGTATCACCTAATTGTGTTTTGCAGTAAAGATAAATGAGCTTTTGGGATTCAATGAAATTGTGCTTGCTGTGTTTGTTGGGTTACTATGTTCTTTCTACAATCTTCTGCATCTCGCTTCAGTCTTCTATCTGTGGAAGGTAATATTTCTGTCTCTATTCCCTTCTTTCAATTGATCTCCTGTTAATTTATGAGTTCTGAGTTCTGAGTTCTGAGTTCTGATGTATTTTAATTTTGTCTCTATGGGTTCAAACTTCTTAGTTGAATGTTTAAACAGAGTGATACACAGAGTCATTGATCTTCAGAATTATTTTTGTGCAAGGTAATATTTCTGTTTCTATTCTCCTCTTTCAATTGATTATGAGTTCTGAGTTACACAAATGGGCTGCTGCAATTACAGATAGAGAGATACCCACCCCCATCACTGTTATCTTGCATATTCTGAGTTCTGATGTATTTTAATTGTCTCTATGGGTTCAAACTTCTTAGTTGAATGTTTAAACAGAGTGATACACAGAGTCATTGATCTTCGGAATTATTTTGTGCAAGGTAATATTTCTGTTTCTATTCTCCTCTTTCAATTGATCTACTGTTAATTTATGAGTTCTGAGTTACACAAATGGGCTGCTGCAATTACAGATAGAGAGATACCCACCCCCATCACTGTTATCTTGCATTCTGGGGAATTAAAACTGTAATAGGCCAAAAATAAAAATTAAACAAACTGCCAACTCTTTTTTGAGTGAGTACAAATTGCCAACTCAACATGTCAATAAATCCATCTCCATTTGCACATAATAAGAACTTTCAAACTGCATCTTTAAACTTGGCGTCGTATTCATATGGTTGCTGCATCATGGAAAAGCATTATATCGTTATAAGGTGCAACATTGCAGCATAAGATGGCATTATTCTAAAAGACAACTAATATTCTGCATTACACTACACGAAAAATGGCATTACTTTTTTTTCGGATTATGAATCAAAATCAACCACATAATCCGCAAAAAAAAAAAAACACACACATAATTCTAGGAAGGAATTGAGAAGGAAAAGTGAAGTAATTGATGCTTTTTGAGATGGTGATTCATTGTTCGAAATTAGAGGCAGGAATCAAACTCATCTAATATTTCGAAGATTTGGCGGTGAGAAAGGCAGCCGCCGGCAAAGGCCTGGAGGCTAGAATGGACAGTGGAGAGTGGAAGTTGATGGCAGAAAGAGAGAACGCACAGGAGGAATGAGGAATGGCAACAATAGATTGTTGGGTCTCAAGATTTTTGGACCTTTTAATTTAATTTGGGTTTTGTATTTCAAGTGAACCTTTTTTATGGATTTAAATTTTAAATTGGACCTTTTATTCATTTAGTTTAGATTGGGCCTTTCATCCATCTACTACTTTAAACTATAATTTTGAGTTGGGCCTTTTTTAAATAGACAAGTATAAGATTATATATACATTTTTTTTGTGACACTATTTTCAGCCTTTTTTGGGGCCTAAAGTGGCTGCTTATTTTATAAAAAGTTTTTCATAAATAGAAAACGTTTTAAATGTACGTAAATTCAGTAGATATAAAGCCCAAAAAGAAGTGTTAAAATTTTAAAACGTTCATACAAAATATAAAAAATTCAGAGTAAAACTATGCCGTATATATTAGATTAGATATATCTAAAAAGTATATATATTGACTAAAAAGTGTATATATATATGAAAGAAATAAACAAGTTAGACTACAATATTATATAAAAAAATTTAACTACAAGATAAAAAAACATAAGACTTTAAATAACTCAAAAACTACTCTTTTTTGTTTCTCTAAAAAATAAAAAAATTAAATGATGCGCTTATGCCGTATATATTAGATTAGATATATCTAAAAAGTATATTTATTGACTAAAAAGTGTGTATATATGAAAGAAATAAACAAGTTAGACTACAATATTATATAAAAAAATTTAACTACAAGATAAAAAAACATAAGACTTTAAAAAACTCAAAAACTACTCTTTTTTGTTTCTCTAAAAAATAAAAAATTAAATGATGCGCTTATTTGAGATTCTACTACTCTCTCTCTTACCCAATTCGAAAACAAACTCTCTATATGATATATTTCTATTTGGTATTTTTTCCATTTTTTTTCACCTATTAATTTTTTTTGTCCTATTAAATAGTGTTGGGATTAAATTTAAATAGTGTTGGGAATAAATTTAAATTTAAATAGTGTTGGGATTAAATTTAAATTTAAATAGTGTTGGGATTAAATTTAACTGGTGTGCATTTTAGTTTTAATTTTCTTTTAAATTACAGAGCACTAGCTGGTGTGCATTGTTTGATATTTAATTTTTTTTTATATTTGATTTGTTTGGAATTGTAGAGTATAGTCTGTTAAATATATTTTTATAACTTTATTTTAATTTTAATATTATTTACACCGTGCCTTTAGGCACGGGCATACGCTAGTATATATATATGTCAGAAATCTTAAGAGATTGGTTTAGTGGGTGCAACTTAGGATTTAGGAGTGTGCATCATTTAGATCTTAGGTTCAACTTTTAATAGTGATATTACATAGTGGTAATAGTAATTTAAGATTTTTAAAAAATTTAGATTAAATATTGAAATAAGATCTTATTTAATAAAGTTTTAAAAAAAATTAAAACTTTCAACAATAAAAATTTATAATAAAAAAATTGTCAATAGGTGATAGTTAATGGTTATGGCCTCGTTTGGGAGCATATAATTTTAATAATTTTTTGACTTTTTTATGAAAATATATACAGAAAAATAGAGAGAGTGGTATGATAATTTATAGTGACTTTTTAACTAAAATATGTTGTCCCCAAACGAAACCTAAGTAACCGAACAATCACAATTTACAATAAAAATTATAATATTATTAGATTATTATAAAATAAAACTTTTCATTTAATTTTATTTATAGTCTTTTTTTATTAAGCGATAACAAGTCACCTACATTGCAAGTGAAATGTATTGTGAGGATGACACAACAGTGGCGGAGACACGTACATGTAATTATTATGAGTAATTTACACAGCACGAGCTTAAGCTTGTCTGTATAGAGGGCGTTTGGTAAGAGGGTTTTTTAGTTTTTTGGATTAAAATAAGTAGTAAAAAATAAAATAAATTAAAACAGCTAATAAGATAGAAATGTCATATCAAATTCATAATTATTTCATTTTTTTTTTTTATAAATATCACATTCAACTATAAAAAAATTCAACCCTATTCAAATATAATTATTTTAACCAGGCTAGCTAAACTCCCCAAACGGGGCCATAGTCTTCTAAATATAAATTGCTCATGTGCCCCTTTAGTTTTACATATATGTAATTTAGCGTAGTTGTGTCTTAAAACATAATTTTGAAGCCCTAATGTCTAGTAGAAAATGAAATGCAAGGAAATGGCGTAGCCAAACTCGTTTAAATTCATCACGTCCCTTATTTTTTAAATTACTTGTCTACCCAACATTGTTGGCCTTTGCTACCATTTGCATACACAATTTTTTTATTTTATAAATTTTATTTATAGATGATATTACAATAAAATTCACTAAAATTGAAGAAAAAAGATCTCAATAAATACACAGAAAATACGAACCACAAGCTTGTAAAGAGAATCAAAGCACTGACGTTCTAATGAGGTACATGAGTTTTGGTCAATCATGGAAACCTTGTTAGTTAATTAATTGGATTTATCAGTTAGTTATTGCTTTATATTTCTATTTAAGAGGTCAAAGGTTAATTAATTATTAATCATTTCCCTACTATGAGAATTGTATTAAGTTGTTTATTTATTAAATTGTATTGAGTTGTTTATTTGCTCTTATTAAGAGTTATTTTTCATGACGATTGTTTAACTACTCATTATTTTTTTTTATACGTTTGTAAATATTGATTTGAAAAAAATTCAAAAAATAAACGCCATGTAGCCACCTAATTTGATGTTTTACACCAATCATTATATTATTTAAATTTGAGTATTGCCCGTTATGTGATTCAACTTTCTTCTTCTTATTTCATTTTTAGTTTTTTTTGATTTGTAGATTTTTGTGAGAATTTACATAGAAAAAAGAGAGAAGGTATATGAAATGTAAAAGAAATATAGTTATATTATTTTCACGTTTCATCCATTTTTGTCATTTTTTTCCCCTTCAAATTCATACATAAATTCATAAATCAAACATAATATAAATAAATAAACTTTGTCTAAGGTACACTTCTTACACATATTGAACCAAATCAAAATAAGTCCTGTGATCCTTTCATTTATATGAATTAATTTTTTTACCATTCTATCATATTAAGGTTTATATGATTTGTTGTATTAAATAAGATAAATTATATTGATATACTTTCAAGTTAGAGAAATTACAGTAAATTTCACAATTTTTATATAATTATTCTGTTTTTCTGTTCAGTAAGGCTAAAAAAAGAGAAAATTACAAATTAGTGGTAACTTCACAAAATATTTAAAAGTTTATGAAAAACTCTATAATTCTAATTATTAAAGTTGGTAAAGTTTACCACTAACTTGAAATTATTTTTAAAACATGCATTGATTTGTAATTTTCAAACTAATGCAGATAGTATAAAAATACAAGAATAAACAATGTAAAATATATATTTCAGTACAAAAGAGATGATAATAATAATATTATATCATCCATATAACTAACAAATTAATAGTAATAAAAATGAAATTAACTGCTACATAAATTAAAATATTAAGAAACCCAATATAATTGTCAGTGTAATTTACGTAATTAAATAAATTCACATATATTATTATTAGACATATAAACTAAAAGGGCCAAAAAAAAAAAAAAAAAAAAGGCAAAAAATAATTGAAGTGGTCTGAATCACGTGTCGTGTACATTGGGATTGGTGTTTAATTCAAAAGCCTATGGTGAGAAAATCATATACATATTATTTTCTGGTAAACTTTCAATCTAAAGATTTAGGGGTGGTTTAAGATGATCTAAATAAGTGTATTTTTTTAATTTTTTATAAAAGATATGTAAAAAAATAAAAAAATGATATGATAAAAAAAAGATTAAAAAAAATAAAAAAATATGTACTTATTAGTACACCCCAAACAAGGCTTTAAAGATATTTCACATCGGTTTACATAAAACAGTAAAAGTCAATGGTAATTAGGGGTTGTTTGGGGTATCCTAAATAAGTGCACTTTTTGTATTTTTAGACTAAAAAGTTGAGGAAAAAAATATGGATATTTGGGTTAACTTTTTGACTTTTTATGAAAAAATATGTATTAAAAAATTGTATAAATAAGTGTATAAGAGAAGATAGGGTAGGAGGCTGTACGGATTGGCAGTGGAGTCTGCCGATGAGTAGATGAGAAAATATTGTCTCATTCTCGGACTTTGATTGGATGGTGTTGTTTTGCCCGTGGAGGCCCACCACGGGTCCCGTTTTTCTAATCCGAATAGTTCAATGTGTAGAACTCGTCGAGTACTATATATTTGTAAAAAATTACTTTGATTAGATATCGATGGCTATCTAATCGTGTTAGTTTTTTTTTTTTTTTTGGTTAACTGTTAACTATAACACCATCTATTTTTATACAAAACTGATTTGATCATGTAGTTAGCGATATCCGATAGACGTGATTTTTTACAGGTATATAGTACTAAACAAGTTCTACATATTCACGGTTTAGATTATCAAAACGGGACCCATGGTAAGCCCGCACAGGCCTAACTTCACTATTCAAACTCTTGAATGTACACATAATAAATTTTTTTTTTTGTCTCTGTCACTGACTTAGTTCATCACGTCAGTACCAATCTTGGGCCATCTACTTTATATGTATTAATATTTGTATATTAATTTTTTAATATTTTTTTGATAAATAGTGATAACTTTTTAACTTTTTGAATAACTTTTTAACTTTTTTTAAAGTTTACCAAACCAGCCCTTAGTTTCATTTAAAGGCTATGTCTGCAGGAGTGGGGTAGAGGGAGACACGTATTGGGGTTGACTTGTCTTAAATTATCATCTTAATTTTATGATTTCGCAAGCTTTTTTTAGCCCATTTTAATTATTTGAACGGTTTATTTTTTAAAATTAATTAAATAAAATATTTATATAAAAAAATAAGATAATTGAATATCAGTAATTATATATTTAAATAATATTTATTTTAAAAAAATGACGATAAATATAATTTCAATAATGATTATAAATTTTTTATAATACAAATTTGATTCAAACGTATGGTTACCTATATCCGATCATCTTAATGTTTCGCACGAATATCATACTTAACGGGTCCTAACAAGTTAACCATTTGGATCACTGCAATAGGTCCAAAAATGGATTTATGAAGTGTAAACGTTCTCTCAAGTTGAAATGGCTAATTTGAGAGATGCAAAACCCAAAAATATTTTATGCAACAAATATGTCACGTGATTGAGATAATGTGAAATATTTTTTTATTTATTAATTGGCGTGTGATTAAAATAAGATTCAAGAAGTCACTATTTGCAAAGTTCGAGATGGTTATTTTGAGAATTGATTTTTGTATAGCTTGTTAGTTTTTCACAATATATATATATATGTAAAAAACTATAGGATTAATTATCTAAAAGTCCTATTTACATATTTGGTAGTAGCTTAGGTCCTTGACGAAAATTTTTTGGACCAATAAATCCCATTTACAGGTAAAAAAACATTTTTGCCCTTTAACCCAAACAAGTATACACTACAAGAATTAACACTTTTGGCAACAAAAAAATTGGTCGCTAAAAGTCTATTTTTGGTCGGCAAAAGTTATCCGCGACCAATTTTTTTTGTCGCTAGTTTGGTCGCCAATTGAGGGTCGCGGAAAGTAATTCGCGACTAAAATTTTCGTTGGTCGGGAAAAGTTGCATTTGCCGACTAAATTTTTGGTCGGTAAATATTAATTACCGCGACTAATTCATTTTGTCGCTAAAATACTTTGGTCGTGAAAAGTCGCCAATTGACACATTTCGCGACCAAAAATTTTGGTCGCCAATTGTGACATTCTGCGACCAAAATTAGTTTGGTCGCCAATTGTTACTTTTCGCGACCAAAGCTGTTGATCGGCAAAAGTGAGTTTCCACGACCAACAAAATTTTTGGTCGGCAATAGATGTATTTTTTGCGACCAAAACTCTTGGTCGGCAATTGTCATTTTTTGCGAAAAAAAAAAATTTATTTGTCGCGACTAATAAATTGGTCGCCAAAGCAGGAAAACAATACACCTGTAATTCCTAATAATTCATTCAATCCATAATAAACCTATAATTTTAAAATATCATTCAAATTAACTGAATCATTAACATCTGACATAATACATAAGGGCCCCACCTTGAGCCCTCAGTTTACTAGTGAAAATTTAAAGGATTTGTTTCAAACATTTCTCATCTATAAACAACTTCAGGATATCTTTTGAACAGTTTATCATATGGAAGCCTCAAGTTCATCCGAAGCTTCTGGCTTCCATTTGGGGTATCATCGACGAGCTACGAAGAGACATCATCTATGGCAAAGTTCATCTGCGCGATCTTCTCAGTCAGGATTTTGCGTGTTCTCTGTTCTCATCAAATCATATAAAGTGGATGAGAGTTCATATTGTCAACATGAATCAATGACAAGATCCCTAGTAAAAATTTAAAAATACACCATATCATAAAAAAAAAACATTATTAAATTAAATATTTAATGAATAACGTATATGTCATGTACTCTATGTGATAAGGAATACAGATTAAGGTCGCTTGATCATATCAATCAAGCTTCCAAAAATATGATGAATTAAGGGTAAACCACAAATAGATGACCATAGATGAATGGAAAACTAAATAAGCATAATAATAATTTTTTTAATTAATAAAAAAAATTAGAGGACGATTCTACTTTTCTAACTCCTGTTTTATTAACATCATCATCATCATCATATTAGGTTGGTGGAGGGTGGCAGAGTTTAAGAAAAAGAGAGCTTGAGGTGTTTACGAACCAAGAAATTTATGAAAATCAGCTCCACAAAAGGAAAAAAAAAATAACCAAGACATTTTTTTAAATGGAAGCCAAAATGCAAGAGAAAGATCTCACCTCCAAGGCTTTCTCTTCATCATATATGAATTTTGGCAGCTTTCTCATCAAATCTTTCCTATCTGCTCCTGCCAGTGCCTTGCTGATCTGTAAGGCAAATGAACCTCACAACAACTATGTTATCCAATCAAATTTGAAGTACCGCATATCAAACAATCCAGAGATTTGACCAAATAAATCCAATTCTAATGGATAGACAACAGTTCAGGAATACACACATACCTGGGGTGCATATATACAACCTAGTGCTCCAACAACAATTCCACCCAAGACAAAGCCACCAACAAAGATACTTGCACTACTTGGTCTTCCACTATCCACACTGCACATGCACACAAAGTGAAAAATTGTCTTAGAAAAAATAAAGTTCAATCTGACAAGAAGTGACAACAAAATGCTCAAGAACTAAAACAGGATTCTTTGAAAATCATCATAGATGTAAAAGTTTAGAAACTATCTTTTGTAGTCAGCATCATCAAGGTCATGCTTAATCTGAAATGGTAAGCAAGCATCAAGGGGACCAGAACCATGCCACAATAACTAAAAGGCAACAATTCATGCATGTATGCATTTGCATATCCGTATGCATGAGAGAGAGAGTGAGAGAGAGAGGCACCTTGCATCAAATAATTACAGGGGGGAAAAAACTATTGAACCGTAAGTATCTCAACTATTATTGCTGCAAAGATTTCACATTAACAAAGGCTATCAACCAACAGTTCTGAGCAGTTGTAAGCATGATTTGTCATGTTGATATTTTAACAAGCATAAGTTCTCTGGAGAGAACAAACTCTTGTGACTGTCAGACTATTTCAACTACATGCAAGTATGTCCAAACAAAGAATCAACATATCTATGCTCAAAAATAAATTTACCTTGCCTGCACTGTAAATGGCCTTTTGTACTTCAGTGGTTTCACTTTTCCCTGGTAAGTAGTGCTCATCAACAAGTTCTTTGAGGTAAGACATTGGTCCACTTGCGTCAAAGATGAACCTAACATCCTATGTTTGGTTACAATGAGAAAATATTAAGAACCCCAATGTAAGTAGTTAAGCATTTTTATTTTAAGAATCCCAATAGGAAGTGCAAGTATATAGTTATACATTTTTATTTTCTTCATTCAAGTTCACATGTTTACTTACGACAAAAAATTAAATTAATATTATTCACATTCTTGCTACAAGTAACTATTTTCAGTGAAAGCGCATCAAATCGATCCCCAAACAGATAACTGCAACATTTAGAGGAATTATAGTGTAATTATATATGAATCTTTTACTTACATCCCATGCATGATGGATGTAAAATCTGAACTGTTAGTTGCAGGAACGTTTCCTTGAAGCTTATTTTTATCCAGCCGAAGTTCCTCAAGGTATTTAAAATTGCCAAGTTCAGAAAGGCGACTTTCCAACAAATTTCATTGGATTGAAGGTTCTGAAACAAGAAAAGCAAAATCTCAAACCAAAAGCAAACACATAAACTCAATTGAAGAAACAAAATGTCAAACACCATTTACATTTTCACAAAATTTGGTCAAGCTCCCAAGCTCGGAAGGAATTGGACCACGATAGTTGATTATTTCCCAAATCCAAGACCTTTAGGTACTTTAACATGCCAATTTCTTTGGGTATTGAACCAATCGATTGTTCCCATGCAAAATTCGTAATGCATCCGGATGTTAGATTAAGTTTCAACCATCCTTAGAATAAGTTTTCAAACATTTTGTGCTCTACTTAACAAATAATGAGAATAATTGGAAGACAAAAAATAAGAGAAAATTGTGTAGGATGTACAGATGGAAAGCATACAGTTCTTGCAAGGAAGAGAGTTCTCCCAATTTTGGAGAAAGAAAACCCTTCAAGGATGACCAAGTAATGTTTCTGCAAAACAGAGTTCCAAAAGAAATGGGTCGCAACAATTAGCCTTTACATGCATGCTAATAGAGCACCTCCAATCCTTCACCAATTCTCTGTTGCGTAAATTTGCCGAGATCAGGTTTGAACTTGTTAGGTAACTCATACTTGTCTGGCTAGTTGAAGAAAATGAAATACTTATAGCCAGAGGGACAGAGGGAAAACCAAAACAAGGACAGAGGGAAAACCAAAACAATACAAAAAGAAAATGAAATACTTATAGCCAAATCATATATATTGCACAATGAAATACTTATACTTATATAAAATGAAATACTTCTTTTGCATTTATGTGTTGTTGTTCACCTTCTGCTCTTATCAAGTGGAATTTTCCTCATGAAGGGAAGTTGAAGCTCAAAAATGAAGCATGTTTGACAACCAGAGATAGGGTACTTGGGTTGATTCTCCATTCTTTGAAGTTTCATAACCCACATGAAGAATTGTACCAGACTACATACATTTACCAAATCATGTCTAAAAACCCTAGTGTATTAATCATCCCCATAAAGTCAGCACCAAGGAAGGCTGATTCGATAATCAATTTCATTGGGAGTTGTGCCGAGTTTCAGAACTTGTACTGGTCTCCTTTTCATAGGGAGGAAGGGGGTATTTTGGCATCAGATAAACCCAGCTTAATAAAAAGAACTCATAGAAGTTTTGAAACTTGCATGCTTTCTCATTCCATCCGTAGTTTCCTATTAAATGATCAACAATGCAATATTTGGGTCTCCAAATACGAACAAAATTTCTACTCCACCATTTTAGCTTTTTGAAACAATATATTGCATTTAAATCTACCAAGTATTTTAAACGGAGATCGATTTCCTCTTTCATGTCTATCAATTCAAATTAAACCAACAATCTTTGCGAGGTCATCATTGGTCTTCTTTGAGCATGTCCATATTCAGTCAACACTTATATTTCTTATCATTCACCCCCAATAAATTCCTAAATGCCCTCATGCAAAGCCTTAAATGTAGTTTTTCCACCTATCCACCACAATCTCCAGCATAGCACATTCATACCATGGACAGTCAAAATTATGATCCATAAATCATAGGGGGTTGTTGCCAAGAATCGTGTCAAATTACTAATATGAAATGAACCTAGATACTAGATGATTGAATTTTGTTTCAATGCAAGGCACAATTACTTCTGGCCCAATAATAGACATGTAAAGGAGGACATGTTCTCAGCTAGAGATCAATTCTATCTCTAACCAGGAACATGCTTTATGCATGATCTTAGCCACAACAAGTGGGAGAATTAACTCATCAAAGGAGAGATGGCACTAGCCACAATGGGGTAGAAGTGAATTAACCAAACATTTTAGTCTTAACTAGGAAAGTAATCCAAACTAGAAAATTATTATTAAAAAAAAAAAGTCAAAACTATGATGGAACTAAACTAAGACCATCTCCAAAGCAGACGGCAAATGCAAATTGCAGTGCCACATGGGTAGGAACCCACTCCAACAGACACAACAAAACACAACAACGTTGTCATGTTGAATCTCACATAACAAACAGATCATTTTGATTATAAAAAATAATGATATTCATGGGGCTCATGGCATCCATTCTCAAGTCTCTACAGTAATTTCCCATTACTTATATTAAGGTAATAAAGTTTGCTACTTCCATTGGAGTGAGTGCCAAATCTCAAAAGTAGTTTACTAAAATGTCAAAGCAACAGATGTGTACTTGTTTCAGAGAAAACTATACTAGAAAATAACTAGCAGTTTCCTTCAAAATTGCAGTTGTTCATGTGTGTGTGTTCTTTAAAAAACAAGTTATTTTGTTTCCCAACAAGTTGCTTTAACTAGCATGATTTGGAAGTATTGATCCTTCACAAATATCATGATTTGCAACAATTTCACTTACTTTCAATTTCTTCTCTTCCAACTCCTCTTTCAGGCTAAGAATCTGCTTTTCATTTTCTCTGCAACTTCCATCGACAGTTGGAACTCTCACTTCATGTACTAATTGTGATTGTGTCTTTTCTGTGTATGGCAAAGACTTCAAGTTGGTGATTACTTGGCGTCTCACTATTCGTCCTCGAACCCTAGCTTGAAGCCTCACCAGTCCCTTCAATGCCTTGAGTGCTTTTCTTGCCTGTGTCAAAATCCCACATCCAAAATGAATTTTGGGTTAGGATGTTATCTTTGTTCCCATGTAGACTATTAACAAAATTTCATTTCTTTTTCATCAAAATGGATGACACGTTTCAGTTTTCTAGGAAACCGAAATGAAACCTAGTGGAATATCAAAAGTCTAATGTTTTCACCACCGAAACATACCAAAATGCACCAAAAGAAGAAGAAAAAAAATGTAAGAAATGAGAATAAAAAAAACAATAACGCCCTACACATTAATGTATGTTTGGGAGGGGGAACATGATTTTTAAAAAAAAAAAAATCTTAAATTTATTAAAGAAAATGAGAAACAAGAAAAGAAGAAAATGAGAGATTGAAAGGAGAAGATAAATTTATTTTCTCATTTCCCTTCTGTTTTCGAAATGTTTCCAATATGTTTCCATTTTCAAGCTAATCGAAACAACATACCCAAAAGAAATGTTCATCCTTGCATGATTAACATGTTAAGACAATGGACCTAAAACTCAATTGCTAGTATCATGTTTTCAGTTCTAAATTTGTTTTTTTTTTTTTTTTAAAAAAAAAAAAATGCAAAACAAAAGCTATATAAGCCCGAAATGATCAAAGAGTTCTAAGAAACTCACAAGATGAGCCCCAGAAGCGGCTTGAATTTTAGTAGCAACCAAATTCGAGTCCACTTCAGATATTCTTGAGAAGATTGAGGAACACCTGTGAGTCGGACAACTTCACCGCAAAGACGGGCTGCTGCAATCGCAGCTTTCATGATGACCATCGACCATGCTTTCTCTGCTCTTCTCTTGCTTCACTTATTATTCTACGCGGTGCTGCAAGTTTTGGGTATTGTTTTGGCTTAAGTCCCCCAAAAACCCATCTCCACCTCTTTGATTTCTGAAATTACAAAATATTTATAAAATAAAATAAAATAAAAGTGTGATGACCAATTAGAAGAATGTAAAAGAAGAGTGCAAATCAACCTTTTCAGACTTTGATTTTGGCTCAGAAACAAACAGCCTCTTCACCAAACTAAACTAGCTTCTGCTTTTCTTTCCCATTGAGAATTCATGAGACCATAACTTTCATGTTTACCAAACACCATCCATTTTCTTCAAACTTGCCTTATTTCCAAAGAAAACTAGCAAACATTAATCAAATTTGTAGATAAGCTAAAAGAAGTAGAACTATCAATTGGCATATGAGCAATTCAAGAACCACTAAGACAAAGAATGGAAGATAATTACAGAAAAACCTTTTTGCTCATCCATCTAAATCACTTTAGCTTATATAGAAGTCCTTTACTATACCTACCAAGTACCAAGAGTTGTTTATGACAACTATGATCGAAATTTAAAAGCATCTCTTACCACATTATGAAGGCACAACATTTTTTTAATCTAATTAGAATCAAAATGCATATGGTATTTGCAGAAAGTACATCAACAGATCATGAATCCCATATAAATTTTGCGCTCCGTTGAATACTAAACCAAACCAAACTAAACTGTGTCCCAGACATTGTATTAAGTATTTTTATCTTTTACAAAATCGGTCC
Organism: Camellia lanceoleosa; assembly: GCA_025200525.1. Lineage (NCBI taxonomy): Eukaryota > Viridiplantae > Streptophyta > Magnoliopsida > Ericales > Theaceae > Camellia > Camellia lanceoleosa. The sequence goes on from CM045772.1 coordinate 6,527,567, forward strand.
CAAGCCCAAATAAAGAAGAGGATTATGTAGTATAAAAATCCCTTTTGAACATGAATACTAATATGAATAATAATAAGCTTGAAAATGAAAAATAATTATTTAATCAACAAGAGCAATATAATTCAAGAGGATGCTTTCATTGATTATAATATGCATACCTTCAGTATTTTCTTTGAATGGGCTCTGAAACATGTGGATTCAGAGAGTTGTTATTCTATCTGTAGACCAACCCAAATCTATTGAAGCAATTCATCAAACAATGAAAGTACACTAACAGGGTTTCTCTTCTATGAGTTGAATCTAAAGGTTTTTCTTAGTTCAGCTTTCAAGATCATATTAATTGCTCAGAGAAAGTGAGAGTGAAAGCAACTTCACATAGAAAGGCCTAACAACTAATATTTCAATAATGTAGCTTTTGTAAGGACTTTGAGTTTGTGGTGACTTATGAGTCTTTTTTCTAACATCATGGGGACTCTCTCTCTCTCTCCTCTCTCCCCCCCAAACTGTCATTTTCTCAACTGTCTAGACAATGCCTCAATTAATATTTGAGCAATCCAACCCCAATTAAGTTTAAGGCAATTGACACACACCATAATTGAGAGAGAGAGAGAGAGAGAGAGAGAGAGAGAGAGAGAGAGAAAACCTGTTAGTGCGCGTTTCACTTCTTAGGTTCATTAGTAGTTTTCAAAGCCAACAAGTATGCATATTTTCTCATCCAATAAACTAAATGCTTGAGTCCCCAAAAAATCATTTGTTAAACTACTAGATTGAACATTCTTGAGAGAGAGAGCATTTGGTAACGGAAACCTGCTAGTGAGCCTCTCACTTTTTAGTTCCATTAGTAGTTTTCAAAGCCAACAAGTTTCCATATATTTTCTCATCCAATAAACTAAATGCCTGAGTATCTAAAAAATCATTTGTGAAATTACTCTACTATATATTACAGACTTTTTTTTCATCACTTACATCCAATTCACTTGGTCCAATAATTGATGAAATATATAATTTGTCAAAATTCAACCAAAAATGTGAATTTGTGTGGAAGTGTCTTATTCCGTAATGAAGACCATTAGATTCTTTTGCATGAAGTATAATTTTTTCCTCAGTAAGTTTACCTAGATCGAAAGCAGAATCATTGTTCATCAATAATCAAGATCAGTAAAACCCAACAAAATTAAGATCAAGCAACTATTGCTAACTAATTAAACTCTCAGTTCACAAACAAAACCCAACTGAATTCAGATCAATAAAGAACATTTCAAACCCAAAATTAAACCCAGATCACCTTTGAAATCAGTAAAACCCAACAAAATTAAGATCAAGCAACTAGTACTAACTAATTAAACTCAGTTTACAAACAGAACCTAACTGAATTCAGATCAAGGAACAACATTTCAAACCCCAAAATTAAACCCAGATCACCTTCAAAAGAGCCTTGACGATGGTATCAAGAATATGCCTCGACTGTCGATCATAATACTCCTCAATAGTGAGCTTCCAACCCGGGTCATTATGCGAATGAGGGACCACAAAAACCTTCAAGGTCTCCGAATCCCACTCGTTCCCTTCGTATCTCACCCTCCAACCTTGCTTCTACGGCCCAGAAAATGAGGAGTCCATTAGACAGAGGGCGATGTCGATGGCGATGTGCGACGGACGTGAGCAATGGTGGTAAGGGACTTCGGTGAGCTAGAGAGAGTGGGCACCGATTGAGAGAGAGAACACAGAAAGAGGGAGGGGCGGGCCATAGAGAGACAGATTAGGGCTTTTTTTTAGATAGAGACAAGGGAGATCAGGCTTTAATTTTTTTTTCTAAAATTTAAATCCCGCCCCACGTTTCAAATTTCCCCCCAAACTTTTGGCGACTAAAAGATCAAATTAGTCCCAAAACAGGTCCTTTCGCCGACAAAAATTTTTAGTCGCCAAATCTCAATCAACGGCGACTAAAATATTAGTTGCTAAAAGTACTAATTTGGCGACTAAATTTTTTTGGTTGCTGAAAATAAGTTTTTTACGACCAAATTTTTGGTCGCCAAAAAATATGTGACCTTCCACGACCAAATTTGTAGTTGGTCGGCAAAAGTATACCACTTTCTGCGACCAACTCATTTTTTGGTCGCCAAAATATAACCTTCTGTGACCAATAATATTTGGTCGTCAAAAATAATGATCATTCGCGACTAATTAATATTTGGTCGCCAAATGTCATTTTTTTGCGACAAAAATTTTTTTGGTCGGCAAAAGTGGTCGCAAAATATGTAAATTCTTGTAGTGATATATAATAGCATTGACGTTATTTACTAGAAAGAAAAAACAAATCAGTTATGAAAGTAGATGAAAATTTGAATCGTGAAGGATCTTGAAGGATTTCTCGGTTTGGTTCGCTATTATACATAAATTGATTTCTCAGTTTTGACAGATTCGTAATTAAGGCTTTTTGAGTTGAAATCTATTGGAGTTTGTTATGTGCAATTTCGAGTTATAAATTGAAGAATTAATCTGCTGGTTTATAGGTATGTATTGTTTCGATTTTGTATATTATGTGTTTTTAGAATTTTCTTTAGTTTTGATTGAATTTATTTATGAGAATATGTTGAATAATTTCGATTTTTACAAATTGAATATGTGATTTGCTAGATGATTTCTCGGTTTGGTTCAGTATTTTATGAATTGAAAACGTGATTTTTGAAAACTGATAAAGTCCTTAGTATTGTTATTTAAATATTTGTTATGGTTTTTTAGTTTCAATAAACTGAGTATTGTGCTAGCTTTTATTGATGCGATATTTTTTTTTTGTTTAGATTGAAAGATGACTGAAGGTTCTACGAGTGTCCCGATTATTTTTTTATTTTTATTTTTTTTGCAAGTATAATGGTTGCACATTTGAAATTAAGATTAATCGAAATGTTACATATAATCAGTTGGTTGATAAGCTATGTTTGAAATGGGATAGTTTGCAATCTGATAACATTTGCCTATCTTACTCATTATCTGGACATTCTAGTTGTACGTTGGACAACAATGAGGAGGTAGAATTGTTGTTGGCATTAATTGTTCATTTTGATTCAAAGTGTATTGATGTTGTTGTGAGAGGAAAAAACTCAACCACTGACTATGGTAATCTCAACAAAAGATTGGATTATGGAGAAAAAGAGTCAATGTTGGAGGTTGAAGTTTGTGATATTGCATTATCTCATGACAATAATAAGTTTGTGAACTTGTCAAACAGAGCACCTATATTATCCAATAGGAATTCGAGGTCGGAGGTTGAAGAAGAGGTTGATATGTTATCATCATTTTGTCGGCACAGGGAAAAAGTATTGTTGTCTGCTGGTTGGGCAGTTAGTATTACATATGTAGGACACAAATTTAAAGGTGGAATTGTTGAATTTCGTAATGCATTGTTGAAGTTTTCTATTGAGTGTGGATTAGAGTTCATATTTGTTAAAAATGATAAAGTTCGTGTTACCGCACAATGTTTGTTTAGAGAGACAAAAGGTTGTATGTGGAATGTTCATGATAGAGTGTAGAATACTAATGGGTTCTTTTATATAAGGAAGCTCAACAATGTCCACACATGTGGTGCTGAAGTACGTACAATGAATCATTCTCGTATGAGTTCTGATTTAGTTACTGATTTGACTGTTAAAGGTGTTTGTGATAATCGATTGACACGTCCAGTTCATGTTGTTCGAGATTCTAAGTTGGGGTATGGGCTGAGAGTTAGTTATCGTCAAGCTTGGTTGGGAGTAGAGAAAGCAAATGGTGATATTTTTGGAGACTACTTAATGTCATTTGACCATTTAAGATGGTATGTTGATGTTGCAAAGAGTTGCAATCCAATGAGTTACATTGAGTTTAAGTGTGATGATGATACTAAATGGTTTAAGAGACTATTAGTTGCTTTTCATGGTTCTATTAGTATATTTGATTATTGTTGACCTCTCGTGTTCTTTGATGGCACATTTTTGAAGGGAAGATTTAGAGGAAATTTACTTGCTGCTACAAGATAATATGGAAATCAAGGTACACAAGAAATTTGTTTTCTCTGTTCTGGAATTGAGAAAATTCTTAGTTTAGAAATATGATTGAATATTTTAAATTTTATATAATATTGTTGTATATGCATTTTTTATTTTTACAATTATTCATTTTAGTGTTTGATATTTTGAATGTTAAAGTGTTACTATTTTCAAAGAATAATAGAATATTCTCATTTTTCTGTTTTGTATATGCAAGGCTCTTTCCTGTTTGTTTTGCAATTGTTGGCTCAGAGAATCAAGACAACTGGCGTTAGTTTTTGGAGCATTTGAGTATAATTGTTTCACCAGAACGAAATATTACATTCATGTCAGATCGTAATCTTGGATTAGTTGAAGTTTTACCAAAGGTTTTTCCAATGGCTTTCCATGCTTATTGTTTATATCATTTGAAGATGAACTTAAGGCATCATTTGCGTGGTATGTTTCATGGATTGAAAGAAAAACTGATCACTTTGTTTGGAAAATGTGCATATGTTCCAATTGAAGAAACATTTCATCAATGTTTGGTTGAGTTAAAGACTAAAGGTGGGTTAAGAGTTGAAAAGTTTTTAGATCATATACCATATAATCATTGGAGTAATGCATATTTTTGAGAGCAACGCTTTGGAGAGATGTGGTCGAATGTAGCTGAATTTTTCAATTCGTAGATATAGGAGGAACGCCATTTGCCTGTCACAAAGTTGATTGATAGTGTAAGAATTAAGTTGATAAGGAAAATTGATAAGAGGAGGGGAACTTGTTAATAAATGGAATGGTGTGATATGTCCCAAATGCAGTCCAAGTTACATGATGCTTTTAATACTTCGAGGCCATGGATTGTTAGTTCATATGGGAATGATGTCTATGAGGTGTATTCATATCCATCTATTTCAGCTGACATTAGTAGACGAATATGTTCTTGTGGCGAGTGGCAGTTGAAAGGGTTTCCATGTGCACATGGAGTTGGTTCTATACAAAAGAGTGGACATGATTTGAGTTTATTTGTTGATTAATACTTCTATGTTCAAAGTTATCGAGAGATCTATTCTTTTCCTATATATCATGTTCTTTCAATTTAGAAACCAGATTGTAATGTTGATGGTGATAGTGATGTTGTTCTTTCTCCTTTGTCTAGGAAGCAACTAGGAAGGCCAAATAATAAGACGATTCATTCCGATGGTGAGAAAGTGGTGAGAAAGTAAGACAAATTACTTGTGGTAGATGTGGGAAGGTTGGCAATCACAATAAGAAATCGTGTAAGGAGGCTTTGTGATTTTTTGTAACTGTTTTGTGATTGTAAAAATTTCATATTCATAAATTTCTTGAAGTAGCAATTTTGTACTGTTGAGAGCTGAATAATAATTTTCTATATTTTGAATAAAGTGATATTAAGTTGAAAGTGAAAATATTATTAGTTTTGAATTTTAGTTTTGAAATTGTTTGTGATAATATTGTTTGGTTAGCTTTGTATTTGTTTTTAATGTGAATTATTTATTTGATTGACTTTTGTAAATAAACTTAACTATTGAATATTTGTTTTAAAGATTATGTGAATACTGTATAAAAAGTAAACATATTTTCACTTTAAGTTTTTAGTTCAAAATGACTAATTTTTGTGATAATAATATGAGACTCTTGTTATTAATTGGATCTAGTTATAAATGTGATCAAGTAAAATAATATTCTAGACTGGAATGGGAAAGAAAGTAGGAGCTTCTCTCTCTAGAATCTAGAGAGAGAAAGCTCCTCCCCGTTGGTTGACTTGTGATTCATGATGGGTCTGTCATTCATTTGTTATGTGAGAGAAGATTTGGTTGTTCATGCAGTTATGGTTGTTCCATTAAACCAGTTTGTATCTATGATCTTGTTATTTATATGAGAGAAGTTGGTCTAGTGAGAATTGGAATTTTTGTCCCAAATAGTGGGTTCGTCCCAGGCGTGTTGGCCAGCGAGATGGTTTCTATTGGTGTCAGAGGTGGTAAGTCACTGTGATACTTTTCTGCCCTAGTTTGTTCTCTTCCGGCGTTAGTTGTGCCGGCTTGATTGTGCGGTGTGTTGCTGCCCTGGTCTACTCCGCTCCGGTAGCCTCACGTGAGTAGGTGCTCCAGCACTACTCTGCGGGTTTATTCTAGTAAGATTTGTTACGGTTTGGGTGCCTATACCACTCCGGTAAAGGCTTTCCTACTCCGGTTCGGTAGCCATGTTTGTTGGCAGTCGTGTTTAAGTCCCCAGGTTGTTCTACTGGGTGGTGTGTTGTTTTTGGTTGATTCTAACCTGGGTTACCTTTTTTTTGGTGCCTATTGGACGTCGTCTTCGGTGACTGGTCATGTTTGAGGTTTGGTGTTTTAGACATGAAGTTGCCTGGGTTCGGTGTGTTTCATTCACCATGGTTTTTATGTGATATGAGTTTTATGAATCTCGTTGCCGGTCGTTGTTATGGGTTTCCAGCTTGCGCCGTCCGTTAGTGGGTTGCCGCGCCGGAGTTGCCGTTTTGATGACTGGCTTGTGTGCTAGTCTGACCAACTGGTTATAGCATCTGTCATGGGCAAGCTTTCATGGCTTCCATGGTGGTTTTGAGAGGATGGCTTAGTGGTAGTTTGGAGAAGCTAGTTTACAAGTTATTGTTTGAAAAGTTGGTGGTCTGGAACTGTTGAAGAATCATGCGTCGTTGCTTCCGCTTGAAAGGTGGTTCGCTAAAAATGGTGGTTACCGCCGGTCCTGTGTTGCAGGCGTCGTTGCCTCTACAGGTGTGGTTACTGTTGCTTAGAGTGTGATGCACGCCCTTCACGTGTGGTTCTTGTTTTTGGGAATGCGTGTGTTCACTCCCCTGTATAGCTTGAGTAGCTCTGATGTCATACGTATGTAGAGTGCAGGTCTGCTAGGGCCTTCATTTCGGAATCTGGATCCTCTCCTTGAGTTTGGTGCTTGAGCTCGGTCCTTGAGAGTTTTTGAGTTCACTTTAAGACCCGATTTTGATAATCTAAATCGTTCATATTTTAATATTTACTCAGTATAAGATACCTATTAAAAATCAAATTGATCGGATATCAAAAAGTATGTGTTCGAAAAACTGTTTATTAAAAAATAGTTTGTAGTCCCAATTTTCTGAACACATACTTTCTGATATTCGATCAACTTGATTTTTTTACAGGTATCTTATACTGAATAAATATTAAAACATGAACGGTTCAGATTATCAAAATCGGGCCTCAAAGTGGACCCGAAGGCCCTCAAGGACCGAGCTCAAGCACCAAACTCAAGGAGAGGATCCAAATTCATCATTTCGCATGGGTTGTTACAAAAAGGACGGGCCAATCCAGCTGGTCTGTCCGTGTATTGTATGGTATTGACCCACAGTTTTTATAAGCAATCATGCTATATATCAGTAAATTTCTATTATTAGCACCATTATTAATAATATTACAAGTTAAAAAAAAAAAATTAAGACACAAAACACATATATAAGTGGGTGTGACCCGCCACATCTCTAATACAACCGTTAATTAGTGGTATACAGCATTTTTCTTTTACAAGTGGTTTTGACGGCTGTTACTAGCTGTCCAATTTCAGATGCTAAGTGAGATATCTTGGGATCATGGGGCCCACGTGTAGTGGTGGTGTTTTTTTTTTTTGGAACCCACCTGTGGGCTTTGTAGAGATTTTGATGTATAGCCAGCCACTATAATTATTCTTCTCACGTGGGTTGGTTTTGTATCTGGGGTGGTTTCTGTGTAAGGCCAGTTTGTTTTGGGCTATAGAGAGGGTATTAGAATTAATAATATTAAGGTATTATTAATTTTTTGTTTGTTTGTTTACAGAAAAAGTCTTGGGACTATTAGTCCCTTGGTATTGTTAATATCCTTGGAGGAGAGATTGGTAAGGAGGAGGTAGAGATGGTATTAGAAAAATAGTGAGCGGATTAAAATTTTTTTTATTTTTTATATATTGGAAATTTTTTTTTAAATATAATGTTTAATTTTTTATATTTTTTTATTTGTTTTATTATTTTATATAAAAATAATTTAACAATTCCTCATTATTAATCCCCTCACTATTAATCTCCTCACTATCAATTCCTTCACTAACAATCCCCTCACTATGAATCCCCTCACTATCAATTTCCTCCATTCTATCTCCCAAAACAAACGGGGCCTAAAAGTTGTTACATGAGTTGGGAATGGGCTCATCAACAATTCTGGGAGATGGCTTGGGCCCACGTTTTATTTAGTATATGGGTTGGTGAACGTGTGTTTGGCCGTGGCTTGTTTTCTTAGGCCCACGGCTAATTAATATTTATGGGCTCACTATTATTATTGGGCCGCAATTGAGTTTATTTTGAAAAATTCTTTTTGTCTAGTCTCTTTGCAGTGGATCATTTATAGTTGATTATTTCATGATGATTGATCATGTAATCCTCATGTGACTCGATATGAGGGTGGTTTTGAGTCATCTCCGCTAAGAGTGATTAGAGAGTCACTGCCATGGAGAATAGTGGTTTGATAACCAGCCGAGTTAGAAGCTGGAAGATGAGCGGGAGGATAGCTACTGGTTTCCTGGTCGCTTCTTGTCTTCATATGACCCGTCCTAATTGATCATATTGCTACGCCTGATATGGAGTGAAGGGCGCACTGCCGTAGGGTTTGAGACTTGTGATCTACCAAGGAAGGGATTGGGGGATGTGTTGTTTGATCTCATGATTTTGTTGGCTGTGTATTGGTTTGTTGTTGTGGGGCTATTGTTTTTCACTTCAACTCCCTAGATCATGGCTTATGGTTACTGATCGTGCTAGCTTCATGTGACTTTGTTGGGATTTCTCGTGGGGTATATATCTTTTCCTCCGTCACGGCTTTGGTTAAGTGGCTTGGATGTTACGGCTGTGAGGAGTGGGACACTTATTGGATTCCATGTTTTATCTGCAGTAGAAACTGGGGGCATGTGGGGTTAGTTATCATCTTTGATTCGGCTTAAGGGTTGTTGTTTTGTGAGTGTTTGTTGTGTTTATAAGCTTTGTGGTATTTTTTTTTTTTTTTTGTGTATCTTTGCCCATATATTCACCTCAAGTTCCCATCTATTATCTCTTATGGTAGGAGTTACTTGGGAACAAAAATGATAAATGTGTAGAGTTGGGTTATTATGTCTTCAGTTGTTCTTGTTTATCCCCCCCATTTCTTAGGGGGGTGCAGTGACAGTTTATGTTGGTTATGTTCGTTTTTTTTTTATTTGTTGTCGGGCGTGCCTGGGGTATGCCCCTTGTAAACTTGTAAATTTCATAGTCTTTATTTTATGACTTACTTACCCAAAAAAAAAAAAAAAGATTTAGTATTCTAAATAGATGTGATTCTATGTTTTGAATAAAGTAACAGTAGACTGAAAGTGAAAATATTATTTGTTTCGAATTTTAGTTTTTCAAATTATGATAATATTGTCAAGCAGCAAATAAATTGTACTGATAATATTGTTCTTTTGAAAATTGAGTGAACACTGTATAAAACTGAAAACTTTCTCAGTTTTAAGTTTTTGATTTCAAAATAAGTGATAGTGATAATATTGTGAGGCAACAAAACACTGCATAAAAACTGAAAATATAAACAAAAACATCAACAAAGCACTGATTGTGATGCAGTAAAGTCTTGTGTCCATTATAATCATATGTAACACTATTTTCACTTTTCCCATATAGTAGTGTGAGGAACAGGATAATAGAAACTGGAAATATGGACAAAATCATCAAGAAAGCCCTGGTGCATATATCTTTGAGAGTATGATAAAATATTCCATTACACAATATAGAAATTGTAATATATTTGTGAGGTTATATGCTTGCAACTATCAACAAAAACATTACTCATTGTATTAGAGTGCGACAAAAAAGAGTTTATTGAGTTACACATTAAAAAAAATTTCATTGAATGCTGCAATCTTGACTGTACTTGACTTTGATTGATTTTTGTGGATCACTGAGGAACTTATGTACCATGTCTGCTCTGAGTCTTGTGGATGTGCCTGGTGGTAATGTGTTTGGAATTGGTTGATACCGTATGTATTGTCTTATGATGTAACAAACAATAATTCCACAATTAGCCCTATAGAAATCATTTTTCACACAGTTAAGGAAAAAACAAAATTTTTTGAAAAAGATATTAAAATTTGTTAGTTACAATAAACATAACATGCGTCATTGCTTCTTGTTGAGGGTTGTCTTTGACTGATTCAATCTTCACATCAGGATTCCATGCTTTTTTTGCTTGACAAGGTGTATCCTTCATGTATTCATTGATGATTTTTTTGTTGTAAAAAACATCAATATAAAGTATGTAATGATTTACATTTGATTATTGTAATGATAATTTGAAATTGTTCTTACCAGTTGATATGCAATGTTGTAGTGCTTATCATTTCCTTTTCTTGGTCTCAAAGAGTTGAAATGTTTTCAAGTCCCCAAGTGTTTGTCGATAACAAGTAAGTCCAGTGATTGGAATTGTGGATAGGAATGTGGATGTATCTACATGTGAGAGATTCTTACAAAGCATTTTTCAAAATCTTTTTCCTTTTTTCTAAAGTTTTCTTCTTCAACATTGGCTTTTTTTTACAAAAAATATGAGAATATTCACAATAATGGTACGAAACTTAATATTCAAATCTCGATCAAAAGCAACAAAAGATGATTAAGCACGATTTGTCACTAAAATTGTTTCGAAATCTGAGTATATTCCCAGCAATGATACCAAACTCAAAATTTGAGAACATTCAAAGCAATGATAGCAAACACAAAAAATCAACTTTGAAACCAAAATCGAAAGGAAGATAAAGTATAGAATTGACACATGCACATTTATTCCTTACCCAATATAGACTTGACAGTATGAAAGACTTGCCATTATGCTCTACTCCATCACCAGAATTATGTACTTGTGGTTCTCTTTCAAGAATCTCAGCATATGCATCAATTTTCTGTCAAATTGGAACACAAAAGTGATGTTAATAAAGTAATGAGATGTTTTTCAATGTTAAAATATTGCAAATTTTATACGTACACAGCTAGATATGTCGTTCCTTTTTACCAAACCATATACAAGCACACTACAAAACAAGAAAAAATGTGTTAATAATTAATTCAAAATATTTTTAGAAAACAGAGCTATTTCTCAGTTTCATTTCATATTTTGTACTATATGAAAAATTACAACATTTATGTAAGATTACACCTTGATTCTATATGCTTTTCTTTCCAAAGAATTTGTAGTGTTGTGGCTTAGTTTTCGTGCTCCTTTCGGATACGACTAGCCCCACAGTTCGGACTCCCGTGGTTCTGAATCTAATTTCACAAAGTGCAATGTGAAACAGTGAAAACACAAAAGAGTCTAAATTCGGCAATTCTTTTGAAAAATCGATGTTTGAATCAAATGTCAAAAATGGATAGTTTTGCTAGATTTCAAAGTCGCCACCTAAATATTTTTGAAAAATTTAGGAAACCCGAGACTCGTGCCAAAGGCCATTAGTCTGTCATCAACAAAGTGTCTCGGCTCGGGAACTTAGGTACGAGAGAGGAAGGTCATGAATTGAGCACCCCACTCGCCCGATCAAAGATTGGCCTCTACAAATCATGATGTGATTTTTATTTACATTTATATTCTCTTGTTCTGATTATTAGCTATTTTTACTATGTGACTCATACAAGTATAGACTAACTTTGCAAAAAGTTGGAACACTTTGATTTCATATTTGTTTGAAATTTGTTTTTGATACTCGGCACTTCGAAAAGGTGAGTTTATACATTTAATCAATTTGTCCCAATTTAAGTAATTAGCCTTCGTCCACCGGCATCCAAACAGGTATATTATTTAAGCAATTAGCCTCATGGAAATATGCTTGGCATGGCAACACAAACACTCGATGCAAGATGCTAAAATCCAAAATTGCTTACCTAGTACTCCAAGCCAAAACAAAGTAAAATAATTAGAAAATATGCATGCTCCTAACTAATGTAATATGACTAAATGCAACGCATACATTATGAATTTATAGGCTCGGCTATGAGCATGACATATGATTCCATTTAAGACATGCGATAAAACACACATTCAAGAAATGAATTTGAACATTGATATTAGGTTAGTATGATGAGCCGAACCTTGGATGCATGCAAGGCAATGGATGCAAAGCATAAGAATGCTAATTTAAAAAAATGATGTTCTATACTAAACATCATAAGCAAATAAGTAAAAGAGAGAAAGACGTGGGGTTGGAAGACATACAAATTATTACATGTTGGCCCTCACATAAGAGGGTTTGAATCAAAGTCTGAAAGTCTGAATTTAACTAATTATTACAAAGCCGAATGAATAGATAAACAAATAATTAACTAGCTAGCTACTCTATTACAACAAGGATAATAATGAGAAATAAACTAACTATCTAAGTTAATTAGCTATAACAATTACAAATAAACAATAATAATAATAATTACAACAAGACAATTGTAACAATAATAATTAATTAATTACAACAATATTTGGAGCATTAATTTATAACATTGATGTAAACAAGGATGCACAAGGGTTGCATGCATAGTGTCTAAGAACTGCTTTGTCTGCCTAGGCCTGCTGTGTTTCACCTTCAGCCATTGCCCTCTATTTTCTGCAAAACATACTACTGACCAAACATTGATGGCCGGTCGGCCCCCAATGAAGGCCGGCTGGGCCTAAATAAGGGCGGTCGTGCCTTAATTTTATGCAAAATCCTGTTTTGTACTTTAAAGTGAAAACAGTGTAGACAGAGTTATTATGAACTCTGTTTGTCCCTCTCAAACTTCTCTGTCATGGGAAAACCTCAAGAGAAGGTTAGAATCGTTTCCAAAACCATCAATGAGCAATTTGTTTGCTTGATGATTTCGGCCAAAATTTGGACAAAATTCAATGAATGCAATTAATAACAACCATCCTTTCCCTTTATCATGGGATGAACTCAAAAGAGGGGAGTAAAGATGCTTCAAGGGTCGTCAAAACACCATGAATTGACGTGTGACAACACTTGACACAACAGACTCGGCATAACGTCCGGCCGAGCCCAAGTTTTTGTTTTTTATTTTATTTTTTATGTGGGTTGGTTCATTTTAAGCCAAATTCATTAGTCTTTGCCATTCTTTAACCCATTTGTCCAAGATAATTGTTACGTCTACTAAGTGAGAAAAATGTCAAATGGGAAGTGATTCTTAACATGAAAAAGAGACTATATCGTTAGCAACAAACCTCCGTAGAGATTAAGCCATTAAGCATAGATCTATAGTTCATGTTTTGAATAACCATCAACTGATTGAAACAACTCTGAAATGAAAGAAATGGGTGGTAACTTGATTATTAAAATGAGGCTCTTAAACAAGGAAATTAGACAAAGAAAGGCCAAGAACAATATGCAACAAGCTATATATAAAGACTTGTGAGACAATAAGCAAACTCGTCAAAGCATCAATCAATTAAACAATCTAGGACAGCCCTAAAATAGCCTCTAATAGGTGAAAAACAATGGCTCAAAGTGCATGGAAAGAGCCTAAAAAGCTAAACAACAAAGAAGGAAAATAAGGCTAGTAAGCAAGAATAAGGAGGGGTGGCTAACCCCTCCACTTTTGAAACCTCAAAGTATGATTTTTAGTCTCTTTTAAACTCTAAAAATCAATTTGAAAAGAAAAGAAAAAGGAAGTAAAACAAGGGTTTGAGCTATAGGTGAAAGTGTAAGAAAGAGTGTTAACTCTCTCTACCCTTTGGTAGCTCTCCAAACCCAAGCTTAAACACTTGAAGAAATATCAAAACAATACAAAAATACAAGAACTTGATAACAAATGATAGACAAGAAAGAAAGAGAAGAGATAGTAATCTTATGCCTCTCAAGAAAGTTAAGCTCTTTGTTGTGAATCAAACTAAGTCCAAACACACTCTCAAGCTTGAATTGTGATGTTCAAGACTCAACCAAGGTTCCAAGGCTAAGGTGTGAAGGTGTATATGGTGTACGAATATAGGTTTAAGGTGGTAAGCTTGCTCAAAGGTTGCTTGCACAAGAAGAAGGAGCTCTCAAGAAGGTGTATAAGCTTTTTAGAAATTCTTCAACCCTCAAAACAGAGATACAACTTCATTTTTATAGAATTTGAGCAAGAAGGGTCATAAATATCTTCAAAAATGAATAGTTGGTGGGGCTCCCACCCAAAACAGTGTTTCTCGCTACCAAGGCATGGCCGGCCATCAATAGCCACGGCCGGCTCTCAATGAGGCATGGTCGGGCCTTAAAGGGATCCCCTGTTTTCCTACTTCAGACTCAGCACAGGGTGGTACAATGCGTAAAAATGGATTTCTGGTATAAACAATGAGAATATGGAAGGTTGCGATTATTTTGGAGCTTAAACATAGCCCCTTTGTTGAGACCTTAAACTACGCACAACACCACTTTCATCATCGAGTGTACCAGGCAAAGCGCTCGAGCCTTGCGGGCGGTCAAAAATGGGGTGTCTACAGTTGCCCATCTTTGACAGAGCTCAAAGTCATAAAGTGACGTGAGTGAATGTCAAAGCCTTGAGACGACCCATTTGACAAGGCTACAAGGCTTGGGCAAGAAATCAAGACATAAATGCAAAGATTGAACTCGAGGGCAAAGAGCAAACGAAATGCAGCAAATAACTTATGATCATGCAATAAAACAATGCAATGAAACATTTGAATGTAAATGAAGCAATGAAACAATGCTATAATCTAAACAAGAACGCAACGTTTGAATTAAAATGCAAATCAAAGTAAAACAACCCCGTCGTGTCTCGCACGGAAAAGAAAGCACAAACAAAACTATGCCTTACGTAGAAAGGATGAAAGAAAATGCAGACCTACCTACGCTTCGCGTAGGAAGGGTGAAGGGCGACATAACCATCGAGCGCACTCGAGGTTTCAACCGAGATCCTAACGCTTCCTACGTGATAGGAGGAAGGGTGGTATGAACAAATAGGTGCACCTGTCGTTTTTAACCGAGATGAGCACTTCTATCGCGTCACACGCGAGAGGGGAAAAGATTGGTGTGAACGAACAGGCGCATCTGTCGTTTTTAACCGAGATGAGCACTCTGACCATGTCGCACACGAGAAGAGAAAAGATTAGTGTGAACGAATAGGCGCACCTGCCATTTTTAATCGAGCACTCGTAACGCGTCACACGCGAGAGGAGGAAAGATTGGTGTGAACGAACAGGCGCACCTACCACTTTTAACCGAGAGAACGAACAGACGCACCTACCGCTTTTAACCGAGAACTCCTAATGCATCACACGCGAGAGGAGAAAAAATTGGTGTGAACAAACAGGCGCACCTACCATTTTTAACCGAGCACTCTTAACGCGTCACACGCGAGAGGAGGAAAGATTGGTGTGAACGAACAAGCGCACCTGCCATTTTTAACCGAGCACTCTTAACGCGTTACACGCGAGAGGAGGAAAGATTGGTGTGAACGAACAGGCGCACCTGCCGCTTTTAACCGAGAACTTCTAACGCGTCACACGCAAAGGGAGGAAAGATTGGCGTGAACAAACAGGCTTACCTGCCACTTTTAACCAAGAACTCCTAACGCGTCACATGTGAGAGGAGGAAAGATTGGTGTGAACGAACAAGTGCACCTGCCATTTTTAACCGAGTACTTTTAACGGGTCACACGTGAGAGGCGGAAAGATTGGTGTGAACAAACAGGCGCACCTGTCATTTTTAACCGAGTACTCCTAACGCGTCATACGCGAGACGAGGAAAGATTGGTGTGAACGAACATGCGCACCTGCCGTTTAACCGAGCACTTCTAACACGTCACACACGAGAGGAGGAAAGATTGGTGTGAACACCAAGCACACCTGATGTTTTTAATCGATTTGGACAATCCTAATGCGTCGCACGCAAGAGGAGGAAAGGTGGATCAAGAAAAGAACAAACGAATTTTTAGAATTTGGTAAAGCGAAACTAACTCCCCCCAGGAAGGCCTCGGAAAACGCAGTCCATGGAGATAATTCAAAACAAGACACAACACATAAACGTGAATTAGAAGTAAACATGGATTCTACATAGAGACACATAAGATCAAAACAATCAAAGAAATGTAGTAAAGCGAAAGCCAAATTTGCCAATGTATTAAAACAATGGGCTTTAATTTGAACACAAAACAATGGGCTTTAATTTGAACACAACACACCGCATTCCAATTTGATGGTAAAATGGATGGTGGTTTTACTATGGCACGAATGATTTTATCTGGAACTCCTCTGAATGAACCGTACATACAATAATTGTTTGTTTACGGAATAATAGAACAGATTACGATTCAGGCAAAACAAGTTGTAAGTGAACGGAACAGTTTAAACTAATTAAAACTCTTAAACAAAGCAAATCACATTATAAGTTTAAACTATGAGTTAAATAAATAAGTTTAAACAAATTAAATCAAGAATCAAATAAATCAAAATATGCATTGACACAATAAAACAAAATAGAATGAACAAAATTCCTCTATTTTTCTTTTCTTCTCCTTTTTATATTCTTTCGCTCACCTTTTTCCTCTCTCATTTTCCTTTGTTCCTTGTTGTTTTTCTCTTTGTTTTTCTTTTTGTCTTTCTTTTCTCTCTTTTTCTCTTTTTCAACTCTATTCTTCACTGTTTTCTTTTCTGTTTGCTTTTTATTATTTTTTCAGATTAAAACTCCATAATACAAGAAATAAAAAGAACAAAAATTGACTGAATTCACACTAAGGATCGGCTGGGCCTCGATGAAGCATAACTGGGCATCAAAACAGCATTGGGCCTCGATAGCGTGACAGGGGCAGATCGGTCAATCCATGATCCACGTTCGTTTTAAACAAACTTAAGCCTTATTTTCTCGCACCCTCTCATCCAAAACTCCCTCTCCTCTCTCTTTAACCTCCCTCTCTCTCTAGATTTCCACTTTGCTTCAGTTACTGAACAATCCTCACAAAATTTTTCTTAAAACCCTTTTAATCCTCTATATTTTGAACCGAACAAAACCTGATTTGGTGGAGTTTTGAATTTTTCTCTTGATTCCTCTCACATTTGCCCACACTTTTCTTGTTTCCACCTTTGATTTTCCACAACCTCTTTACTCTCTCTCTCATAGGGTTTGAATTTTGGGATTTTCACCTATTTTCACTCATCCCTTCACGTTTTGTTCACTTTTTCCACATTCTCTCTATGGCTAGTGACGAGGTTCCCATCCCAGATCCTGCCATTGGTATTGGGGTCGTCTTAGGTGCAAATATAAAGGCCGAGGATGCTCTCGCGTTGCTCCTCCTATTGATAGGCCATTTGATGCGGCCACCTACCGACCACGTACACTTGCTCCATTGTTAGGCGGTATTTTGAGATTTGAGGGCCTCATCCCCGGGATAGATGAGGACATCCTGCTCTGAGAGCCCGCGGAGCACTTGTCCGCCAATGCCTCTACGGTAAGTAACTTTTCCTTCATTTTGTACATATGTTGAATCTCATAAGCAAACCACTCATTAATGTTACATACACTTCCCATTTACAGGTGATAGCTAGGAGGATTGGTGGCTATGGATCCATATCCAGCCCCCGGCGCTAGTATGAGAGGGCTTCCCGGAGAGGTCCGTACACTGGTTGATGCTATCGGCTTTGGGCCATTCTGTTTAGGGCTTATACAGATGAGGGTTGAGTCATTGCTCTACGGGGCCCTGGTAGAGAGATGGCGGGACACCACTGACTCGTTCACTTCTCGTCGATTGAGGACCTGACCCTGACTCTATACGATTTTTTGATGTTCACTGGCCTACGGGTCGAGATTGGTAGCCTGATCCCATGCGATCCTGATATGACGCAGTAGAGAGCTGCACAATGTCAGCTTCTCAGGGTGATCCCGGACACTATTAGTCACGGGATGGTGAGGTATAGTTGGTTCTTTGATCACTTCTCTGATTCTCAGCCCGCTACTCCAGATGAGGTCGCCCAGTACACCTGCGACTTCCTTATGTATCTCCTAGGTACTACCCTATTTGCAAACAGGGAAAATACTGTAGGGTTATATCTTCTGGGGCACTGGTGCACCTACCACAGGTGGCAGAGTATGACTGGGGTGGCGTTGGCCTGCCACCTTATACTATTATATAAGCTCCGTATCCCGCCGTAAGGTGGATTCACTAAGCGGCTACTAGAGGGTTTGGGAGATATGCTTCACACTTACTTTTTCTGTGCATTCTGTTCAATTATGCATTTCCTGCTTATCTATGCTTTTCATTTCCTGTTTATCTGCTCATTTACGTCATCCATCTTTTTTTACTTGTAGCTATGGGTTTATACATATTTCACTTTTCTAGCTCTGGTCCCGGTGAGGCCAATTGAGTTGTTAGTACCCCGCTCCCAGTACTACAACTCCTGATTCGAGCGACACAACTGCGTAGACGAGACTTCCCCTATTTTCGCCGTTTCTTTGATACCATCACTGCAGATCAAGTAACAAAATACTAGTCTTCACATTTCCATACTATTGTTTCCATACTGCTGTTATTCTCATACTGTACTATTTCCATACTGTACTATTATTCTCACTGCACTGTTTCCACACTACATTGTTATTCTCATACTGTTACTTCTTATACCGTTGTCTCCATACTACTTAGATCCTTGACATTTGACATCTGCTTCCACAGGTTGACTGGCACCCTTGGGCGAGCATTCTTCAGGCAATGAGGGCGACCTACGTTGCTGCATGGCACGCTTCTACCATGTGGATTCTGTTTGTGGGCCACTTTGGCCGAGCTTATTACCTGGGAAAGAGGTTCATCCGCCAAACACAAGGGGTAACAGATCCGGACATTCCACATCCTCCTCCTCCCAGCATGAGGGTAGTGGATGATCTTCACGACGGTCCTCAGATCGACTTCCTGACGTTGGGAGAGGATAGTGACCAACATCATGAGCCCGGTGACTTCACCACTTTCTTGCGGACTTGGGTGATGGCGCCTCTTACCCATGGCGCTTCCTGTGTTGTTCCAGAGGTTACTGTTGCTGCTGCCGCCAGAGGAGTTCCTGCTGCAGCTCCCATTCTTGGGCTTCCGGTGATTCCCACAGAGGTCATATACGTGCGGCCAGATGGCATTATTGAGCAGATCCTCCTTAAGCACATTGATGAGAGAGATTGTAGGTTGGTGCTTGCTCCAGCCATTGAGTAGGTACACACTTATTCTTGTTTTTGCCTATCGTGTTACTTTATGTTTGCACTGCCCTCTGTTATTTCTGTTCACTGTTCCCTGATGCTCTTCCTTTTGCAGGTACCCAGGGCATATGCTGATGACCTCCTTCAGACGATTGACCGACTTTTTCTAATGGTGCGGAGGAGACAGACCGCTCTGGCTACTTATGGGATTGAGGTATGCTTTTGCCCCTAGTTTACAGTCATGGCAATCTTGCTCATAACTTTATTGGCCTCTTCTGATATCTGTACTTTTTCTCTCTTTTCAGCTTGAGACAGCACCAGTTGCGCCTGCAGGACCTTCTCCAGCTAGGAAATGGAGACGGGGCCCAATGAGGAGCAAAGGAGAAGCTGACCGGGAGAGAAGCAGAGTGAGGCAGTGCTCGCCTTCCGAGGAGTCCTTTGATGAGTACACAACTTCTGAGGAGAAGGGGGAGATGGTTGACATGCAGTCTAATAGCCCCAATGATGATAGCGATGCACCTCCTCCGTAGTCGAGGAGGAAGAGAGTGAGGATGGGTTGCTAATGATGATAATTATTTCTTGTTTTTGTTTTTGTTTTGCTTTGTAGTTAAAGACTAGCTTCAGATAGACCTTTTTGTTTTTGAAGGATTTTTCTTTTCTTTTGTTTTGTTGCTTTGTAAAACAATGATCGGGGTTGGACTTGTTAGTTTATAAAAGACAAATTTTTGAATGATCTCCTTGCACAAAATGTGATGACTGGCATATGATGAATGGCGTAACCTTTGTATGGTAACTTTGTACAAGACTTATAACAATGAATATCTGCTCTTGCATTCATTATTGAGTCGGATAGCAACCCATAACCGGACAAAATGTAAAATACATCTCGATAACAGAAAAAAAAAATGAAAACAACTCGAAAATACTAAAAACACATTTGGTACAAGCAAAACAAGACTCAAAGCACAACCGCTGTTCGTCAGGACAAAGGCCAGCTTTTCCTGCAACTACACTGATTTGAGCCACCATTTAGACCCGGCTGGGCCCAAATAGGCACGGCCGGGCTTCACTGAGGCACGGTCGGGCCTAAATACAAGGTCGGTCAGTGCTGCCCAGCTGTCATGCACTGCTCCTTCTCAAACCCTATAAATAGTGTTCCTATGCTATTTTTCTAGCAAAATAGCAAGTCTTTGGTATTTTGCTCTCAAGATAGAGACACTGTGCAACAATAGGCTCCGAGATTGGATAGCCACTTTGGACGACTCGGAAAAGGTCAACTTTCACAGTTTTAGCCTAAACGCCCTTTTTCCTCTAAGCCGCACTTCTCCTTGCTTTCCATTCCTCCATGTCACTGTTCGATGTTGGCACCCGATCACTCATGTATTTCAATTTGGATCTCAAGAGGTGTGTCCAGTACTCGAGGAATTTCAAGCTTTAATGGAGTCCTAACGCGACAAAGAAATCATATCGTAGCCTCGTTTTGGCCATACCCAAGCTTTGGGATGGATGTGTAGGTTAACATTACACGAGGCTCGATCCGTGGCACATGATGGGAAGCTAGACATCCCCGATTTTGTTCATTGATTGGCTGCTATTGGAGACAGGAGTGACCTTCTTTGGCGAGGCCGCCGGCAACATGCTCTCTGTTTATGCCTTCTTGCGCAATTCCTCCTTGCCTCTAGTTTTGGCGGAGCTAGCATCCGGTTGATCGAAGTGGCCCAATGTCTGAAAGAGGATAAGAGTTGCACGGGTTTAGCATTGGCCGAAATCTTGATGAGTTTAGATGCTTTCCGTCGAGGAGAGACTACCTAGTTGGCAGGGAGTACGATACTTCTCCAGGTATCATTTCCCACCCTACTAATTTATGATTCTCACATCGCTCGACACTCACTCTCTGTTTTTCTCTCATAATCTCTTCCATACTTTTCTCTCATCGTACACCTCTCTATTCTTTAATCTCTCTTATTTTTCATCCCTCCCTAGGTATGGATTATGGATAAATTGCAAGTAAGGGACCCTTGCCCCGAGTACTCAGCCTAATCTTACTTTTTTCACAAACGACTGATAGATTTCCCCTCAGAGGGGTCATGGTGTGATTGGATATGTAGCAAATTTGCAGCTGACATAACTTGGCATTGTCCCTGGCTTAATTTGATTGAGATGAGCTACAACATGTCCATCTAGTCGGGTGTATTGTTAATTGGCCTCACACACTGCGTGTTCTATTTTCCTCTCTAGTTCAGATGCCAGTTTGAGCATGATCAGACCTGCCTGGAGAAGGGGGTAGAATATCCGGCTTCATTCTCGTTTCGTGCTTCACACCTACCTTGGTACCTTACTGCCTGGAGGATGAGAGAGATTCTGGCCCCTGCCATTTGTTTCAGTTACACCCTATCTGAGGAGTGTTTGGCTTGGCTCGAAGAGGAGGCAGAGGTTGGGCCGTCTTTGGCAACGGAATCCTCCATGAAGGCGAGTAGAAGACATAGAGCCACCTGACTTAGTTGTGCCCCTAGTTTTATTGCTTTGATCTTTTCTTTTCAAGTTTTAAGATGTAAAAGCAACTTTGATCTAAATCAAAGAGGGAAAATGTACTTGTGTTGAAATCAAGAGTATTGAAAATTTTCCTTTCGGTCCCAAAAATGGTCCAAGTTGTAAAAGGGTAAAATTTTGAACAAAATTAACTTTTATTAAAACTTTTCAAAACGATTTTCAGAAACGATCATCACCTGACACGCACGGAATCAACCCTCGAGATGTATAATCCCAAATCAAAAGATCACAACTGCCCCTGATTGTATATCATTGTAACTAGCTTTTCTTCCCAAATGAAGATCACAACCGAACTAACAGATGATGAACAAAGACGACTTGATCAGGAAAATGGACAGTTGAGTCGAAGATAGTTATGGTCGAACTTCAGGGTGAAGTTGCCTACATATCCTAAAAATGGGAATCAGGCCTTACGTAGTTCGGCTAAGGTTCACTTGAGAATTAACTCTCTCCTTTTGCGCTCTAACTTTTGCCAAAGTCGCCCTTTAGGGTTTTCAATCTTGCGAGCTTAGTTTTTCTTTATTTCTAATTTTTTTTATGCTCTAACTTTTGCTTAGATCGCCCTTTCAGGTTTTCGGCCTAACAAGCCTCTCAGAGGTAATATTTTTTCAACTTGTCCATATTGTTTGGTTATGAGAACTCCAGGCCACCTAAGACCATGAGAAGAACCGCCCCTCCTGACCAGATCGACTTGATGATGTAAGGACCAGTCCAATTGGGTTTGAACTTGCCCCTAAGGTCATGGATGGGAGCCCAGTTGTCTTTCAACACCATGTTCGCTTCTTTAAGATTTCTGGACTTAACTTTCTTGTTAAAAGCCCTAGCAATTTGATGTTGGTAGCCCTAGACATGATACAATGCCCTTAGTTTTCTCTCATCAAACAACATTAACTCCTCAAACCTGCTCTGCTGCCAGTCCGCCTCGTTATCTGACACTCAGCCATAACTCGTAACGACGGGACTTCAATTTCGATTGGCAGAACGACTTCCATCTCATAGACGAAAGAATAAGGGGTTGCTCCTGTATGTGTCTGAATCGAGGTTCTGTAACCCCAAAGTGCAAATGGTAGTTTATCTAGCCAGTCCCTATAGGTTTCCACCATCTTCTTTAGAATTCTCTTGATATTTTTGTTGGCGGCCTCAACTGCTCCATTGATCTACGGCCTATAGATTGATGACTTGTGGAAAGCATCGTTATATTTCTCAAGCAAGTTCATCACCTCTTTCTTGAAGTGCGACCCATTATCGGAGATAATCTCATTCGGAACCTCGTACTGGTAGATGATATTGTTCTTAATGAACTTAGCCACATGCGACGCTTTTAGCATAGAGTATGACTGGGCCACCACCCATTTGGTGAAGCAGTCGATCACTACCAAGATGAATTCATGTCCGTTTGACCCCTTTGGCATAACTGCGCTAATAACATCTATCCCCCAAACAAATAATGGCCATGGTGAAGTCATGTTGTAGAGCTTCGATGGTGGAATGTTCACGCGATTAGCATGAATTTGGCATTTGTGGCAGCGTTGAACAAAACTAATACAATCCTTTTCTATGGTTGAATAGTAGTAGCCTTGTCTAAAGATTTTTCGGGCGAGCATCACATCATTCATGTGGGCTCCGCACTCTCCTCTGTGAATGGCTTCCATAGGGTGCTTTGATTCCTTTTCCTTAACACACGGTTTATGCATTCCCAAATGGCCTCTTTTGTACAACTTGCCCCCGCAGATGATAAATTGAACGGCCATATGACGTATTCCCCTTTTGTCCTTGGCAGTTGCTCTTGGTGGATACTCCTTTTTCTCAAGGAAATTCCAAATATCATAATACCAGGGGTTCTTTTCTAAAGCCTCATCTATTGCAGTAATGGTTTTATAAGCCAGCGTGTACTTCTATTCAATAATGATCGGACGCATCCTGACTCCCAATGGAACGTCTACTATAAAAGATAGAGTTGCTAGTGCATCAGCAAATTGGTTGTTCTCCCTTAGCAGATGGGTAAACGTTAGTTTTTCAAACCTCAGAATTAGCATATCCAAGACCTGATGGTAAACCTTCATTTTCTCCTCTTTAACCCGCCAATCTCCATTGGCTTGAGACACAACCAAGTTCAAGTCCCCGATGACATCCAACCTTTTTGCCCCTTGTTCCAGGTTGGCTTCTAAACCAGCAATACACGCCCCATACTTTGTTTTGTTGTTGGATACTTTGAACTAGAGTTTGAAGGCTAAGGGTATATGGGAGTCATCAGGTGCTATCAGCAACACACCGATCCCATAACCGTATTGATTGGCCGCTCCGTCAAAGTACATCATCTATGTTTTCTCCTCTATTTACAGAATATCATCATCCGGGAAAAAGTACTCCACCGCTTCATCTCCCTCTACTGGATGATTTGCTAGGAATTCCACTATAGCCCTCCCTTTAACCGACTTGCGTGTAAGATATTTGAGATCAAATTCGGAGAGGAGGAGTAACCAATTGGCTAGCCTACTCGTAAGCGCTGGTTTCTCAAAGAGATATTTGATGGGATCTAATCTTGAAACCAGAATTACCCAGTGAGCTAATAGGGAGTGCCTCAACTTCTCGGCAGCCTATACCAAGGCTAGGCAAGCTTTCTCGAGGGGAGTGTAACGGGTCTCGTAGTTCAGTATTTTCTTGCTCAAGTAGTAAATGACTTTCTCCACCTTGGCCTCCGACTCCTGAGTCAAAATACACCCCATGGTTGGATTTGTGATTGACAGGTACAAAATCAATGGTTTTCCTAGTTCTGGCAGTGATAACACAGGCGAATTCTACAGTTATTGCTTAACCTGTTCAAAAGTGAACTAACAGCGGTCATCCCATTGGAATCTCTTTCTTTTTTTCAGAAGACCAAATAGTGGTTCACAAGTCAAGGTTAGTTTTGAAAGGAACCGTCTTATGAACTTTACCTAGAAAGTCGTGCACCTCCTTGTCAGTCCTTGGTGGTGGTATTTTTAAGATGGCCTTGATTTTGGAAGGATCTACCTCAATCCTCTCTGTGTGATCAGAAATCCCAGTATTTTTCCTGTTGTTACGCCGAATGTGCATTTTTGCAGTTTCAACCTCAATCTATACTCTCTAATCCGCTGAAAGAATTTCTCCAAGGCGGTGTAGTGGCCCTCTCGATCTCTGGACTTGACAATCATATCGTCCACATACACCTCAACCTCTTTGTGGATCATGTCATGCAGAATGGTGGTTGCAGCCCTTTGATAGCAGTAGGTGCCCCACGGAATAGTGAAATCGGTCTTCTCCCTATCCTTAGGTGCCATTAGAATCTGGTTATTCCTAGAAAACCATCCATGAACGAGAGCAATGCATGGTCCGCGGTGAAGTCTACAAACTTGTCAATATGTGGCAGTGGAAAATCATCCTTTGGACTAGCCTTATTCAGATCCCTGAAGTTGACACAGACTCTGATTCTGCCATACTTCTTTGGGATTGGAACAATATTGGCCAACCATGTTGGATACTCAGATACAAGCAAGAACCTTGCCTTAATCTGTTTGGTAACTTCTTCCTTGATCTTCAAAGCCCAATCTAGGTGAACTCTGCGCAATTTTTGGTTAATTGGTCAGGCCTCAGGGTTAAGAGAGATCCGATGTTGTACAATCTCAGGAACGATTCCAAGCATGTCTTCATAGGACCACGCGAAAACATCTTTGAAATTTTTAAATAAAGCGATTAAACGCTCGCATTCCTCCAAAGATAGCGTAGACTCGATCTGGACCAACCAAGGATCTTTCTCAGTACCCACGTTAATTGATACGATTTCATCTGTACTGGGCTTAACATGCCTCTCCTCCTTATGATTAATCAAAATTTTCAAAACCCGAGGAATTTCTTCCTCTTCGTTTATGTTAGAATTTTGAAAATTAAGATCAGCACAACAAACGAAAGGCACAAAGAAGTAGGCAAAGTCCACAGCATTCCCATTCAAAAAGTCTGAATCTTCGATTACAGTGGACTTGAAAGAAAAGCTAAAAGATTACCTGGACAAGATTTTGGTATCCGAGTTACCACTCTTAGAAGTACAAGACTCAGAGAAACTCGAATCTAACTCTGACTCCACAGACTCAATGGAATCAGATTCGGACTCACTATCCGATCCAAAACTATTGATGACACCTTGCTCAAACTTCCATACCAGGCGTGGAGCCTCAGATGCATCCGCGATAAGATTGGAGAAATCTGCTGCTAGGTTATCCCCGATCATTGAGATAGTGGAACTATCTCCCAAGTTAATGGTCTCAACTCCAACAGTAGAACCTATCAGTAGGTCAGCTAGTGCTTTTCCCAACAGCTCTTTCTCTTCAATGTCCAAGTTTGCAGACTCACCGTGATCCTTGCTAGGTCTCAGGTCTACTTGTTCATCTTCCTCTTCTGGTAACTGGTGTCTGAAAAAGATCTCGAACCTCGAATACCTTGTTTTTGTTTCCCAGTCATACCAGGGCTCTGGGAATCCACAAATGAGGAAGCCTTTCCCTTGGCGAACAAAATGCCTATTCAAGGTTCCCTGTATTGGCTTGTGGACTAACTCATACTGCCTTCTAATCCTCTTTGCTTTCAGCCTTTCTCTCAATTCCTCTCATTTTCTTTGCCAATCTGCAATGGTAGGTTTGTATCCCAGCCCGAAAGTGTGGAGGTTGTGACTCATCTCCTTGGCGACAGTGCCCCCTGCCTACCACTTCGGCCTAGCCCTGATCCGGAAATATGTCGCTATTTGTTCATCATGTAGATGGATTGCACACTCACGTAGTTCATATCGCCCTCCGCCATGATGGTTTGGACCACCCGAACTTCTGTTAGAGAGAAGCCAAAAAGGAACACGTCCACATCCCCATGTATGATTTCAAATAATGGCGCAGTGGTTTCCTCGGGAGGATGGATGGCAAAATTATCGTATACAGTGGCAATCCGGCCTTTAAAGGGGTACTTCACTAACTGATGGACTGTTGATGATACAACCCTTATCTGATGTAGCTAGGGCCTTCCTAATAGTAGATTAAAAGTGGCCGGAACATCTATGACATGGAATTCCACCTCATGCTCGGATGGGCTGATTAGGATATGGCTCTTAAATGTTCCCATAACATCCTGGCTTGTATTGTCATAAGCCCAGACGACTTGGGTCGTGGGTGTAAAGTCAAACGACCTCAAACTGATGGCATAGGCAGTCCTTACTGGACATACATTGATCGCTGATCCAGTATCTACTAACACCACCGAAATCCATTTTTTTCAACTTTCCAAGGTTGCATGTAAAGGATGGTTGTGGCTGGCACCCTCAGGTGGTAACTCCTTATCTGTAAAAGATATCACCAGCGTAACGTCCCCAGATGTAACCAACAATACCAATTGGTCAGCAGTGGTATCGATAGGTAGTTTGGTCCGGTTCATTGCCTCTTACAGTGCTTGCCTATGCTGCCGAGAAGCCATTATTAGCCCCCAGATTGATATGTCAGCCTAAATCTTCTTGAGCTATTTTAAGACCAGGTTTTCCTTAACATCCTTCTCTTTTGATCTTTCAGCCTCATTTCCAGAGGTCTCTAGCTGGTCTAATGCTGCGGGTTTGAAGTACCGACCACTCCGAGTCATATGATTGATCTCGTTAGTATACCAGGTGTCATCTGGGGTATCAACTTTCCACCCTTCGTCAATGCATGCATGATTTAGGTTGTTGTCTTTCCATCATTCTCATGCAGTCATGGTCGGGCTAGCATCAGGTTCTATCTGGAGCATGTCAACATCACGGGCCCGATCATCATACCATTCTTCCTCCACCATAGTCTTGGTTTTTGAATCCTGATGTTTTCGGAGTTTTCGTAACATCATTTTTTGGTCGTTGGGCTCCCATTCAACCTTTTTGGTAGTTCGGACATCACCCACTATTGTCTCGGGTTCTTCTTTCTTTTCTTCTTTTCCCTGCTCCAGAGCTATCTTCATCTGGATCTCTTCTATCCTTTCCCTTTGAATTTTTCCAGTGTATGTTCTTTCTCGGTTAGAAGTGGAGCTTCAGTCTTGCCACTAGCACCAATTTTCTCTTCCTTCCTAGTCTCTCCTATCTGTTCCTCCACATCTGACTATTCCTCACTCAACCATCCATTGCTTGTTTCTGGCTAGCTCGGGTTCCACCATCCCATCTGAACACTGCTTGTATTCTCCTCTTTGAAGAAGTACAGATCCTCCAAATCCTCCTCTAGATCAGTCAAATCCTCTTCTAAGTTATCCAAGTCATTTAAGCCTTGTTTAGGCTGATCATTCTGAGGTTGCCCTAACTGGCCTTCCTCAACAGCATTAATGCTGAGAAAGTTTGGCAATATGACTACTGGCTTCGGCTAATCGATGGCCATAATGTATAAACTAGGATCGTACTCCTCCGCGAGCGAGACCCTTTTCTCTATGACACGGGTATCAGACGAACTTGTCTTTAGTGCATTATTCTCTTTCTCCGTTTCTATTGCCACGGGCCTGGATTAGGTTTATGGTGTTAGATCCATCATGCACATGTTTGTGCCTTCTGGAATAACCACCTCCGATTTTGGTAGGCGGGATGAGGTAATACATGTGCTAGGGTTGAAGGTGGGTGGTAGTGTATGGATGTGGTTAATGTTTTTGGGTGTTATGTGCAGGAAGTGGGTTAATTGTTATGCTTGGTTTGGAGGGTGGGGCGATGAATTTGTTGTCAATGAGATCCTGGATCTCATGATGTAGGCGGTAACATAGGTCCGTGGGATGGCCGTGTTGTTAGTGAAAGATGCAATACTGGGTAGGGTAATGTTTAGGTGGCAATGGGTTTGGAAGTGGACAAGGATCGAGGGGATTGAGATGCCCCTTTTCCATTAATAGTTTATGGCGCAGGATGGGCTCATATGAAAGGGAGTAAAAACTCTTCGGTTTTGGGGCGGGCTAGTATTTTGTGAAGGTTATGAGGTTGTGGCAGTAGCAAAGGGATCAACCATCTTGGCCGTTGAAACAATAGTACTGACATCCGCAGGCCGTGGAATAGTGTTATTGCTAAGAGAATGGCCTTCTTGCGGGTTCACTTGTTCTGTTAATGATACCCTTTTTGAATGCACTCTCAATTTGGATCCCCAGCTCGTGTAAGGAAGCAAAGGTGGACAATGGTGCCATTATCATCCTCTGTAACATATCTAGTTCAAGATTTTGGACCACCAACCTGACTTGGTCTCTTTCGGTAGGTCTATTTGTCATTCGGGCTGCCTTGGCTCTCCACCTGGCAACAAAATCAATGAATGATTCTTTGGGGTTCTGGGTAGTAGCCTCCAGCTCACTAATGGTTACCTCAATCTGGGTGTTATATGAATATTGATTGAAAAATGCCTCAGATAGCTCCTCTCAATTCTGCTTTGTTAAGTCTTCCAATTTAGCATACCAGATGGCCGCCACATCAGACAAGGTTCTCCTAGATGAACCCATGGGCCTCAATACATCTGAAAACAACCGGACATGTACAATCGGATCTTTACTTCCATCGAATCTATCGATGTGAGGCATCTTAAATTTCTCCAGTAGTCTGACTGAAGCCATAGTGTACCCATCTTCGATATCTGGAATAGAGTTGAAGCCCTGGGATTTCTTCAATGCTTTCTCTAATCTAGCAATCTTGACCAAGGCTAGATCAATTTCATTGATATCGAAAGGAAAGATTTCTGCGGGAGGTTGAACCGGAGGCCTATAAGCCGGAGCTGGAGGAAACATTTCCTGAGGATCTGGAATTTGGGGATTTTATACTGGTGGGGGTTGATTTGAGTTTGGCTAAGCACCCGGGATCAGATGCACGGTTCATGCGGATACCCTAGATGTACGTCATAGATCGGCGATAATTTCATCCTGTGCAGCCGTCCTCTGGTTTACAGTGTCCATAGTTCTTTGGAAAGCCACCATCATGGTAGCAAATTCCTCCGCGTTCTATGCTGTATTCTGTGCCATTGCTGGTCTGGGTGAACTAGATGCTGGTGAATTGATTAAGTGAGAATGGATAGATGTTTGCTGGGTGCTTTGTACTGGTGCTGTTAACTGTCTGTTCCTTTTTTGTTGGGTGACTGACGGAAGTGAGACTAACACTGGCTGGCCACCAACAAGGTCTTGAGCTTTGCAAACCTTGCCAAAACGAGTCCACACAACTTGGGGAATATTGGGTCTTTCTGAAGCTATGATAGTAAACTACCTAGCAAAAAGAAAGAAAGAAAATCATAATCAAAATTGGACAGCACTTCGGCCCCAATTCACAATAGTTATAACAAACAGCTGAATTGTAATCCCTATTGAACTTTGTTCTCAAACTCATACTGATATGAACCATCCTGTACAGTCTCACTATAAAAGCATATACTAAGTAAAAGAACCAAAACACCCCTATGAGGGGGTAAGGTTACCATGTCCTAGATTTTTGACATGATCTCGGTTGTACTATTTTAAACAATGAGTTTCACATCTTACAAATGGGTGGCATCCTGTCCTAAGTTGGAATAGTTACTATAGCTTCATTAGATGAAACTAGGTCAAATGGTTAAAAGGTTACCTTAACAAGATTACCTAATATACCTCTCACACCTAAAATCGAGAAGTGAAAGGAGCATCGAACGGTACAGCGGTAATCCAGATCCAAGGGTTGTGTTTCCAACATGGCAGAGCCCATGACCAATCAGCCTTTTGGGCAAGCCTCCGGCAAATCGTCCAGGAATAGCAAATGGAAAACATAATGACTTAAAGTAACCATGCAAATGCAATTCAACAAAAACATATAAGTGTAGATAAAATTTCATATCATGAGTTTCGAGTCAAGTTCTCTAACTCCCTCGCAGAATCGCCAGAAACTGCTGCTTGCTTTTCATGCTCCTTTCGGATACGACTAGCCCCAAAGTTTGTACTTCCGTAGTTCTGAATTTGATTTCACAAAGTGCAATGTGAAATAGTGAAAACACAAAAGAGTCCAAATTCGACAATCCTTTTGGAAAATCAATGTTTGAATCAAATGCCAAAAATGGACTGCTTTGCCAGATTTCAGAGTCGCCACCTAAATATTTTTGAAAAATTTAGGAAACCCGAGACTCGTGCCAAAGGCCATTACTCTGTCATCACCAAAGTGTCACAACTCGGGAACTTAGGTACGAGAGGGGAAGGTCATGAATTGAGCACCCCACTTGCCCGATCAAAGATCGGCCTCTACTAATCATGATGTGATTCTTATTTACATTTATATGCTCTTATTCTGATTATTAGCTATTTTTATTATGTGACTCATACAAGTATAGACTAACTTTGCAAAAAGTTGGAACGCTTTGATTTCATGTTTGTTTGAAAATTGTTTTTGATACTTGGCACTTCGAAAAGGTGAGTTTACACATTTAATCAATTTGTCCCGATTTAAGCAATTAGCCTTCATCCACCGGCATTCAAACATGTATACCATTTAAGCAATTAGCTTCATGGAAATATGCTTGGCATGGCAACACAAACATTCGATGCAAGATGCTAAAACTCAAAATTGCTCACCTAGTACTCTGAGCCAAAACAAAGAAAAATAATTAGAAAATATGCATGCTCCTAACTAATGCAATATGACTAAATGCAACGCACATAATATGTAATTTATAGGCTCGGCTATGAGCATGGCATATGATTCCATTCAAGACATGCGATAAAACACATATTCAAGCAATGAATTTGAACATTGATATTAGGTTAGTATGATGAGCCGAACCTTCGATGCGTGCAAGGAAATGGATGCAAAGTATAAGAATGCTAATTTAAAAAAATGACGTTCTATACTAACAAGCATAAGCAAATAAGTAAAAGGAAGAAAGACGTGGGGTTGGAAGACATACAACTTATTACATGTTGGCCCTCACATAAGAGGGTCCAAATCAAAGTCCGAAAGTCCAAATTAAACTAATTATTATAAAGCTGAATGAATAGTGTAGACGTCCCCGAATGTCCCGGGAAAAATCCCGTTTTTTTCATTTGGGCTTACTATAGTTCGGGCTCAAATGTCACGGTTCTTAATCTGATCTCGCAAAGTGCAATGCAAGACTGACACATCACCAAAGAGTCCAAATCCGGCAAATCGTTTTGGAAAACTGATTTTTAAGAAAGAAGTATCAAACATGAACTGCTTTGCCAGATACAGAGTCGCCACCTAAATATTTTATTTTTGGGAAAATTTAGGAAACCTTGACTCGTTGCCTAAGGCCACGTGTCCGTCATCACCAAAGTTGCCTCAGCTCGGGAACTTGGGTACGATTGGGGAAGGTCAGCTATGAGCACCCCCGCTCGCCTGATCAAAGATCGGCCACTACTAAACATGATATCTCGTTTTTGAAAACACATGCGTTCTATCTTATTCCGGTTATTAGCCTAAAATTACTATGTGATGCGCACACCACACAAGTATAGACTAGATCGCCTAAGTTGGAACAAATCATCTCATGTTTGTTTGTTTGAAAATGGTTTGAATGTGCTACTCGCAAGTAGGCTAAGGCGTGGATTTGCCACCCTCAAGTGGGCTTAGAAAAACATGATTTTGCTACAATCAAGTGGGCATAAAACTTGCATTTCAATGATTTTGCCATAGGCATTCAGGCAATTATATCACATAAGCAATTAGCCTCATGGCAAGCATCCTATCATGTTAACACTTACACACATGCAAGATGCTAAAGCATAAACACTCACAGTGTACTCCGAGCCAAAACAAGAAACTAGTTAGAAATCATGCATGATCCTAGTTCATGTTAAGATGGCTAATGCAACACATGCAAAATGCAACTAGAATAGGCTCGGCTAATCTAAGAATGGCATGTGAAATGTGACAACTCGATACACGTATTCAAGTTGGAATTGAAATACTATGCAATTAGTATGATGCGCCGAGCCCGGTGCATGCAATACGAATGAATGTATGCAAACATGCTAACATAAGTATGCTAATTGAAACATGACCTAAATCTAACCATTGAAAGTAGGTAAGTAAAAGGGAGAAAGAAGTAGGGTTGGAAGACATTCACACACGCACGTACACTTATTACAAAATTCGCCCTCTCGACGAAGGGTTCGAATAAATAATACAAACCAAATGATTAATCAACTGTCCTAGCTAATTAATTATTACAAACCCTTAATTAATTAACAAATTAATTATAAAAGGAGGCCGCCACAGCTCCACCTCGGAATAATTGAATGATGCATGCTCGATCGCCTCGCTCGGAAACCCGTTGCCATGCCACATGTTGCCTCTGTTTGCACTGTTTTGCTCCTCTGAAAACTGCACAAGTCCCAAGGATGCTTCTGAACCACTCCCTAAGCACTGTGTGATGTCATCGGCCAAGAGATAGGACCACCGGCCATTGGAAAATGGTTATCGACCATTTGTAAGGCTCTCGGCCAGATTTTGGTAGCCAACCGGCACTGAAGATGGCTGACCGACCATATCTTTCTACAGAATTCTGTTTTTGCTGCAGCAGAGGACAGACAGTGCATGGCAAGGCATTTACAGGATAATATGTGCACAACCACCCTCCTTATCATGCTATAAACTCAAGGGAGTATGGCTCTCGACTCTCGGGCCACCAATCACGCGTTTCAATGCATGATGGCCAAAGGTGCCAAGTGTGCAAATCAATGTGGAATGAATGCAACAAAACATATGAATGCTTAGAACTCTATCATGCTTGATCAAGAGCGCCGACAACCGAGGGTTGAGGCACGTTTCGTCACTTCAAGTACGAAACGTCCCTCGGCTCTCATGTTTGGTTTGACACCCCAAACCAAACACAATGCAATGCATGCAACCAAGTACAATGCAACATGGGAATGTAAGGCAATGTAACATGAGTATGCCAAGTGCAATGTGATGCAACCTAACATGCAAACAGCATGGCAATGCAACAAGTATGCAATACTACAATGCAACCTAGATATGGAAACACACAAAGTGATAGGCATGCAACAATGACACCAACCAGAAAGATGCAACCACATGCAATGCGATAAGCATACAACAATACACAAATGCATGATCCATGGACTTACACTAAAGATGGATAAATCTCAGCCGTACCAAAAACAGTAGCCAAAACACCCAAATCAAGGTACCAAAAAGGGAGACATGTATGCGCATACAGGGATCCGCAAGCTAGGCAACGATGCACAATCCTCAACCATGAGCAAAATGGGATAAACATGAGAACATGACAATGCAATGAGCTCTGAAATCATGTGAAGAATGATGCCAAATCATATACACAAGTGAAGCATAGCATGCTAATGGGCTGAATGCCCAAAGCTAGTCAAGGGGCTCTCACCATGGCCATATCAATCAAGCCCCAAAGGGCCAAAGTGACCTAAGACAGTCCTAGGGCAGGCCAAAACAAGGCTAGAACATGCATGGAATGAGGCCAAAACATGCTAAAAAGATGGGCACAAACAAGGGGCATGCAAGGCTACAAAGGAAGCATTACACTGCTCCTATCACAACCAAACATGGCATGAATTATGCAATGAAAAACAGAGTTATAATATGTCAAAATAAGCCCCAAAACCCAATGAGATGGCATCCCAAAGTCCTAATCATGGAGACATACACAATGACCCAATTTTAAGGCACAAAATAGCAACTCTTCAAAGCATTGACAAGATGGCAAACATAAGTGTGTGGCTACACTACATGGATTGAAATGTGATTTCAAATGATGCCAAATCATGAGAATAGTCAAAGCAATGCATGCTAACAACTTGGTGCACAAAGCATAACAAGCTAGGATGAACTAAGGCTATCCAAAGCAATGCATATATGATCAAATCAACACTAAACGGAGCTTAAACATGGTGAAACATGACTAAAAGTTCCTTGGAGTTGAGCCAAAATATGCAATCATGATGGTCCAAATGCAAGATACATGTTAAGGCAATAGAAGGGATTACAAGGCAAGTACATGGTGCATGCAAGAGACCAACAAACCAACTTAAAACAGAGGTATATCATGCCAAGATAACACCAAATACTTGCTGAAATGGGGCCAAAGCATGCTAAGCAAACATGCTACTATGGTGAGCCAACAATGAAAGCAAATGAGACACAAAGGGAGGGGGGTGTCCCTCCCCTATTCAAGCCTTCAAAACCACTTCTCCACCACTGAAAATCCTCTGGATTTCAGTGGTGAGAAGGTCAAAACAAAAAGGCTTCAAAGCTCAAGAAGAAGGTCACAAAATAAGGCCAAACAAGGCCTAAGAGGGGGTAGACAACCCCCAACCCAAAATTAACCTTAAACAAATATATTTAGCATACAAAAATAGAACTTTTTTTAGTTGGACACTAAGCTTAAAACAGTATGCAAGTATTGCTAAAAGCTTAAGCAAAAATGGGGAATAAAAGAGTAGTTTCTCACCCTTGAAGAACACTTCAAGAACACCAACTCCAGCACCTCCTTTTGATCAAAACCAACTCAAAAACTCCGAATTCAACTCTTTAGAACCTCAGTAACTAAGGGATAGTGTACCACTAGGTGCTTTAGTGCAAAAATATGAACAAAAACACCCTTTAGAACACTA
The DNA here is from genome assembly GCA_025200525.1 of Camellia lanceoleosa. Lineage (NCBI taxonomy): Eukaryota > Viridiplantae > Streptophyta > Magnoliopsida > Ericales > Theaceae > Camellia > Camellia lanceoleosa. The sequence goes on from CM045772.1 coordinate 6,562,930, forward strand.
TTACACACACAACTATCGAGAGAGAGAGGAGATATAGAGAGAGAGTGATATATATCTTCTATATCAGTTGGCTGAACCCTTGGAAAGGGAGAGGAGGCTCTCATTTTATAGGAAGTCCAATTCAAAGCTTCCAAGAGAAGTTAAGTGTTGGTTCAAATCCCTCCATACATGTGTATGGAGGGGGGAATTGTGCGTGCCAGCTGGCACAAAATATCTGCGAAAAGCAGATGGAAATGGGTCGGCTGGAGAATATGGCCGATTGACCAACAAAGGTGGCCGACCGACCAAAAAAGATGCCGATCGGCCAACACTCTTGGCCGATGGCAAGAAAAAGGGGCCGATGGCTTCAAGCCTTGGCCGATGGATTGAGGAAATGGCCAAAAAGCCACCCTCTTCCCTTAGAAGCAAAAACACAAGTGTTTGGTCCACAAACAAGCACAAAACAGACAAGTTGAGAGATCTTGAGGCAAGGTGCGTAGCCGAGACCTCCGAGAACTCAAAACGAACACGAACATGGATGATCATCGAGTGTTCAAACGATGACGCCCAAGTCTTGAGGACGGTCAAAAATGGGGTGTCTACAAATAGATAAACAAAGAATTAACTAGCTAGATACTCTATTACAACAAGGATAATAATGAGAAATAAACTAGCTATCTAAGTTAATTAGCTATAACAATTACAAATAAACAATAATAATAATTACAACAATAATTACAACAAGACTAATTGTAATAATAATAATAAATTAATTACAACAATACTCGAAGCATTAATTTACAACATTGATGTAAGTAAAGATGCACAAGGGTTGCATGCACAGTGTCTAAGAACTACTTGTTTGCTTAGGCCTGCTCTGTTTCACCTTCAGCCGCTGCCCTCTATTTTCTGAAAAACATACTATTGAGCAAACATTAATGGCCGACCGGCCCCCAATAAAGCCCAGCTGGGCCTAAATAAGGCCTGTCGTGCCTTAATTTTATGCAAAATCCTGTTTTGTGCTCTGAAGTGAAAACAGTGCAGACAGAGTTATTCTGAACTCTGTTTGTCCCTCTCACACTTCTCTGTCATTGAAAAGCCTCAAGTGAAGGTTGGAATCGTTTCCAAAACCATCAACGAGCAATTTGTTTGCTTGATGATTTTGGCCACAATGATTTTGGCCACAATTTGGACAAAATTCAATGAATGCAATGAATAACAACCATCCCTCCCCTTTATCATGGGATGAGCTCAAAATGGAGGAGTAAAGACGCTTCAATGGTCGTCAAAACACCATGAACTGATGTGTGACGACTTTTGACACAATAGACTCGGCATAACGTCTGGCTGAGCCGAGGAAATATAACTCTTTTTTTTATGTGGGTTGGTTCATTTTAAGCCAAATTCATTCGTCTTTGCCATTCTTTAACCCATTTGTCCAAGATGATTGCTGTGTCCACTAAAGATTACATCCACTAAGTGGTAAACATGTCGAATGGGAAGTGATTCTCAACATGAAAAAGGGACTATGTCGTTGGCAATGAACCTTCGTAGATATTAAGCCATTAAGCATAGATCTCTAGTTTATGTTTTGAATAACTGCCAACTGATTGAAACAACTCTCAAATGAAAGAAATGGATGGTAAGTTGATTATTAAAATGAGGCTCTTAAACAAGGAAATTAGACAAGGAAAGGCCAAGAACAATATGCAACAAGCTATGTATAAGGACTTGTGAGACAACAAGCAAACTAATCAAAGCATGAATCAATTGAACAATCTAGGACAACCCTAAAACAGCCTTTATTAGTTGAAAAACAGTGGCTTAAAGTGCATGAAAAGAGCCTAAAAAGCTAAATAACAAAGAAAGAAAATAAGGCTAGTAAGCAAGAACAAGGAAGGGTGGCTAACCCATCCACTTTTGAAACCTCAAAGCATGATTTTTAGCCTATTTTAAACTCTGAAAATCAATTTGGAAAGCAAACAAAAAGGGTGTAAAACAAGGCTTTGAGCTATAGGTGAAGGTGTAATCAAGAGTGTTAACTCTCCCTACTCTTTGCTAGCTCTCCAAACCCATGCTTAGACACTTGAAGGAAGATCAAAACAATACAAAAATACAAGAACTTGATAGCCAATTATAGAAAAGAGAGCAAGAGAAGAGATAGTAAGCTTATACCTCTCAAGAAAGGTAAGCTCTTTGTTGTGAATCAAACTAAGTCCAAACACACTCTCAAGCTTGAATTGTGATGCTCAAGGCTTAACCAAGGTTCCTAGGCTAAAGTGTGAAGGTGTATATGGTGTATGGATATAGGTTCAAGGTGTAAGACTGCTCAAAGGTTGCTTGCACAAAAAGGCTCTCAAGAAGATGTATAAGCTTTTTAGAAATTCTTCAACCCTCAAAACAGAGACACAACTTCGTTTTTATAGAATTTGAGCAAGAGAGGTCATAAATATCTTCAAAAATGGACAATTGGTGGGCTCCTTCCCAGAACAGTGTTTCTCGTTACCAAGGTATGGCCAGCCATCAATAGCCACGGCCAGCTCTCAATGAGGCATGGCCGGGTCTCAAAGGGATCCCCTGTTTCCCTACTTCAGACTCAGCACAGAGTGGTACAATGTGTAAAAATGGATTTCTGGGGTATAAACAATGGGAATATGGAAGTTTTGGGATTGTTTCGGAGCTTAAATATAGCCGCTTCGTTGAGACCTTGAACTACGCACAACACCACTTTCATTATCGAGTGCACCGGGCAAAGCACTCGAGCCTTGCGGACGGTCAAAAATAGGATGTATACAAGTTTATATTTATCTTCAAGAGGTAGTAATTAAGCCACAACATACTTGTTAGAAATTGTCTCATCTTTATGTTCCTTCTCTTTCTCAACTTTAACTTTCTTGCCTCTATACTCATAATCTGATGTCTCAGTAGTCTTCCTCGCTTTAGCTTTGATCTTTTTAATCATGGAATTCTATAGATTTGTTTGTCTTGATTTTGTCAGATCATCGACTTTTATTGCACAAACTTGTTGGGTTAAGTCATAGACCTCTTCCTCCACTAACTGATTCTGCAACTAAGAATTTTGACAATCTTTTGCATTTGTATTTGTCTCACAATCTTTTGTTGCAAAAGCTTGTTGCGTTATCTCATGGACCTTTTTCTAATGGGGCTTTTTGTCCACAACTTCAAAATTTTCATGGACCTCTTTCTGCACCACTTGAAGATTTTCATGTTTTATAGTATGACCTACATTCTTTGTATCTGTCCTAGAATTCTTTCCTTCACAAACTTCTTGGGTTATTTCATAGACCTCTTTTTCAACCAACTGGTAAGGGTGTAAAAATGGTCTGAGGCCCGTGGACGGCCTAAAGCCCGCCCGAAACCCGAGGTGGGCCCGGCCCGTTTCGGCCCGATTAAGCCCGGGTTTGAGCTCAGCCTAGTACCTTTGGGATTGGGCTTGGGCCTTCCATTTTGGGGCCAGTTAGCCAGCCCAAAAATTTAAATTAAAATTTCCTTGCAGGCACTACCAACCATCAAACCCTCTCTCTACTAATGATCAAATTTCAAAAAATAAAAATAAAAAACAACTTACAATAGTTAAATAATTAAAAAAATAAATAAAAAGATTAATCTTATAAAAATAAAAAAAGAAAAAAATTAAATAAATAAAAAAGATTGATCTTATAAAAATAAAATAATTAAAAAAATAAAAAGATTGATCTTATAAAAATAAAATAATTAAATAATTAAATAAATAAAATAATTAAATAATTAAATAATTAAATAATTAAATAAATAAAAGATTGATCTTATAAAAAAAATTAAAAAAAAAATTAAAAAAATTAATATAATTAAATAAATAACATTAATAATTTAAAAATAAAAAAAAATTAATAATAATTTATTAAATTAAAATCAAATTAATAATTGTTTGATGGAAAATGATGAATGATGTATCATGCCGTGGCTGGCAGTGGTAGTGCACAGTCTGTGTGTGTGTGGCTGGCCTTATTATTGTTTTTTTTTTTTAATTTCTTATTTCATTGTTTGATGGGAAAGTGTACCTCACGTGAAAGGAAAAAAAAAAAATTATATATATATTTACTAAGTTGGAAGGTAATACTGGGCCCATGCGGGCTCACCACACGTCCCATTTTAATAATCCAAACCATGAATGTGTAGAACTCTTCCATTACTATATGCTTATAAAAAAATCACGTTAATCGGATATCGCTAACTACATGATCAAATCAATTTGGTATAAAAATGCATGGTGTTATAGTTAATGGTTGACAAAAAAAACTAATGCGATCAAATAGTTATAGATATTCGATCAAGGTGATTTTTTACAAATATATAACACTCGATGAGTTGTACACATTGAACGGTTCCAATCAGCAAAACGGGACCCGTGATGGCTCCTACTAGCCAAAGAGCACCGTCCAAATGGTTGCTCGAAAAGGAGGCAACCATTTCCTAAAACTTTGCCATGCCACCGTACAGCCTCTACCTACTATTATAGTACCAGCCTAGCCTCAATTTTGAGCCGTTGCATTGCAAATTTGCATCTCCTACAACTCAAACGGTTAGAATTTAAACTAGTATAAATATATTTTAGTTTTCAAAATATATTTCACACCAAATCATTCTCTCTCTCTCTCTCTCTCTTAAACTCTTTCAATCTCTCTCAACTCTCGATTAATTTTCAAGTGCCATCCCTAAGTGGCTATTGCAATTGTACAACAAGAAACTTTTAGCAGAAGAAGAAAATTTCTATATCGCATTCGCCAGTCGGTAACATTAATTAGTTTAATTAAATTTATTAACTACTCATTTTTTTCATTTGCACATATATTAATTATTATTTTTTACTGATTGAATTTACACATTATTTAAATTAATTGTTAATTCTTATATATTGTTTTACATACATTACTATGGATCCTAATATGCCTAATGTTTATGTCGATATTGATACATATACTACACCACATGAATCTGTTGATTCTCCTTCTAATATCCCTCTTCCAACAGTTGGATCATCATCTAGGAGCAAAAGTAATAGTGTTTGGAAACATTTTGAAAAAATATCTATAAATAATCCTGATGGCACAATTACATTTAAAGCAAAATGTAAATATTGTGCACGTTTATTTAGTGCTGCATCATCTGCAGGGGGTACTAGTCATTTAAAAAGGCATTTTGACAAACATTTACAAAGTAAACAACCTAATATTCGAAGTCAAATGCAATTAGGGGCTTCATCAATTGGTAATTTGCAAACATTTTCATATGATCATATACATGCACAAAATTCTGTAGTTGATTATATTATTAAAAAAGAACAACCTTTTAGTACTAGTGAATGTCCTGATTTTACTGAAATGATTCACGAAAGTTTTGTACGGCAATATCAAAGTTTTTCAAGAAATATTACTAGAAACAGGATTTTAAAGAAATTTGAGAATATTAAAAGTGAATTATTTGATATCTTTAAAATTTTGAATGGAAAAGTTTGTTTAACATCTGATCTGTGGTCAAATAATGGTTTTGAATATCAATGTATCATTGCACATTTTATTGATAATGATTGGAAATTAAATAAAAGAATTATTTCATTTAAATTAGTTGAATTTCCATACACTGGTCATTCGCTTGGTGTATAAATAAGAAATGTATTATATGAGTGGGCTTTACAAAATAAAATATTTACGATTAGTTTAGATAATGCATCATATTATAATCAAACTGTAGCCTATTTAAAATCAACTTTACAATTACTTGTTGATGGTGATTTATTTCATGTTCGTTGTTGTGCCCATATTTTAAATTTGATTGTTAAAGAAGCTATGCATGTATACGAAATTTCTGTACTTGTAATAAAAAATGTAGTTGTTACTATTATGTCTTCTGGTAATCGAATTTCAGAATATAGAAAAATTTGTCAACGGGAAAATATGTCATTTAAAAAATTAATTTTAGATGTAGATAGTAGGTGGAATTCAACATATAATATGTTAAAAATAGCTTATAAACAAAGCAGAGCAATAGATTTATTTTTTGCAACAACATCAATAGGAGGAGTATTGACACCCACTGAACTTAATTGGTGCTAAGTAGCTTTGTATAAAGATTTTTTAAAAGTTTTCGATACTTCAACAAAATTATTTTCTTATATATATATTCCTACTTCACCATTTGTTTTACATATATTAGCAGAAATAATTAAAGTTTTCATAAAATATATGGGTAATGAACTTTATGTAACCATTATTACTTCAATGAAAGAAAAATTTGATAAATATTTTCATCCTTTGCCTCATCTATTAGGTTTAGCTATAATAATTGATCCTAGGTGTAAAGAAGTTGGTTTACAAGAATTTTTAGAGCGTATTTTTGCTGATCAAATACAGGTTGCCCTTATTATGCAAACATGCAACAGATTATTTCAAGAATACAGGGCAACTGTAGCTGCGTCTGCATCTGTATCTGTAAATACACCTACACACACTACACTAGCAGTCCAATCTCGAGGCGGGAGATTAAGTATTTTTACAGCAATAAAAAATAGAAAAATATCTCAGCATACAAGTGTAAGTAGTTATGAACTATAACGTTATTTGGAAAGCCCATCAGTGGATGATTCCGATAATTTTGACATTTTGGAATGGTGGAAACAAAATGAATCTATGTGGCCTGTGTTTTCACAAATGGCCCGTGATATACTAACCGTTCCTATTTCTACAGTTGCTTCAGAAACAACTTTTAGTGCAGGTGAACGGGTGCTGAGTGACTACAGGAGCAGTCTTTCACCCGAAATGGCTAAGGCATTGATAATATCCAGGGATCATATGCACGCGCTTACAAGAAGACAAAATTTTAGTAAAAGGATCGAATTCAATATGATTTGGATGAAATATCATCGGGCAACGCGACTGAAATGTCTGTCTCCTCCGATGATTGATCAACAATTTATTTTTTACTATTTCATTTCATTTCATTTTTTTCTTGGTTTTTGTTTTTGTTTTGTTTGGTTTTGTTTGTTTGTCTTTTTTTTTTAATATTAGATTATTGAGGTGGAGTATAATGTAAATGATTGGTAGGCTAGTAGGTGCCAACCTAGTTGGGATGTACTTGGCCTATAGTGATGCAATTGCTATACCATCATCAGTAATCTACACCTAATTTATTTAATAATATCAATTTTTGTAATGTTTTATTTCATTTTGAAATAAAAATTATTCATTCAATAAATGTCATATAAATAATTTAATATTGTAATATTGAAAGTTTCAATTTCATATATATAAAATTATTCATTTTGAAAGAAAAAAAATTGCATAATTGCATACTTTTTTAGTTATAAATTCACAATTAAAAAACCATAAGTCATATATAATTAAATTTAAATATCACTATAAAACATTACATAACCAAACAAAATATCTCATTAATCGTAATTAAAATACTATAGTATAATTTTTTTTTTTAAATTTTTTATTGGCCCGCAAGCCAAGGCCCGAGTCCATGCCCTAGGCTCTATTACGAGTGGGCTTGGGCTTGGGCCTGGGCCCCACTTTTGGCCCATGGACCGGCCCGGCCCGGCCTGCTAAAAAATCGCGAGCTTACAAAGCCCGAATGGGCCGGGCCGGGCCGGGCCGGGCCATTATTACACCCTTACCAATTGGTTATGCAATCAAGAATTTTCATCTTTCAATTGTTGTATTTGTGCTGTGAGCAGCCTGTTATCCTCTCAAGTTTATTTATGTGGACGGTCTTCACTCTATTGTCAAGTTGCAAATTATTGTTCTCAGTTTGAATTTTCTCAAGTGTTTGTTGATGAATGTGTTCTTCTCTCTCAGGTGCATCATTGATCATAATGTTGCACAAGCCATCAAAGTCTTCATTTTTGTCTTGTTGATTGACATCCCATTCATCTCTCATATAGTTGGCAGTTTCTGTGCTTTCAGAATTTTGCAATTTCTTATTTGCTGGCTATTGTTCTTGGTGGCGTTCTTTAGCATCTTGACCATCTTCTTCTTCTTTTTCAGCATGTTCTTATTCTTCTTCAGTATTTTCAACATCTTCTTTTTCTTCTTCTTCAGCATCTTCTTGTTCTTCTTCTATAGTATTTTCAGCATTGTTTTCTTCTTCTTCTTCTTCTTCTTCTTCTTCTTCTTCTTCTTCTTCTTCTTCTTCATCACTTTCCTCACTCAATTGAGCACTAGTTACCTGTAGGTCAACATATAGTAGATATTAGTTTTTGAAATAATTGAAGTTTAGGAAACTAAAAAGTTTTTTAGTAATAATTCAGTATATAAAAATAGGGAATTTTACCAACTTGAATTGAAATTCAAATGAGATGAGCATGTGACCTGTCTTGCTCTCAGCTCATGTAGTGATATGACTTTCATACGTTTATGTAATTTGATAAGATTCCACTTGATCACCCTTGAGCATGCTTCGCTAACTTCAGGGTGGATGATCAGTGTGTGCTCACACAACCAATACTACAAACAAATGTAAAGAATTTTTGTCATTTGAATAAAAAATAATACTTTCTGTTATTAACAAAAAAACTAATAGAATAGAGTAAAGATGTACTTACTAAGAGAGCCATAACACATCCTGTGACTTTTGCTGGAGTTTTGTGGTATTTTTCAATTGAAGACATCAGTGTGTTCCTTATTGCTTCTGCCCAATTGTATTTTCTCATTGAGTTTATATCTTCCATGTAATTAAGAAATACGCATCCAATTGTTGTCCCTGATGTAGAGAAATTTTTTTTCAAACAAGTATACATACATAGCATCCTAATTACATTTTCAGTGTCTTCTTTCTTGTTGCCTTTCAATGCTTTTTGCAACAAGTCCATGATGGTTATGTTCGATAGCCTTTCAATTTGTATGGATCTTCTTGTCAGAAATGACGATATACTTTTATTTCCATAGCCAAGATGCATCGGCTCATCTCCACAAGATATACCGAAGATGAACTTGATGTCTTCTATTGTTAGCTTTACAATTTTTGGTCCTAACTGGAAAGAATCACTGCTGCCTGGCTGGTATGCTTGAATTATTTTGAATGCAATATCATCATATTTTTTGCATTGTTTATAATTCAACTTGTTCTTCAATATTGCATCAAACAATAACCAGAATGGGGTTTTCTTCAACCCTTTAATATGCTCGTTCTTGAGTTTGATATGATGTAATAGCTTCACTATTGTCACCATGTTTGATCTGAAAGTTACTTTCAATTCTCTACGCTTTCCCTTTAGCTTTTTCTCCCTCGAAGTTGATTCTTTATGATTTCTTATTGTTTTGCTTGCATTGCTCTTCAGTCTTGGCATTTTCATGAGTTGATTTCCTGTACGAAAAATCAACATAGACAACATATTAACACTGAGAATGTGTCCTACAAGAATCAATTCAATGTCATTCTCATGAAGTCTAAATTTGATAACATTCACGGCTAGAAAAACAAAATCAACATTGAAACCAAAATAAAAAACAAGAGAATATTATTAGCTAGGGATTTTGACTCAAATTCATTTAGAATCTGAGAACATTGACAGCAATCATATCAAAATAAACAATGAAACCTAAATCAAAAGGAAGAAAACATGAATAACTAGAGTTTTTCAGTCAAATTGGTTCAAAACTTGAGAACATTCACAACAATCTTGTCAAACTCAACATTGAAACTTAAATTAAAATGAAGAGAATATGATTAAGTCTGGGTTTTCACTCAAATTGACTAAGAATCTGAGAACATTAACAGCAATCGACATTGAAACCTACATTGAAAGCAAGAGAATATGATTCATTAGTGTTTTTTTTTTATTTATTTTTATTTTTTATTTTCACTCAAATTGACTAAGAATATGAGAACATTCATAGGAATCATACTAAAATCAACGTTGAAACCTAAATTGAAACCAAGAGAATATGATTAACTAAGGTTTTTCACTCAAATTGATTGAAAATATGAGAACATTAACAGCAATGGTACCACACTCAAAAATGAAAGCAAGAGAATATGATTAACTAGGGTTTTTCATTCAAATTGACTAACAATTTGAGAACATTAACAATAATATCAAAATCCACAGTGAAACCTAAATCAAAAGGAAAAGAACATGAATAACTAGGGTGTTTCAGTCAACTTTATTTAAAACTTGAGAAAATTAACAACAATGGTACCAAAATCAACATTAAAACTAAATTGAAAGCAAAAGAACATGATTAACTAGGGTTTTTCACTCAAATTGACTAAGAATATGAGAACATTAACAACAATGGTACCAAAATCAACATTGAAAACTAAATTGAAAGCAAGAGAATATGATTAACTAGGGTTTTTCACTCAAATTCACTAAGAATCTGGGAACATTAACAGCAATGGTACCAAAATCAACATTGAAACTAAATTGAAAGCAAAAGAACATGATTAACAAGGGTTTTTCACTCAAACTGACTGAGAATATGGGAACATTAACAACAATGGTACCAAAATCAACATTGAAACTAAATTGAAAGCAAGAGAACATGATTAACAAGGGTTTTTCACTCAAACTGACTGAGAATATGGGAACATTAACAACAATGGTACCAAAGTCAACATTGAAAACTAAATTGAAAGCAAGAGAATATGATTAACTAGGGTTTTTTCACTCAAAATGATTCAGAATCTGAGAACATTAACAGTAATGGTACCAAAATCAACATTTAAACCAAAATTGAAAGTATGGAAACATGATTAACTAGGGTTTTTCACTCAAATTGATTCAAAATATGAGAATGAAACCTAAATGATTAGGGTGCTAGAGCTACCAAACATGATTAACAATGAAACCTAGTTAACCAATTATACCAATTGCTTTCAAATTGATTTAGAATCTGAGAACATTCACAGTAATTGTACCAAAATCAACATTGAAACCTAAATTGAAAGTAAGATAATATGATTAATGAGGATTGTTTTACTCAAATTGACTCAAAATATAAGAACATTCACAACAATCGCACCAAAATCAACATTGAAACCAAAATTGAAAGCAAGATAATATGATTAACTAGGTTTTTTCACTCAAATTCATTAAGAATCTGAGAACATTAATAGCAATGGTACCAAAATCAACATTGAAGCCTAAATTCAAAGCAAGAGAAGATGATTAACAACAATGGTACCAAAATCGACATTGAAAACTAAATTGAAAGCAAAAAATTATGGTTAACTAGGGTTTTTTATTCAAATTGATTCAGAATCTAAGAACATTAACAAAAATGGTACCAAAATCAACAACAATGGTACCAAAATCAACAATGAAACCTAAATTGAAAGTATGAGAACATGATTAACTAGGGCCTTTCACTCAAATTGATTCAAAATATGAGAACATTCACAGCAATTGCACCAAAATCAACATTGAAACTTAAATTGAAAGCAAGAGAATATGATTAACTAGGGTTTTTCACTCAAATTGATTCAAAATCTGAGCGCATTCACAGCAATTGTACCAAAATCAACATTGAAACCCAAATTGAAAGTAAGAGATATGATTGATGAGGATTTTTTACTCAAATTGACTAAAAATATGAGAACATTTACAGCAATCGCACCAAAATCAACATTGAAACCTAAATTGAAAGCAAGAGAATATGATTAACTTGGGTTTTTCACTCAAATTTACTAAGAATATGAGAACATCAACAGCAATGGTAGCAAAATCAACATTGAAACTTAAATTGAAAGCAAGAGAAGATGATTAACTACGGTTTTTTCACTCAAATTGATTTAGAATCTGAGAACATTCACATCAATCGTACCAAAATCAACAATGAAACCTAAACTGAAAGAATGAAAACATGATTTTGGTGACATTACAATGAATGTTCTAAGATTCGCAAACAAAAACAAAAACAAAAGTTTCGAAAACAAGAGTTTCGAACTCAACATTCAAGTTGAAATGGAAATAAAAAAGAAAAGTTTCGAAAATGAAAGATTTTGCAAAAACTAGGGTTTAAGATAATTGAATCTTACTTGTTTTCACCATTTTTGGTTGTTTGGATCTTAGAATATTTGATGATCTAGTTTGTTCTTTTGAAATCTGAGACGAGATTGATGAAGTAAGATGAAATGTGACGCGAAATTGATGAAGGTGAGAATGAAATCTGCGAGGGTGAGAAATGGTGGGATGAACTGTGAGAATGAAATCACGAATTTGTGATTGATGTTTTGTGTTTTTAATTTGGTAAAGGTAGTTTCGTCATTTAAACTTATGATGGGACTTATTGGTAAAAAGTTTTTGAAGTATGACTTAATGTACCATTATTTCCTAAAATGGGACTTAGCTGTAAATCACCCAAAAATATAAAGAATAATTGATTTTTTATAGTGACTTTTTGACTTTTTAACTAAAAAATCAAGTTCCCAAAATAGGCTTAAGTGTTCGATCATATAAAATTTTAGTGTCACTTTTTGGGGTATTTTGGGAGTATAGTTACAAGTTACCTTTTGGCTTTTTTTGGCTTTTTTGTGAGAAATGGAAGTCGGTTAAAAGTTGGCAAGTGGCTTTTAACCCACTTCCCAAAATGAGCCATTAAGGGTTGATTTTTTTAAGTTGCTATCTTAGCTTGAGAGAGGATTTGGGCTTGGTAGACTCATTTCAGAACCAATTTTAACGATTTAAACCGTTCACTTTTAAGACTTATAGAGTAGAATATTGATATAAAAAATTAAGATAATTGGATATCGATAATTATATGTGTCATGACCTGAACCCGCCCCTATGGATTAAGGTCATAACCAACTAGTAATCATGAGATTACCTACGGCTTCAAACCTGATTAAACATGTCTCAGTAGAAATAAAGGGGCCAAAACGGAAGCAGACTTAAAATTTGTCCAATGAGTTGTGCTTATATGGCATAGCAAAATTATTCCAAAAACATTTCATAATAACTCATACATATAGGTAGACTTAACATTTTGTACACCCAGGAACTTCAAACATGTAGTCAGCCAAACAAAAGTTTATATACAAGGGTGATCCAACGTATTAACCAAGGTAGCGAAAGAGTAAACAAAAGAACAAAACAAAGTCTAGTGCGTGAGACGTTCGGGCTGACTCCACAAAACTTGACTTCCTCTCACATTCTTCATTGAGGCTAGGTTTGGATATCTCTTAACTCACCTACATATATACAAATGAGAGCAAACAAAAGCCCAGTGAATTATATCAAAATAAAGAAGTTACATGAATGAAATTTGTAACAGACATGTCAAACGGCCTTAGGCCCTTTCATATTTTTATCTAATACATCAAACGACCTTAAGCCCAAACATACCAAACGGCCTCTGACCCATTATATCAAATGGCCTCAGGCCCAATTCATTCTTATCAAACGGCCTCAGACCCAATCCATTCATGTCAGACAACATCGGGCCCAATTCATTTATGTCAAACGGCTTCTGGCCCAATCATTCATATCAAACGGCCTTTGGCCCAATCATTCATGTCAAACAGCCCTTGGCCCAATCATTTATGTCAAATAGCCCTTGGCCCAATCATTCGTGTCAAACGGCCTTTGGCCCAATCATTCGAGTCAAACGGCCTTTGGCCCAATCATTCGTGTCAAACGGCCTTTGGCCCAATCATTCGCATAACGAATATTCATTCACAATTCAAATTAACAAATCCATGAAACTTATACATGAATAAGTATTTAGAAAGTAGCATACTTAAAATATCTTTACTAAGATATTACTCACAGTGTTTTGTCGATGGATTTGCCCTTGCGCTTGACACTACATATTTCATAACATATTGGGTCACAAGCGATTCAATCCGTTCTTAATTTATTTATTTCTCTAAGGCCTCTTTCATATCGTTTTAGTACATTTATAATGCTCAATACATGCCTAAGAGTGCTTAAAAATGAAAGAGCATGGAAAATGAAACATGAAACAACTTTTCAAAATTTTTGAAATAGGGCTCTCCGCTCAAGCGCTGCTTTGGTCGATCGAGCGGCTTGCAAAGCTCAGTAAAAGTACTGGTTGCATGAATTTTACGCTCGAATGAGATTTCTGACAATTGAGCGAGGAGTCTTGTAAAACAGGATTCGCTCAAGCGTAAGGTCTGCCTCTTGAGCCACTGTGCAAATCTCTACAAAACTTCTGTGAGCTAAATTTTCATGCTCGAGCGGGACTTTCCTTGCTCGAGTGGACTGGTCGAATTTTGGGTTTTCCAGCAAGCTATTTGAACTTCAAAACACAACCCCAAAGGCTCCATAGTTTCCAAATTAATGCCAAAACATAGAAAAACACTGAGTAACATAAAAACTTAGGTAATTTGAAACCAATTATCCAAAATCATGGTCCATTTCCAAAATCATTCCAAATTCTTTGCTAATTTCAAAACTTATGCATTCAAGCTTCATACCTTCATGAATCATGCATGCATGTTAATTATTGACTCCAATTCTACTTCAAATGGCACAAATGATGCTCAAAATCATGAAGCTCAACAAAATTATGCTTGAATGTGTGATTTGGTACTCCATTCTTCATGATTATGCACATTCATGACAATTCTTTATATACATGGAGATATTAACTTCAATTTCATCACACACAATTCAAATCTTGTTCTTGATTACTAATTCCCTTAGAATTCACATAATTGTAGGCTTAACTCATGAATTAAGGGTTGGTTACTCACCTAAAAGCTCTAATTCTTCCAAATATGGTTAAGCCTTCAGCTAATCGACCTAGTTCTTGAATTCCTTTGCAAAATCTTCAAGGATGAGCCCTCTCTCTCTCTCTCTCTCTAAATTCAGCTCACTTTATCTCTAGAGTGTATATCTCAGATTTTTGAGCTCAAACAACTATGAGCTTGTGTGTAATATGTCTATATATACTAGGTGGTTAGCTTAGTTAATCAATTTCAATTAAAGCTAATGAGTTTCACTTAATTTAATCTAATCATTTCAATACGAATCAATTTTTTTTTTTTTAAAAATCAAATTTCACCATAAGATCTAAAAATCACGCTAATCACAATGGTACAAACAATTTCAGTTTTTGTAACCTCTATGGTCTTTAATTTTCAAATCATAGTAATAAGTTGAATAGATTTTCATACGGCGAACAGATAAAAATTCGAAAATTACATATAATCATAAAATTGGCACTCAAAATCATATTAGGCACATAATCACAATCATAATTAAGGTTAATTAACGTAACATAGAGTAGGGTTATCAAAATCTTTTCCCCTTTAGAAAGTTTGGTCCTCCAGACTTATTTTACCTCGGTCTAGAAATAAATGTGGATAGCATAGTCGCACCTCATCCTCTCCTCATTTTCCCATGTAGCGTCCTGCCCATAGTGTTATTTCCATCTACCTTCACCATTGGAATGGACTTATTTCTCTACTTTTTCACTTGTTGGTCAATGATTCGTTTTGGCCATTCTTCGTATTCTATATTTTTATCAAGAGTTATCCGGTGGTAATCAATCACATGAAACAGATCTCAAAGATAACCCCTCCACATTGATATGTGGAACACATTGTGCATTTGTTCGAATCCCAGTGACAAAGCAACTCTATAAGCAACTGGACCATGCCTTTCTAGAATTTGAAACAGCCCAATGTAATGAGGTAACAATTTACCTTTCTTACCAAATCTCAACTGGCCCTTCATCGGAGTCACACGAATAAATACATGATCGCCAACCTCATACTCAAGAGGTCTTCTTCGAACATTCGTAG
The DNA here is from genome assembly GCA_025200525.1 of Camellia lanceoleosa. Lineage (NCBI taxonomy): Eukaryota > Viridiplantae > Streptophyta > Magnoliopsida > Ericales > Theaceae > Camellia > Camellia lanceoleosa. Next base: position 6,578,683 of record CM045772.1, read on the forward strand.
AATTCTTTTGCTAGCTCTGTGCTGTCTTGAGCCTTTGTTGGATGATTTTAATCTTCTCCGACGTGTCTTGCACAATTTCGGGCTCAAGTAAAGCTTTGTCTCCAACTTCTGTCCAACAAATTGGCGATCTACACTTCCTACCATACAACGCTTCGTATAGTGCCATACCGATGCTAGAATGGAAGTTGTTATTGTATGCAAATTCAACTAGTGGCAAATAGTCTTCTCAGCTCCCTTGAAAATCTAAAGCACATATCCTGAGCATGTCTTTCAAGGTCTGTATGGTCCGTTTTGATTGCCCGTCTGTTTGTGGATGGAACGTGGTACTAAACCTCAATTCTATTCCTATAGCTCTTTGCAAATTTTTCCATAATCTAGATACAAATTTCGAATCTATATCCGAGACAATAGATACCGGAACTCCATGCAAACAAACAATCTCATCAACATATATAGTGGCTAATCGATAAGCATCAAATGTAGTTCTAACAGGCAGAAAATGCATGGATTTAGTCAATCTATTAACTACAACCCAAATAGAATCCATACCTCTAGGAGTTCGAGGTAGACCAGCAACGATGTCCATGGTCACGTGCTCCTACTTCCAGAATAGGGAGAGGTTGAAGTAAACTGCCTGGTTTTTGGTGCCCAGCCTTAACTTGTTGACATTGAAGGCACTTAGACACATATTCTATAATTTCCTTCTTCATTTTGGGCCACCAATATCTTTGCTTTAAATCCCGATACATTTTATTGTTACCTAGATGCATAGCAAATATCGACTTGTGAGCTTCATCTAGGATCCTCTTTTTCAATTCAGGAATTTTAGGACACACATTCGGCTTTGAAACCTCAATACTTCACCATCAATACTGAATTCTGGTTTTGGTTTCGCTTCAAACTCATCGATTATTGTCTTAAGGGCCCCATCATCTCTTTGTCTTTGCTTGACTTTAGTGATTATTGCTGGTTCAGCAGAAATAGCAGCTATCAACCCAACTTGTTCATGTAAGACAACTTCAATTCTGCCTTTCTCAAAATCTTACAAAATTTCTTTCTATTCAGTGAGTAGACAAGCTAAGTTCCCCGTTGATTTCCTGCTCAATGCATCGACAGCTATATTGGCCTTTCCTGGGTGGTACTGAATCTGAAGGTCATAATCCTTTATCAACTCGAGCCATATTCTCTGTCACATATTCAGCTCCTTTTGAGTAAAGAAGTATTTTAGGCTTTTGTGATCCGTGTAAACTTCACATCTTGCCCCATATAGGTAATGTCGCCAAATTTGCAAAGCAAACACAACTGTGGCTAGTTCCAAGTCATGTGTTGGGTAGTTCTTTTCATGCGGCCTCAATTGTCTGGAAGCATAAGTAATCATCCTTTCGTTCTACATTAGTACACAGCCTAAACCTTTATAAGAAGCATCACTATATATTACAAAGTTTTCCATACCTGAGGGCACTGTCAAAACTGGTGTAGTAGTTAATCTCATCTTCAATTCGTGCAAGGCAAAATCCCTTTCTTCAGTTCATTCAAACGGTTGTCCTTTGCGTGTGAGTTGAGTAAGTGGTATGGCTATCTTCGAAAAATCTTTCACAAACCGTCTATAGTACCCGGCCAGACCCATGAAACTGCGGACTTCTTTTACATTCGTCGGAGTAGGCCAGTTTAGAATTGCCTCTATCTTGTACGGGTCTACTGAAATTCCCTCATTGTTGATAACATGCCCTAAGAAAATAACTTCATCTAGCCAAAATTCGTGTTTTTTTAGTTTAGCAAATAATTTCTTCTCTCTAAGTGTTTGCAAGACGGTTTTCAGATGCTGTTCATGTTCAAGTCTACTCTTTGAATATATCAGAATATCATCAATAAAAACCACAACAAATTCATCGAGGTAAGGCTTAAAAATTTGGTTCATAAGATCCATAAATGCTGCAGGGGCATTAGTCACTCCAAACGGCATAACAAGGAATTCAGAATGACCATACCCTGTTCTGAATGTGTTTTTCTCAACATCTTTTGCCTTTACCTTCAACTGGTGGTACTCAAATCTCAAATCAATTTTAGAAAATACTTGTGAACCCTGTAACTGACCAAACAAGTAATCAGTCCGGGATAAAAGATATTTATTCTTTATCGTTACCTTGTTCAATTCACAGTAGTCAATACACAGGCGCAAGGTTCCATCTTTCTTTTTCACAAATAATACTGGTGCACCCCATGGTGAAGTACTTGGTCAAATAAACCCTTTGTCAAGTAAGCCTTGCAATTGTTCTGTCAGTACTTTCATTTCAGCAGTAGCCATTCTATAGGGGGCTTTTGAGATAGGCTGAGTGCCTGGTACAATATCAATAGTAAACTCTATCTCCCTGTCAACCAATTCTCCTGGAAATTCATCTAGGAATATATCTAGAAACTCACTAATAATAGAGATATTGCTCAATTCAACATTCATAGATTGTTCAGATAATACACAACATAAGTAACCTTGGCACCCTTTCCTAATTTACATTTTCATTGCAGATATCAAATAAGGTGGAGGCACTACCCTATTAGCCACAAACACAATTTCTTCCTGTCCTGGTGGTCTAAATACAACTCGTTTTGTTACACAATCGGTGGTGGCACAGTATTTAGATAACCAGTCCATGCCTAGAAATACGTCAAAATGTCAAAAGTCCAAGGGTAACAGATCTACATATAAAGTAGCATTCCCAATACACATATCACAAAATCGACACACAGATGTACACAACACAGATTCCCCGGATGGAACAGATACACATAACAAATATGGCAATGATTCTAGAGGTCTACTCAATCTAGATGCAAATGCATAAGTTACAAAGGAGTGTGTTGATCCGGAGTCAATTAACACAAATGCATCCTGATTACATATAGAGATAGTACCTGAGATGACGGCTTCTGCGTTTCGTGTATCACTCAGAACAAGCACAAAGACTCTTCCTTGCCTCATAGTGTCTCTTGTGGTAGTAGGTCTCGTAGTGTTTCCCAATTTTGGAATCGATGCAATTGAACTAGTAGCTAACTTCCCACTGTTTTGATTACAATCCTTGGCCATATGCCTTGTTTTACCACACTTAAAGCAGGCCCCTGATACACGGTAGTAAACCTCGTGATGTCTTTTACCACATTGGTTGCAAATTGGAGACGTATCTCTGGAAGAATTTGAAGTGCTTGAGGAGCCCGTATTTTGTTTTTTTGAAAGCTTTTTCTTTGAAAAAAAGCCCTGCCTCTTACTTTTCTAATCAGTTGCCGATTTGCTCCGCCTGGCTATGTTAGCTTTTGATATTATGGCCCGATCTAACACATCAATATAGGTTTCCAGTTTTAGTACATTCACTTTTTCTAAGATATCATCTCGAAGACCTCCTTCAAAGTATCTCGCTTTCTTATAGTCGATATCTACCATGTGTGGTGCAAATCTGGCCAATTCAGTAAACTTGGTCTCGTACTCGACTATTGTCATGCTGTTTTGCTTAAGTTCCATGAACTCCGACACTTTCCTGTCACAAACACATTGTGGAAAGTATTTTTCATAGAAAATTTCCAAGAATCGTGCCCAGCCAATATCTTTATTGCTTTCATGCATCAACATCCACCACTTTCTTGCTTCATCTTCTAGTGTAAAGGTGACTATCAATACTTTCTGTGTTTCTAAACAAGGAAACACTTCAAACAATTTCTCTATGCCAAGGACCCACGCTTTAGCCTTCAATAGATCCAATCCTCCATGAAACTGCGGTGGTTTCATTTTCTTAAACTCTTTGGTGAGAGCTATTGTTCGGCCATCACTTTGAAGATCTTGTATAGGCAGTACCAGAGGCGGAGGTAGAGGGTGTGGCTGTTGCCACTGTTGTTGTTGCCTTGATATTTCTACCATATCCTATATTAATCGTTCCATCCTATCCATTCTGGCAGTAAAGGACTCCTCTAATTCATCACCTCTTGTTCTCATCATTATCTGATTAAAATTGCATTATTCTTTATACAAAAATGTTCACAAGTATGCATATACAATAGAGTATACATATTCAAGTAAGTCACAATGCAAGTAAATCACAAAATACATAGCACATAGTCATTCATTTCGAAACATTTAAGCACATTTCAATTTCTTCAAGTTCATACTTATCAAATGAATGCATCCTAGATCTTTTCTAGATGCTTATTGCTCATTTGGACGAGTGTGTGAGTAATTAACTCGTGCTCTGATACCACTCTGTCATTACCCAAACTTGTCCCTATGGATTAAGGTCATAACCGGACAGTAATCATGAGATTACCTACGGCCTCAAACTTGATTAAACAGGTCTCAGTAAAAATAAAGGGGCCAAAATGGAAGCAGACTTAAAATTTGTCCAATGAGCTGTGCTTATATGGCATAGCAAAATTATTCCAAAAACATTTCATAATAACTCACACATATAGGCAGACTTAACTTTTTGTACACCTAGGAACTTCAAATATGTAGTCAGCCAAACAAAAGTTTATATACAAGGGTGATCCAATGTATTCACTAAGGTAGCAAAATAGTAAACAAAAGAACAAAACAAAGTCTCGTGCATGAGACATTCGGGCTGACTCTACAAAACTTGACTTCTTCTCATATTCTTCACTGAGGCTGGGTTTGGACATCTCTTTGCTCACCTACATATATACAAATGAGATTGAGCGAAAGCCCAGTAAATAATATCAAAATAAAGAAGTTACATGAACGAAATTCGTAATAGACATGTCAAACAGCCATAGGCCCACTCATATTTTTATCTAATACATCAAATGGCCTCAGGCCCAAACATACCAAACGGCCTCTGGCCCATCATATCAAACAGCCTCGGGCCCAATTCATTCTTATCAAACGGCCTCGGGCCCAATCCATTCTTGTCAGATGGCCTCGAGCCCAATTCATTTATGTCAAACGGCCTTTGGACCAATCATTTATGTCAAACGGCCCTTGGCCCAACCATTCATGTCAAACAGCCTTTGGCCTAATCATTCGTGTCAAACGGCCATTGGCCCAATCATTCGTGTTAAACGGCCTTTGGCCCAATCATTCGCATAATAAATATTCAGTCACAATTCAAATTAACAAATCCATGAAACTTATACAGGCATAAGTATTTAGAAAGTAGCATACTTAAAATATCTTTACTAAGATATTACTTACAGTGTTCTGTCGATGGATTTGCCCTTGCACTTGACCCTACACATTTCATAATATATTGGGTCACAAGCGATTCAATCCATTCTTAATTTATTTATGTCTCTTAGGCCTCTTTCTTATGCTTATAGTTCATTTACAATGCTCAATACATGCCTAAGAGTGCTTAGAAATGAAAGAGAACAGAAAACGAAACATGAAACAACTTTTCGAAATTTCTGAAATAGGGCTCTCCACTCGAGTGCAGCTTTGGTCACTCGAGTGGCCTGCAAAGCTTTGTAAAGTACTGGTCGCATGAATTTTATGCTTGAGTGAGATTTCTGACGCTCGAGTAAGGAATCTTGTAAAACACGGTTCGCTAGAGCGTAAAGTCTGTCGCTCGAGCCACTATGCAAATCTCTACAAAACTTCTGGGAGCTAAATTTTCACGTTCGAGCGAGACTTTTCTCGCTCGAGTAGACTGGTTGAATTTTGGCTTTTCCAGCAAAGCTATTTGAACTTCAAAACACAATCCCAAGGCTCCAAAGTTTCCAAATTAATGCCAAAACATAGAAAAACATTGAGTAACATAAAAACTTAGGTAATTTGAAACCAATTATCCAAAATCATGGTCTATTTCCAAAATCATTCCAAATTCTTTGCCAATTTCAAAACTTATGCATTCAAGCTTCATACCTTCATGAATCATGCATGCATGTTAATTATTGACTCCAATTTTACTTCAAACGGCACAAATGATGCTCAAAATCATGAAACTCAACAAAATTATGCATGCATGTGTGATTTGGTACTCCATTCTTCATGATTATGCACATTCATGGTAATTCTTTACATGCATGGAGATATTAACTTCAATTTCATCACACACCATTCAAATCTTGTTCTTGATTACCAATTCCCTTAGAATTCACATAATTGTAGGCTTAAACTCAGAAATTAAGGGTTGGTTACTCATCTAAAGGCTCCAATTCTTCCAAATATGGTTAAGCCTTAAGCTAATCCACCTAGTTCTTCAATTCCTTTGCAAAATCTTCAAGGATGAGCCGTCTCTCTCTCTAAATTTTGCTCTCTCTCTCTCTCTCTAGAGTATATATCTCAGATTTTTGAGCTCAAACAACTATGAGCTTGCGTGTAATATGTCTATAGATACTAGGTGGTTAGCTTAGTTAATCAATTTCAATTAAAGCTAATGAGCTTCACTTAATTTAATCTAATCATTTCGATATGAATCAAAAAATTTTTTTTTTTAATCAAATTTCACCATAGGCTCTAAAAATTACGATAATCACAATGGTACAGACAATTTCAGTTTTTGTAACCTCTACAGTCTTCAATTTTCAAATTATAGCAATAAGTTGAACAAATTTTCCTACGATAAATAGATAGAAATTCGAAAATTACATATAATCATAAATTGGCACTCAAAATCATATTAGGCATATAATCACAATCATAATTAAGGTTAATTAACATAACATAGAGCAGGGTTATCACAATATGTTTGAATCATATTTGTTTTCAAAAAATATACAAGAAATATAATTTCAAAAGTAGCCATTCATTTTTTATAATATAAATTTAAGGATAAATTACAAATATAACCCCAGGGGTTTGATTAAAATACGAATCACCTCTGATGGTTTTGGAAATTATATTTCACCCGCTGAGATTTCTAATTTTATAACAAATCGTCCTTTTTATTAGTAAATCATCAAGTCGATTAATAATTTTTAATGATGTTAGAAATATGTTTTAATTAATAATTTAAGTAATTTTATTATTATATAGGAGAGCGATTATGAATTTCATTTTTTTAGTTAATTTTATTAAATTAAAAATTCTAACAAGGGGGTACTTATAATTTTCAAAACTACAAGAGCAATATGTATTTTAGGCAAACCTCAGGGGGTGTATTTGTAATTTATCCTAAATTTAATTCAAACATGTAGTTACCGATATTCAATTATCTTCATTTTTTGAATGAATATTTTACAAAATGAGTTATCAAAATGAACAATTCGAATCACCGAAATTAGTTTTAAAATTGCCCTATCAAACCAAAGTGTTTTCTTAACTTAAGATGATCAATTTGAAAAAAGTCAAACCTTCTTATTAGAGTATCTCCAATGGTAAATCAATTTTTTTCACCAATTTTAAGTAAAAATTTGAGTAAAAGTTTCATTTGATATCAAATGCTCCAACGAAGAATTTTGGAGTTTCATCAAACCATCGTTCGACCGGACGGATAGCTAGGTGGATTCAAGTGGTCATCTGGGAGGACGATCGGGAGGACATCTGAGGGGGACATCTGACAACGGCAATGAACAGTGATTTGATGAATGACACATTAGTTCTTAATTTGATGAAAGAAGAGTGAAATTGTCAATTTGATATCTATTTAATGAAACCATTGAATTACAAAAATGAGCCATTTTTTTATCCAATTCAAATTTGATAAAAGATTTAAATAATCATTAGAGATAATCTCAATTGTCAATTAGTAAGTAAAAGAATAACACCACGTCATATCAATTACGTAAAATACCTGTTATAGAAAATAGTATATCATGTGTGAATAGCATATTGGAATGGTATCAAGTTTTGTTTAAACTTCAAACTTGTATGGAATAGGAGTTACAGCTTTAGAACAAATCATTAAAGAAAAAAATTAGAGGGTTTGAAAATATAGTTTGAAAAGTTACTCAAAAATAAATTTCTTCCACACGTAAATTTCCAAATAATTTTTTTCCAACGTGGACTCACCCATATTGGATAAATTGGTGAGCACTCTAATATAAACTTGTGTGCAAATCATGAATTCGAGTGATAATTCGTGGACACAAAGAAAAATGAATGGAAAAGTAAAAAAAAAAAAATAATAATTTAACTTGTATTTGATTCAATTATAGCTGACTTTTTTATTTTCTTTCGTAAATCTCTCTTAAATTCTTGATCTAAACACAATCTAAAAGAATAATCAATTTAAACCAATTAATTGATAACTGTTTGTAATATAAAAGAATCAAATCAATCTAAATTTAAAATTTAGGATCATAAGTCCAATTTTAAACTTTTGGGAAAATAACCCCAAGGTTTATTCTTTTGGGACCAAAAAAATAAAGCAATTTGAAAAGATTATAGTACATCTACCTATATTTGTCTACCGGTCTCCGTCACCTATTTGTTCAAGTGTCATTTATTTGTCCACCTATCCATTTACTTAATTTGTCTATTTGTACATATCATTGTCACCACCAGTCATTGCCATCGGCCACCACTGATAACTTTTTTGACCATTTTTCTAGCAAAATTTTCAACACCGACAACTTTCTAGTGTCAACAGTAGTCTATCAATAATCTAACAGCATTGGAGTAAAAATAAAAAAATAAAAAAATAAAAGAATAAAAATTTGTCCTCATCAAAAAATTTCATTAATCGTCTTTTATCTTCATAAAAATTAATCTTCAGACCTAATGCCATATCCCACCATAAAAATTGACTTATCACCAATAAGTCCTAAAATTTATTTACTTTCTCAGCTGAGCTTGGACCATCAAATGCTCAATCTCTGTCCTTTACAAGGCTACATTAAACCGTTTAAGAATCAATAATATTATAATAATTATATTAAATATAGTATTATTGTTTAAAAATGGATCATGTTACAATACCGTTATGTAAATGTTCCAGTAACTCTTTCTTCGCCCTCTGTTCTGATTTGAAAAATAATAATAATAATTAAAATGGAGCTTTCACTCACATTTGACTACTAACAGTTTCAAGTTACCTCCAAATGGATCAAAGACATGAAACCAATCAAGTGTTAGTCTTGTAATAAGCAAAATTCTCTTTTTTTTGGTCATTGCCTCTGATGTACAAATACATGACATGATGCCTTAAAATTCATTTTTCTTTTATTTTAAATTTTTGCTTTGAAAAAAATGGATTTGTCATTTAATAGAGTTTGTCTTCATGCATTATTCTTAAAATATTTTATTTACAATTTTGTTTTTATGTTTAAGGAAAATTTAAAATTTAGAAACAGAATTGGCTTGATTTTTATTTTGATTTTAAAAAAAAAATGTAAACAGTTTACAATACTTATTTAATTAATCTATATATATATATAAATTATTTGTTTCGGAAACAAGTTTTTGTTCACTCGTCCCTTCCATACTCTTTTTGGCTACCACCCCACTGTCCATCATCGTTGTTGACATACCACCGGCCATTTCTGCAGGCAATACCACAGCCTTCAACGAGTTCCTCCACCTCTGATACCACCCTTGGTCACTATCCTTACTTATTTTCAAAATCCGTTTTTAAAAATGTATTTATATACCAATTATATTTTTGTTTTTTGTCTTTTATTTTTACCAAAAAAAATAAATGTAGACATAATTAATATTTTCTACAAATAGTAATCCAAGTATCACTTAAATATTTAATTCCTCAAACATTTTTGTGTCTCTTTTTGTGCAAAAATGAGATGGTTAACAGTTGTGCTACATTAGTCCAAAATTTAAACTTACTTTTCAAATCTAATAATATGACAATCTATTAGAATATTTAAGATAATTTTCTCTTTCATATGTTCTATAATAATCAATCAAGGGTTGTTTTGGGAAGTTGGTAAAAAGTTAGCTTTTGGCTTTTTACCAAGCTTTTTGGCTTTTTTGGAAGTGATTTGGGAAGTTGGTAAAATGCTGACTTTTTGTTTAAACAAGGAGAGGTGATTTGGCAACCACCCAAACAAGGAGTAAGCTTCCTGTTGACTTATTTATTATAAAATGTCATATTCCTGCATATATTTTTATATATATATAAATAAAAAAAATTAAAAAAAACCCACTAAGTAAGTCATACCCCAAAAAAAATGGTTCTATAAAACAGAGTTCTGTATCATTTTCCGATGGCTTTTGTACGAGTGTTGTTTGCAAGAAGTTGAGATATTTCTCGACCCAGCTTTACTTTAAAAAAAAAATAAATAAATACAAAAAACAAGAAAGTCGTTGAATGCCAAGGCCATGAACCAAGCAAAACCTTACCTTACCCGTTGGGGCCATTACGTCCATCATACGCACTGACTCTTCAACAAACAAAATTTTCCAAAGCCAACAACAGCACCAGTAGTTGTTGAATATCTCTTCTTTGGAAAATTCCCAGAAGGTCATATACTTTTCTTCTTGAAAACAATTGCTCTGCTTTCTTACAAAATTGAGAGGGAGATTTATCGCCTGTTATGGGCGAGCTTGTTTGGGCCTCACTAGAGGTCTTTGCTCAGTCAGATGTTGGATGCACACTGGACCAAAGTATTAGCCCGGCCAAGTGAGGGACAGGCTTGAGGTGCTAGCCCGGTTTAGAGATGGGCGTTTTGCTAAGTTGAACGGAATTTGTCCTTAGATGACCAGGTTTGACCGAGCAAGACTAGTTGTGGACTATGGAGCTCGGTTGAGCCCACGCACAAAATATTCTGACGGAACCCGGCAGGAAGTGCGACCTTGGAGGAGGACTGTAGCACTATGCTTGATATAGCTTAGTAAGGTGTGCCACGTGGCGTGTTTGGATTACAGGAAGGAGATTTCGCCGTCCATACGCGTCAGTACTGTTAGGCGGTTTCACTATTTGGTGTTTGGTAGTATTTACGCATACATGTGGAAGAAGGTAAGTGGGGAACATATCCACGTGTCAGGAGGAGGACAGACAGAGAGGAGCGCACAGAAACTATATAAACGGTGCTGCGCCTCCATGCACAGGTCTGGAACTTCTAGTTACCAGAGCTACCTACCCCTTTATCTCCTCTCTCTTTCTTTCCTTCTCCTTCTCTCTAAGTGTGCTAACTTGACCGTTGGAAGGGTTTTTCGGCTGTACACCACCGGGTAGCTCGCCGTCTTTGTATTCTCAGATCATTCGGAAAGAAGTGAAGCTTGTATATGAGAAGTACGAGAAGTGACGAATATTTGCTCCCCGTACAATTGGCATCGTCTGTGGGAATCTTTGATAGACAAAACCTTGTCCTCCAAGCTTTTTCGATCATTTTTTCATGGTGAACAACAATGAAACCTCGCTGTCCGTCATCGATGACATTACTCCAGAGTTTGTCCGGAAAAGAGATGGGCCTCCTGCCATTTCTACCATGGCGGGCTTGGAAACCTCCTTTAGAGGGTTACCCAGAGACACGCGAGACAAAAGCTTGAGGAGGACCGACTATTCATGGAGCTCAAAAGGACGCTGGCGACGAGGAGAGTCGCACGCTCAATGCCTGGAACATAAACTAAGGGACCAAGACGCCGTCATTTGGAGGATTGCTGCTGAGATAGAGGCGTTGAAGTGGCAAGTTAAGGGGAAGGGTGTTGCTGGAGTGGAAAACCACAATGAACTCACCCAACCTTGTCGTTCGGGCAGCCAAAACCGACGAAGGACGCCCTCCCTCCCCATCACTAGAAGTTATGGGGTTGGTGATTCTAACCCGTCGGTGGAGAAGTCTTGCACGCGAGATAGCAGCTACCGTCCCTCATTTCTGTTGACGATGTCGAGATACGTTTACTTCGCCCGTTTGGAGGACTTGAGGGACGTCTTGGAAGAACGAGCGTGCCCGTGGGAGGCGCAAAGGGTGCCAGCTTTGCAACGGCTGTCCCACGGAGGTCGTGCTAGCGAAAAGGTCGTAATAAAGCTACCACGCCTGGCTGCGCACGTGCCATTGGACAGGGACTTGGTGAGGTTGAGCGCCACCCCTTTCTCCCTCGAGATAGAAACAATACCGCTCTTCGTTGGCTTCCACCAACCTAAGTTCACACTGTATGACGAAAAAATCGATCTGTACATGCACGTGAGCCACTTCTGACAAGTTATAGCTGACTACAGGCGAAACGGCGCACTTATGTGCCTTATTTTACCATCAAGTTTGGGTGAGTTGGGCCTGAAATAGTTCGAGAGGCTGCTGAAGGAAAGTATCGAGAGGTTGCAGCAACCGACTAAGGCATTCGTGACCCGATTCAAGACCAACACCAAAGCACCTAAGGAAGTCGACCACCTTCTGGGCATCAAGATGGAACTGAGCGACTCACTCAAGACGTACAATGCCAAGTATTGGGAGACATTCAACGAGATCCTTGATTGCCAGACTAACCTAGCAATCACCCAATACAAGTGCGGTCTCCCAGTCGGACATAGACTGCAGGACTCGTTCACCATAAATCAACTAGCGACCATGGAGCTACTAATACAACACATCAACGAGCACATCCGAGTTGAGAATGATGCAACTGCGGCTACCGCGAAGGTGAATCCGGTGGCAGCAAACAAAAGGGTGGCCGGGAAGGTTCACGCAGTCGAACATGAGGTAAACCGTCTGGACAACTGTGAGAGAGAACATGACCGCGATGCTAGTCGCAACAATCGGGGTAAGGGTCAGAACAATGACCGAGCTAACTACCCCCGTGATGCCGCAAAAGATGCAAAGAAGAATTTGAACGGCCGAACAAGCATCATCATGGTTTTCAAAATCCCCATCTATCGCATACTTAGCGAGATCTGTGACGAGGCATACGTTCGGTGGCCGGCTAAGTTGGGCGATGCACAAAGAGGCTTCAATTCGAGGTATCGCTGCACTTACCACGATGAGCACAGCCACCACACTAAGGATTGTAGACCTTTGAAGCAGCACTTGGAGGAGTTAGTTATAGTCGATCACCTGGACCGTTACATCAATGGAGGCGTCAAGGTCGCGTCCCATACTCTAGCCGAGTTAGCTGCATTAGAAGCACTTTCCTAAGGCATAATCAATGTGATCCATGGGATCGTCAAGCCAGCACGACTATACGAGCTCTGGGGGATGATCAAGAAAGCGGAGCATATGAGAGAAGTTCTGTCGGTCCAACCTACCATCAAGAAAGGTAAAACCGAGGTGACAGATGTCTTCAGCTTTTCAAGCAAAGATCTTAAGCGCACTCAAACGCCATACAACAATGCACTGGTGGTCACACTCCGTGTAAAGGACTTTGACATTCAACACATTTTAATCGACCAGGGCAGCTTGATTGAAATAATGTATTATGACGCCTTCAAGCAGCTCAAGCTAAATGACAGGGACTTGGACCCAGTGACCTCACCACTGGTTGGCTTCAACTCACAGCCAGAGTGGCCAGTGGGAAAGATCATCTTACTGGTCAAAGAAGGGTTTGTCATCAAGCGAGTAGAATTTAGGGTGTTGAAGGTGCCCTCTATGTATAACTTGATCCTAGGCAGGGGATGGCTTCATGCCATGCAAACGATGGCATCGACTTACCACCAAATCATGAGGTTCTCCTCTGCTATGGGGTGATAGAAGAAGTTTGGGGCGATCAGGTTATGACCAAGCAGTGCTTTGTGGCCGTAAATGGAACCTGAGTTGCCAAAGGTTTCGTTTAGATGATTGAAGGGCGGGAGGATCAGAGTGTTTTAGATGATGTGGGAAAGAAAGCCGAGGAAAAGGCTGTGGAAGACTAAGGATTGACGAAATCGACCCCTAGCAAATTCTTTTTGTTCGGATCCTTCTTGTCTTCCCAAGAATGGTTGGAAATAGTGAACTTCTTGGTGTCAAACGTCGAAGTGTTTGCATGGACGCCTTACGACATGCCTGGCGTCGATCCAAACTTCGTTTGCCATAAACTTAATGTTTTCCCTGATGCCCGACCGGTCATCCTAAAAACATGGAGATTAGCACTTCATCACACCGAGGTGGTGGTGGAAGAGGTGAAGAACTTGCTTGAAGCAAGGGCTATCCAGCAGGTACACTACCCTCGGTGGGTATCTAACACAGTCATTGTGCCGAAGAACAATGGGAAGTGGTGAGTTTGCGTCGATTACAAGACAGTGAACAGAGCCTGCCCCAAGGATAGCTTCCCATTGCCCCGGATCGATCAACTGGTGGACCTTACAGCCGGGCACAATAGACTCAGTTTCTTGAATGCACACCACGGCTATCACTAGATCGCCATGCACGAACCTGACTAGGAGATTACAACTTTCACAATGCCAAGAGGGTTATTTTGCTACAAAGTTATGCCCTTCGGGTTAAAGAATGCCGTAACAACTTTTTAGAGGATGGTCACCAAGATATTCACCCCACTTCTTGGCCGGACAATGGAGGCATATATTGATGACATGGTAGTCAAAAGCAAAAACGAGGCCAACCACTTGACTGATCTAGCGGAAATGTTCACGATCCTTAAGTGACACCAGCTACGCCTTAACACATCGAAGTGTGCCTTCGGCGTGGAATCAGGAAAGTTCTTGGGTTTCCTAGTGACCAACCAAGGAATTGAAGCAGATCCCTCTCAAATCAAGGCCACCCAAGAGTTGAAGCAACCCAACTCGGCCAAGGATGTGCAACATCTTGCCGGGATGGCGGCCGTGCTTAATAGATTTATTAGTCGGTCATCAGATCGTTGCCGCCCTTTCTTCTAAGTCCTTAAGTCAAAATTTTCATGGGACGAGGAATGTGACAGAGCCTTAGTTGAGCTGACGACATATTGTAGCTCGCTTTTCGTGCTCTTTTTGGATACGACTAGCCCTATAGTTCGAACTCCCGTGGTTTTGAATCTGATTTCACAAGTACAATGTCAAACAGTGAAAACATAAAAAGAGTCCAAATCTGGCAATTCTTTTGGGAAAATCGATGTTTAAATCTGACACGGATAGGCCCACAAAGGCTACAGCCCACAGTGAACAACCCCAAGCCCATCACTTGGAACCCATTGCATAACACGGCTGGTAAAGTCCAGAACAGCTGGAGGCCAACTGGACATGAAGGGCCAATGACATTCGGACATATGGCAGGTGACGGACAGGCCACATCAGAGGACAAAGATCTGCAAAGTTATTGCCACAGCACATCACCATTAATGCAGCCCATCACAGCATTTATTGCAACAACACCTCCCCGTCGGAACAACACCCCCTTACCCTGAACGAGGTAAGCTACAACACAGACTTTCGGCGATGAGGGCAAGTGGGAAGAGACAGCGAAATGATTGCCAAAGGATATAAGCAAACATTGAGGAAAAGAAGAAGGTTAAGCTTTTCTGTCTCCCATCTCTCTCTCTACATTCTCTACTTCCTCCACTAATTTGCTCGTCGGAGGGTTCACTGGGGGACTACCCCGTTCCTCATTGAACTTGTTTGCAGGTTACTTGGTGGGCTTGACCATTTGGACCTGAGCTCGAAGAACTTGGATCAATCCGACCCATCCACCAAGAACGAACTGTACTATCAGAATCAAATGCCAAAAATGAATTGCTTTGCAAGATTATAGAGTCACCACCTAAATATATTTTTTAGAAAATTTAGGAAACTCGTGATTCGTGCCAAGGCCACTTATCCATCATCACCAAAGTGTCTCAGCTCGGGAACTGAGGTACAAGAGGAGAAGGTCATGAATTGAGCATCCCCACTCGCCCGATCAAAGATCAACCTCTACTAATCATGATGTGATTTTTATTTACATTATATACTCTTGTTCTAGTTTATTAGCTAACATTACTGCGTGATGCACACAAGTATAGACTAATTTGCAAAAATTGGAACACTTTGATTTCATGCATGTTTAAAATTTGTTTGAATACGTACCACTTCAAAAAGTGGGCTCATATGTACATTAAGCAAATTATCCCAATTTAAGCAATTAGCCTTCATCCACAGGCATTCAAAGAGTTATATCAATTAAGCACTTTGCCTTATGGTATTTATGCTAGATATGGCAACAATCAAACCCATGCGGTATGCTAAAGCAATAAGTGCTCACCTCGTACTCCAAGGCAAGCCAAAAGAAACAAAAGAGTTAGAAAAAATGCATGATCCTACGGATGCAAAATGACTAATACAACACATGCAAAGATGTAACTAATAGGCTCGGCCACTAACATGGTATTTGAATCAATTTGATAGCATGCGGTTTAAGCACTTATTCAAAGATTTTAAGAAATAATAATGCTTGGTTAGAATGATGAACCGAACTTTTCTGTATGCAAGACGAGAGACGAGTGGATGCAAATAATGGAAAATGCTAAGTGTGGAGAAGTGGTTTTGAAAATACTCTTCAGATCCTAGGAGACGCTCTTGATCCTCAGCTAGTCACCTGCAAAGACAAACACTCAATCGAAGGTGCGGTTAGCACTCGACGGCAAGTCATTTATACTCAAGAAAGCTTGTTTACTAAGTTTAGTGAAGTGATTCTTACATACCATTCCAAGAACGCTGCTTCTTTATTTATATCTGTTCCTTCTGAGGCCTCGGGGCCTGGGCCTACTTTTCAATCATTACCCGTTCTTCTATTCGGCCTCAAAGATCCTTTCTTAATCGGCTTCCGTATTTTATTCGGCTCATCCTAGTCTTGCAGGATGCAACCGGTTAATGTCTGCAGGATGCAGCCGGTTAATGTCAATCTACTAAAATATGCCCCTTCCGATTTAGCCATTTATTCGGCTCCCACAATTGCCCCCCAAACTCCCTGTTGACGGTAGCTAATCGGCGTGTTTGGTCTAGAATTCGAAAAGCTTAGCATAGATCAGGCGGCTTCGCGTTCCCCAAGACGTCAGAGGATGTCAGAAGGCGCACACCTTTTTGTTTATCATTACACTTTCCCACGCCATTCACGTGTCTCTCGCATTTATTGCGATTTGAAACTTCAGTCCTTTTGGGTGCACATTTCGTCGATCATCTGATACGTTTGGATTGCCAACGCGCATCTCTCCTCTCACTCACACTTTCTGTAACTTTCGTCTGTCTGCCTTTGCCTCATCTGCTCTTCGTAAGTCTTCTTCCCTTTTGTTTGTAATCTTATTCTCTGTTTATCGTTTTAACTTTCGGCGAATCCTTGGGTCCCCGTTGGAATGGCTGAACACTTGAAAGACCTCCTTTTTGAGAGTCGCATTTCCGAATTCCGGCGACATTTTTCCATTCCCGATGACGTCCATTTGTCTCTCGTAACGGACAACACTCTAGATACGGAGAGAGAGGATCAGAATACTATTGTATTCCCCCTCCTGTCCATTGCGGAGGGCGGAGTTCGTTTCCCCTTACATCCATTGCTTAGGGCCGTTCTTCGCTATTGGAGTCTGATTCCTTCTCAACCCAATGTAAATTTCTTTCGAATCATTATGGGGGTTATAGAGTTGAATCGACGCCTTAGGATCAATCTCGGAATTCCGGCCATTCGGCGCTGCTATGCTTTAGCCAAATCCTCCGGGTCGGTACTTCCTCAGGGCCAAGGATACTGACCATCATTTGGTGACTATGCTTGCCAGTTCTGGTAAGAGGGTTGACGATGTAATGGTCAATGTCCGAGATAATTGGGAGTTCGCTGAAGGCGAAGATCGCCTAGACCCTATTCCCAGACATAAGGGTGATCCAGGTTGCCACGTAGTATCTTATGTTTGTTGATCTGTCTTTTAATCGGCTCTCTTTCCTTAAGCTTTCCTTATCTTTTGCAAGTAACAAATTGAAGAAGATTCTGACTTCAGTTGACGACGTGGTCCTTAGGGACATTAAGACTGCACTCGACTACTTCGGTCGCCCAAACGTGCAAAAACAAGGGAGAGCCGCCCACATTTTACTTCGGTACGAACCCACTTATACCACATTCTCGGCTGCGGACAACATCCCAATTCCATCCGACGATCAACACCTCTCGGCTCTTATCTTCCTCAGCTACAAGAACTTTAGGCAGATTGGTCTCGATGCTTCTGATTTGGGGCAAGACGCAGAGCCAGTGATAGAGGTAGTTGCCGACCCGGCCAGAGAATTCACTGAGGAGGGCGAAGAGGTTGACGAGGCCGTGCGTTCGGCGTTCGAGGCTGCCGGACTCAACCAGCCTTCCTCACCATCCGCTTCGGGTCGGGCAGAGTTTTCTTCCGAGGATATTTTCGCAAACTTAGGAGATCTACCCGGCGATTTCTTCGGAGGTATGGCAAAGGAAAGCCTTACGCAAATGGCACGTAAGCGAAATGCCGAGCGGATGGTTGCTCAAAAAAAGGCCGAGGCCGCCGAATCCGATCCCAGCTTGACTAAGGCCTCTATACCCATTATTGAAGGAACGGCTCAGGTTACGCCGGTCGAAACGGAAAAAGTGGTTGAACAGCAGGCTGGCGAAGAACGGCTGATTCCGGAGGGACGCGGCCAAAAACGTAGCGCCGAGGAGGAGGCTAGTTCTGAAATTAGTCTTATTGACAAACGGCCTCGCCTCGAAGAATCGGATGTGGTTGCTCCTTTTGTTATTCAGCCCAAGATCGGAGATACGCCGATTCCTTCTAATGCTTCGGCCATGGAGGATCCAGCCATTGCATTGAGCCTGGCGGCTTCAATTTCCTTGCCGGCTGACAATGCAACCTTTTGCGCCGTGCCGAATATTATGGCCGTAGCTCTGTCTGTGCAGTTGGCACTTTTGGTAGGTATTTCAAATTCACTTAAATCTATTTTTATAGAGGTATCTAACGATCGCTTGTTCTTTGTAGACCGTCGGCAGGATCGCTGACTTAGGTCGCCGCCTGCATGATGCTCTTGGCAGAATTGACCGTTTGCAAACAGAAGTGGATGGTCAGAAGAGTAGGGCCGAGTTTGAAAAAGAGCCGCCTTCACGGAATACGTTGATGAGGTTCCCAAATTTGAGAATCGGGGGTTCAAACAAGGGTGGCTCAAAGCCCTTGCTGCCGCTGGGATTACATTGGATGTGCTAATTCCTTACGAGCAAGTGGATGTTGAGCCCCTTGAATCCGACACCAAGGAGTGATCTGGGAGGCGTTTCCTAATTCATTTAGTTTTTTTGATTTTTGTTTGGTAGAGTTTTGTTGGTTCAGGGTGGATTTCATGTATAAATTGGTTACTATCTTGTGCGCAATTTATTAATGAAAATTTCCTTGTAATTTCATTACTACTCGTACACAATTTGTGTGGTTATGTTAATGAAACATTTTGACTTTCACTACTACTTGTACACAATTTGTGTGGTTTATGTTAATGAAACAATATTGATTCGTCTTTAGAGATTGAATATCCTGTGGCAATATTGATTCGTCTTTAGAGATTGAATATCCTGTGGCAATATTGATTCGTCTTTCTCATGCCGACTGGATTCGAATTATGAACTGTCGATTTGTGAGCTGGCTGGGGTACCTGAGCCGAATAGATTGATGAATCTGCCCTTGCCCCAGGCGGTTCTTGCAGAGGTTAGAAGAATCGATTCGGGAGCCGGCTGGGGTACTTGAGCCGAATAGATTGATGAATCTGCCTTTGCCCCGGGCGGTTCCTGCGGAGGTTAGAAGAATCAATTTGTGAGCCGGCTGGGGTACTTGAGCCGAATATATTGATGAATCTGCCCTTGCCCCAGGTGGTTCCTGCGGAGGTTAGAAGAATCGATTTGTGAGCCGGCTGGGGTACTTGATGAATCTGCCCTTGCCCCAGGCGGTTCGCGATATTCGAATAGATGGTAAAATCGCGTTCTCGCCTCGACTCGATCGGCCGGGCATTCAGATCTCCAATTAATGAGATTGCCTCGATCGTGCTGCCTCTGTGAAGGATAAATGAACAAGGGTACATCCTTTATGAGCTTGGTAGACAACTTACTCGAGCTCCTGGAGGAAGACTGATTGCGCGAATGTCGAACCGACTATTCTTTAATAGTAAAGGGGAAGCGAAGACCCTAGCTGAGCTGGGCGGAGATATGAATCGAGGTGGTGAACCTCGCGTCAGAAGTAGGAGTTCCAGGGTCGAGAGAGGCGCATCTCCCGATGTCGCAGAGATCGCCCAGCGAGACAAGCGACAGGTTAAATCTCCACATCCGAAGTCGAGATGAGGTCCGACGCGAATCTGTGCCCATTAAGCTGTGCGATATTTGTAAAGAATAGACCCATGACGGAAGCGGACTCGATCGTTCGAGACCCGAGACGAGCGTCGACTTTGCCCGACAAATATTTCCTCCTGAGGTTCAGCAATCAATGCTGGGTCGACAGGACTACGAGTTGTTTCGTAAGGGCATTCACGGCGCGGTGAAGGGGCTTTACATCGCCATTTAAGTCGGCGTGCAATCGCGCGCCGCCCCAAGAGATGGAGAAGAAGGAAGAACGTATTCGAAGTTTGGAGGCCCGCGTGGAGGCGGCCGAGCGGGAAATAAGGAATACCAAGGCGGCTCAGGCACAATCCACCGCGCACGCGAACCCAATTGTGGAAGAGAGGGTTACTAGTTGGCTTATCAGCTCCGCACTTGCCGATCGAGAGACGGCAAGTATGTTCGCGATAGAGAGCGCGAAGGGGAGGGCCTATGAGAAAGGTTTCCATGAGGGCCGAAAAGTGGGAATCGAGAAAACCAGGGAAAAATTGGCCGAAGAAGTGTGCCGATGCGAAAACCGTGGGTTTAGGCACGGTTGGATCAAGGCATCTCAAGCCGCAGAAGCTCTTCGAGCGTCGGGAATTGATTTGGCATCACCACGCTACAGGAGTAAAGATTTTCCATTTTCTGCCTTTGAAGTTGAGAAGAGTGAGGATGAGGGTGACGCCGTATGAGTTTAATAGTTGTAAGATTGGACGCAGTAGCGTTTGAAACTATGTAACTTTTATTGAATAAAGAACGTTTCATTATAAATGTTTCGTTGTCATTCATATTCGCATATGTGTATTTCGTGTTGCTTAAATGTTTGAATGAATGTCTAAATATTGTCCCACCAGTTAGTCGTTAATCGTCTGGCGATACGGCTTATCGGCAGATTCAGACATGGCGTGGATCGGCACATTCGCGATTTATCGTTAAGGTTTTATTGAGGCTATTTCAACGGCCATTGATGCTTGGCTAGTTGGATTAGTGGGATGGTCGAGGGTGATCGGCATGTGAAGACTTGGCCGACTGGTTTAATAAATCTATTTCGCTTTGGCCCAGCCAGTGGGCGTTTCGGCCAGCCGTCGGGGTGGCGGTCGTGGCGAATGTTAATCGACGCTCGTTTTATTCAACCAATGCATTTTTTGGCGTTAATAAAATTTTCTTGGGATTGGGACCTCGAGATCGCGGTCGTTGCTGAGAATAAAAGAAGTAGGCGCTTCGCACCAATAATCCCACTTGACTCATCATTCCTTCTGTGAGATGGTGATTTTGGTTACAGAGGCTCAAACTTCGGTGTTGAGATGGTTTGCAGTAGAAAACCTACCCATGAGGGAGTTAGGTCATCCAAAGAGTCCGAGATCTGTGAGTCTCCAAGTCGTTGAAGCAGATCACCCCGAAAGGAAAGTCAACAACTGTCAAGTTCATTCTTCCTTGTCCTGGATCTTTGCCTTGACATTATCAATGGTATCAGGGGAATTTTGGCACTATGCAAGTCGTGGGCTTAAGCATAACTGGTTCAAGGTATTGCACGTCGTGGAGGGGTTTAGGGCGACAGTTGTCGATCCGGCGATGCTGCTTTACCGGCGTGTCTTGTTCCTTTTTTGCTTTCGATATTGTAATGCTCGAATGCGGGTTGTGTTTATGTAACAACTGTTTAATCAAATAAATGGTTTTATTTTAAATCTATTTGCGTGTTATTCTGAATTTTGCTTGTGTACTAAAGCACATTACTTCGAATGTATGATCTGTTCTAGTGTGTTACATAGGATCAATTATCAATATCTTTTGTTCGTGCCAACGTTTGCTCCGGATTCGGAGATGTAATTAGCACTTAGCACTGTAGATCGATTAGTATGGCCGAATGGATGAATGCAATAATCCTCTGAAGCACTAAAGCAGGCTCCGTATTTGGAGGCTTGAATCCAGGGCCCATTCAGCCTTAAGGAGATTAATCGGCTCGAAGCCGAAGTTTTAATCGGCCCTAAGGCGTAATGCGCCAAATGGGGCTCCGAATCCGGAGACTTGATTTGGCCGATCGTGATATCCACGAAGGGCGCTCCGAATCCGGAGACTTGATTTGGCCAATCGTGGTATCCACGAAGGACGCTCCGAATCCGGAGACTTAATCAGCCCTAAGGCGTCATGCGCCAAAGGGAGCTCCGAATCCAGAGACTTAATCGGCCCTAAGGCGTCATGCACCAAAGGGGGCTCCGAATCCGTAGACTTGATTTGGCCGATCGTGATATTCACGAAGGGCGCTCCGAATCCGGAGACTTGATTTGGCCAATCGTGATATCCACGAAGGGCGCTCCGAATCCGGAGACTTAATCGGCCCTAAGGCGTCATGCGCCAAAGGGGGCTCCGAATCCGGAGACTTAATCGGCCCTAAGGCATCATGCGCCAAAGGGAGCTCCGAATCCGGAGACTTGATTTGGCCGATCGTGATATCCACGAAGGGCGCTCCGAATCCGGAGACTTGATTTGGCCGATCGTGATATCCACGAAGGGCGCTCCGAATCCGGAGACTTGATTTGGCCAATCGTGATATCCACGAAGGGCGCTCCGAATCCGAAGACTTGATTTGGCCAATCGTGATATCCACGAAGGGCGCTCCGAATCCGGAGACTTGATCGGCCCTAAGGCGTCATGCGCCAAAGGGGGCTCCGAATCCGGAGACTTAATCGGCCCTAAGGCGCCATGTGCCAAAGGGGGCTCCGAATCCGGAGACTTGATTTGACCGATCGTGATATCCACGAAGGGCGCTCTGAATCCGGAGACTTAATCGGCCCTAAGGCGTCATGCGCCAAAGGGGGCTCCGAATCTGGAGACTTGATTTGGTCAATCGTGATATCCACGAAGGGCGCTCCGAATCCGGAGACTTGATAGGCCCGAAGGTGTCATGCGCCAAAGGGGGGCTCCGAATCCGGAGACTTAATTTGGCCAATCCTGGCGAGTGCCCCACTGGGAATTGACATATGATTTTGAGCGACGAGGGAAAATAGTTCGTATTGCAGAGGCGAAATATATTTACAAGTATCAGAGCCCATAGATCGGGTCAGTGATAGGGTTTTCATCAGAACTCTGCTTGTGCCAATTGGGGGGAACCACATATTTCTTCAATGCTGTGGGTTGTTGGGAAACGCAGGATCTGATGGTAGGAGCTTGGGACGGACTTCATGATATGTAGCCAGGTTCTTCCCATGGTGGCATTATACGGCGATGGGAGCTTCACGACCAGGAATTCCGCTTCGACCATTCTGGAACCCGCTCGAACAGGTAACGTGACCTTGCCCAATGGATATTCGGGATTCGCATTAAAGCCGAACAGTGGGTGAGGCGCCGAAGATAGATCCGACTCATTGAGGCCGAGCTTGATGAAAGTTTGGTAGTACATGACCTCTGAACTACTCCCTGGGTCTATGAGAATTTGTTCAATGATGAACTGGTTTATGCGTAATCCAATGACCAACGGATCAATATGGGAAGCCGTTGCATCATTGAGGTCGGAGTCGTTGAAGGCAATTGTCGGAGCTTCTTCGGACCGGTCAGCCGAAATACGGCGCCCCTGTAGAGTTGGATGCGATCGAATTGTGTGCACGGCTGGGGGTGTAGGTAGGCTGTAAATTACATGGATCACGCCAAGTGGGAGAGAATCCTGCCTCAATGCTAATGCCTTGGTTGGCCTTCCCTGTTTCACATACTGCTGCAGTCGGCCGTCTTGCACCAGTTCTTCCAGGTGATCTTTTAATGCGTAGCAACTCTCTGTTTCGTGGCCGTGATCTTTGTGATATTCACACCTCCGGTCCCTTCATCGTGTATCGGGTGGCCCCACCATCTTTGACGGCCATTTGAAGAATGGAAGGTGTTGGATTTTGGTCATTACCGCGGTGATTGGCTCTGACAGTTCCGTGTACTTTTTGTCGGCGCGCCTCGAGCGTCTACTGTCGACTTGCAATTGTTCATTCGTCGGGTGGGAGTATTGATCACTCGATCGGCGAGAGCCCCGCCTTTTCTCTCGTTTAGCACGTTGTCGCGGCTCAGGGCTCAGAGGTGGCACGGAACTTATCAGTTGAGCAATTTCAGGAGGTGCCGGTTTGGTGGACACTTGTCTGGCTTTAATCCTCAAGGTAACGTCTTCCACTTTGCAATACTCTTCGACTTTCTTCATCAACGCCCAGACTGTTTTGGGGGGTCTTCTGGTCAGGGAGTTGTGAAGAGCACTGTCAGGATATAGTCCCATTTTGAAGACGGTGACGGCCATGGAGTCGTTGCAAGCGTCGTCAATGAGATTGAAGCACTCCCAATATCGCGCCGAATATGCTCTCAGCGTTTCTCCTGGTTGGATTTGCATAGGCGTAGAGAGTCGGCTGTTTAATTTGTACCTTGTTGGTGATGAACCTGGCCCTGAAGGATTTTTGTAATTGATGGAAACTTCTGACCGAAGCCGGCTCCAGCTTGTAATACCATCTGACAGCTAATGGCCCCAAGCTGCTGGGGAATATTCGGTACATGAGGGCTTCATTGTCTGGATGCAACTTCATGGCCTGCTTGTAGTGACGTATATGATCAGTGGGGTCTGATTTTCCGTCGTAGAGAGTAAACGATGGAGCTTTGAACTTCTTGGGCAGGGCCGCCCTCGCAATTCGTCGGATAAAAGGATCGTGCCGGTCCTCTTCATCTGAACTGCTTCTTCTGCGCTTGTTCCTTGTGTGTGGACTTTTTTCAGAGGAGCTGGAAGTGTCTGAGCATCCCTTGTTATTTTCCGTGGGTAATGAGTTGGAGTCGCTGTTGGTTTCCCTTGGTCGGGCTCGAGGTCGTTGTCTACCTGCCCTCAGGGGTCGTTCAGGGTCTTGGCGTGCGGCTTCTTTGGATTTTGCTACTTCCAGGGCCAAATCTTGATGGAGGCGTTCATTTTCTGCGATCATATTTTTCAGCTTTTGTTCATTCTGTTTAGTTTGCTCTATGATGGCTTGCATCGTCTCCTGCGCTGAAGTCGTTGATGAGTCAAAATTCAAGGCGCGTCTCACAGCGATGGTTTCCTTCCCGAGTATATTTGCCGGAGTGATGTCGTCTCTCTATGTAGTGTCGTCGGTGGCTATTGGAGGATCTTGTGTCACGCCTTCCATGGATGTACTTGAGTATTCCCATAGACGGCGCCAATTGTGGGGAAGTGGTTTTGGAAATACTCTTCAGATCCTGGGAGACGCTTTTGATCCTCAGCTAGTCACCTGCAAAGACAAACACTCCGGTCAGGGGTGCCGGGGTTAGCATTCCGACGGGCAAGTCAGTTCTTATACTCAAGAAAGCTTGTTTACTAAGTTTAGTGAAGTTATTCTTACATACCATTCCAAGAACGCTGCTTCTTTATTTATATCTGTTCCTTCTAAGGTCTCGGGGCCTGGGCCTACTTTTCAATTATTACCTGTTCTTCTATTCGGCCTCAAAGATCCTTTCTTAATCGGCTTACGTATTTTATTCGGCTCATCCTAGTCTTGCAGGATGCAACCGGTTAATGTCTGCAGGATGCAGCCGGTTAATGTCAATCTACTAAAATATGCCCCTTCCGATTTAGCCATTTATTCGGCTCCCACACTAAGGAAAACGTGATACTCTATTCTACCATCATAAGTAGAGAAATAAAAGGGAGAAAGAAACGAAGGTTAGAAGACATACACACTTATTACACTGTTTGCCCTCATGCAAGAGGGTTCGAATGAATGTCCAAATGTCCGAAATAAACTAACTATTACAAAACCAAATGAATGAATAAATAACTAATTAGCTAAGTTATTACCACAAAGGCTAATAATGAATAATAAACAAGCTCCCCAATTAACAACCTATAATAGTTACAAATAAACCAGTACTACAACAATACTAATTACAACAAGAATAATTTGCAACACTAATTACAACAATAATATTACAACATTTAATATGAACTAAAGATGCACGATTTTCAGAAGTTGTTCTGCCTGCCTTCTGTGCAATTGCTCTGTTTCACCCTCAGCCACTGCCTTCTGCTTCTGCCAAAAATGCACTGCTTACCAAAATATTCGGGTCCGATTGGCCCCCAATGAGGCCCGGTCGGGTCCAAAACAAGGTCGGTCGTGCCCTAATTTCATGCAAAACCTGTTTTTGTGCTTTGAGGTCAAAACAATGCAGACAGAGTAGCTTAGACCCTGTTTGTCCCCCCTACTCTTCTCTGTCATGTGGAAATTCAAGAGCAGAACGGATTTGGTTCCAAAATCATTAACAAACACATGTTGATGGCTTGATGATTTCGAACACAATTGGACAAAAAAATTAATAAATGTAATGAAAGGTGACCACCCTTCCCTCTTATCATGAATTTAGCTCAAAGAGGAAGATAGAGACGGTTCAAGGTTCATCAAAACATCATGAATTGACATATGATGACCCTTGACACGATGGGCTCGGCATAACGTTTGGCCGAACCCAAGCAATACAACTCTTTTTCTTTACATTGGTTGGTTCGTTTTAAGCCAATTTTGTTAATCCTTTTTTATTTACCTTTCCATTACTTAATCAATTTGTCCAATAATAAGAGTTACGTCCACTAAAAGGAGAGAAGCATCAAACGAGAAGTTGTTTTCAGCATTAGAGAGACGTAATGCCCTGATAATGAACCTCTAAAGAGATTAAACCATTTAGCATTGTATGTATCTTTCTCATGTTTAAACAACATTCGATTGAAACAACTCTCAAAAAGAACAGAAAAACCGAGAAAGAATGAAGGTTGCAGAAATGATTATGCAAGCTTAATTTACTACACAAGTGAGACTCTTTACATGGAATTAAGTAAGAAAGAGCTATCAACTCAAATAACTCGGTGTCTAAGGCCTGAACAACCAAAGCCATGAGGACTTACAACACAACAATCATAATATTCAAAGAATAAACTATTTAAATAAATTAAAATAGCCCTAAAATAGCTCCTAAAGTGTAAAAAACAGTAGCAAAAACCATGTTAAAAGAGCACAAAAAGATAGGCAAAAACAAAGAGATACAAAGCTAGTAAGCAAAGCTAAGGAGGGGTGGCTAACCCCTCCACTTTTGGGATTTCTAAACCATATTTTAGCCTCTGGAAACAATCCAAAAATAACCTCAAAACAGTGGCTAAAATCAGATAAATAAGTGGGAAACACAAGGATATAAGCTTGGAATAAGGTTCAAGGAAGGGTGGTTAACCCCTCCACCTTTGGTAGCTCTTAAATCACAGATTTCAGCCCACAAAACAGTCCCAAAATAGTGTACGAAGCATGTAAAAGAGAGGAAAAGAGTAAAAGAGAAATAAGGAAGAAGATGCAAAAGTTATACCTCTTGAAAGAGAGGATGCTTGTAGTTAAACAAACTTGATTCCAACACCCTCAAGTTTTATGAAATATGGTTTGAAACCTCAACAAAAGCTTCAAGAACAAGCTCTAATGGTGTATATCTTGTGTATGTATAGCTAAAGAAGGTTTGAGGGTCAAAGGAAGAAGGAAGGAGGAAAGAGGATGGAAGGAGGTTTATTTAGCTCTTCAAAGCTTTTGAAAATTTTGCTAACCCGCAATTCTGAATGCAGGGGCTCTATTTATAGAATTTGAGCCAATTTGATCAAAAATATCTTCAAAAAACAACAGCTATCGAATTCCCGCTAGCTGTCTTGTTTCTCGCCATTGAGACCCGGCCAGGCCCTAAGACCCATGGCCGGGCCCAAAAACACAAGGTCGGGCCTAGAAAGCAAGTCTGGAAAAGTTTTCATTGAGACCCGGCCGGGCCTAAATGAAGCACGACCGGTTCTAAATGGACCCGGCCGAATCCAAAAATTAGCGTTCAGGCCCGACTTCAAATGGACATATCTCTGTCGTCCAGACTCAGTTTTAGGGATTCTTGACTCTAAATTAAAGCCCTGGAAGTCTAGTTTCCAATGGTGGTGGCCTCACATCTAAATTCAAAGTGTGCAAAGAGATATGTCTAATTTAGTGAAGGCTTCTCATTCTTTCTGAACGGTTTGATGCTTAACCTCTTGCTAAATTAGTTTTCTTTCCTCCCCTCCTATTTCCTTCAACTTCAAACCTATAAATAAGATGTCTTAAATATTTTTCAAAGAGTTCATCTTCCTTCCATTTATTTCCACTTTGTCCTTTTTTGATTTACCAAAAAGTGCAATGTTTTAACCGAAATACGAGCCTCGGAACATCGTAGAAGCATTTAGAAAAATATTTTGAAAAGAGGGTTTTAAGGTCTAAAATAGTTTGGCCAAAATGGTGTATAAGGTTTGGGATTAGAGCTTGAATCCAAATTTCTTCACTAAGAATTCAAAGATTGCACAGTGTAAATTTCATCATCGGGTGTTTGGAATAAAGCACCCAAGTCTTAAGGGCTGTCAAAAATGGGGTGTCTACAGTTGCCCCTCTTTGACAGAGCTCAAATAGTCATGAAATAACGTGAGTGAATGTAGAAGCCCAAAGACGACCCATTTTGACAAGGCTGTAAAGCTTGGGAAAACAAACAAA
The DNA here is from genome assembly GCA_025200525.1 of Camellia lanceoleosa. NCBI lineage: Eukaryota > Viridiplantae > Streptophyta > Magnoliopsida > Ericales > Theaceae > Camellia > Camellia lanceoleosa. The sequence goes on from CM045772.1 coordinate 6,607,236, forward strand.
ATGCAGATATAGTTGGTTGAACCCGAGGGTTACCTACGCATCCTTTTGCAAGGAATCAAACCAGCGTAGTTTAGGGGCAAGATGCAAATGATACACAATGTAATGAAATAATATAATCAAACCACAAGCAGTGCTTACCACACAAATATCATAAAGGAATGAAGATGCAAATCAAACTACATTTTATATAGAAAAGATGTGTGGGCACGAGCCAAACAACACCTAACACAGGCTAAGTGCCTACATCCTCAATACTGGCCTTAGCGCAGTATAGATGCTTACACATAACAGAACCATGTTTTAACTTGAAAGGGGTGCGAGCACCTGCAAAACTTTGTTTTTCGTAGAAAGAGAAAGAGTACAAGTAATTGGGTGGTATGATATAAGTGAGGAATGATCTACAAGGGAAAGATAATGATCCAAAATGCTGAATGCAACAAGACAAAGTATGATGCAATGAATGCAATAGACGAAGTGAATAAGCGGCACATGCTGAACCACGTCCTACCTAGAAAAGGCATGGACACAAACCAAACCACGTCTAACACAGAAAAGGTGCCAACACCCTCAATACTGGCCTTAGCGCAACATGGTTACTTACACATGACAGAACCATGTTTCAACAAGGAAAAGATATGAGCATATGCCAAACTAAGCTTAACATGGAAAGGGTACAAGCGATAAAATGGTATGATGTAATGGATGTAATGGACAATGTAGTAGATGTATGCGATAGATGCTGTATGCAATGTAATAGATGATACTAGATGATGAATATGATGTAGCAACTAGGAAATAGAAGTACTTTACAGGGGTAATTGGCGAGGACACACCTTACGCTACTGGGGAGCTTCATCTTCTTCTTAGTTTTAAGGCTTTTTCCTTCATCTTGCGCTTCAAAACCACAGGTACTACTTTTCTTCCTGGCTATGTTTGTAACTTTCCCTATTCTCTAACAGGATGACAGGCTAGGTTGGTTCAGTATCTAAAATTGAGGCGCATACAAGCTACCTCAACCTATGGGGCTGCCATACAGATTTCAAGCCGAGGATACACCTATGGGTATTTAAACCTGACTTTAGTCTAAAAAATTCCGAACCTTTCCGTTCTAGGCATCACCATTCGAACTCTAGTTTTCACTGTCTCAGTTAGTCTCCTAGGAACTCACTACAAATATAGCCAGGTGGCTATACCAGACCACTTGAAGTCGTTCGGGCATGACAAACACCAAAGGAATTGCACCTCTAGAGGATTTAAGGTCTCCTAGACCTATGAGTGCACAAGACAGTGCAAATGAGGTGCATAAAACAGTGCAGAGTAAACGAATGCACAAAATAGTGTTGTGGGTGCATAAGACAGTGCGATGCAAGGTGCACAAAGCAGTGTGATATAAGGTAGAATGCACAAAATAGTGCGATCCAAGGTGCACAAAACAGTGCTGTGGGTGCAAAAAATAGTGCAATACAAGGTGAATGCACAAAACAGTGCGATGCAATGTAAAAATGTATGAATCTACAAAACAGTGTAATGCAAGGTGTACAAAACAGTGTAATACAAGGTGAACACACAAAACAGTGCGATACAAAGTGCACAAAATAGTGTGATGCAAGGTGAATGCACAAAATAGTGCAATGCAAAGTGCACAAAATAGTGTAATACAAGGTGAACGCACAAAACAGTGCGATACAAAGTGCACAAAATAGTGTGATGCAAGGTGCACAAAACAATGCGAACTCAAGGTGCACAAAACAGTGTAGTACAAGTTTGCACAAGACAGTGCGATGGAAGGTGCACAAAATAGTGCGATACAAGGTAAATGCACAAAACAGTGCGATCTCAAGGTGCACAAAATAGTGCGATGCAAGGTGCACAAAACAATTCTGTTACCCAAAAAACAACCTAAGAGAGGGGGTGAATTAGGTTTTTACAATTAAAAATTAATAATACCCTAATAAAAATTATGACTAGCACAATAGATAAATATAGTTAATGAAATAAAAATAATTAAAACAAGTGTTCTAACAACTATGTCAGTTAATGATTTTAGCACAGTGAAAATGTGAAATATAGCTACAGCAATTTAAATAAAATAAAGAGATAAGGGAGAGAGAGGCAAACAAATTTATAGTGGTTCGGCTTCAACTCGGCCTACGTCCACTCCTCAAGCTTCACTTGAGATTTTCCACTATGCTCTAGCTTCACGGGGGTGCTAGCAACCTCTTTACAACTGGAGCAATCCTTCATGAATTTTACATAGACTTTCTAAGTCAAGAACACTCAGTGTACTACACTCTTACAAGGTTGAAAAGAAGGTGTTTTTGCTTTCACAGAAAGCTACAAGAATTATCTCTCAAAGATAGATATAAAATGAAGCTTTGGTTTTTCTATAAACCTCACACAGGAAAGATGGGCTTAAAGCTATGCGTCTCAGTGTATAATTTTTGAAAGAGGATGTAAACAAAAATTGAAGAACACTCCTCAGAAAATTTTTCAGAGAATAGATGTGAGTGATTATAGATCAAAGAATATTTTTTGATTTTTTTTGTAACTTGTTTACATTAGAGGCTTTGGTATATATAATGAAAATTATAGCTGTTTATAGCCGTTGTATTCATTTGAATTTATAGCCGTTTATAGCCGTTGTAGTCATTTGAATTTATAGTCGTTTATAGCCGTTGTACTCCATCATTACTAATTTGAATATTTTCCACTCCATTATTACAAATTTGAATATCTTCCACTTGAACCTTTTGAACTGTTGTTGTGTTGGACTGTTTGAACCTCTGTTTTTGGGCTGTTTGAACTCCTGATTTAATCAAATATTAAATACATTCTAACAAAATTTAGGATAAAGGTTTAGGTGAGAAATAATGGGACAAAATAAATTTTGATTTTATTAAAACATAAAATCATCAAAATAAATTTTGATTATATTTTTCTCTTTCAAATAAATCATCAAAATAAATTTTGATTCTAGTTTTCTCTTCCAAATAAATTAAAACATAATTAAATAAATCATCAAAATAAATAAGTCTAACAATCTCCCCATTTTTTATGATGGCACACAATGATGTTTTGATTTGATTTGGGAGTAAGAAAGGCTCCCCCTCAAGTCATGCTCCCTGAATTCATTTCTAAATACATATGTTAGCACCTATGTAATAAGTAAGCTTTAATCAACAATATGATATAAGATTAAGATATCAAACTATAAATACATAATCATCAGATTAGTTCTCAAATAATACCATAATACATAACATTATATAATTTCTCCCTCTGTGACATTATCAAAAAGAAATCATGGGTCAGAATCTGGAGGAGAAGGCGAAAAATGATAGGAAAATAAATATATGAAGGACTTGAGAGCATTCAACTGATATAAATATTTCCATATCAATGTAGCAATACACATATGTCATTTTAACAAAAAATTCAAGTTTTACAGTCATAATAAAACTTTTTAAGTAGAAATCAATATTTCAAACTCGCCATGAATAAAATTGAAGCGATCCTCGCTTAGGGGTTTTGTGAAAATATCCGCCAATTGCTTGTCGGTGTTTACAAACTCAAGTACAATATCCCCTTTTTGAATATGATCTCTTAAAAAATGATACTGAATTTCAATATGTTTTGTTCGTGAGTGTTGAACCGGATTTTTGCTTAAATTGATGGCACTAGTATTATCACATTTAATAAGGATATGATCATAATGCAAATCAAAATCCTCCAATTGTTGTTTGATCAAAAGTATTTGGGCACAATATCTTCCGGAAGCTATATATTCAGTTTCGGCTGTTGATAAAGCAACATAATTTTGCTTTTTGCTAAACCAAGATACTAATGAGTTACCAAGAAAGTGACAAGTGCCACTGGTGCTTTTTCTATCAAGTTTGCATCAGGCAAAGTCGGTATCCGAGTAACTAATTAAATCAAATGCAACACCTCTAGGATAAAACAGTCCTAAATTTTGAGTGCCAACAAGATATCTAAAAATTCTTTTAACAGCACTGAGATGTGATTCCTTAGGATATGATTGATATCTAGCACACATACAAACACTAAACATAATATCGGGTCTACTTGCAGTTAAATAAAAAAGTGAGCCGATCATACCTCGATATTTTGTTTGATCAATGGACTTACCTTTTTCATCATTGTCTAGCTTAATGGATATGCTTATAGGTGTTCCAGCTATTTTTGAGTCATACATACCAAACTTTTTGAGTAGTTCTTTTGTGTACTTAGCTTGGTTGATAAAAATTCCTTCCTTACATTGTTTGATTTGAAGCCCAAGAAAATAATTTAGTTCTCCCATCATGCTCATCTCAAACTCACCTTGCATACACTTAGCAAATTCTTTACACAAGGTTTCATTAGTAGCACCAAATATAATGTCATCAATATATATTTGCACAATAAGTAAATTATCATATTTAGTTTTAACAAAAAAGTGTGGTGTCAATCGTTCCTCTAGAATAATTATTTTCAATCAAAAATTTACTTAATCGTTCATACCATGCACGAGGTGCTTGTTTCAAACCATATAAAACTTTTGATAGTTTAAAAACATGATTTGGAATAGCATGATCTTCAAAACCTAGGGATTGTTTAACAGAAACTTCCTCATTTATAAAACCATTAAGAAAGGCACTTTTTATACCCATTTGATAAAGTTTGAAATCTCTAAAACATGCAAATGTAATTAACATGTGAATGGATTTTAATCTAGCAATTGGAGCGAAGGTTTCATTGAAATCAATACCTTCTTCTTGATTGTATCCTTGTGCAACAAGTCTAGCCTTGTTTCTTATAATTGTGTTGGATTCATCAAGCTTGTTTCGAAAGATCCATTTGGTACCGATAATTGTATGATCTTTAGGTTTTGGCACAAGTTCCCACACTTTGTTTCTCTCAAATTGGTTAAGCTCTTCATGTATAGCTATCATCCAATGTTTATCGAATTCGGCTTCTTGAAAGTTTTTAGGCTCAATCTGTAAGACAAAAGCCAAGCTACTACAAATGTTTCTAAGTGAAGAGCGAGTTTCAATACCTTTTGTAGGGTCACATAGGATTAAATCCTTAGGGTGATTATGAACAAATTTCCATTCTCTTGGAAAATCATCATTGTTTCCTCCTTCTTCTTGAGGTGGGAGAATAGGTTGTTCAATCTCTTTGTTCAACTTACATGGTTGGTTCTCTTGAATCTTCCACATTTGGTTCCAAATCTATATTATCACTAACAATTTGCTTTTGAGTAGAGATGTTAGTTTCATCAAATGCCACATGTATAGATTCTTCCACAACAAGAGTTCTTTTATTAAAAACACGATAAGCTTTGCTAGTTAAGGAATAGCCAACAAAAATTGCTTCATCAGATTTTGAATCCAATTTACCTAAGTTATCCTTGCTATTATTATGCACAAAACATTTACAATAAAAAATATGCAAGTGACCAATGTTGGGCTTTTTATCACGTCAAAGTTCATAAGGAGTCTTTTTGAGAATAGGTCTAATTAATGCACGATTTAAAATATAGCATGCGGTGTAAACGATTTCGGCTAAAAAATATTTAGGAAGATTATTTTCGCAAAGCATTGTTCTACTTATCTCTTGTAAAGTTCTATTCTTCCTTTTTACTACACCATTTTGTTGAGGGGTTCTAGGTGCTGAAAAATTATGTCAAATACCATGCTCATCACAAAACAATTCAAATATCTCATTTTTAAGTTCTCTACCATGGTCAGTTCGAATATTAGTAATGAAAAAGCCTTTTCATTTTGAATTCTACAACAGAGTTTTGTGAAAGAAGAAAAGGTTTCATCTTTGTGTGCTAAAAATATAACCCATGTAAATCTTGAATAATCATCAACAATAACAAGACAATAACGTTTACCACCTAGACTAGATGTCCTTGAGCGACCAAATAAATCCATATGCAATAGTTGTAAAGATCTAGTTGTGGAAATATGAGATTTTGATTTAAATGATGTTTTAGTTTGTTTTTCTTGTTGACAAGCACTACAAAGATGATCTTTTTCAAATTTAATTTTTGGAAGTCCAATAACCAAATCCTTTCTCAAAAGTTTTGCAATTAAATCCATATGAGAATGACCAAGTCTTCTATGTCATAACCAACTATTTTTATTATTAACATATAAACGTTTAACATCACTAGCATAGAGATCATTAAGATGAAAAACATAAACATTATCATGGCGATTACCAACGAATAAAGTTTTATGATCATTTTTGCTTTCAATTGTGCAATGTGATTTATCAAAAATAACTCTATTACCTTTATTACATAATTGAGTAATACTAAGTAGGTTATGCTTAAGTTGATCAACAAGTAAAACATTTTCAATAGAAGGGTTAGGAAAAATACCGATACTACCAATACCAATGATTTTTCCTTTCTTGTTGTCTCCAAAAGTAACAAATCCTCCATCTTTCGATGATAGTTTAGTAAAGAATGATTTATCTCCAGTCATGTTTCTAGAACATCCACTATCAAGGTACCACTTCCCTTCTTTAACTTTGGAGTTAAAACAAACCTACAAGATGACAATCAAGTGTTGGTTTTTGATACCCATAGTTTTTTGGGTCATTCTTGGTTAGTTTTGTTAGATCCCTTAACAATCCAAATCTTTTTAATTCCCATGTTTATATTATTTTTGAATGGACAAGAAGATATATAATGGCTTTTCTTTTTACAATAATGACAAGTAATATGAGGGTGAGTCATGAGAGGTGCCTTTTCAAAAATTGTATTGAGATTCTTTTGTTTTTTAATAAGGTCATGTCCAATGCCTGCCTTATCGAAAATACATCTTTGATTTCCAAGAAGCATGTTAAGATTATCTCTACCTTTTATAGATTTTTCAAGTGTTTTTGTTAAATCATCAACATTGTTTTGTAAAGCAGTTTTCTCATTAGAGATGGTGTCAAAATCATTTTTCAAAACAATATATATATTTTTAATTCTTCTACATTAATAGATAAGATGCAACAGATTTCTTCAACACATTATTTTTGGTACAAACTTTTCTAAATTCATCTTGTAGTTCATGGAATGCACTTTCAAGTTCTTCATAAAGAGTAGTTACCTCATCTTGAGTAGAGTCTTCATCTTCAAAAGCCACGAGACAGAAGTTGGCTACTTCATTTTCAATTTCATCACTTGAGCTTTCATCTTCACTTTCTCCCCAAGCTGCTACCATGGTCTTTTTGTTTCTTTTGTAGTCATTTCCATGATTCTTTAATTTTGAATAATCTATCTTCATATGTCCAGGATTTTTGCACTCATAGCAAATAATAGGCTCTTTCGTGTTATCTTTGTTGTACTCTTTCTTGAAAGGTCTTCTTTCTCTATAATTGTTTTTCTTGAAGTGCCTTTTGAGATTTCTACTAAACATGGCATAGCTTTCATTCTCACTGAAGTTTTTATGTTCTTCTTCATTTGATGAGGTTTTGAATGCAATTCCACTTTTCTTTTTGTTTTCAACATCCTCATGTCCTTTCATGGTGATCTCATGAGTCATAAGGGAACCCATAAGTTCATCCAATCCAAGTGTGGAGAGATCTTTGGCTTCTATAATGGCAGTGACCTTTGCTTCCCAATTCTTTGGTAAAGACCTAAGAATTTTTCTCACCAACTCACTGTTAGTATAAATTTTGCCAAGAGATTTCAAAGAGTTTACAATTTCAGTAAATCTAGAAAACATACTTGAAATAGATTCATCAGAGTTCATTTTAAACAATTCATAACGATGAACAAGCATATCAATACAAGATTCCTTCACTTGGTTTGTACCTTCATACGTTACCTCAAGTTTGTCCCAAATTTTTTTTGCCGAATCACAACTTGAAATTCTATTATACTCCTTAGAGTCTAATCCACAAACAAGGGTGAGTTTGGCTTTAGCATTGGCTTGCAATAATTTATGATCTCTCTCATCACATTCATCTTCAGTTTTAGGTACACTAATATTGTCTACTAATTTGGTAGGAATTTTTGGACCTTTGGTGACAATAATCCACATGGCATAATCAGTGGCTTGTAAGTATAGGGTCATCTTATCCTTCCAATGACTATAGTTGTTTCTGTCAAACAATGGTGGCCTATTTGTGGCTTGTCCTTCAGCTAAGGCTGCCATGGATCGAAACTCCTAGATGGTTAAATCTAAAACAAGAGTCTAGGCTCTGATACCAATTGTTACCCAAAAGACAATCTAAGAGGGGGGTGAATTAGGTTTTTACAATTAAAAATTAATAATACCCTAATAAAAATTATGACTAGCACAATAGATAAATATAGTTCATGAAATAAAAATAATTAAAGCAAGTGTTCTAACAACTATGTCAGTTAATGATTTTAGCACAGTGAAAATATGAAATATAGCTACAACAATTTAAATAAAATAAAGAGATAAGGGAGAGAGTGGCAAACAAATTCATAGTGGTTTGGCTTCAACTCGGCCTACGTCCACTCCTCAAGCTTCACTTGAGATTTTTCACTATACTCTAACTTCACGGGGGTGCTAGCAACCTCTTTACAAATGGAGCAATCCTCCACGGATTTTACACAGACTTTCTAAGTCAAGAACACTGAGTGTACTACACTCTTATAAGGTTGAAAAGAAGGTATTTTTGCTTTCACAGAAAGCTACAAGAATTATCTCTCAAAGATAGATATAAAAATGAAGCTTTGGTTTTTCTATAAACCTCACACAGGAAAGATGGGCTTAAAGCTATGCGTCTCAGTGCATAATTTTTGAAAGAGGATGTAAACAAAAATTGAAAAACACTCTTCAGAGAATTTTTCAGAGAATAGATGTGAATGATTATAGATCAAAGAATATTTTCTGATTTTTTTGTAACTTGTTTATATTGAAGGCTTTGGTATATATAATGAAAATTATAGCCGTTTATAGCCGTTGTATTCATTTGAATTTATAGCCGTTTATAGACGTTGTAGTCATTTGAATTTGTAGTCGTTTATAGCCGTTGTACTCCATCATTACTAATTTGCATATCTTCCACTCCATTATTACAAATTTGAATATCTTTCACTTGAACCTTTTGAACCTTTTGAACTGCTGTTGTGCTGGGCTATTTGAATCTCTGTTTTTGGGCTGTTTGAACTCTTGATTTAATCAAATATTAAATACATTCTAACAACATTTACGATAAAGGTTTAGGTGAGAAATAATGGAAAATAAATAAATTTTGAGTTTATTAAAACATAAAATCATCAAAATAAATGTTGATTCTATTTTTTTCTTTCAACTAAATCATAAAAATAAATTTTGATTCTATTTTTCTCTTTCAAATAAATTAAAACATAATTAAATAAATCATCAAAATAAATAAGTCTAACAAGTTCGAACTCAAGGTGCACAAAACAGTGCGATACAAAGTGCACAAAACGGTGTGGAGTAGAGTGCTATGTGGGTGAATGCACAAAACAGTGCAAACTCAAGGTGCACAAAATAGTGCGATACAAAGTGCACAAAATAGTGCGATACAAGGTGCACAAAATAGTGCGAACTCAAGGTGCACAAAATAGTGCGATGACATAGTGGATAAAGCAGTGCTATGTAGATTTAGGTAGAATGCACAAAACAGTGTGATGTAAGTTGAATGCACAAAATAGTGCTATGCTGGTGCAAAACAAAGTGTGATACAAGATAAAGATGCATGGTAGGTAGAGGGAAATGAGCAGTAGTCAGAGTAATGCATGTACCTGAAATGAGTGTAAGGAAACTTGTCACAACTTATTGAAATGTAACACAAAGGGAGGCAACTCGACAAAACTCCATTGTGCAGAACAAAGTCAAGAGCAAGAGCAACCAATCACGCAGTTCAAATCAACCAGAGTTTATGAGCATGCATGAATAAAGCACGTGTATTAATTAGAGGGAAGATGGCAAATCCCAAGAGAGTTTTGAAATGGTTGGAGACAACTTTCGAAAGTTGAATCATATCAGAATCATCATGGGGGGTAAGCTACCCTAATCCAAGTGAAAGTGCTCAACAAGTGGCTTTAGTGGAATGGGAGGAAGGTTGGGTTCACGCCCTTTGTTCAAATGATGACCCGATCAGATGTACTGAAAATTGCCCCTAGTGTCCAGTCACTGGCCACCTTTTTAACATTATGTAGGCACATGTGCTGGGGATCATCAGATCCTAGAACGATTGCCAACCAATCAGACAGATGCTTTTCTTCTGTCCCAGCATGTTGAGAATCTACTCCATTTTTCCCCAAAGTAGTGACGGATACCTCACATACACTTTGCAATGATCATGAATGTGATGCCCCTTGTATGGGCACTCTCAGTTTGTTTATAAATTCCATACATGGACTTGTTTTTTGAGTTTGGAGCGAATATTCGTGTATGGAATTTTGGCAATGCCACTCTATTGAACTTGAGTGACAAACACGCTAGGGTGACTCGATGAAGAGCGCTTTCGAGCGACAAACACGTTATGGTGACTCGATAAAGAGCGCAGACTGAAACAAACACCAAGAACGACACAACAGAACTTATAATTGACCTAAAAGCAGAAAAAGACTCAAGGTGACTGATCATTCATAGTGCCTCTAGTATTACTTATGTTCCCTTTAAAACTCAATTTTGCAAAACTCGAGTTTTGATTCATTTTTTGCTCAAGTTAGAGATTTAACTGATATGTTCAAGTATTGAAAATTTTTCCACTTGTTGATGCAAGCTAGTTCTTTCTTTCCCAACACAAGTTTGATATGTGCAGCAGTCGGTATAGCTCATAGATTGATGTGAAGCTGACAATGTGAATCGGGCAAGATGATTGGGTTGAGATGAACAAGATGGATATGATTGAGACCGAACTTCAAGATGAAGTTGCCCACGTATCCTAAGAATGGGAATCAAGTCAACGTAGTTCATGGCTGAGGTTCACTTGGGTATTGACACTCTCCTTTACGCTCTAACTTTTGCTAAAGTCACCCTTTCGGGGTTTTGAACCTTACGAGCTTTATTTGTTTGATTTTTCATTTTTCATACTCTAACTTTTGCCGAGGTTGTCCTTTCGGATTTTCGGCCTAACGAAGCCTCTCAAGGATAACGTTATGACATTTGCGGTGAACTTGATTAATAATCATCCTTGCCCTAACACTGGAATAGGCTTCACCTTGATTTGAGCTTGGTTCTCCATTCTCTTATACATGTCTTCCTCCTTTCTTTCGCTCCATTTTGAAAGTTGGTTCTTCTTGCAATGTGGTACTTCCTTACATTGGCCTTCCCAGATTCAAACAAAAATTCCTTTCCTTACAGTTGATTGGATTCCATTCCAATGAATACCCTTGGCTTGATGATTGACATTTTCTTTTTTCCTTTTCTTTTGGTTTTTTTTTTTTCTTTTTTCCTTCTTTTCTCTTTTTCTTTCTTTTCTTCTTTTTGGTTTCTTTCTTTTGGTTTCTTTTCTTCTTTTTGGTTTCTTTTATCCATTTCCTTTTGAAGTAATAAAAACACTAGGGGAAGAAATTATGTGATTGTGAGGTCTGAAAGCCATCTTGTGCTTTGCCAAAATGATCGCCAAGGTGAAGAAAAAGCCCAGGACAGTGTAGAATACTCCGCACAATTCTGAATTTATCTTCGCAAGTTTGCAAAAACAATAGTTTAAAATTTGGAAATCATGAAGGACTTTGCACCGATAATTCAGAATCCACTCAAACCATTTAGGGGATCCTTCTCAACATTGGTGCTTATTAACGGAATGTCATTCAAAAACAAAAATCAAAGCTTTTTCCATTTTCAAAAAGGCCAAACATGCATTACTGTAGGCACAATAAAATGATCATAAACTTGACTTCCACTTTCTTATTTTGAAAAACAAAGACCTGAGGGTACACAAGAGCAACTCAAAGGAAAAGACTCAACTGATGTAACAACACAAGAAAAGACAATGAAAATAAAATGCATAACTCAACTATTTACAGGACACGATTCAAAACAAAATCAGCATCCTTGAGACAAAATGGGGTTTTCACTCTCTAAGTCCATTGGTAGAATTCAAAAACAGCTTCAAGTAGCCCATGGGAGGGTTCAAACCTGCCTTCAAGTCAGCATTAACATGCACACCCAGTAGGATTGATTTCAAGCTTCTATATTGAGTCTTACAAATTGAGCCTCACAATTACCCCGGTTGTCCCTACACATCTCCTTGACCGTGCTGGTTAGGGTCAAGGTTGGTTGTTGGCAAGCCATGGATGGGATTTATGTTATGGGATGGCAATCTATTACAGTCAGGGAGGGGTTTATTGACAACTTTGGGATTTTCAGGTGGGATGATGACCATATTGTCAATCAGGTCTTGAATTTCATGGCGAAGGCAGAAGCAACGATCAATATGATGACCATGTTGTTGATAGAATGCGGAATATTGGGTAGGGTCATGTCTTGGTGGGAGAGGGTTAGGGAGAGGTCAAGGATTGAGTGGTTTGAGATACCCTTTCTCCATCCGTACCTTCAAGGCGACAGTTGGGCTCAAATGGAGATAGATGAAGGTTCATTTTTTAGAGGATGAAGCATTAGGTTTAGAAACATTGACAAATGGGTTGGTGGATGTTGGTTGGGTATTTATGGGCTTGGGACTAGACTCAGGATGGGTGTTTCTGCATCTCTTTTCATTGTTTGCCCCTTGATTCAAAATGCTCTTAACCTGAGCGATAAACATGTCATCCACAATCTTTACAACAACTGCGAGCATTTACAACAACAACAGTCTTTACAACAACGTGTCATCCACCAAAGGTGTGCATAGGGATCAATAGTTACCCCAGACTCATTCTTGCTACTTTCTTTAACCATGTTCACTTTTGATTAGCCCATTCCACTTTTAGTTTGTCCCAAGATTGGAGAATTCTTTGATGGGGTCGAAACCCCAAAGGTTAAATATGCCACCATTCCATGAAGGTCTTCAATCATTCTCAACATCTCAGCAGCAGTGGGTTCGGCCATTTGGTACTCTTAGTGTGTTTGAACCGAAGTGGGAGTATCTATCATTCACAAATCGGTACTTTCAACAATGAACACCTCTAGCTTGGGCATATGGGATGGAGTGATATATATACTAGGGTCGAAGGTAGGAGGTAGTGTATGGATGATGTTAAGGTGATGAGGAGGTACTTGATCACGGATGGAAAGTGGGTTGGTGGTAACATTGGGTTCTTTAGGTGGAGCTATCGTCTGGTTGTCGATGAGATTTTGAACCTCATGACAAAGGCAGTAGCAACGATCGGTACCATGACTGCACTGCTGATGGTATGCACAGTATTTGGTAGGGTTATCTCTAGCAGGGAGTGGGTTAGAAAGAGGTTCGGGATTAAGGGGTTTGAGATACCCTCTTTCCATCAGGACTTTCACTGCGCTAGTTAGGCTCATATGAGGGGGGAGGGTGTGTAGACACCCCATTTTTGACCGTCCCCAAGACTTAGACGTCTGTAACAAGTCCACGAGGGACCTCGCGCTACAGTTCGGACTCGATTTTTGTTTGTGGTTCTAAGTCTAAACCAAAGAGTCCGAATCCGGCAAATCGTTTTGAGAAAAACAGATTTTTTGAAAGAAGCGCCAAACATGGACTGCTTTGCCAGATTCAGAGTCGCCACCTAAATATTTCTTAATGGGGAAATTTAGGAAACCCTGACTCAGTGCCAAAGGCCACTTGTCCGTCATCACCAAAGTTGCCACGGCTCGGGAACTTGGGTACGATTGGGGAAGGTCAGCTATGAGCACCCTCTCTCGCCCGGTCCGAAGACCGGCCTCTACTAACCATGATATCCGATTTTGAAAACGTTATGTGTTCTTATTCCGGTTATTAGCCTAGAATTACTATGTTATGTGCACAGCAAACAAGTATAGACTAGATTGCCTAATTTGGAAATAAGCATTGCATATCCGTTTGTCTTGAAAAACACTTTGGAATTTGCTACTCGCAAGTAGGCTAAAATATGGATTTCAACGAGTTTTTCCAACTCAGTCAATTCAACCTCCACCCACAGGCAATCAAACAGTTTATCACATAAGCATCTAGCCACATGGTAAGCATGCTGTCATGATAGCATTCACACACATGCGATATGCTAAAGCATGAAAATACTTACATCGTACTCCGCGCCGAAACAATAAACTAGTTAGCAAACATACATGGTCCTAGTTCATGTCAAATTGACTAATGCAACACATACAAGATGCAATTAGGGTAGGCTCGGCTAACCTAAACATGGCATGTGAAATGCGATCAATTGATGCACGTATTCAATTTGAAATTGAAGTACAAATGTAGGTAGCATGATGCGCCGAGCCCGGTGCATGTAAGACAAATGTATGGATGCACGCATGCATAACATAAGGTGTGCTAATTTAAATATGCCCCAATCTACCATCATAAGCGGGTAAATAAAAGGGAAGAAAGAAGTGGGGATTGGAAGACATGCACACATACGCACCCACACTTATTACAGATTCGCCCTCGCCCGGAGGGACCAAATAAATATTACAGATAATTAACCTACAAGCTAATTAAATGTTACAGATTGCCAAAGTAGTTAACAAACTAACTAAGCTAGGAAAAACAGTAAACCGCCTCGGGAAGAGAGCCCAATGCAATGCATGCTGGTCTCGCTTTAAGCGACCGCCATGCATAGATCGCCTTCGCTTTCCCCTGCTCTGCCCCTCTGAAGACTGCCAAAGTCTCTGAATTGCTTCCCTGGACATTGGGAGACACCACCGGCTAAGTAGAATTGCCACCGGCAGTGGGATGTGGTCATCAGCTGTTGATGAATTCATCGGCCACCAATTGATTGCCGGTCGGCACTCTGTGCAGTCGATCGGCAAGAAGTTCCTGCAGAACCTGTTTGATAGCAGCAGAGGACAGAGCCTTGCATGGCAATGCGATTCAAGCCATGTATGCACCAACCAAGCCCCTTATCATGTGTATGACTCAAAGGGACATAGTTCTTGGCTCTCGGACCACCAAACGTGCATTTCCATGCATGATGGCCCAAGAAGCCAAGTTGTGCATTTTCATGTCAAATGAAATGCAAACAAACAAACAAAGGCCCACTCCCTATCACTTGATCAAGGGACAAGGCATGCATGCTAGATAGAATGCAACCTAGGCATGCAAACTAGCATGCAATATGATCATGAGAGCAAGCATGCAAGCATGAACATGGACAATGCACAAACATGCAACAACATGTTAAGTGGCTAAAGGAGAGAATACGTGCCAAATGTATTACAACCTAAACATGCAACAACATATCATGCAACTCAAGCAATGCAACAAAATGCAATTACACATGGTATGCAACACAAGGTGAAATGGAACAAACATGTGATGATATGCAAGGCATATGTGCAATAACATGAGAGGATGATCTTACACTAATTTGGGCAGCCCTATATTAGGTCCAAAATAGTGGCCAAAGCTTAAGAAAATGGGACCAAACACACATACACACATGCACGTATTAAGGCCTAAACACTTAAGCATCAAATGACATCTTTTAAGCACACTTAAAAGGGAACAATCATGGACATATGGCATGCATTAAGCTCTGAAAATCATGCAAGAACATGGTGTCAAACCAAGCAAACAAGATAGGCTAAACATTAGCATGCAAATGGTCCAAGTACTTGAAGCAAGTGGAGGGGACTCAAACCATAGCTAAGCTAACCAAGCCTCACAAGGCCAAGAGGGCTTAAAACAGGTCCAAGGCAGACCTAGACCATGCAAAGGGGACCTCTAGATGGCATCTAAGTGGCTCAAATTCAAAAGCATGCACAACGGCTAAAACATGGAGCATATAACACAAGTTTTCAAAACATCAAAGAGGCGTTCGAGGCAAGCATACAAGCATGTCAAAGGGACTGAAATAACATGGAAAATGATCCCAACCCACTAAATCAAAGCAAGTAATGCATGCAACACACTCATACACTTAAGGCCAACAAACCAAAAATGCAAAGGGGCTATATGATGCATGCCATGGTCGACCAAAACGGCCAAGGATAGACCTCAATCATGGCAAAATAAGCAAGAAAGCTTCACAAAGCTAGGCCTAAAACATGCTAGAACAATGGTTTACAACCTAAGGCATGTTAAGGCCTAAACATGGCATTACAAGGTAGGTATGCTAAGCATGCATGGTGTACCAAAACCAACATACAACAATGCTATTTCATGGCAAAATAAGCATAAATAACAGCCAAGGCATGGTCAACATGAGGCTTAGCTAGGTGCTCATTAAAGAGGCAAAAATGGCCCTTTTCAAGGACAATAAGGAGAGGGGATGGCCCTCTCCTTCTTGGGACTTCAAGGCACCATCCTTACCACTGAAATCCCTCAAGATTTCAGTGGTGAGGAGGCCCAAACACCAAAGTCCCGGAGCTCACTCAAAATAGCACAAAATGGAGCCCCTCAAGGCTTAAGAGGGGTCAAACACCTCCAAACCGCAAAACACTCTAAACAAACTATTTAGAGGGCCTAAAAACAGAACTTTTTTATATTATGCACTACGCTCAAAAATAGTTCTAAGATAGGCAAAAATAGTATGCAAGAATGAGGTAAAAAGGGGTAAGATTGTTACCCATGAAGAACCTCTTCACAAATGGTGGACCAGCCCCTTCCTTGAGCTCAAAACAGCTCCAAAGCTTCAAGAACAAACCTCTAGCCCTTCAAGAACCAAGAAAAGGTGTAACACTATGTGTTTGTGTGCAATAGTAAGCCTAAACACACACAAATACAAGAGAATGAGAGATATAGATATAGGATAGATACAAAACCCTAAACCTAGAACCAGAGCTTCTCACACAACTTCTCTAACCAAAATCTCTAACCCTAAAGCCAAGAGAGAAGGGCTTCTCTTATAGAGAAGCCAATCTTGTAAAGCTTACCAAGGAAGCTAACAAGAAGGCCATCCCTCCATACACGTGTATGGAGGGGAGCAAAATGCAAGCCAGCTGTTTTAAAATATCTACAAAAGCAGATGAACAGTAGTCGGTTGCTCAAAATTGCCATTTTGACAAAATGGACTGCCAACCGGCAAGAAAGAATGCCGACCGGCAATATACATTGCCGATGGCAACACAATACCAGCCGGTGGCCTCTAGCCATGGCCGGTGATGTGTGCGGATGCCTCACAAGGTATTCCCTGCCCCTCCAAGGCAAAACACAAGTGTTTGGTGCAAACCCAGACACTAAACAGTCGAGTTCGGAGATCCTGAGGCAAGGCTGAATAACGCCCATGGGACCTCGCCTGATTCGGACTCGATTTGTGTCACGGTTAAATAATCTGAACCAAAGAGTCCAAATCTGCAAATCGTTTTTGAGAAACAGATTTTTGAAAAGAAGTGCCAAACATGGATCGCTTTTGAATCTGAGTCGCCACCTAAATATTTTATTTTGGGAAATTTAGGAAACCCTGACTCGGTGCCAAAGGCCACGTGTCCGTCATCACCAAAGTTGCCTCGGCTCGAGAACTTGGGTACGATCAGGGAAGGTCAGCTATGAGCACCCCCTCTCGCCCGGTCCGAAGGCCGGCCTCTACTAACCGTGATATCTTGTTTTGAAAACATTACATGTTCTTATTCCGGTTATTAGCCTAGAATCACTATGTTGTGCGCACAGCAAACAAGTATAGACCAAATCGCCCAAATTGGAACAAAACATTTCATCGATTGTTTTGGAAATGGTTTGCTACTCGTAAGTAGGCTAAAATGTAGGTTTTACCACCCTCGAGTGGGCTTTCAGAAAAGATGGTTTTGCCACTTAGTGGGCTTTAAAACTCACAGTTTTAATGCCTTATTCCAATTTAGGTAACTCGACCTCCATCCACAGGCATTCAAGCAGTTATATCACATAAGCAGCTAGCCTCATGGTAATCATGCTATTATGACAACATTCACACGCATGCGATATGCTAAAGCATAACAGCTTACCTAGTACTCCAAGCCAAAACAGAAACTAATTAGTAATCAATGCATGATCCTAGTTCATGTTAAATGGCTAATGCATCACAGGCAAAATGCAGCTATAATAGGCTCGGCTATCCTAGACATGGCGTGTGAAATGCTGCAATTAACAAGTATTCAATTTGGGAATTGAAATACAGATGCAGTTAGAATGATTCGCCGAGCCCGATGCATGGAAAACAGATGTATGGATGCACGCATGCATTGCATAAGGTATGCTAATTTAAATATGCCCTAGTCTACCATCATAAGCGGGTAAATAAAAGGGAAGAAAGACGTGAGGTTGGAAGACATACACGCACTTATTACAAATACACCCTCATTCGGAGGGACCGAATAAATATTACAGTCCGAACAAATAATACTAAATTAATTATTACAAAGCATCTAATTAATTAACCAATTAAATGTAAAGAAGGTGGCCTCAGCCCTGCCTCGAAATGCGTGAATAATGCATGCTCGATCCATCTTGCCCGGAAAACCCGCACCATACCACTGCTGCCTCTGTTTTCACTGTCCTGCCTCTCCAAAGACTGCCAAAGCCACAGGATACCTTATATGCACACTGCTTCACACCATCGGCTGGATTAAAGGGCCACCGGCCATGTAAAATGTCCATCGGCTGCTCATGAGGTCATCGGCCACACACCAATGGCCGGTCGGCACTCTATACTGCCGGTCGGCAGAAAATTCCTATAGAAGACAGTTTTTGACAGCAACAAGGACAAACAGTGTATGGCATGGAATTTTGGGCACATGTAAGCATGGCCATGTTTCCTATCCTGTATGGGACTCAAGGAAGCATGGCCCTTGGTCCTTGGGCCACCAATTATGCATTTTGATGCATGATGGCCTAAGAGACCAAGATTGCAATTCAATGGAAATGCATGCAACACACAAATGAGGACCAAGACCCTATTATGTCAAAGTCAAGGGCCTCGGTGACATGAGAATTGAGATGTGTTTTGTCACTTAAAATATAAACACCTCTCATCTCTCACACTTGGTTTGACACCCCAAACCAAGTAATGCAATGCATGTTATGCAAACATGGCTCAACAATGCATCCTAAGGCTAAGAGGCAAGGCATGCCAAATGCAATGCAACCTATCACGGCAAGTATGTAATGCTAAACATGCAAGATGCAAATGCAATGCAAACAAGGACAATCTAAGCAATAGGATCATCATGCTACAACACCTAGTGAAGCAATCATGCAAGGAACATGAGACAAGCATGCAATAGTGGGCTTAAACCGTAAAGGGGCAGACCTCAATCCACCCCAAAATAGTGGCCAAAAGTGCCTAAAACCATGGACAAAATGCTCAATAAGCATGCAAGTTAATGGGCCTAAAGCTAAGGCACAAAAGAGGGTACTCCACTACCACTAACAAGACCACCCATGGCATGAACCAAGCAACCAAAAACAGATGTTTAGCATGTAAAACAACCCCCAAAACCCCTGATATGGCAGCCCAAATGCCTTAAACATGCAAGCATGCACAATGTCCATTTCAAAGCACAAGAGACCAATATTTCAAAGCATGAAAGGCATGACAAATGGAGACATATAAGCATGGCATGGGGACTGAAATAACATGTTGAATGATTCCAAATCACCTAAATAGCCTAACCAATGCATATTCATGGATCACATACTCAAGGCTTACAAGCCATAATGCAAAGCAACTTCATCAAGCATGCCAAACATGGAAAAATCAATGGCCAACAGACCTAAAACATGACAAAACAACACTAATACCTTCATGAAGCTAGGCTAATACATACAAGAATCATGGCCTAAACACAAGATGCATTTCTATGCCAAATAGAGGAATGCAAAGCAAGTATAATATGCATGCTAAGGGTCACAAATCCAACCAAGGACAGAGATATAATATGACCCAAAACACCCCAAAAAACTCTGAAATGGTACCCAAAACAACCAAGCATACATGTTGCCTTTTAAAGCCAAAAACCAAGGTAAAGAGGGACAAAGGGGAAAGGGGTGTCCCTCCCATATACAAGACTTCAAACCCTCTCCTTTACCACTAAAAATCCACTGGATTTCAGTGGTAAAAGGAACCAAACACTCAAGCAAACAAAGCCTCACAAAGGAAGCACCAAAAAGGCCAAATAAGGCCTAAGAGGGTGAGTTTGAACTCAAACCACAAAATGACCTAATGGAAGTTCTTAAGCACAAAAATATAAGACTTTTTTATGTTATACACAAGACCCAAATCAGCATACAAGACAGGTAGAAATCTAGTGCAAGTTTAGGGAAACTAAAGTAAAATGCTTACCCTTGAAGAACCTTTGAAGAACAGATGATCCAGCCACCTTCTATTGATCAAAATCAGTCCAAAAGCTCAAGAATCAACCCTCCAAGCCTCTCAATCGCGGAGCAAGGTGTAATGGTGTGTGTATTAGTGCAAAAGTAAGGTCAAAATGCATTTTTAAGCCTAAAAACACACACACAAGAGGGGAGAGAGGAAAAATCTAGAGAGAGGGGATATATGACAGATATATAGATATATATGAGCTCTGGTTTTCTTTCCAAAATGGCTAACCCCATGCAAAGGGAGAGGCATGATGCTTATATAGGCAAAACAAAGCCAAGAAACTTAATGGCTAAGCTAAAGAGAAAGGGTCAAGGGGTGCAAAGGGGTCTTGGCTTCTTGGAGAAGCTAAGACAGCTGGCCAAGCTTCCCCAAGAAGCTTGGCCAAAAGGGGTTAACCTTCTAGAAGGTTAGGGGGTTCAAAGGCTCACAAGAGTCATCCCCACGCATGGGGAGTGGTGTTGGTGCATTCCAGCTGGCACAGCTGGCATGCACCATGCCCCAAGGGGTGCAGAAGGGTCATCGGCCAACCAAATAGGTCATCGGCACAATAGAGTGCCGGTTGGCCAAACATAGTGCCGACCGGCCATTGTTTTTAAGAAATCATGGCCGGTGGCACACATATGCAGCTGGTGATGGTAGGGGAGGGCCGGTGGGGTGTAGGGATGGCCAACAAGCCATTCCCTGCCCTTCAAGGCAAAAACACAGGTGCTCGGTGCCAAAACCATACACGAAGCAGTCGAGTCAGGAGGTCTTGAGGCAAGGCGCGCAGCCGAGACCTCCGGGAACTCGAGACGAACACAAACATGGATAATCACCGAGTGTTCAAGCGGTGACGTCCAAGTCTCGAGGAAGGTCAAAAATGGGGTGTCTACAGTTGCCCCTCTTTGACAGAACTCAGAAGTCATAACAATGACGAGGGTAAATGTCAAAGCCCAGAGACGACCCATTTTTGACATGGCCAAAGACTTAGACAAACATGCAAGACAATGCACGAAGCCGAGCATAACTTACGATCATGCAAAGAAAAACTATAACGAAGCACACATGCAATAGTTTTAAGCTAGCATACATCAAACTACACTACAATGCAGAAAGGATGTAAGAGAATTATGCAATTCTCGAGACGTCTCACACGGAGGATACAATACCTGTGCGGTTCGTCTGGTTCCACCAGTCGCAAATGAACCGTACATACAATATCGTGCCTGCAAAGGAAACAGACTTAACAGGTACAATGCGGTTAGCACCATGCATATTAATGTACTTGAAAATGCGTGACAACGCAAAGCAAGTGGGAAGCATAACAATGTCGTGAAGGCACAGACATCTAAGTGGAGCATGCGGTCTACGCAGGCAACGAAATTGAACACGAGCATGCGGTCTACGCAAGCAACGAAATTGATTACAAACATACGGTCTATGCAAGTAGTATAATTAATTATAAGGCATGCGGCCTACGCAAGTAACGAGAAATCATGTGGTCTACGCAAGTAGGGCATGCGGTCTACGCAAGTAATGATAAAACATGCGGTCCACGCAAGTAAAGCATGCGGTCTACGCAAGTAATGAGAAAACATGCGGTCTATGCAAGTGAACATGAGGTCTACACAAATAAACATGCGGTCTACACAAGTAATGAGAAATCATGCGGTCTACGCAAGTAATGAGAAATCATGCGGTCTACCCAGGTAGGGCATGCGGTCTACACAAACAAAACATGCGGTCTACGCAAGTAATGATAAAACATGCGGTCTACGCAAGTAAAGCATGTGGTCTACGCAAACAAAACATGCGGTCTACGCAAGTAATGATAAAACATGCGGTCTACGCAAGTAATGATAAAACATGCGGTCTACGCAAGTAAAGCATGCGGTCTACGCAAACAAAACATGCGGTGTACGCAAGTAATGATAAAACATGCGGTCTACGCAAGTAAAGCATGCGATCTACGCAAGTAATGATAAAACATGCGGTCTACGCAAGTAATGAGAAATCATGCGGTCTACGCAAGTAAAGCATGCGGTCTACGCAAACAAAACATGCGGTCTACGCAAGTAATGAGAAATCATGCGGTCTACGCAAGTAGGGCATGCGGTCTACGCAAGTAATGACAAAACATGCGGTCTACGCAAGTAAAGCATGCGGTCTACGCGAACAAAACATGCGGTCTACGCAAGTAATGAGAAATCATGCGGTCTACACAAGTAAAGCATGTAAGAAAAGAACTTGAATACATGTAAGTAAAACATGCGGTCTACGCAGGCAATGTGTATAGAAACTCGAGGTGTGTGATGCGAAGCACTGCAACACCATACAATTGAAGCATGTTGTGGAGCTCACAAGATGCAAAAGGATACTGAAAAAGGGATGTTCCTCGTACATAAGGAGCGTTGCTCAAAAAGATATGGCCTGAGGTCAACTCGAAAACCTACCAAAAGGCGCGCTTTCTTGCGATATCTTAAATAAGGAAGGTGCCAAACCATGTAATTGACCCTGAACAAGGGCGCAGGTGGTGTATCAATCTCGAGAAAAAGGAGAGGGTTATCAATGGCAACCCCGACACTCTGCTGCCCTACTTTCCTTCTGCTTTACCTTTCCTTTTTTTTACTGGTAGTTTAAGTACATTGCACTGCCTCAAGCAGGTTTGTTTATCATCGTTTTTCAAAACTGTGTATTTCTTTGCAAAACACATGACGGAAATGAAATTGCTATTTGATTCAAAAGATGTCACATTGGCACATTCTATACATCGCATCGCAAGGCATCACACAACAATGTGAATGAAATTGAAATTCATTTGAAAATTAAGCACTTGCATCGTAATAATCAAGTAGCGAACCGACTTACAACTCGATAAGCAAAAACGAGAAGACTCGATAAGCCAACTAAGTGCGAGTACAACTCGATAAGCAACACGGAGACTTAAAGAAAGTGAAATACAACTCGATAAACAAATGTACAACAACTCGATAAGCAAATGGGCACGGCCCCGCAAGAATTGATCACTAGGGGGCATTGGTAATGGTGGGATTCCCCAACTTCTGAGCGGAAACAACTCAGGGAACAAAGGGGAAGACCACCGGCCGTAGGGAAGAGCCACCGGCCATGAGGAATCTCTACCGGCCAAAGTGATGGCCGGTCGGCCAAGAATGGAAGGAACCAGCAGAATGCTGACACCTGTCCTCCATTCAACCTTATCCCCTACAAAAGGCCCCAGCTTGGTAGTTTTCCTCATTTCCACACTGATTTACTCCAAATGGAAGAATTTCTTGCCCAAAATCTTGCAACTTGGATTAACAACTTGGACGGCTCGGAAAAGCTAAATTTCCGGGGTTTCGGCATAAACGCACTATTCACTTTGGGTCATACCTCGCTTCACTTTCCGTTTCTCCATGTCGCGACAAGGTTTTGGAATCCGGTGACGCATGTTTTTAGCTTTGGAGGGCAAGAGGTATGTCCCACCTTTGAAGATTTTCAAGTTTTAATGGAGTCTGAGCGCAATGAAGAGATTCTGCCCCAACCCTTTTTTGGCCATGCCCAAGCCTTGGGACAAATGTGTGGATTCTCCGTGCCTGATGCTCGATCTCTGATTTGTGACGGCATGCTGGATATTCCGAGTTTGGTTTGCCGTTTTTCTGGGACTGGTGACCGCGGCGACCGTCATTGGCAAGGTTTTCGTCAACACGCAATTTGTTTGTGTATGCTATCTCATTTCTTATTTGCCTCGGGTTCTGGAGGATCTAGCATCCGATTGATTGAAGTTACCCAAGGTTTGAAAGAGGGTAAGAGTTGCATTATCATGACTCTGGCTGAGACGTTGATGGGTTTGGATGCTTTCTATCGTCATGAAAGCAACCAAATTCTTGAGAGTCCACTACTAGTGCAGGTAAAGTTTCCCACCCAATTTCTCACATGTATTGCTTACGTCACTCGGCTCTCAAGCTCGGTTTTCTCACAGAACCCTTTTCTTACTTTTCTCTCATCGTACATCTCTCTATTTTTCATTCTCTTATTTTTTATCCCTCCCCAGATATGGTTGATGGACAAGTTGCAAGTTGTGGACTCTTGCCCAACATATTCAGCCCGTGGTTACTTCTTCAGGCGACGCCTTGTCGATGCCCTTGATGAGGGTTGGTGGTTTGACTGGATGTGCAGCTTGTCCGCAGATTGCATTGCTTGGTGGTGTCTTTGGCTCAATCTACCGGCAATGAGCTATAGTATGACTCGCCAACCTGGGATTCAGCTGATTGGCTTGACTCACTGTGTTTTCTATTTTCCGTTCTGGATTCGTCGTCAATTTGGTCATGACCAGACTTGTCCACCAGAAGAGATAGAGTACCCAGCCGCATTCCCGATCCGGGGCGCACAGCTTGCCCGATATGTTACAGCATGGAGAACCAGAGAGCTCCTGGTCCCCACTCCCATTTTCAATTGTACTTTGTCTGATGAGTGTTGGGATTGGCTCAATGAAGAGGCGCAGAATGGGCCTAGATTGTTATCAGAGACTTGACCCGGCTCACGGGAAGGGCGCGAGCACTGACTTGACAATGCCCCGGGTTTATTGCTTTATTAGAACTGTCAAGTTTTTCCTTATGATTGTAATAAAAAACGACTTCAATTGTATGCAAGAGCAGGAGAACTCTTTATTGAAATTAATGAAATTGAAGATTGTAGTACTGAAAATTTTCCGCTTTGGTCCAAAAATGGTCTTAGTTGTAAAAAGATTAATTTGAACAAAGTCAACTTTTATTAAAACTTTTTAAAACCATTTTTGATATGGATCAGAACTGAACATGCCTAAAATTTGTCACTGAGATGCACAATCCCGAATCCCTACAACTGGAAAGTTGCCCCTAGTCTGAAAGCACTGCACCGGAGACCACGATGAATGCTGATGGACAAAGATGACTAAAATGATCAAATGGACAAAGTTGATCGGGGAAGAGTTTGTGGCTGAACTTCAGGATGAAGCTGCCTACGTATCCCAAAGATGGGAATCAAGCGTTACGTAGTTCGGCTAAGGTTCACTCGAGTATTTTCACTCTCCTTTTACGCTCTAACTTTTGCCAAGGCCGCCCTTTGCGGGTTTTCAACCTTGCGAGCTCAGTTTTTCTATTTTCTAATTTTTTGTGCTCTAATTTTTGCCTAGGTCGCCCTTTCGGGTTTTCGGCCTAGCGAGCCTCTCACGGGTAATATTTCTTCAACTTGTCCATGTTGATCGGTTGTGAGAACTCTAGGCCATCTAGGTCCATCAGAACCACAGCTCCACCCGACCAGATAGCTTTGATGATGTAGGGACCAGTCCAATTGGGTCTGAACTTGCCCCTTGCGTCATGGATGGGAGCTCGGTTGTCTTTGAGCACCAAATCTCCTTCTTTTAGGTTCCTGGACTTAACCTTCTTGTTGAAAGCCCGGGCGATTCTGCGCTGATAACCCTGAACATGATACAGTGCTTTCAGTCTTCTCTCATCGAAGAGCATGAGTTCCTCAAACCTGCTTTGCTGCCAATCTGCTTCGGCTATTTGGCACTCAGCCAATACTCGTAATGACGGAACCTCGATCTCGATTGGTAGGATGGCCTCCATCCCATAGACTAATGAATACGGGGTAGCCCCAGTAGAAGTTCTAATCGAAGTCCGGTAGCCCCACAGAGCGAACGGCAACTTATCTGGCCAATCCCGGTAGGTTTCCACCATCTTCTGCAATATGTGTTTAATGTTTTTGTTGGCGGCCTCAACTGCTCCGTTGGTCTGCGGCCGGTATGTGGAAGACTTATGAAAAGCCACATTGTACTTCTCCAACAAATCAATCACCTCTTTCTTGAAGTGGGAACCATTATCTAAAATAATCTCGTTCGGGACCCCATAGCGACAGATAATGTTATTCCTGATAAACTTCGCGACATGTGAAGCCTTCAATACCGCATAAGATTGGGCCTTAACCCATTTTGTAAAATAATCTATTGCGACGAGGATGAACTCATGCCCATTCGACCCCTTTGGAGTAACAGCCCCAATCACGTCGATTCCCCATACTAAGAACGGCCATGGCGAAGTCATGTTGTATAGCTTTGACGGCGGGATGTTCATGCGGTTTGCATGGATCTGACATTTATGGCATCGTCGAACAAAGCCAATACAATCCTCCTCCATGGTGGACCAATAATAACCCTGTCTGAGGATCTTCCGCGCCAGCATTACCCCATTCATATGTGCACCACATTCTCCTCCGTGGATGGCCTCCATCAGGCGCTTCGACTCCTCAGCTTCTACACACATCTTGTGCATTCCCAGATGGCCTCTCTTGTACAGTTTACCCGCGCAGATGATGAACTGAGCCATTCTCTGATTGCCCTTTATCTTTGGCATTTGCCTGGTGGAATCGTCTCCTTCTCCAAGAAGTTCCATATGTCATAATACCAGGGGTTCTCATCCTGAGCTTCATCTATGGTAGAAATCGACCCATATGCTGGCACAAACTTCTGGTCAATGATGATCGGACGCATCCGGACTCCGGACGGGCTGTCTATCATGGATGATAGAGTTGCTAGTGAATCTGCAAACCTGTTGTTCTCTCTTACTAGATGGGTGAAGTTCAGTTTTTCAAACCGAGGAATTAACAAATCCAAGGTCTGGTGGTAGATTATCATTTTCTCTTCTTTGACCTTCCAATCTCCTTTTGCTTGAGATACAACAAGGTTGGAGTCCCCGATAACGTCCAATCGTTTTGCCCCTAGTTCTAAAGCCGCTTCCAAACCAGCAATACATGCCTCGTATTTCGCTTCGTTGTTTGAGACTTTGAACTGGAGCTTGAATGCTAAAGGGATACGGGAATTGTCGGGTGCTATCAGCAACACTCCTATCCCATACCCATACTGGTTTGACGCTCCGTCAAAGTACATTGTCCAAGTTTCGTCTTCGACATACAAAATGGCTTCATCTGGGAATAGATACTCAACTGCTTCATCCCCATCAACCGGGTGGTCGGCAGGAACTCATCTTGCTCTCCCTTTACGGACTTAGCGTTACATACTTTAGATCAAATTGAAAGCTTGATGACCAACGAGCTAGCCTACCCGTAAGTGCCGGTTTCTCAAAAAGATATTTGATAGGACCAAGTCGTGAAACCAGCATTACGGAGTGAGCTAAGAGGTAGTGCCGCAGCTTCCTGGTAGCCCATACCAAAGCTAAGCAAGCTTTCTCCAACGGAGTGTAGCGGGTCTTGTAATCTAGCATCTTTTTGCTCAGATAGTAGATGGCCCTCTCCAACTTATCCTCTGATTCTTGTGCGAGCATACAGCCCATTGTAGTCTCAGTTACTGAAAGGTACAATATCAACGGTTTCCCCGGCTCCGGTGGTGACAACACGGGTGGGTTTTGCAAATATTCTTTGATCTGTTCGAAAGTTGCTTGGCATCGGTCGTCCCACTGGAATTTCTTTCCTTTCTTCAGGAGACCAAAAAGTGGTTCACAAGTTAAGGTTAATTTTGAAATAAACCGTCTTATGAATTGCACTTTACCCAGAAAGCCTCGCACCTCTTTTTCAGTCATTGGTGGTGGCATTTCTAAGATGGCCTTGATTTTGGAAGGTCGACTTGATGCCCTCTGCGTGTCGAAACCCTAGCATTTTTCCTGCTGTAACACCGAATGTACACTTCTGAGGATTCCACCGCAGCCTAAATTCTCTGATCCTTTGGAAAAACTTTTGCAAGGCAGTGTAGTGACCTTCTCTTTCATTGGATTTGACAAACATGTCATCCACATACACCTCAACCTCTTTATGGATCATATCATGCAATATTGTGGTCGCTGCCCGTTGATAAGTAGCCCCAGCATTCTTCAACCCAAATGGCATTACTCTGTAGCAGTATGTACCCCACGGGGTGGTGAATGCAGTCTTCTCCCGGTTTTCGGGTGCCATTACTATCTAATTATAGCCTGAGAAGCCATCCATAAATGAAAGCAAAGCATGCCCCGCTGTGAAATCCACTAACTCATCAATGTGTGGCAAGGGAAAGTTATCCTTCGGACTGGCTCTGTTCAAATCCCTGAAGTCTACACATACCCGAATTCTGCCATCCTTCTTCGGTACTGGAACAATGTTGGCCAACCAAGTCGGGTATTCAGATACCAGCAGGAAGCCTGCGTCAATTTGCTTGGTGACCTCTTCCTTGATCTTAATGGCCTAATCAGGGCGGATCCTCCTGAGTTTCTGTTTGACAGGTCGGGCCTCGGGATCGAGAGGGATCCGGTGCTGTACAATCTCAGGATCGATTCCAGGCATGTCTTCATAGGACCACTCGAAAACATCTTTGAAATCTTTTAATAAAGCGACTAAACGCTCGCGTTTCTCCGGAGACAACGTGGACCCGATCTGGACCAGCCGCGGGTCCTTCTCAGTACCAACATTCACATTAAGGATTTCATCAACTAAAGGTTTGACAAACCTTTCCTGCTCTTGTTCAATTAAACGTTGTAAAACTGGAGGAATTTCGTCCTCGTTGTTTTCATCAAAATTTTGAAAATCCTGATTTAAGCAATAAATCAAAGGCACAGAAAAGTACTCGGAAACCACATTCATATCATTCTCATTATGTACTTCCAAACCGTCTGATTCTTCTGTTACAACAGACTCAAAAGAGAAAGAAAAAGACGACACAGATCAGGTATCCGGGTTATCACCCCAGAATCTGGGACTCGGACTCGGACTTCGGTCAGTGGAACTGATTCGACTCAGCAGTTCGAGGAATCGATTCGGCTCACTACGACCGGTCTTTGCTTGACAATCCTCTTGTCTTGCCAGTGAGGGAGGATGCCATGGATGCATCTAAAATGGTTGATGGTAGGCCGGCAGCCGTTTCATTCCTAATCATGGACACTGAGGAGTTATCCCCCAAGCACAACTGGTCGATCGAAGGATCTGAAAGTAGACATGCCAGTGCTACCCCCATTTCAAGTTCGGCGTCCTCAGACTCCACTTTCCTGTTCTGGTCAACCTCAATTATTAGGTCTACCTGCTCTTTAGCAACATCATCCCCAGGTAACTATAGGTCAAAGAAAATCTCGAACCCTGGTACACGTTTCCTCTCCGCGTTCAACCATGGCTCCGGAAAACCACAAAATGGAAAGTCTTCCCCCTCCCGGACAAAGCGCCCGTTTAGGGTACCCTGAATGGGCCGGTGCATTAATTCGAAAGGTCTCCCCATTTGTTTTGCTCTGGCTCTCCCAGCCATCTCCTTTCCTTTCCTTGCCCAATCCTCCTTGGTGGGCAGATAACCCAAGCCAAAGGTATGGGGATTGTGTGGCACTTCGGCCAATGCTGCAACGCCCTTGCGGCCGCTCTTTCCTAATCCCATCCTGGGGATATGTTGGAGCTTGTTCATGAGATGCACTGCTTGGGCACTGACATAGATCCCTTCATTAGCAGCCATGATGTTCTGTACAACCTGAGCCTCAGCCAGGGTAAAACCCGATATGAACACATCCTCCATGCCATGCTCGATTTCTAGAACAGGCATGGATACTTCCGGTGGCGGATGGATTGATGAATTCCCGAAAACGATGGCTACTCCCTTCCCATAGGGGTATTTCACCATTTGATGCAAAGTGGATGACACCGCCTTTACCTGATGTAGCCACGGCCGCCCTAAAAGCAAGTTGAAAGTTGCAGGCACTTCCAAGACATGGAAATCTATCTCATGCTGTCCCGGCCCAACTTTAGTCTGAACTTTAACTGTTCCCATCACTTCCCTACTTGTATTGTCATATGCCCAGATGACTTGGGCTGTTGGTACA
This sequence comes from Camellia lanceoleosa, assembly GCA_025200525.1. Classification (NCBI taxonomy): domain Eukaryota; kingdom Viridiplantae; phylum Streptophyta; class Magnoliopsida; order Ericales; family Theaceae; genus Camellia; species Camellia lanceoleosa. The sequence goes on from CM045772.1 coordinate 6,637,389, forward strand.
AAATCCGTGACTTTCAAGCCAATTGCAAACGCCGTCCTTGCCGGGCAGACGTTGATCGCGGATCCGGTATCGACGAGGACCACCGGTATCCATTTATTCTTACATTCCACAGAAATGTAGAGGGGTTTGTTATGCTCTGCCCCCTCAGGTGGCAATTCCTTGTCGGAAAAAGTCAGTGTCGGGGTAGCTCCTCCCGGAAAGACCAATCCCACCAGCTGCTCTGGCGTGGTTTCTATTGAAAGCTTTGCTTTGTCCATGGCTGATAAGACAACCTCTCTATGTACCCGTGATGCTATGAGCAGTTCCCATATGGAGATGTCTGCTTGTATCTTTTTAAGCTGTTTGAGTACAGCCTCATCTTCAAGTTGCTTCTCCTTTTGCTTCTCAACCTCTCTATCTTTCCCCGAGGCCTCTGGTTGATCTAGGTGTGGAGGTTTGAAATACCGCCCACTCCGCATTATATGGTCGACCTCTCCAAGGTACCAGGTGTTATCGGGTTGGTTGTTCCCCCAATCTTCATCTGTGTGGGCAAGACACAGGTCCTCATCTTCCCATCACATTCCATCAGCAGCTGACAAACATCTGTCCGGCTCTGGTATGGCTGTTCTTGTACTCGCAGCACCTTCCATCCAGATGCTCGCAGCATTCTCAGTTTCTGTGCACACAGCAGTTTCAGTCCCCATATGGGCCTTTGCCTTCCTGATTCTCTCAGAGTCTTCGAATTTTTCCTGTTCTAGGTATGTCAATGCAACCGACTGTTCAGTTATTCCCGTATTTGAAATGCTCCAATCCTGAGCGAAATTCTTGACACTGGCGCTCTCCGGCGATGCACTCTGTTCTTCGACCTTTCCGGCTGTTACTGACATTCTCGCCCCTGCTGGGCCCTGTTCTAGCTGGAATTCTTCTACCACATCTGGTTGATCGTCTAACCACCCTGTAGCCTCTGTCGACTCCTCATAATCATACCAGTTGGCTGCCACATCCCCTGGATCTTGATCGCTGTAAAATCGGAGATTGGCAAGGTCCTCTTCCATAGCTGTTAAATCATCTGTTCCCTGTCCCAGACTATCCCCTTGGATTACACACAGTTCTCCTCCTGCTGGAAATTCCACATCTGGCGCATCCTGGCCTATCGATGAAATGTAGTCAGCCGGACTATACATTTTCTCAACACAACTTCCAGATTCTGCAGACTCTGGCCCAACAATCCTCTTCACCTTTGGAACCTCCTCTCTCTTGTCCTCGACAGTTACCACCGCTGGCTTAGGCTGGGTCATGGAGATGTCCATCATGCACAAATTGGCACAATTGGGAAAGAACACCTCTGGCTTAGGCAGGTGGGAAGGGGTGATATAGATACTAGGATCGTAGGACACGACCCCGGTATGGATGAAATTGATTCTTTTGGGTGGTGGAGCTTGGTTATGTGCGGGGAGGGGATTTGTAGTAACGTTGGGTTTTTCGGGAGGCAAGATCACCCCGTTATCGATGAGATCTTGGATCTCATGACGTAATCGGAAGCACAAATCGGTGTCGTGAGCGTGCTGTTGGTGAAATGCACAATACTTGGCTGGGTTATGGGTAGCGGGGAGTCTTTCTAGTAAGGGCCGCGGCTCTAGGAGCTTCAAGTGCCCTTTTCTGATTAAAACCCCCAGAGCTTTGGACAGGGGCATATAAAGTGGAGCGAAGGTTCTGGTATTTTTGGGTGGGTATTTGGCTGTTGGTGGGTTGCTTCCGGACGCACCGGAGAATGGTGTAGCTGCCGTGGTTCTCGGAGGGGGGTTGGTGGTGACCATGCTCACTTCGGAGGCTCTTGTAGTTGTGGTGCCGCTCGGGCCCGTATTAGTGTTGCGGTTGAAAGTCCTTCGGGGTTGCTCCCGGTCATTGTCAATTAAGCCTTGCTTCAAGGCATCCTCAATCTGCACCCCCATTTCATGCAGGTCAGAAAAAGTAGGAAAGGGGAGTACGATCATCTTTTGCATCAACTTCGGTTGAAGATTGCGCACAATCATCCGAATTTGATCTTTGTCTGTAGGTCTTAAGGTCATCATTGAAGCCTTGGCCCTTCATCTGGTTACGAATTCTGAGAAACTCTCTTTAGGTTCCTGTCTTGTTGTCTCGAGATCACGGGTTGTAATCTCGATTTGTGTATTGTATGAGTACTGTGCAATGAAGGCCTCAGCCATCTCGTCCCAGTTTCTCTTGACATCATCTTCTAACTTGGCATACCATATGGCCGCCACACCTGACAAGGTCCGACCGAACAAAGACATCTTCTGTAGTCTACTGAGGCCCATCGGCCTTAGGACATCTGAAAACAGTCTCAGGTGCACCATGGGGTCCCCGGACCCGTCAAATCGATCAATATGGGGCATTTTAAATCTGTCGGGCAACGTCACAGCTGCGTCAGTGTAGCCATCTTCAATGTCGGGGATGGTCTTGGCTCCTTGGGATCTCTTAAACAGCTTTTCAAGCTTGTTCAACTTTAGAGCGGTGGGATCTGTCTCAAACTCAAAGGGAGAGTCTGGTAGGTTGGTGGGTGTCTTTGATAGTTGAGGTTGGATTTGGGGGAGGATCGGGGGTGGAGGTGGTCCTGTGGGAAGTTCTGTATCATTCTGAGCATTGGCCGTCTCCCCGAGGTTTGGAACTCCTGGTGGGGGAGGAACTTGTTGCGAAGCGGAGGCTCCGGCTTGCTGCTGTAACCTGACAATTAACTCTGCTTGTTCATTCATAACCGTGGCCTATTGCTTGGCAACTTCGTCGGACAGATCTCTTTGCATCATTTTCATGCTTTCCTAAAGCTGGCGCACCATCTCTTCTAAGCTAGCCATACTGTTCTGCTCTGACTGAGTTATCGGTGTATGTTCCCTTTCTGTGGGAGGAGCGGAGTCCTGATCCCTACTGTACACGGGTGGGGTAGACAAAGCCCTCTGTACTGACTGCTGAACTGATGCCTTCTGCCTAGCTGACCTCAGTCTAGTGATCGTGGGTAGAGAGTGGTACACTGGTTGTCCGTCTACCAGATCCTCAGATCGATGGAGTCGACGACCTCTAGTCTAGAGTGCTTGGGGAATATCTGCTGGGTTGGAAGCAATTGTGCTCAACTACCTAGCAAAAAGATAAAATAAAGCGTATAAATAAACAGACAATCAGACAGCGTAACGGCGTAAAATAAACATACAACACATGGTTGGGTATCAAAACATGTTGCCAATAAACTGAACATACTGTCCCCCAAATACTGATCACTGTTCCTCAAATAACTGTCCCAAAACTGATACCCTCAGGTAGAACTGATTCCCCAAATCTCGATGCCCGCAGTTCGATATCAGATTTCAGAACTGATACATGCATTCCCTGTAGAGATACACTCTAAAAGCACATAGCATGTAAACGAGAGCCAAAACACCCCTATGTTGGGGTAGGGTTTCCCTGTCCTATTTTTGTCAGGAGCTAAGGTTTCACTACGCACACAGCGGCTTCAAACAACCTGACATCGGGTAAGCAACCTGTCCTAGTTTGGAATGGTCACTATGGATTCCAAATATGCACTAGGTCGAATGGTCAAAAAGGGTGCCCTGGTAAAACCGGGGTTTATGTTCCCATACTGGCAGAGCCCGCAACCGGTCAGCCTTATGGTCATGCCTTGACAAGACAAGCCTCCGGCGAACCGTTCAGGAATAGCAGATGGCCAACATGGTGTCCTAGGCGCACCAATGCACATGCAATGCAAAGAAACACATAAGCGTAGTCAAAACCGGATATCACGAGTTCGAGTCAAACTCTCTAAGTTCCCCAGCAGAGTCGCCAGAAACTGTAACAACGCCTGTGGGGGACCTCGCTACAGTTCGGACTCGATTTGTGTCACGGTTCGTAATCTGAACCAAAGAGTCCAAATCTGGCAAATCATTTTGAGAAAACATATTTTTGAAAGGAAATGCCAAACATGGACTGCTTTACCAGAATACAGAGTCGCCACCTAAATATTTTATTTTGGGAAATTTAGGAAACCCTGACTCGGTGCCAAAGGCCATGTGTCCGTCATCACCAAAGTTGCCTTGGCTCGGGAACTTGGGTACGATCGGGAAAGGTCAGCTATGAGCACCCCCTCTCGCCCGGTCCGAAGACCGACCTCTACTAACCGTGATATCTTGTTTTGAAAACATTACATGTTCTTATTCCGGTTATTAGCCTAGAATCACTATGTTGTGCGCACAGTAAACAAGTATAGACCAAATCGCCCAAATTGGAACAAAACATTTCATCGATTGTTTTGGAAATGGTTTGCTACTCGTAAGTAGGCTAAAATGTAGGTTTTACCACCCTCGAGTGGGTTTTCAGAAAAGATGGTTTTGCCACTTATTGGGCTTTAAAACTCACAGTTTTAATGCCTTATTCCAATTTAGGCTACTCGACCTCCATCCACAGGCATTCAAGCAGTTATATCACATAAGCAGCTAGCCTCATGGTAATCATGTTATTATGACAACATTCACACGCATGCGATATGCTACAGCATAAAAGCTTACCTAGTACTCCAAGCCAAAACAGAAACTAATTAGTAATCAATACATGATCCTAGTTCATGTTAAATGGCTAATGCATCACAGGCAAAATGCAGCTATAATAGGCTCGGCTATCCTAGACATGGCATGTGAAATGCTGCAATTAACAAGTATTCAATTTGGGAATTGAAATACAGATGCAGTTAGAATGATTCGCCAAGCCCGATGCATGGAAAACAGATGTATGGATGCACGCATGCATTGCATAAGGTATGCTAATTTAAATATGCCCTAGTCTACCATCATAAGCAGGTAAATAAAAGGGAAGAAAGACGTGAGGTTGGAAGACATACACGCACTTATTACAAATACACCCTCATTCGGAGGGACCGAATAAATATTACAGTCCGAACAAATAATACTAAATTAATTATTACAAAGCATCTAATTAATTAACCAATTAAATGTAAAGAAGGTGGCCTCAGCCCTGCCTCGAAATGCGTGAATGATGCATGCTCGATCCGTCTTGCCCGGAAAACCCGCACCATACCACTGTCGCCTCTGTTTTCACTGTCCTGCCTCTCCAAAGACTGCCAAAGCCCCAGGATACCTTATATGCACACTGCTTCACACCATCAGCTGGATTAAAGGGCCACCGGCCATGTAAAATGTCCATCGGCTGCTCATGAGGTCATCGGCCACACACCAATGGCCGGTCAGCACTCTAAACTGCCAGTCGGCAGAAAATTCCTGTAGAAGACAGTTTTTGACAGCAACAAGGACAGACAGTGTATGGCATGGAATTTTGGGCACATGTAAGCATGGCCATGTTTCCTATCCTGTATGGGACTCAAGGAAGCATGGCCCTTGGTCCTTGGGCCACCAATTATGCATTTTGATGCATGATGGCCTAAGAGACCAAGATTGCAATTCAATGGAAATGCATGCAACACACAAATGAGGACCAAGACCCTATCATGTCAAAGTCAAGGGCCTCGGTGACATGAGAATTGAGATGTGTTTTGTCACTTAAAATACAAACACCTCTCATCTCTCACACTTGGTTTGACACCCCAAACCAAGTAATGCAATGCAACCTATCACGGCAAGTATGTAATGCTAAACATGCAAGATGCAAATGCAATGCAAACAAGGACAATCTAAGCAATAGGATCATCATGCTACAACACCTAGTGAAGCAATCATGCAAGGAACATGAGACAAGCATGCAATAGTGGGCTTAAACCGTAAAGGGGCAGACCTCAATCCACGCCAAAACAGTGGCCAAAAGTGCCTAAAACCATGGACAAAATGCTCAATAAGCATGCAAGTTAATGGGCCTAAAGCTAAGGCACAAAAGAGGGTACTCCACTACCACTAACAAGACCACCCATGGCATGAACCAAGCAACCAAAAACAGAAGTTTAGCATGTAAAACAATCCCCAAAACCCCTGATATGGCAGCCCAAATGCCTTAAACATGCAAGCATGCACAATGTCCATTTCAAAGCACAAGAGACCAATATTTCAAAGCATGAAAGGCATGACAAATGGAGACATATAAGCATGGCATGGGGACTGAAATAGCATGTTGAATAATTCCAAATCACCTAAATAGCCTAACCAATGCATATTCATGGATCACATACTCAAGGCTTACAAGCCATAATGCAAAGCAACTTCATCAAGCATGCCAAACATGGAAAAATCAGTGGCCAACAGACCTAAAACCTGACAAAACAACACTAATACCTTCATGAAGCTAGGCTAATACATACAAGAATCATGGCCTAAACACAAGATGCATTTCTATGCCAAATAGAGGAATGCAAAGCAAGTATAATATGCATGCTAAGGGTCACAAATCCAACCAAGGACAGAGATATAATATGACCCAAAACACCCCAAAAAACTCTAAAATGGTACCCAAAACAACCAAGCATACATGTTGCCTTTTAAAGCCAAAAACCAAGGTAAAGAGGGACAAAGGGGAAAGGGGTGTCCCTTCCCTATACACGAAAATCTATTGGATTTCAGTGGTAAAAGGAACCAAACACTCAAGCAAACAAAGCCTCACAAAGGAAGCACCAAAAAGGCCAAATAAGGCCTAAGAGGGTGAGTTTGAACTCAAACCACAAAATGACCTCAATGGAAGTTCTTAAGCACAAAAATATAAGACTTTTTTATGTTATATACAAGACCCAAATCAGCATACAAGACAGGTAGAAATCTAGTGCAAGTTTGGGGAAACTAAAGTAAAATGCTTACCCTTGAAGAACCCTTGAAGAACAGATGATCCAGCCACCTTTTATTGATCAAAATCAGTCCAAAAGCTCAAGAATCAACCCTCCAAGCCTCTCAATCGCGGAGCAAGGTGTAATGGTGTGTGTATTAGTGCAAAAGTAAGGTCAAAATGCACTTTTAAACCTAAAAACACACACACAAGAGGGGAGAGAGGAAAAATCTAGAGAGAGGGGATATATGACATATATATAGATATATATGAGCTCTGGTTTTCTTTCCAAAATGGCTAACCCCATGCAAAGGGAGAGGCATGATGCTTATATAGGCAAAACAAAGCCAAGAAACGTAATGGCTAAGCTAAAGAGAAAGGGTCAAGGGGTGCAAAGGGGTCTTGGCTTCTTGGAGAAGCTAAGACAGCTGGCCAAGCTTCCCCAAGAAGCTTGGCCAAAAGGGGTTAACCTTCTAGAAGGTTAGGGGGTTCAAAGGTTCACAAGAGTCATCCCCGCACATGGGGAGTGGTGTTGGTGCATTCCAGCTGGCACAGCTGGCATGCACCATGCCCCAAGGGGTGCAGAAGGGTCATCGGCCAACCAAATAGGTCATTGGCACAATAGAGTGCCGGTCGGCCAAACATAGTGCCGACCGGCCATTGTTTTTAAGAAATCATGGCCGGTGGCACACATATGCAGCCGGTGATGGTAGGGGAGGGCCAGTGGGGTGTGGGGATGGCCAACAAGCCATTCCCTGCCCTTCAAGGCAAAAACACAGGTGCTCGGTGCCAAAACCATACACAAAGCAGTCGAGTCAGGAGGTCCTGAGGCAAGGCGCGCAGCCGAGACCTCCGGGAACTCGAGACGAACACAAACATGGATAATCACCGAGTGTTCAAGCGGTGACGTCCAAGTCTCGAGGAAGGTCAAAAATGGGGTGTCTACAGGCGCGTAGCCGAGACCTCCGGGAACTCCAAACGAACACAAACATGGATGATCACCGGGTGTTCAAACGGTAACGTCCAAGTCTTGAGGACGGTCAAAAATGGGGTGTCTACAGTTGCCCCTCTTTGACAGAACTCGAAAGTCATAACAATGACGGGAGTGAATGTCAAAGCCCAGAGACGACCCATTTTTGACAAGGCCGAAGACTTAGACAAACATGCAAGACGAACAAGGTATGCGCCCGAAGGCAGGGGCAAAATGCAAGACAATGCACGAAGCCGAGCACAACTTATGATCATGCAAAGAAAAGCTGTAACGAAGTACACATGCAACAGTTTTAAGCTAGCATACACCAAACTACACTACAATGCAAAAAGGATGTAAGAGAATTATGCAATTCTCGAGACGTCTCATGCGGAGGATACAATACCTGTCCGGTTCGTCTGGTTCCACCAAATAAATGAATCAGACATACAATATCGTGCAGAAGAAAACAACTTAACAGGTATGATATTGTTAGCAACATGCATGACAATGCAAGAATGAATGCAAAATGATATGCAATATATACAAAACAATGTATAAATAATGCAAATCAAAATGCAATGCAATTGAAACAATGCGAACTACATGCAAAGCAATTGAATCATGATCCAATCATGAGCGGTTCAAAACCACACATATGTCACATAGATTGATGGAGGTAACAAGTCCGTCTACCATAGAACGGTCCATTGAACTATGAGTAATGTAGACGGACAGAAGAACGAGTATTGGGTGGAATGACATAAGTGGGGTAACGACCCGCTGGAGAAAGAATGATGATCCTAATGCCGGATGCAAAAATTACATTACAATGTAATATCTACAATGGATATGGCATGCAGCCAAACCAAATCTTGCCTAAGAAAGGCATGTACGCAAACAAGCCACGTCTAACATAGAACGGTCTACTGAACTATGCTTTGACACAAGAAGTATGGGCACATACCAGACCAAGCTCAACATGGAAAGGCACAAGCCATAGATGGAAGTGATGCAATGAATGCATGCAAACTACAATGCAATATCTACAAATATGCAATGGAATGGATACAATGGATATGGCACGCGGGCCAAACCAAATCTTGCCTAGGAAAGGCATGTACGCATACAAGCTGCGGCTAACATAGAATGGTCTACTGAACTATGCTTCGACGTGAAAAGTATGGGCACATACCAGACCAAGCTCAACATGGAAATGCGCAAGCCACAGATGGAAGTGATACAATGAATGCATGCAAACTACAATGCAAATGCATGACAATGCATGTTTATTTTCTACATTGCATGACAATGCAATATTTACCATGTATGCATGACAATGCACTACTTACAATGGATGCATGACAATGCACTATGATGCAACGGCTATGATTGCAGCTTTCCCTATCTTACCAACACGGCGATATACTAGGTTGGTTCAGTATCCAAAACTGAGGCGCAGACATACTGCCTCAACCTATGGGGCTTCCATACAGATTTCAAGCCGAGGATACACCCCTGGGTATTTAAACCAGACTTTAGTCTCGGAACTCCCGAACCTTTGCGTTCTAGGCATAAGCTGTTCGAACTCGAGTTTCCACCGTCCCAGTTGGTCTTCTAGGAACTCACCGCACACACAGGCAGGTGGCTTTACCAAACCACCGAAAGTCGTTCGGGCACGACAAACACCAAAGGAATTGCACCTTTAGAGGATTTAAGGTCTCCTAGACCGGGATGCAAAATGTATGCATGACAATGCATGTTTTTGTTTGTTTTTTGGAATGTAAATGATGCATGATGTTGATGGGCGCGACAATGCAAGTTTACTTGAAATGCATAACAATGCATGAAAATTTGAAGCGCGACGACTCGCGGCTTTAGATGCATGACAATGCAAATGAACTGAGAATGTATGAAGATGTATGATCTCAAGATGCGCGACAACGCGCGGCTTTTGAGGCACATGACAATGCGATGGAGTGGGTTTATGGTCTCGCCAGACCGCACGTGTTTTTGGTCCCGCTGGACCGTGGCGTGTTTTCGGTCCCGCCGGACCCACTTCGGGCAATGCATGAATTTGAGATGCGGTGCACAAGACAGTGCGATGCGCAAGATCGCGCGATGGAATCCATGCCAAATGCAATGAGATGCACGAAACAACGTGGTGCGTTAGACAACGCGAGTGAAGGTCTTGCACCTCCCAAGGATTTTAGGTCTCCTAGATCGTGCGTGTTTAAGGTCTCGCCAGACCATAACGAACAAAACAATGCGATTGAAATGCAATGCACAAGACAGTGCGATGCGCAAGATAGCGCGATGGGATGCATGCCAAATGCAATAAGATGCGTGAAACAGCGCGAAGGAATGCATGCCAAATGTGATGAGATGCGCAAAACAGCACGATGCGTTAGACAACGCGAGTGAAGGTCTTGCACCTCCCAAGGATTTTAGGTCTCCTAGACTGTGCGTGTTTAAGGTCTTGCCAGACCGTGGCGAACAAAACAATGCGATGCACAAGACAGTGCGATTGAAATGCGATGCACATGGGGCAACTTTTGAGTCTTGTAAAAGCCAAAAGGATACGAGAAGGATACACCTTGCACGAATTCGAGTGCCACACACAGAACACACGATCCGAGGCCAAAACGGAAGCCGGTTGAGCGTCGGAAATGCACTATTTTGCACTGTTTTAAGCAATGAAGGCTCTGCATCACTCAAATAACCCAAGAAAAGGTGCAGGAGGTTCAAAACCCACTGTAGGAGACCACTGGATGTCCACCAGCCATCAGAATGCATCACCGGCCATCCATCGGCCCTCATACAATTCCATCGGCACAAAATACTGCCGACCGGCAAAGAATTCCTGTTCGGGGCAGTTTTGACATTTCGGCCGTGGGTCTTTTAAAATAGGGTTTCTAACCCTATTTTTTTCACTTGTTCTTGGTCGAAAATCCCCCATCTCTCTCTCTAGGCTATTTTCGTCCTTCGATCTCCTCATTTTCTTGCGTTCTAGCCTTGATTTCGTTGTTCGATTCGTGAATACCTTCGCGTTTCGAGTGTTTTGAACCGAACGGAACTTCGTTTCGGTGTCTCTTTCTTGATTTTCGCCACTCGGGGCTTGTTTCCCTCAAGTTTTTCTCGATACCCGTGACTTTTCCGCACTCCGACTTTCCCGGCCATTTCCGACCCTCTCGGGGTTGACTTTTTGTTGACTCTTCATATTCTCTCCCATTTTTCCCTCCTCCGGCGATTTTCACATTCTCTTCGAGATGGCAGATGATCTTCTAGAGGGTAGGGCTCCTCCAGAGCTTGAGATGGACCCCGAGGCCGAGCCCTTGCCACTCCGCATCCGGCCGTTCGATCCGGAGACCTCTGTTCAGCCGATTCACGTGATGCTCCTGACGGACTACGCCCGGTTCGAGCTTCGAGAGGGCGTAGCACCGAGCTACTACTCGTGAGCGAGTCACACTCGTCGCACGGCGCCTCCGAGGTACATACTTCCCCCGGTTTCAATTTTCCGCAATGTAGAACACTTAAACTGCTATAGTTGATTCTGTTCTTTAATTGCTTAGTTCGAATGCACTGATGCACTGTAAACTGTAGTTGATTGTGAACACACTTGCAACTGATAACTGCTTGAATCTGAAACGTGCACACACACTGCACTAGCCCTGAATTGCTCAAACACATTGACACAACACATACTGCTTTCTTTGTGGACACACCGCACTGTGTCTGTTTGATTTCTAAAAAACGTGCACACATGCCATATTTGCCCTGAACCACTCAAACACGCTGACACATCATATACTGCAGTTCACTATAAGTACACCGGCACCCGATGTCTGTTTGAATCTGAAAAATGTGCACACACACGCTACATTTGTACTGAATCGTTCGACACACTGACATATCATATGCTGTAGTTCTCTGCGAACACACAGACATCCAATGCCGGCTTTACATTTGAAAACGCACACACACACACACTATATCTGTATGCTTCTCAAAACTGTATCTTGAATATTGCTTCGCAATTGTTGTTTTTGATTACAAGGGGACTCCCATACCATCTGTGGGTATGGAAATGTCGTCGCCCGAGACTGGTATGCGCAGTTGCCAGATGCGGTTCACCACATAGTCGACGAGGCGGGTTTCGGCATCTTCTGCAGGGGGCTCTCACAGCTTACCACCTGCAGGCCCTTGCTCGCTGCTTTAGTGGAGAGGTGGTGGGATACCACAAACTCCTTCCACTTCTCCGTCGCAGGGGACATGACGATGACCCCTTATGACTTCTCGATGCTTACTGGCATCGGGGTAGGGGGGATCCGATTCCCTTTGACACTGATATGGGTGAGTGGGACGCCGCCACCAGACTGCTTTCGGCCTCACCTCCCTTGCTCGAGCAGGGTTTGTTAAATACTCGTGGTTCGAGAGCCAGTTCCGAATTCAGCGAGCCTTGACGGAGGAGGCGCAGATGACCCCAGAGGAGGTGGATCAGTATGCACGGGGCTTCATCATGTTTCTGCTCGGGACGACCCTTTTCGCCGACCGGGCGAACACCGTGCCTCTATGCCTGTTGGCGCCTTTGGTAGATGTCGGCGGATCCGCTATATTTGGGGTGGCGCAGCTTGGCCACATGCGGTTACATGAGCTCTTCTTCCGCCTCGGATGACTTCTTGGCGGATCTTGGCGAGCTTGGGAGGTACATCTTCTTCCCTTTACATTTGCTACGCTTTACATTTTTGTATTCATGCATTGCACACCACGGTGCCTCTTCTTGATTATATATCGCATTGCAAAGACACACATATACTCTACTTTACACTGATTGTACCCTGCACACACTGTACACTCTGCACAATACACTGCACAACACACGGCTCTGCCATTTTTTCTTTATTCTGTATTCTGCTTTATCTGATAATCATACTGATATTTGTTTTGCAGTTGTGGGTCTACGCCTACTTTCCCAGGCTTGCCCCAGTACCCGATGTGGAGATCCCGCTCGACGTCCCCTTTTCTCATCGCTTTGACATGCAGTGTATGCGGAGACCCCAGGAGTCTTTCATCTTTTTCCGCCGCTACTTCGACACCATCACTGCCGCGGAGGTATGTTCAACTTTAGAGTTTGTTTAAGCTTCGCTTTAGCACTATAGTTTTGATAACAGATAGATAACAAACTGCATTTGTACCTGCAGATCACCTGGCAGCCTTGGGCTCCGTTGCCGACCGTGGTGAGAGACCACTATGAGAGTGCTGAGGAGACTGCCCGTCTCCAGATTCTGTTGGAGGGCCCGGTCTGTCGGGCTTGGTACCTGGGGGAGCGCTTCTTGCGTCAGACCCTGGGTTTACTAGAGCAGATAGTTCCAGGTCCGCCTCCTACACATATGAGGCATACCGAGAGGCTTTCCCTCGCGCACCTAAGGGAGTATACCGTTGGCTGGGGCGCGAAGCGTCACAGAGACGAGGGCGACTATGCCGAGTATGTCCGGACCTACATCGTGCGGCCCTTGGGCGGTGATCGCCGAGCCGGGAGGGAGAGGCCAGCAGTGCCGGCAGCTGGAGCGGGAGTGTCGAGGAGGGCTCGAGTCCGTGGCAGGGCAGAGTTCATCGAGGGCGGGGGACCGGCTGGCCTACTCTGCCCACTTCACTGACATGCAGAGGGCAGGGTGGGACGACCTACCAGATCCCCTGTGCTCCTCCCTCGGCTGATCACGAGTTGGTCAGTGTCCCTGACTTGCCTCCGGTATGTATTACTTCATTTCGCATCTTGTCTTTATTCTTGCATTTGATTTATTTGATATTCCGCAGAATCTTGATGCATCGATATATTTTTCTGAGCTTCCTCAGTATACCCGGCAGTCATTGGAGCTGAATGCCTCCATGATGGGGATGCTACAGCGGACCTTCGACCTCCTGGCCCTCTACAGTATTCCGGTATGTTCTTTCTGACCACACTCTCAAACCATACATAAACTGATTGGCATAATCTGATACACAACACAACACCTGATAAACTGTTCATAGCATTCATACACTGTATTCACACACTGTACTTATACTTTCTTACGCCTTTGCATTACCTCGCGATTCACTACTCATACTGTACTCATACACTGTATTACGCGCGATTCACTTTGCTCACACTGCAGACTATACATCAGTATTCATGCTTTGCATTACGCAGCGATTCACTACTCACTGTATACTGATGCATTTGCCTTTTATGCTTTTCAGCCTCCTTTCCAGATCCCTCCGGTGGGTGGTGCTCCAGCTGGGCCCTCTATTCCTGCTCGAGGAGTGTGTGGAGACACTGGACATCCCCGTACCAGGGCGGGGCGTGCTCATGTCGGGGGTAGCTCTCGGGCACCCATTGCTGATGATAAGGATGAGTCCGAGCTCGAGTCCGAGGCAGAGGCAGAGGCAGAGGCAGAGGCGGGATCATCTGAGGAGGAGACCGGAGGTGGTACTGACTTGGGCTCTGATGACAATGCTGATGATGCTCTTGGACCTTCGTCCAGGAAGAGGACGAGGACAGACTGATAGCCCCGAAGCCATTTTTGACATTTGATACAGATTTTTGCTGTTTTTCTTCTTTTCTGCACTTTCCCCTTTTTGTTAGTAGTTAGGGTACTTTGTACTGCCGCAGGCAGATTTTGTTTCCAAAACTTATGTACTTGAAAAGATTATGAAATGAAACAAACTTTTTGTTTGAAAAAGTGTTTACATTTGTATATCTCACGCATTGCATCGCGTTACACCTCAATGTAAATGAAAATGATTTATTGTCTGAAAATTGAACACTTGCACTGTAATAATCAGATAACTAACCAACCAATCAGCAAAACAACCCAAGCAACCCCCTGCCTGATTCTGAACACACAGCCCTTACTCTACTGGGGATTAATCTGCATACAGCCCGTAACACAGCATTTGGTTCATTCTGCACCACGGCAAACCCTGACCAAACAGGCCCAATCTGACAAGACGGACTACTAAAGCAAAACCGGCTAAAATTGAAGCATAGTTAGGTGCTCCAAATTTTCCTTTTCTTCTTTTGCTGCGCCTAAAATGTTGGGAATGGCACAGCACTCTGAGCATAAGCAATGTTTTTTTTTTTTGAAATAAAAAAGGGTTTTCAACCGGGGTATTGAGCCTGCAACTGAACACAGCGGGAAAGACTCAAACAAAGGGTGAGCGACCTGGACACAACGAGGCACGCCCGGAAAAGACTCAAGACAAGAATTGCGACAAAGCAAAGTAAAAGACACGACTCACGGACGCGTTTACAAGAATGAGAGACCTCAGATCATGAGGATCCAGTTTCCTCGGGTTTTATTCCCACCCTTTCTGATTTGTGATTCTCACATCGTTCGGCCCTCAGGCTCGGTTTTTCTCTCAAAACCCTCTTGCTCACTTCTCTTCCCACTTACACCTCTCTATTCTTTATTCTCTCATTTTTCATCCCTCCCCAGGGTGATTGATGGATGAATAGGAAGTTGCGGGTTCGTGCCCAACACCGTCAGCTCACGGCTATTTCTTCCGGTGGATAGAGTGCCCTTATGGCAAGTATGTTGATGGTGGGGAAAAGACAGAAGACCTGACTCAATTGCGCCCCTAGTTTGTTACTTTGACCATTTTTTGTTTTCTTCCTAAAACAGTTTTGACCAAAATGCGAGTCGGATTAACACACTTGTTTGATTTGAAAATCATGCAAGTCAGGCTGCGAGCACTGAAAATTTTCCCTTTTGGGTAAAAAAAAATGGTTCGGTTTTGGAAAAAATAAAATAGTTTTCGAGAAAATAGTCAACTTCAATAAAAATTTTCAAAAACTATCTTTGCAAACAATTAATGCTCGACGAGCAAGGAACTTACCCTCGAGATGCGCAACCTCGGATCGGAGGCAATGGAAAAAGTTGCCCTTGTTTGATGGTACATGCGCAACGGAAAGTTCCCCCTGGTTTGGATGGTAACTTGCGGCAATGGAAAGTTACCCTTATGCAGATGGTGCGACATCTTATGTCAAAACTTTTATCAATGATGATTGAACTCCGAAGACGATGGTCTGAACCAATATATGGACACAGTCACTGTAAGAGCAATGGTGGCTGGACTTCAGGATGAAGTTGCCTACGTATTCCAAACATGGGAATCAAGCCTTACGTAGTTCCGGTTGTTACAACCGAATTGTCGGATGTAGAGGAAGCAAGGATGATCGAAACCATTACATGGACTGGGGCGCTATGAAAGCGTCAGGGGCTGGACTTCAAGATGAAGTTTCCTACGTATCCAAAACATGGGAATCAAGCCTTACGTAGTTCCGGTTAAGGTACACTCGGGTATTTTAACCTTCACTTTTTAGGCTCTAACTTTTGCCAAGGCGCCCAATGCGGGTTTTCGACCTTGCGAGCTTCTTTTCTTTTTTCTCTTCATTTTTTTCAATTTTTTATTTTTTTTGTTCTTTTCTTTGATTTTCTTCTTCCCCTTTTTTTTCGCATTTTTTCATTCTCTTCTTTTTCTTGCTCTAACTTTTGCCTGGGTCGCCCTTCCGGGTTTTCAGCCCAGCGAGCCTCTCAAAGGGTAAAAGTGTAACAAGTCCATGCCAAAAATGGTTTTGAAATTGAAGCCCTCTGTATCCAGGAGAGTGGTTGTTGTGTTAATTTGCAGAAGAATCCATCACGGTCGCTTCACGAGCCTCTTCCGGTGAGGTCTAATCTTCTTGATCTGAATTTGGTACCTCTTGCTCGATGGTTGCTTCAAATCGGGTCGCACAGGCCTTTCATGGCAATTGGCTGTTTGAGCGTTTTGAATGGATTCCTGGTTTGAAACAGATAGGTTGAATCTCGAGGCTGAGAGCGATCCTAGGCTGCACAATCTCAAGAGCAATTCCACACAAGTCTTCACAGGACCGCGCAAAACATTTTATTTTTGAAAGTTTTTAAGAAAGCGACAAATCGCTCGCGCAGAAGATAGTGTGAAACCAGTCTGGATCAAGCCAGGGTCCTTCTCAGTACTCACACTGACAAGCCTAATTTCATTCATAAAAAGGCTTAACATGCCTCTTCTTCTCTCAAAATGATCAAAATTTTGCGAAAACCCGATGAATTCCTTCCTCTTCGTTTTTATCACTGCATTGTTTTAAAAAAAAGGCTTTTGAAAAACTTAGGTCATTGTAATAATTTTCAGAGTACAAAAGAGCAGGTAGAACGTACTGTCGTTCCATTTGCTTCCTCTGGCACAACTAACTCATACTAAAAGCAAGCATGAAAATGAGATAGCCATAGCTGTTTCATTCAGATTTGTTGGTATAACTGGCCCCTCGGCAGAGACAGACTCAAAAACCAAAAACAGGTAATTACACGACAAAACGGTGTTCGAGGCAACAACCCCGGAATCACTTGACATTCTATACAAAAGGGGGGTTGACTCGCTACAACAAGACAGACCCGTAAGCAAAAGGACTGACTCAAAACAATGAGACAGACTCAAAACAAAGCAAAAGACTGACTCGACACCCAAGCCAGAATTTACAAAACTAGAGTTTGCAGATGCTCAAAAATGCGTGCCAGACGCCACATCCATAATGCACCAGGCACTGCCCGCAGGCAGTTCACTCTCTAATTACATACTCGCAGTATCTGTGTCCTCAAAATCCAACAGTTGGGTAGTAACGGACTTGGCAGAGGTGGGTGGGAGGATAACCTCGTTGTCAATCAAATCCTGTACCTCATGACAGAGGCAGAAGCAATTATCGGTAGCGTGACCAGTTTGTTGGTGGTACGCGTAGTACAAAACAGCATCATGTGTAGCAGGGAGATTCTTTGGGTGGGGCCGAGGCTCCAAGGGTTTAAGGGGCCCCCTCTCGGCAAGGATCTGAAGTGCCTTGGACAATGGCATGTAGAGAGCATGGAAGACCCTGCGCCCTCGGGGCAGGTACTTTGAAGTCTGAGTATTTTTGCTAGACGCACTAGCGAACGAGTCGGCAGGCACTGCCTTAACTTTCTGGTCCTTCCTGGGTGCAGGGTTGGGAGTAGGAGGAACTATTCTGGCATAACGGGGCCTATCCCGGTTCTCTGATTGACTTGAACTACCCTCAGGTGGAGTGGGGAAAGCATCCTCCACAGCTTTTGTCGCAACTGCAGATATCTGTTGCTTGTTCATCCCCCCGGCTTTGAAAGCCTCGACTGCCCACAGTAGTTATTCGATAGGATTGGCATCTACCTTCATTTTGTCTTTACCTCTGGCCTCGGCCTGATCAAGGGTTTGGGTTGATGTTGACATGTCATTATTATAATTGGAGGCCATCTCCGGTTGGCTAAGTTCAATCACGATCCGTCCCAATAGCGGGGGATCCTGGGGCACAAAGCCTCCGGCATATGGTGCAGCTGGTGGCGAAGTGGACATTCCATAGGTGAGATCCGCCACGGACCTCTGGAGATCACCTATCATCCCCATCAGTTCAAATGTAGTAGGCTCGCGAGCCTGATATAGTTGAGGGGTCCAAACCGGGTGTGCAGCAGGCGACCTAGGTGGATGCGGCATATCAATATTGGTCTAACTTTGTGGAGTGATTCCTTGACCCAACGCGGCTGTCATAACCACGATCTCTTCTGAATTCTGCGTCATCATAGGTCTTTCCTCGGCAAGGGGGAACACTGACTATTCTGGAACTCTCTGAACTGAAAGGAAAAACAAGCAGCATTTCAGCCCAAAACGGATCAAACACAGTGCGGCCGAACAAGCTGTACTCTACTCGATCCTTTTCCCCGAAATCATCGTCCCACAAAACATCAATCGGATATCCACGACATATAATTGATTCTATAATCGATCATCGATGCCTTCGGGCTTGATACTCAAACTCTCAAACTGATATGTGTGTTCCTGTAGAGATACACTCTAAAAGCACATAGCAAATAAATGAGAGCCAATACACCCCTATGTTGGGGTAGGGTTTCCCTGTCCTATTTTGTCGGGAGCTAGGGTTTCACTATGCACGCAGCGGTTTCAAACAACCTATATCGGGTAAGCAACCTGTCCTAATTTGGAATGGTCACTATGGATTCCGAATATGCACTAGGTCGAATGGTCGAAAAGGGTGCCCCGGTAAAACCGGGGTTTGTGTTCCCATCTTGGCGAGCCATAACCAGTCAACCTTATGGTCATGCCTTGACAAGACAAGCCTCCGGTAAACCGCTCAGGAATAGCAGATGGCCAACACGGTGTCCTAGGCACACCAATGCACATGCAATGCAAAGAGACACATAAATGAAGTCAAAACAGGATATCACGAATTCGAGTCAAGCTCTCTAAACTCCCCAACAGAGTCGCCAGAAACTGTAACAAGTCCGCGAGGGACCTCGCGCTACAATTCGGACTCGATTTTTGTTTGTGGTTCTAAGTCTGAACCAAAGAGTCCAAATCCGGCAAATCGTTTTGAGAAAAACAGATTTAATGAAAGAAGCGCCAAACATGGACTGCTTTGCCAGATACAGAGTCGCCACCTAAATATTTTTTAATGGGGAAATTTAGGAAACCCTGACTCGGTGCCAAAGGCCACGTGTCCGTCATCACCAAAGTTGCCTCGGCTCGAGAACTTGGGTACGATTGAAGGTCGACTATGAGCACCCCTCTCACCCGTTCAAGACCGGCCTCTACTAACCGTGATATCCGATTTTGAAAACGTTATGTGTTCTTATTCCGGTTATTAGCCTAGAATTACTATGTTATGCGCACAGCAAACAAGTATAGACTAGATTTCCTAATTTGGAAATAAGCATTTCATATTCGTTTGTCTTGAAAAACACTTTGGAATTTGCTACTCGCAAGTAGGCTAAAATATGGATTTCACCAAGTTTTTCCAACTCAGGCAATTCAACCTCCACCCACAGGCAATCAAACAGTTTATCACATAAGCATCTAGCCACATGGTAAGCATGCTGTCATGATAGCATTCACACACATGCGATATGCTAAAGCATGAAAATACTTACATCGTACTCTGCGCCAAAACAATAAACTAGTTAGAAAACATGCATGGTCCTAGTTCATGTCAAATTGACTAATGCAACACATACAGGATGCAATTAGGGTAGGCTCGGCTAACCTAAACATGGCATGTGAAATGCGATCAATTAATGCACGTATTCAATTTGGAATTGAAGTACAAATGCAGTTAGCATGATGTGCCGAGCCCGGTGCATGTAAGACAAATGTATGGATGCACGCATGCATAGCATAAGGTGTGCTAATTTAAATATGCTCCAATCTACCATCATAAGCGGGTAAATAAAAGGGAAGAAAGAAGTGGGGATTGGAAGACATGCACACATACGCACCCACACTTATTACAGATTCGCCCTCGCCCGGAGGGACCAAATAAATATTACAGATAATTAACCTACAAGCTAATTAAATATTACAAATTGCCTAAGTAGTTAACAAACTAACTAAGCTAGGAAAACCAGTAAACCACCTCGGGAAGAGAGCCCAATGCAATGCATGCTCGGGTCCTGCTCGGAAGCGCACTGCCATGCATAGACTGCCTCTGTTTTCCCTGCTCTGCCCCTCTGAAGACTGCCAAAGTCTCTGAATTGCTTCCCTGGACATTGAGAGACACCACCGGCTGAGTAGAATTGCCACCGGCAGTGGGATGTGGTCATCGGCTGTTGATGAATTCATCGGCCACCAATTGATTGCCAGTCGGCACTTTGTGCAGTCGATCGGCAAGAAGTTCCTGCAGAACCTGTTTGATAGCAGCAGAGGACAGAGCCTTGCATGGCAATGCGATTCAAGCCATGTATGCACCAACCAAGCCCCTTATCATGTGTATGACTCAAAGGGACATAGTTCTTGGCTCTCGGATCACCAAACGTGCATTTCCATACATGATGGCCCAAGAAGCCAAGTTGTGCATTTTCATGTCAAATGAAATGCAAACAAACAAACAAACAAACAAAGGCTCACTCCCTATCACTTGATCAAGGGACAAGGCATGCATGCTAGATAGAATGCCACCTAGGCATGCAAACTAGCATGCAATATGATCGTGAGAGCAAGCATGCAAGCATGAACATGGACAATGCACAAACATGCAACAACATGTTAAGTGGCTAAAGGAGAGAATACGTGCCAAATGTATTGCAACCTAAACATGCAACAACATATCATGCAACTCAAGCAATGCAACAAAATGCAATTACACATGGTATGCAACACAAGGTGAAATGGAGCAAACATGTGATGATATGCAAGGCATATGTGCAATAACATGAGAGGATGATCTTACACTAATTTGGCCAGCCCTATATTAGGTCCAAAATAGTGGCCAAAGCTTAAGAAAATGGGACCAAACACACATACACACATGCACGTGTTAAGGCCTAAACACTTAAGCATCAAAGGACATCTTTTAAGCACACTTAAAAGGGAACAATCATGGACATATGGCATGCATTAAGCTCTGAAAATCATGCAAGAACATGGTGTCAAACCAAGCAAACAAGATAGGCTAAACATTAGCATGCAAATGGTCCAAGTACTTGAAGCAAGTGGAGGGGACTCAAACCATGGCTAAGCTAACCAAGCCTCACAAGGCCAAGAGGGCTTAAAACAGGTCCAAGGCAGACCTAGACCATGCAAAGGGGACCTCTAGATGGCATCTAAGTGGCTCAAATTCAAAAGCATGCACAATGGCTAAAACATGGAGCATACAACACAAGTTTTCAAAACATCAAAGAGGCATCCGAGGCAAGCATACAAGCATGTCAAAGGGACTGAAATAACATGGAAAATGATCCCAACCCACTAAATCAAAGCAAGTAATGCATGCAACACACTCATACACTTAAGGCCAACAAACCAAAAATGCAAAGGGGCTATATGATGCATGCCATGGTCGACCAAAATGGCCAAGGATAGACCTCAATCATGGAAAAATAAACAAGAAAGCTTCACAAAGCTAGGCCTAAAACATGCTAGAACAATGGTTTACAACCTAAGGCATGTTAAGGCCTAAACATGGCATTACAAGGTAGGTATGCTAAGCATGCATGGTGTACCAAAACCAACATACAACAATGCTATTTCATGGAAAAATAAGCATAAATAACAGCCAAGGCATGGTCAACATGAGGCTTAGCTAGGTGCTCATTAAAGAGGCAAAAATGGCCCTTTTCAAGGACAATAAGGAGAGGGGATGGCCCTCTCCTTCTTGGGACTTCAAGGCACCATCCTTCCCACTGAAATCCCTCAAGATTTCAGTGGTGAGGAGGCCCAAACACCAAAGTCCCGGAGCTCGCTCAAAATAGCACAAAATGGAGCCCCTCAAGGCTTAAGAGGGGTCAAACACCTCCAAACCACAAAACACTCTAAAAAAACTATTTAGAGGGCCTAAAAACAGAACTTTTTTATATTACGCACTAAGCTCAAAAATAGTTCTAAGATAGGCAAAAATAGTATGCAAGAATGAGGTAAAAAGAGGTAAGATTGTTACCCTTGAAGAACCTCTTCACAAATGGTGGACCAGCCCCTTCCTTGAGCTCAAAATAGCTCCAAAGCTTCAAGAACAAACCTCTGGCCCTTTAAGAACCAAGAAAACGTGTAACACTATGTGTTTGTGTGCAATAGTAAGCCTAAACACACACAAATACAAGGGAATGAGAGATATAGATATAGGATAGATACAAAACCCTAAACCTAGAACCAGAGCTTCTCTCACAACTTCTCTAACCAAAATCTCTAACCCTAAAGCCAAGAGAGAATGGCTCCTCTTATAGAGAAGCCAATCTTGTAAAGCTTACCAAGGAAGCTAACAAGAAGGCCATCCCTCCATACACGTGTATAGAGGGGAACAAAATGCAAGCCAGCTGTTTTAAAATATTTGCAAAAGTAGATGAATAGTAGTCGGCTGCTCAAAATTGCCATTTTGACAAAATGGACTGCCGACTGGCAAGAAAGAATGCCGACCGGCAATATACATTGCCGATGGCAACACAATACCAGCCGGTGGCCTCTAGCCATGGCCGGTGATGTGTGGGGATGCCTCACAAGGTATTCCCTGCCCCTCCAAGGCAAAACACAAGTGTTTGGTGCAAAACCAGACACTAAATAGTCGAGTTCGGAGATCTTGAGGCAAGGCGCGTAGCTGAGACCTCCGGGAACTCCAAACGAACACAAACATGGATGATCACCGGGTGTTCAAACGGTGACGTCCAAGTCTTGAGGACGGTCAAAAATGGGGTGTCTACAACATCATCGTTTGCGCACGCGATGATTGTGCTTGTTTGTGTTTGTTTTGAGTGCCCGAAGTCCTAGGCGGAATGCCTTGTCTTTGAGCCTTTGAACCTTGTTCTTTCTCTACCTTGTTTTGGACCAAAACTCGGTGTCTGGACCTATTGGTGACTACAATACCACCCCAAGGTCAGAGGCCATAGGTTGTGCTCATACATGGACGTGGCTGGCCACCAAGGTGGCCGATGGTCACTAGTCTCTTTTTCCAAATATTTATTGACAACTGTGCCAGCTGTTGCACATTAAGCTGCATCTTCATACACGTGTATGGTAGGATGTATCTAAGGTCAAGGGGTGGATTTATATAAATAGGGGGTGTCCTCCCCGTTTTTGGAGGTTAGCATTTTTAGAACAAAAATCTCTCTCTCTCTAGAATTCTCTATCTCTCTCTCTCTCTCTCTCTCTCTCTTGTTAGTTTGCATACACTTGCCTAGTTTCTCTTAGATTTTGCACATCAACCCTTAACCAAACACTCTCACCTTTGGGCTGAGATAACTTAGGACCTTGTTTGAGCTCTAAAAGGAGGTTTGAGCTTGAATTTGTGGCTGTTTTGTACTGTGCTTCAAAGGTATAGAACTTACCTTGCCTAGACTTATTTTCAATACTTGCTTTGCCATCTTTTTAAAACTATCTTGGGGCTGGTTTTGGCATGTATAAAGTTCTATTTTTGAGACAATAAAGTGGTGGTTTGAGCTCTTTTGAGTTAGGGGGTTGTCCACCCCTTTTGCTTTTTAGCTTGTTAAGCTTTTGTGCCATCTTTTCATCACTTTGAAAACAATTTTTTTAGGCCTTTTAACCACTGAATCTCAGAGGTTTTTCAGTGGTAAAAACCTTATTTTGAAGTCTAAAATTGGAGGGGTTAGCCTCCCCTCCTTGTGTCTTGTTTGCATGCCTAGTTAGCTTCATGAGTTAGCATTTTTTTTCTAGCTTAATTTAGCTTAAGTCCAGCATGTTTTTACCTTTGTTTTGACCTATTTTGGCTCTATTTTGGGCTGGTTAATTCAGTTGAGGCTTGTATAGTTGTAGTGCTATTTCCTTCACTAGCTTAGTGTTTTAATGCTTTGATCATCATCGTTTTGAGTTGAAAGCATGTTTTAGTGTTGTTTTGTACTCCATTTCAGCACTTAAAATCTCTGCAACCTCCCTCTTTGCTTCACTCTTTTCTTTGCTTTTGAGAGTTGTTTCAAACTTGGGATCCTTTAAGCATAATATTGAGGTTATACTTAATGGTTTAATCCTCTTTGAGGGTTCATTACCAACAGCGTGATCTCTCTCATGCCTTAAATCACCCCTTTGTTGACACTTCTTTCCATTAGAGGACACTCACCAATGGAGTTAATCGATTAAAGAATGAATCAGTAACTTAAAATGAGTAAACAAAAGGACAAGTAAAAGAGGCAAGCTAAGCATCTTTCGTGTTGCATTGCATGTGTTCGAATTAGATGTTAATTTGAACACAAGGCAAATAGGCATTTCATACTCAAAGTGATGAAATGTGCCACTTTTCTTGGTCATCATCACCCTCGATCATGCATGATAGAGTGGTGGTCTTTTTTTTTTTAGTCATGTTTTGCACTAATTAACTTGTACAAGCTTGGTTCTTTGGCCATCATGCATGTAAATTGCTTGATTGGTGGTTTGAGAGCCAAGAGTTACACTCCTTTGAGCTTGTTTGATGATAAGGAGTGTAATAGGAAACACAAACTTGTGAGAATACACTGTTTTGCCCTATCTGCTTTCTGTTGTAGCAAAAAGAGGAGTTCATGTCATCAGTGGCTGACCGGCCACCACTAGTAGCCGACCGGTCACCAATGGTAGCCGACAGGCCACCATTGGTCGCCGACAGGCCCCTTGTTGGCCACCAATGAAATTTGCATAGTGAGTTCCTGAGGTAGAGCAGAGGCATTCTGGGAGTTAGCAGCACTGTTGCTGTTCAAATGTGCAAACAGAGTCGTTCAGTGGCAAGGCAGTGGCTTTTTCGGGTGGAGAAACTGAGCATGCATGCCTCTCTCACTTCCCGAGGCCATTTAATTGCTTTGTTTAGTTAATTAGTGGTAGCTAATTAATTAGTTTAATTGCTTTGTACTTAATTAGCTGAGTAATTTGCTAATTACTTCGATTTGTAATAATTAGTTAACTAGAATAGTTAATTAGTTTTCGGGTTGTAATAATTAGCGTAGCTAGTTAGCTTATTCATTCGGACCTTCCTTCGCGAGGGCATAATGTTGTAATAAGTGTGCGTGCGTGTGTGTATGTCTTCCAACCCCATGTCTTTCTCCTTTTTATTTAATCGCTTTTGATGGTTAGATTAGGGACATTTTCAAATAGCATATCGCATGCTTGCATCCATTTATTTGTCTTGCATGCACCGAGGCTCGGCGCATCATTCAAACTACATTGCTATTTCAATATATTCTTTGAATACGTGTTTAATCACATGTTGTTCAAATCGAATCATATGCCATATTAGTAGCCGAGCCTATTAATTGCATTCTTTGCATGCGTTGCATTAGGTATCTTGTATAGTTAGGATCATGCATTTTTCTAACTAGTTTCTGTTTTGGCTCAGAGTACTCGGTGAGTTTTATGCTTTACCAAGCTTGCATAAGTGTGATTTCCATATTGTCATGTTTCGCATGCTTACCATGAGGCTATGCACTTACTTGCTAAACTGCATAGATGCTTGTGGATGAAGGCTTGTTGTTTAAATTGGAACAATTCAACAAATGTGCGTTTTAAGCCCGCTTTCATGTTTTAAGCCCACTTTGTTTGGTGGCAAATTCACATTTTTAAGCCCACTTGATGTGGCAAATTCAAGCCATTTTCGCAAACAAAGGTGAGTTGAATTGTTCCAAGTCTTGCGACTAGTCTATACTTGCTTTTGTGTGTGACATAGTAAAGCTAGTTTAATAACCAGAACCAGAGTGCATAACATTGATAAAAACTCATATCATGATTAGTAGAGGCCAATATTTTGATCGGGCGAGTGAGGGTGCTCAATTCATGGCCTTCCCCCCTCATACCCAAGTTCCCGAGCCAAGGCAACTTTGGTGATGACGGACACGTGGCCTTTGGCACGAGTCAGGGTTTCCTAAATTTTTCCAAAACAAAATATTTAGGTGGCAACTCTGTATTTGGCAAAGCAGTCCAATTTTGGCATTATTTGATTTAAAAATCAATTTTCCAAAAAGGTTTGCCGGATTTGGACTCGTTGGTGTTTATCAGTTTCACATTGCACTTTGTGAGATTAGATTCAGAACTGCGGGAGTTCGAACTGTAAGGCCTTTCTTTTCAAACCCTTTCCAAAAGGCGGGGTGCAGAAAAAGGCGAGTCCACAGGGTGAAAGTTCTGCCTCGAGCTCAGGTTGGGCCGACTGTTTGTGGATTGGTATTGGCAAAAGGGTCGGCAGTTTTAGGAGTGGTGTCGGTATTGATTTCAGTGGTTTTGGGAATAGTGCTACTGTCAGCATTAGTACTCCTGGAAAACACCATCCTCTTTGGTTCGCCTATTCTAAGAATAATCCCCTTGTTAAACGCACTCTCAATCTGAACCCCTAATTTATGCAAAGTTTTGAAAGTGAATAGTGGAGCGACTATTAACTTTTGTAACATATCAGGCTCAAGGTTCTGCACCACTATCCGCACTTGGTCCCTCTCAGAAGGTCGATTTGTCATTTGTGCAGCCTTTGCTCTCCACCTTGCAACAAATTCCACAAAAGGTTCTTTAGGGTTCTGGTGGGTTGTTTCAAGCTCTTGGGTGGTCATTTCAATTTGGGTATTGTAAGAATACTGATTGACAAATGCCTTAGCCAAATCTTCCCAGTTCTGCTTCACTTTATCCTCCAACTTGGCACATCAAGTGGCCGCTATACCCAACAAGGTCCTTCCATACAGAGAAAGTTTCTGAGGCTTAGTCTGACCCATCGGTTTCAAGACATCCAAGAAAAGCCGGATATGTACCATAGGATCTCCAAACCCGTCGAAACGGTTTTGAATATGTCTAGGAGTCTTACGACAGCCTTGATGTACCTATCCTCAATGTCAAGAATAGAGTTAAGTCCCTGTGCCTTTTTGAATTGCTTCTCAAGGTTAGTAATTTTTAACAAGGTCGGGTCGAGCTCATTAATATCAAGGGGAAAAAACTCCTCATTAGGCTGCACCAGGGGTCTGAAAACTTGAGCTTGAGCCATCCCTTCACGAGGATCTAGACCCTGCAAATCTTCAACTGGCAGAGGTGAGTCAAAGTTCGGCTGGGGGCCCAGGACTGGATCTGTGGTAGATGCCCCAAACGGGCATTGCATCTCAGGAATGGTTTCATCCTGCACGACGATTCCCTGGTTTGGGGTCGTCATCATGGCCACAACTTCTTCTGGACTCTGTACCATCATGCGTTTGCTGAGTTGGGAACTGGGGAAATGGATGAGTGTAATTTGAGAGCTAACTAACAAGGATTTTTGACCCGGTTATACTTGATGTATCTGAATTGGATGTAGTTGAATTGGATTAGTCTAGACAGGTTTGATTGGATTGGGCTCTTTAGAATGGGTCTTTTGGCATTGGCTGGATCTTTTCTGAGTTGGTCTTTGGGGATCAAATAAATTAGACCTTTGCTGAGTGGGTTTTTTCTGGATGGACTAGGCCTGTGATGGGTTAAGGTTTTCCGGGTTGGATTAGGCTTGGCCTTTTCCTTCTTTGGCTCAGACAAACCTAACATTAAAAACAGATGCCCTATCAGATCAGGATATAGGGTATGCTGGTCAAAACATAGCAAGATACAATTTTTCGCCTTGGCTCTGGTTTTGCTGAAAATTCACCCATATCAAACACAAATCCTTGGATTTTTACCCAAATTCTAATTCTAATATAACCCTCAAGTTTGAAATGAATCGCCTTAAGATTAAGACTCTCACAGGATTGCATCACACATTTCCACAGATTTCACATTTTGCACAAAAGCACTCAAAACACCCCTATAAGAGGTTAGGGTTTCCCTATCCCAGCTTTTGGTGTGATCTACAGCTTTACTATTCAAACAAACGGTATCACAATAGCCTAGTAAATAGGAGGGCATCCTGTCCTATGTTTGAAAAGTCACTAAGGCTGACTATATGTAGTTAGGCTGATTGGTCAAAAGGGGTACCTTAGCAAGACTACCTAATATACCTCTCACACGTAACACCAAGAAGTGAAAGGAGGATCAAGCGGTATGACGATATTCCAGATCCAAGGTCTATGTTTCCAATATGGCAGAGCCCATGACCGGCCAGCCTTTTGGCAAGCTTTTTGGGCAAGCCTCTGGCAAGCCGTCCAGGAATAGCAGATGGCATACACAGTGACTTAAGAGCACCAATGCAAATGCAAAGCAAAGAACATATAAGTGTAGACAGAATTTCACATTATGAAGTTTGAGTCAAGTTCTCTAAATCCCCAGTAGAGTCGCCAGAAACTGTATCTCGCTTTTCAGGCTCCTTTCGGATACGACTAGCCCTACAGTTCGAACTCCCGTGGTTTTGAATCAGATTTCAAAAGTGCAATGTGAAATAGTTAAAACACAAAAAGAGTCCCAATTTGGAAATTCTTTTTGGAAAATTGATGTTTGAATTAAATGCCAAAAATGGACTGCTTTCCCAGATTACAGAGTCACCATCCAAATATTTTTTTTAGGAAATTTAGAAAACCTGTGACTCGTGCCAAAGGCCACTTATCCATCATCACCAAAGTGTCTTAGCTCGGGAACATAGGTACGAGAGGGGAATGTCATGAATTGAGCACCCCCACTCACCCAATCAAAGATCAGCCTCTACTAATCATGATGTGATTTTTATTTACATTTTATACTCTTGTTCCAGTTTATTAGCTAACATTACTGTGTGATGCACACAAGTATAGACTAATTTGCAAAAATTGGAACACTTTGATTTCATGCATGTTTGAAATTTGTTTGAATACGTACCACTTCAAAAAGTGGGCTCGTATTTACATTAAGCAAATTATCCCAGTTTAAGCAATTAGCCTTCATCCACAGGTATTCAAAGAGTTATATCAATTAAGCACTTAGCCTCATGGTATTTATGATAGATATGGCAACAATCACACCTATGCGATATGCTAAAGTAATAAGTGCTCACCTCATACTCCAAGGCAAGCCGAAAGAAACAAAAGAGTTAGAAAAAATACATGATCCTACGGATGCAAAATGACTAATGCAACGAATGCAAAGATGCAACTAATAGAATCAGCCACTAATATGGTATTTGAATCAATTTGATAGCATGCGGTCTAAGCACGTATTCAAAGGTTTTAAGCAATAATAATGCTTGGTTAGAATGATGAGCCATGCTTTTATGCATGCAAGACGAGTGACGAGTGGATGCAAATCATGGAAAATGATAAGGAAAACAAGATGCTTTATTATACCATCATAAGCAAAGAAATAAAAGGGAGAAAGAAATAAGGGTTGGAAGACATACACAGTTATTACACTGTTTGCCCTCATGCAAGAGGGTTCAAATGAATGTCCAAATGTCCAAAATAAACTAACTATTACAAAACCAAATGAATGAATAAATAACTAATTAGCTAAGTTATTACAACAAAAGGCTAATAATGAATAATAAACTAGTTACCTAATTTAACAAGCTATAATAATTATAAATAAACCAGTACTACAACAATACTAATTACAGCAAGAATAATTTACAACACTAATTACAACAATAATATTACAAGATTTAATATGAACTAAAGATGCACGGTTTTCAGAAGCTGTTATGTCTGCCTTCTGTGCAATTGCTCTATTTCACCCTCAGCCACTGCCCTCTGCTTCTACCAAAAATGCACTGCTTACCAAAACATTGCGGTCCGGCCGGCCCCAAATGAGGCCCGGCCAGGTCCAAACAAGGTTGGTCGTGCCCTAATTTCATGCAAAACCTGTTTTTGTGCTCTGAGGTGAAAATAGTGCAGGCAGAGCAACTTAAACCCTATTGTCCCCCTGCTCTTCTCTGTCATGTGGAACTTCAAGAGAAGAGCGGATTTGGTTCCAAAATCATGAACATGCACATGTTGATGGCTTGATGATTTTGAACACAATTGGACAAAAAAATTAATAAATGCAATGAAAGGTGACCACCCCTCTCTCTTATCATGAATTTAGCTCAAAGAGGAAGGCAGAGACGCTTCAAGCTTCATTAAAACATCATGAATTAACGTATGACGACCCTTGACACAATGGACTCGGCATAACGTTTGGCCGAACCCAAGCAATACAACTCATTTTCTTTACGTTGGTTGGGTCATTTTAAGCTAATTTTATTAATCCTTTTTTATTTACCTTTCCATTACTTAATCAATCTGTCCAATAATGAGAGTTACGTCCGCTAAAAGGAGAGAAGCATCAAACAAGAAGTTGTTTTTGACATTAGAGAGATGCAATGCCCTAAAAATGAACCTCTAAAGAGATTGAACCATTTAGCATTGTATGTATCTTTCTCATGTTTAAACAACATTCGGTTGAAATAACTCTCAAAAAGAAAAGAAAAACCAAGAAAGAATGAAGGTTGTAGAAATGATTATGCAAGGTTGATTTACTACACAAGTGAGACTCTTTACATGGAATTATATAAGAAAAGAGCTATCAACTCAAATGACTCGGTGTCTAAGGCCTAAACAACCAAAGCCATGAGGACTTACAACACAACAATCATAATATTCAAAGAATAAACTATTTAAATAAATTAAAATAGCCCTAAAACAGCTCCTAAAGTGTAAAAAACAGTAGCGAAAACCATGTTAAAAGAGCACAAAAAGATAGGCAAAAACAAAGAGATACAAAGCTAGTAAGCAAAGCTAAGGAGGGGTGGCTAACCCCTCCACTTTTGGGATTTCTAAACCATATTTTAGCCTCTGAAAACAATCCAAAAATAGTCCAAAAATAACCTCAAAACAGTGGCTAAAATCAGAGAAATAAGTGGGAAACACAAGGATATAAGCTTGGAATAAGGTTCAAGGAAGGGTGGTTAACCCCTTCACCTTTGGTAGCTCTTAAATCACAAATTTCTGCCCATAAAACAATCCCAAAAAGTGTACAAAGCATGTAAAAAAGGGGAAAAGAGTAAAAGAGAAATAAGGAAGAAGATGCAAAAGTTATACCTCTTGAAAGAGATGATGCTTGTCGTTAAACAAACTTGATTCCAACACCCTCAAGTTTTATTTAATATGGTTTGAAACTTCAACAACAGCTTCAAGAACAAGCTCTAATGGTATATGTATTGTGTATGTATAGCTAAAGAAGGTTTGAGGGTCAAAGGAGGAAGGAAGATGGAAGGAGGTTTATTTAGCTCTTCAAAGCTTTTGGAAATTTTGCTAACCCCTAATTTTGAATGTAGGGGCTCTATTTATAGAATTTGAGCCAATTTGATCAAAAATATCTTCAAAAAACAACGGCGAATTCACTTGATTCTGCTTTCTTGCCATTGAGACCTTAAGCCAACTTATGTTTCTCGCCATTGAGAACCAGCCAAGCCCAAAAACACACGGCCTAGCATAAAAAGCAAATAAGGAAAAGTTTTCATTGAGACACGATAAGGCCTAACTGAGGCATGACCTATTCTAAATGGTCCCGGCCGAGTCCAAAATTCTGCATTCAGGCCCGACTTCAAACGGACATATCTCCCTTATCCAGACTCGATTTTAGGTGATTCTTGAGTCTAAATTTAAGCCTCAGAAGTCTACTTTCACATGGTGGTGGCGTCACATCTAAATTATGAGTGTATAAAGAGATATGCCTAATTTAGTGAAGGCTTCTCATTCTTTCTCAACGGTTTGATACTCAACCTCTTCCTAAACTAGTTTTCTTCCCTCCCCTTCTATTTCATTCAAATCCAAACCTATAAATAAGATGTTTTAAATATTTTTCAAAGAGTTCACCTCCCTTTCATTTATTTCAACTTTGTCCTTGGTTTACCGAAAAGTGCAATGTTTTAAACGAAATGCGAGCCTCGGAACATCGTATAGCATTTAGAAAAGTATTTTGAAAAGAGGGTTTTAAAGTCTAAAATATTTTGGCCAAAATGGTGTATAAGGTTTGGGATTAGAGCTTGAATCCAAATTTCTTCGCTGAGAATTCAAAGATTGCACAGTGTAACTTTCCTCATCCAATGTGTAATTTTCTTACATCCTTTCTACATGAAATGTAGTTTGTTTCGTTTTCGCTTGCTTAAACTGTTGCATTTATTGTGTATAATTGCTTCGTTACAGCTTTCTTTGCATGATCATGAGTTATGCTTGACTTTGTGCATGTCATTTGCAACTTGCCCCAGCTTGCGGGCGCATCTCTTTGTTATCTTGCCTGTTTGTCTAAGTCTTCGGCCTTGTCAAAAATGGGTCATCTCTGGGCTTTGACATTCACTCCCATCACTTATGACTTTCGAGTTATGTCAAAGAGGGGCAACTATAGACACCCCATTTTTGGCCGACCTTAAGACTCAAACGTCATCGATTGAGCGCTCAGTGATAGTGCATGTTGTGCTCGTTCGAGTTTCCGGAGTTTTTAGCTGAGAGCCTTACCTCCGGGCCTTTGAATTCTTTGTGCTTTGGCTTGATTTGTGGACTAAGCCTTGTTTCTCTTCCATGGAGGGAGGGAGTGGTCTGTAGACCACCTCTTTGTGGTCGTAGACCACTTTTCTCGCTTGGAGACTAGTTTCCGATTTTCAGAGCCTTCGGCCGCGCGCATTGTCTCGGGACCGCTTAACGTTCTCTGTTTGGCTTGGTTTTTGAACCATGCCTTTTTGCCTCTGCCTAGAGGGACACTGTTGTCCAGGAGACCACTTTTGATGCCCGTAGACCTGTTTTCGAGGCTTCCGGCTGCGTGCTTTGCCTCCTGAACTTTCGTCTTGCATCCTTTTTGGTTTGTTTTTGGTACAAACCTTGTTTTCCTTGTTTCGAAGGTGGTACAAGGGTGGTAGACCAGTTCTTTCCCTTGGAGACCACTTTTCATCTCGCCAGCCAATTTTCTGGTCTGACAACTGGTTTTCTTGGTCTTTGGGCCACCTTTTCTGGTCGGCCACGACACCACCACCTTGTTTTCAGTGTGTAGACTTCTCCTACCCCTGGCCGACCAATTTTTGTTTTGGGAGACCACTTGTGGTGGTCGGCCGACCACTATAAGTAGCTGGCCGACCACTTCAACTGGTCGGCCACTTTCCAGCACCTTTTTGGGGATATTTTCATCCAGGTGGCACAGTTGGAAGGCACTGAAACCATCCTCCATACACGTGTATGGAGGGATGGCCTTGGACCCTAAGCTTGTCCAACAAGCTTACACTTTTGTTCTCTATATAAGAGAACCTCCTCCTCCCTCCTCTATGTTCAGAAAAATTGCCTTAAGAGATATACATACACCTTTGTATCTATCTTTCTCTTGTTCTTCTTTTTTGTTTTCAAAAGTGCATATTCTTCACACTTTAACACACAAACACACACTTAAACACCATACTCTTGGAGCCGAGGTCCTTTGAGGTTGGTTTTGGAGTTCTTGGACTGGTTTGAGCTCAAAGAAGCTACTGGAGTTGTAGCTTTGAAGGTGGTCTTCAAGGGTGAGCTTTTAACCTTTTAAAACCCCATTTTTTCTTAAGCTTTTAGCCCTATTTGCATGTTGTTTTAAGCTTAACTTCCTACTACAAAAATTTCTGTCTTTTAGTTCTTAAAATGTTTGTTTAAGGTCACTTTTGTGTTGGGGGTAGTCTACCCACTCTTATGCCTTGTTAGGCCTTGTTTTGAACCATCTTTTTAAGCTATTGGGATCACCTTGTTTTGGCCTTCTCACCACTGAAATCCAGAAATGGTGTTTTGAGGTCCCAAATAGAAAGGGGTCATCCCATCTCCTTGTGTCTTGAATACTTGCTTCATATGCCTCATGTTTAAGCATGTTTGTTAAGCTTTTGTTGGCCATATCTTAGCATGTATTTGGGGTTATTTCAGCATGTCATACAACTGTTTTGGTTTGGTTTTGTCACCTCATGCATGCCTTGTACACTTGTAGTGTAAATCTTGCAAACTAGTCTTGTGTGCTTCATGAAGTAGCATGTCATTCTAACTTGTTTTGAGTCTATCTCAGTATGTTTTTGGTGGTATTTTGCCATGTCATACCTCTGTTAAGGTTTGGTTTGGTTGGCCCTTGCATGCTCCATGCACTTGTAGTGCAATTTCATTAACTAGCCTAATGTGCATCATGCTTTAACATGTCATTCTAGGATGATTTTGGCTTAACTATAAGAAGATTTTATCCATGTTTTAGCATGATTAAGCTCTGATTTGTGTTTTTTTGGTCATGCATGCCATGCTTTCTATAGCCATAGTGCATTCTAGCTTGTTAGCTTTGTGTATCAAGTCCACTAGCATGCATTGCTTGGCCTATTTGAATGATTTGGAATCATTTGTTATGTGATTCCAGTGCATGTTTCATGGTCATGCATTCACATCTTTCACCTATTCAATGCGTTGGAGGGTTGGTCCTTTATGCCTTAAACATGGGTCATTGTGTATGCCTTCATGCCTAAGCTTGCCACCTATCATTTCAGTGTTTATTTGGGGTTATTTTGCCGTGATATAACTCTGATTTTTGTTGGTGAAGCCATCCCATGCTTGGTCTTGGGAGGTGTAGTGTAATCCACCTTGTTTGCCTTGCATTCACCATGCTTTATGCCCTTCATGCTAGCTTGTTTTGGCTTCCTTCTTTACATGTTTTAGATTCATTTTGACATGTTCTAGGACTGTTTTGGGTTGCCTTGGCCATATGCTTCATGTTTTGCATAGTTATAGTACAAATGCATATGCTAGTTTCAAGCTTTGAGCTTCATAGCATGCTTTATTTGCATCATGTATATGATTTGACATCATTTATCATGACATTTCAGAGCATATAGCATTGCCATGTTCCCACTTCTTTCACCCTTTGAGTGCCTCTAAGGGTTGTGCATTGTTGCCTTGCTTTTGGCCTAGCATGTATGCCATCTTGCCTAGGTCCTTGAGCTCCCATCTCAACATGTTTTGGTCTTTGTTTAGACCTACTTGAGCTCTGTTTGTGGCTGGTTCATGCATTTGTGCCATGTATTGCATGCCCCCTTTGTAGTCCTCTTTGCTAGCCTTATGCCTTAAGGACTCTAGTATGCTATACTTGTGTTGTGTGAATGATTTGGCATCATTTCATACCTTATTTCAGAGCTTATAGTGTTGTTACACTCCCATGATTATCACTCTTTGAGAACTCTTGAGGGTTGTGCTCTTAGGCCTAGTTGATAGGCCAATGCATGTGCATGCTTGTATATGCTTTTGTGCTTTCATTTTTTAGCATTATGGCCATTGATTGAGGTCTATCCCTTTTCGGTTTAAGTCCATTGAACATGTTTGCTTTCATGTCATTTGCATGCTTACAATGTATCATGTTGTTGCATACTTATGTTGCCTTGCATTGTTGTTACATTTATTAGCATTGTTTGCATGTCATTAGCTTTGTTAAGTTGATCATGCTCATTGCATTGTGTATGCCATGTTGTTGTTTGCATGCTTATGTCACATTGCATTAAGTATGCCATGTTGTTCTTAGCATTGTGTATGCCATATTGTTTAGCATTCTTAGGTTGCTTTGCATTGAGTATGCATGCCCTTAGCATTGGTAGTTTGATCATGTTGCATTGCATGTTATTGCATGCTTGTCCCTCGCATGTTGTTTGCATGCTTGTTTTATTGTATTGTATCTTTGCATGCTTGTTCCTCGCATGTTGTTTGCATACTTGATGTTGCATTGTATTGTGTATGCCATGTTATTTGTTGTTGTTTGTTTGGATTAAGTGTAAATCCGAGCACGAGGAACGAGGGACGCTTCATACTTGAAGTGATGAAATGTGCCTCAATTCTCGGTCGCCGACGCTCTTGATCACACATGATAGAGTTAAAGGCTTTATGTGTTTATTTGTGCATTCATTTCATATTGAATTGTGCAATTTGGCTTCTCGGCTATCATGCATCGAGATGCGTGATTGGTGGCCTGAGGGTCGAGAACCACACTCCTTTGAGCTTATGAAATGATAGGGAGGGTGGTCGTGCACACATATCTTGCAAATACATTGCCATGCCCTTTCTTGCTCTCTGTTCTGACAAATTGGAGTCTCGGCAATAACCCGGGCCAAAAAACTAGTCAACCACTTTTTCTGGTTTTTAGCAAAGAAAAGTGGTCGGCAGGTGGTCTCCCTCCTCAACAACTGGTCAGCAGCCCTCCCATAGGTTCCCAAGGTGAGTTGGAAGCTTTCTGGAGCTTTGTGCAAGGTTCTTAGAACAATTGAAAATAGAGGCAAGTTAGGGCATCGCGTTGGATTTCCGAACGAGGCAACTGGGCATGCATGCACTCCTCATCCCGAGAACCTCCTGCTTTACTGTTTTACTTAGCTAATTTGCTTAGCTAGTTTATGCTTTGGTTTTGTACTTAATTAGTTAATGCGCTTAACTATTCAATTTGTGTTGTAATAGCTCAAATTAGTTAGCTTGTTAGTAAATTAATTTTGTGATGTAATAATTAGCTTAATTAGCTAAGATTAGCTAGTTAGCTTCTTATTCGGACACTCCGTCGAGAGGGCCAACTATTGTAATAAGCATGCGTGTATGCGATGCATGTCTTCCAATCCCCATTTCTTTCTCCCTTTTACTTAACTGCTTACGATGGTTAGTTTTAGGGCATATTTTGTTTAGCATACCTTATACTTTGCATGCGTGCATCCATTCATCTGTATTGCATGCACCAGGCTTGGCGCATCATACTAACCGCATTGTACTTTCAATACATTTACTTGAATACGTGTTCAACAACATGTTATCAAGTTGCATTTCACATGACATCTTAGAATAGCCGAGCCTATTTTAGATGCATTTTCGCATGTGTTGCATTAGCCATCTTAACATAAACTAGGATCATGCATGATTTTTAACTAGTTCTCTGTTTTGGCTCGGAGTACACTGTGAGTGTTTACGCTTTAGCATACTGCATGTGTGTTATTGATTGCCATGTATAGCATACTCGCCATGAGGCTAACTGCTTAAGTGTTTAACTGTCTAAATGCCTGTGGGTGAAGGTTGGATTGCTTGAATTGGAACAATTCATCAAATCCCTATTTTAGCCTACTTGCGAGTAGCAAACTTCAAACTATTTTCAAACAAACGAATATGCAATGTTTTGTTTCAACTTAGGTGATCTAGTCTATGTTTGTATGCTGTGTGCATCACATAGTAATTCTAGGTTAAATAACTAGAATAAGAACACATGTGTTTTCGAAAACAAAATATCATGCTTCGTAAAGGCCGATCCTTTGATCGGGCGAGCAGGGGTGCTCATTGCATGACCTTCCCCTCTCGTACCCAAGTTCCGAAGCTGAGGCAACTTTG
This sequence comes from Camellia lanceoleosa, assembly GCA_025200525.1. Classification (NCBI taxonomy): domain Eukaryota; kingdom Viridiplantae; phylum Streptophyta; class Magnoliopsida; order Ericales; family Theaceae; genus Camellia; species Camellia lanceoleosa. The sequence goes on from CM045772.1 coordinate 6,674,820, forward strand.
GTGATGACGGGAACATGGCCTTGGGCATGAGTCAGGGTTTCCTAAATTCCCCCAAAATAAAATATTTAGGTGGCGACTCTGTATCTAGCAAAGCAGTCCATGTTTGGCATTTCTTTATTAAAATCAGTTTTCCAAAACGATTTGCCGGATTTGGACAATTTGGTGATTTATCGATCATGCATTGCACTTTGCGAGATTAGATTCAGAATCGTGACATTGAGTCCGAACTTGTAGTAGCTAGAGAGGAAACCGAATTTGCGCCCTTCGCGCGCGGAGCTCAGAGAGTTCTCAGGGCGGTCTACAGTTTCTGGTGACTCTGCTAGGGAGTTAGAGAACTTGAATCGAACTCATGATATCTTGTTTTGACTACACTTATGTGTCTCTTTGCATTGCATTTGCATTGGTGCGCCTAAGACACCGTGTTCGCCATCTGCTATTCCTGAACGGTTTGCCTGAGGCTGCGTGCCATAAGGCGGACCGGTTACGGGCTCTGCCACGATGGGAACACAAACCTCAATTTTTACCGGGACACCCTTTTGACCATTCGACCTAGTACATATTGGAATCCATAGTGACCATTCCAAACTAGGACAGGTTGCTTACCCGATCATAGGTTGTTGAAACTGTTGCGTGCGTAGTGAAACCCTAGCTCCTGACAAAATAGGACAAGGAAACCCTACCCCAACATAGGGGTGTTTTGGCTCTCATTTGCTTGCTATGTGCTTTTAGAGTGTGCCTCTACAGGAATGCATGTATCAGTATGCAAGTCTGGGTATCAGGTCTGAGGGCATCAGTATTTGGAGAATTAATTTTACCTGAGGGTATCAGATTTGGGCAGCTATTTCAGCAACAGCGAGCAGTGTTTGAGAACAGTGTGTTTCAGCTTACAACTATCAATTGTGTGTTGTGGTTATTTAAGTCGTTATGCTGTCCGTTTTTCTGGTTGTTTATTTCTTTATTATGCTTTATTTATCTTTTTGCAAGGTAGTTTAGCACAATTGCATCTGACCAGGCAAATATTCCTTGAGCACTCTGGGTTAGAGCTCGAAGACTTCATCGATCTGAGGATCTGATAGACAGACAACTAGTGTTCCATTCATTACCCCTGGTACTAGACGGAGGGCAGTTAGGCAGAGGATATCAGTTCAACAGTCAGTTTAGAGGGCTTTGTCTACCCCACATGAGTACAGTAGGGATCAGGATTCTGTTTCTCTCATAGAGAGGGAACATACACCGGTTCAGTTAGGTCCACACTTTATAGTCGAAATGGAAGAGATGATGCGTCACCTCCAAGAGACTATGCAAAACATGCAGCGGGATGCCGCCTGCCAAGCAAAAGTAGTGACCCAATAGGTAGAGTTAATTGTCAGCCTACAGCAGCAAACCGGAGCATCTGCTTCACACCCAGCTCCTCCCCTACCAGGAGTTCCAACACTAGGGGAGACTACCACCGTCCAGGAAAATACGGACATTCCAACAGGGCTGACTTTGTCCCTAATCCTACCTCAACTATCCAAAGCGCCCACCAATCTAGTGGATTCACCGTTTGAGTTTGAGGTGGATCCAACAGCGCTAAAAGTGAGCAAGCTAGAAAAACTTTTCAAGAAGGCCCAAGGCGTGAAATCCATTCCGGACATAGAGGATGGATACACCGACTCGGCCGTGACGCTGTCGGACTGGTTTAAGATGCCACATATTGACCACTTCGATGGGTCTAGGGACCCTATGGTGCATCTACGGTTGTTTTCAGATATCCTAAGGCCGATGGGCCTCTCCAGACATGCTTTCCTGTTGGCGGACCTCGGTGTAGCGGCTATTTGGTATGCAAAACTGGAGGACTCTGTTAAGAGGAACTGGGAGGAGATGGCTGATGTCTTTATAGCTCAATATTCCTACAGCACGCAGATCAAGGTCACAACTCGTGATCTCGAGACAACTAGACAAGAACTGAAGGAGAGCTTCTTCGATTTTGTGACTCGTTGGAGGGCCAAGGCCTCGATGATGACCATCAGGCTAGTTGATAACGATTAGATATGGATGGTTGTACGCAACCTCCAGCCCAAGCTTATGCAGAAGATGATCGTCCTCCCCCTTCCCACCTTCGTAGATCTACATGAGATTGCGGTACAGTTCGAAGATGCCATGAAACAGGGTCAGATTGATCATGACAGAGAGCAGCCCAAGAGGGCATTCAACCGCAGTACAAATATAGGCAGAAGCAGTGCTGCAGCAATCAGAGCTTCAGATGTGGGTATGGTCACCACTACCACCCCAAAAACCCTTGCAGCTACACCTTTCACCGGTGTGTCCGGAAGTAGCTCGCAAATAGCCAGGTATGCACCCAGAGGCCCAAGAACCTTCACCTCACTATACATGCCCCTGTCCAAAGCTTTGGGGGGTTTTGATCAAGAAAAGGCACTTGAAACCCCTAGAGCCGCGGCCATTGCCAGACAAACTACCTCCCTCCCATACCCAGCAAAGTACTGTGCCTATCACCAACAGCATGGTCACGAAACCAACCAGTGCTTTAGATTATGTCATGAGATTTAGGATCTCATCGACAATAGGGTGATCATGCCTCCGGAGAAGCCGAATGTCACAACCAACCCACTCCCACCACATAACCAAGCTCCACCTCCCAAATGCATCAACCTCATCTAAACCTCGGTCATTCCATATGACCCGAGCATATATATCACCCCTTCTCACCTACCCAAGCCGGAGGTATTCATACCAGACAGCACGAATTTGTGCATGATGGATATCTCCCAAACCCAACCAAAACTGGTGGTGGTGACTATCGAAGATAGAACATGGATCATTTTGGGAGTATAGAGGAATGAGGATTCAGAGCTTGAGGAGTCTGCAAGCTTTGTGTACAACCCGAGCGGTTACATCACACCAACAGATCAGGTTAAGCCAAGAGTGGAACTGCCGGTTGGGGCAGAGATTTGTGTAGTTAGGGAGGATGGACCTAATTAGGGGCTAGATGACCTAGCGGAATTGGAGGAGGATATCGCAAGTCTGCAATTCTTCAATGAACAAGATCCGGGAGACGTGACTGTCAACTGGTTTGATTTGAAAGGGTCAGCAGAAGCTACGGGGTGGCTCAGCGACGAGCCGGATGTCGTTGAACAACCTCAGCCAGAACAAGGACCGTTAGAAACGGGGATATCAACAGTGGCCGGGAATCAGGGGCAATAGCCGGAGAGCATCGATGTTAAGAATTTTTCTTGGGATATAGGCAGTTTGAGTACGGAAGATTCTGAACAGCAGGCTGCGCTGAAGCATTTTGAACAGGAAAATATCAAAGATCTGGAAAGGGCTAGAAAAGCCAAAGCCCCTGCAAGGATGAAATGTATTGTGCACAGGTTATGTAGGCAACGAAGTAGACAGTGTTCAAATGTCGGCGGCATGTGGTGGGAAAATGACGACCTGTGTCTTGCCCACACCGATGAAGATTCGGGCCAAAGCCAATCGGATGATACCTGGTATATGGGAGAGGTGGACCACATGACTAGAAGAGGAGGCTGTGTTGAAATAGCTTAATAAAATACAAGCAGACATCTCCATCTAGGGACTGCTTATGGCCTCAAGAGTACACAGACAGGCTGTCCTCTCTGCAATGGACAGGGCTAAACTTTTGATCGATACCACGCCTGAGCAGCTGGTAAGATTGGTTTTTCCGGGAGGAGCTTCCCCGACGTTGACCTTCACTGATAAGGAGTTGCCGCATGAGGGCTCAAACCATAACAAACCACTCTACATCTCTATGGAGTGTAGAGACAAATGGATACCAGTAGTTCTTGTTGACACAGGATCTGCTATCAACATATGCCCGTCGAGGACGACATATGCTATCGGGTTGAAGCCTGCGGATTTTGTGCCAACTACCCAGGTAATAAGGGCGTATGACAATACTAGCAGAGACATGATGGGGACCGTGAAGATTCAGACTCAGGTTGGTCCAGGACAAGACGATATTGATTTTCATTTCTTTGACGTTCTCGCAACCTTCAATTTACTCCTAGGGCGGCCGTGGCTGCACCAGGTGAAGGCGGTCTCTTCCACCATGCACCAGATGTTGAAGTACCCCCACGGGAAGGGGGTGGCCATTGTCTTTGGGAATTTGTCAATCCATCCGCCGCCAGAGGTTTCTACGCCAGTTTTGGGGATTGAACATGGCGCGGAGGATGTGTTCCTGTCAGGATTTACCCTAGCCAAGGCCCGGGTTGTATAGAACATTTTAGCTATTGATGAGGGCTATACGTCAGCGCACAATCAGTCTACCTTATGAACAAGCTCCAGCACATTCCCAGGATGGAATTAGGACATAGTGGCTGGAAAGGCGTTGTAGCATCGGCCGAAGTGCCGCATAAGCCACACACCTTTGGTTTAGGTTATCTGCCTACCAAGGAGGACTAGGTGAGGAAAGGAAAAGAAATGGCTGGAAGGGCCAGAGCTAAGCAGGCAGGGAAGCATTATGAGTTGGTGCACCGGCCCATCCAGGGTACCCAGAATAGACGCTTTGTCCGGGAGGGGGAGGACTTTCCGTTTTGCGGCTTCCCAGAGCCATGGCTAAATACAGAGAGGAGGCGCCTGCCGGGATTTGAGATTTTCTTTGACTTGCAGTTGTCCGGGGATGATGTTGCCTAGGAGCAGGCAGACCCACTAGCTGAGGCTGAACAGTGCAGGGGGGAGGATTCTAAGAGCACAAAGATTGAAATGGAGGTAGCACTGGCTTGTCTACTCTCAGATCCTTAGATCGTACAGGAGTGCTTGGGGGATAACTCTGTTTCTATGATCGGGAATGAAATGACTACGAGCCCATCTTCAAACATTCTGGATGCATCCATCGCACCCTCCCTCGTCTGACAATACGAGGAGGGCTTTTTATCGAAAGCAAAGACCGAAGTCGTAGTGAATCCGATTCCGATTCTCGTCTCGAAGTCCGAAGTATTCTTGGGAGTGACAACCCGAATGCCACAGTCCTATCTTGGTCGTCTTTTTCTTTTTCCTTTGAGTCTGTTGTAATAGAGGAATCAGGCGATTTGGAAGTGATTAATGAGAATTGTGCGGCTGTGGCCTTCGAGTACTTTTCTGTGCCCTTAATTTATTGCATTAATCAGGATTTTCAAAATTTTCATGAAAACGACAAGGAAGAAATTCCTCCGGTTTTGCAATATTTGCTTGATCAAGAGCAGGAGAGGTTTGTAAAACCCTTGGTTGATGAAATCACCCAAATTAATTTTGGAACTGAGAAGGACCCACGGCTGGTCCAGATCGGGTCCACATTGTCTTCGAAGGAGCGCGAGCGCTTAGTCGCTTTATTAAAAGATTTCAAAGACATTTCCACGTGGTCCTACGAAGACATGCCTGGAATCGATCCTGAGATTGTACACCACCGGATCCCTCTTGATCCAGAGGCCCGACCTATTAACCAAAAGCTCCGAAGGATCCACCCAGATTGGGCTCTTAAGATCAATGAAGAAATCACCAAGCAAATTGACGCAGGGTTCCTGTTGGTATCTGAATACCCAACTTGGTTGGCCAATATAGTTCCAGTACCGAAGGATGGTAGAATTCGGGTATGTGTGGACTTCAGGGATTTGAACAAAGCCAGTCCGAAGGACGACATTCCTCGGCCGCATATCGACGAATTAGTGGACTTAACTGCTGGGCATGCGTTGCTCTCATTCATGGATAGGTTTTCAGGCTACAATCAGATATTGATGGCACCCGAAGATCGGGAGAAGACTGCTTTCACCACCCCGTGGGGAACCTATTGTTATATGGTAATGCTGTTTGGGCTGAAGAATGCATGATTCGGGGGTTTTAACGTGACACTTTTGGAAACACAATTTATTGATGCATGATTCGCTACTAACCAATCCATCCCCAATATAACATCAAAATGAGTCAGGCTTAACGGCATCAAATCAACTAACAATTCCACATCCTCTATCACAACATCACACGCCCTATAAATGGATGCAACAATCATAGTTCTCCCGGATGGAGCAGAAACAGATAACACATAACCAAGGGGTTCTAGTTTCCTATTCAACTTCTCGGCAAACTTAGTAGATACAAATGAATGCGTAGAACCCGAATCAATCAACATGTATACATCTTGAGAACAAATTGGGAGGGTACCTGACACTACTGTCTCGGCGCTCTGCGTGTCTCCTGGCACTAGAGCAAAAACCCTGCCCTGCCTCATCTGTGCCTTTCCGATGTTGCTTCTCTGTGCAGAGTCCAAGGTACTCCCATTCTTCTTACCATCATCAGCCTTTGCCTTCGGACAGTCTTTCACTCAGTGACCCATCTCGCCACATTCAAAGCAAGCCCCTGACGCCCAACGACAGACCCCGAAATGTGGCTTCCCACAATTTGAACACATCAGCTTAGTATCACCCTCTTGATTCGAGTTACTGGAGCTGCTCATATTCGTCTTCTTCTTGGCGTTAAACGAAGCTCGGCGATTATCATAATTCTGCCTCTTCCTCTGGCTCTCTCCGGAACTCTGATATCGATTCAAGTTAGCTTCTGCCATGATGGCCTTGTCTAACACTCCGGTGCAAGTCGGCATGTTGAGCATATTCACTCGGTTCTGTATCGGTCCACGCAATCAACTTTCGAACTTCCTAGCTTTTCGGTATTCGTCGTCAACCATGTGAGGCGCATATCTTGCCAACTCGGTAAAAGCACAGTCGTATTCCGCCACTGTCTTGTTGCCTTGTGTCAGAGTCTGGAACTCTGTGGTCTTGCGGTCTCGGACACTAAAGGGAAAATGCTTGTTGTAAAACAACTCCAAAAATCTGGCCCAAGTCAAACCCGGATTACCTTCTCGGACAATCATCCACCATCTTCGTGCATCGTCATCTAACGTGAATGCTACCAATGACACCTTCTGAGCATCGGTACTGGGAAAAATCTCAAACAACTTCTTCATTTCTAAGACCCATGCTTCGGCTTTCATCGGTTCTATACCCCCTTGGAATCTTGGCGGTTTCATCTTCTTGAACTCTTTGATCATGGTTATCGTGCTGCCCCCATATAAAGCTTGCTGTGGAGGCACTTGCGGCACTGGAGGAGGTCGAGGTGGAGGCGGATCTGCATGTCGCCCGTTTGTCTGCTCGGCCTGAGTAGAGGTGGTGCTAGTGTCTTGCGGCCTAGGTTATCGTAACTCTCGGACCAAACCTTCGACCAACCTTTCTAACCTGTCCAATCTGTCCTCTGAATGATCTCGGCCAACCGGAGGCCTACCCCTTCTCATAGCGCTAGGAGTATGCAAAATATGACTTTAAAACAAAATGAGGAAATAAACATGCATGCAAATAACAAATAATTATGCCGAGATGATGCACGCCTTGTCAAGTAGCAAGCAATATGATGCAATCCTAACATCATTCTAAGGGACATCCTATGCTCTTTAGGACTCAAAGTGTGTGAATAACGTACTATGAGAAACTCGTGCTCTGATACCAATCTGTCACGACCCCATTCCGCCCCTAGTAGAATGGTGTCATGATGGCCAGTAATCTGAGAATACCCAAGGCCAACGTGCAAAGTCACACACAATCAGAGTATACATATAGGGCTAACGTGTGCGGAAGCAATAAATTTAAATCTAAATAATCCACCAGAGCTGTGCATAGATCAAATGAAATGTCATACAAAACGTGGTTTTACAACTTGAGTACAAGTAAAATAAATACATATTACATCTTGATCAAAAGGCTTCTCAAGCCGACATATACAAAAGAAATAACTACAAGCCAAGAAGCATAATCTTGAAGGTGCCACAAAACATGAATCCAAAAACACCTTGCAAACAATCATCTAGGCATCACTGTCTTCCTGCTTGTCACCTACATATATATATATATAGGGTGAGCTTGGATACTCAGTGAATGATACCAGTAATAAAGGTTTTGCACGAATGATATTCAAGATCTCTTTTCTGAACAATACATAGCAGAACTTATACAAAATCAAGGGATGAACCAAGTCCAGCAATCAAGTCTTTCAAATCTTCAAGGGATGCTTACTAGCATCAATATAATACAAGGGATGACATTTCGGACAAACAAACCCACGCGGAAAACCGTCAGTGGCAAAACAAGGGTGCAGTTGCATTATAGTCTCCTGGCACTAAGGACATTCAAAACAAGGGTGCAGTTGCATTATAGTCCCCTGGCACTAAGGACTTTCCCAGAATGTCATCAAAACAAACATAATACACGATACAAAAACTAGAGATAATCATTCATGCTTGATCAAATACTTTTCGAAAACAAAGCAAAGCAAAGCTTTTATCAAAACATTATGACATAACTTTATTAAAGATACCACTCACATAGTACTTCGGGTGTAGGAATTACAAGCAAGGAACCAAGGCCTACAAGCACATAATAAAGCCCATTGAATGCGTTTCAATTAGACAAGGTGAGATGCTCAAAGATGGATATGAAATGCAACCTTAAAACAAGCTTTACATGACAGGAAAGGGTCTCGGCATTTCTTTCAAAATCAAGTCAAAACAAAGCAAAACATGCTGGGAGTTACAACACTGCCTTTTCATCTCGGGAAAACATGCTGGGTACTAACCAGGTCTAGGCCGAGGTCCCACACCTCTTGGCCGAGGTGTGTTTCCGACGACCACATTCAAGGAAATGAAGTCTGGGAAAATCTGGGTTTCCCTCTTGAAGAACATGAAGAGCATGAATGCTAAATTCATAACTTCTTTATTCGAAATCTGAGTTTTCATGAGGTGAGTTTGAAAACATGGACCCGGGTACCCATACTTGAAGATTTCATGGAAACAAACACAAAAAACATGGAACTTGTTACAAACTTTCGGATCAAAACATGGTTTTATCTCAAGAACATAAGAACATCATTTTCTCTTTCTAAAGCAAGCTTTAAATCAATGCATGGTTCATGAATCATGCTAGATCATGCAATGCAATCAGATTAACATAAAGAACAACAAGAGCAAATCAAGATTCTAACCTCAAAACACAGATCAAACGGCTCAAACTCTAAAGATCAAGCTTCAGATCTAGCTCTCTCACTCCAACTTCCTCTCCTCTTCCTAGAGCTTCTCTCTCTACCATCCAAGAGATATGACACAAAATGATATATTTCTAACTCTGCCGGCTGACTTAACCCTCTGCTGGGACACATGGTAACGGCTGATTGGATCTCCTCAAAAAGGTAATAGATTGATAAGACAAGGGCATGACAAAGTATAAGGAACAAGTAAGGGGACATGGGCATTTCGGCGGGTAATGATCTTAGCTAGGCCACAGCTTCGGCAAGTAAGGTCTCAATGATCTCAGCTAGGAAGGACAACACTTGGCCTAGTTGTGCCACACCTTGGCCTAGATGTGCCACACCTCGGTCTAGGTCGTACCAGTCCAGGGACAAGATCACTTTGATGAACATCTCGGCCTAGATAATGACATCTCGGCCAACATGTCAAGGTGAGGGTGGAGGTCAACCAAAGTGGTTCCAAGGTGGTCCTAGGTGTAAGAAGTTCAAAGGTGTAACCTAGGCTTAAGATGACCTTGGTTAAACTCACACCAAGCAAGGAACAAGGCATGCAAACAACACTTATGCGAAACAAATCAACGTTTCTAAATGCGACTTAACAAGACAAGATCATGTAAATACATGCAAGCATGACTAGAGTAAAGTGAGGGTTGTTACATCCTACCCTCCTTAAAGAAGTTTGGTCCCCAAACTTAAGTTACCTTGCCCCAAAAACAACTCCGGATGTCGGGTTTTCATTTCTTCTTCCATTTCCCATGTGGCATCCTTACCATAATGCTCTTTTCATTCAACCTGTACCATCGGTATCGACTTGTTCCTCAACTGTTTCACTTGCCTATCAAGAATCCGTATCGACTTCTCCTTGTAACCTAAATCTTTGTTAATCCCAATCCTGAGATGGTCAATCACATGTAGGGGATCCCGAATATACTTCCTCAACATCGAAATATGGAATACATTGTGAACTTGACTTAGTTCTGGTGGCAAAGCAAGTCTATAGGCAACTGGGTTAACCCTCTCAAGAATTTCAAACGGCCCGATGTAACAAGGTGCTAACTTACCTTTCTTCCCAAATCTTGAAACTCCTTTCATCGGCGAAACCTTCAGGAATACATGATCCCCAACTTCAAATTCCAACTCTCTTCTTCTCTGGTCGGCATAGCTCTTCTGTCGACTCTGAGCAGTTTTGATCCTTTGTCGAATGAGCTTCTCAGTTGTAAGTTGAACTAGTTCAGGACCAATCAAAGCTTTATCTCCTACTTCAGTCCAACATATTGGCGATCTGCACTTCCTCCCATACAAAGCTTTGTACGGCACCATGCCAATGCTAGCTTGATAACTGTTGTTATAAGCGAATTCTACCAATGGTTGGTGCACTTCCCAACTTCCCTTGAAATCAAACACACATAGTCTGAGCATATCTTCGAGTGTCTGAATCGTTCTTTCTGTTTGTCCATCGGTCCGGGGGTGAAAAGCTGTGCTAAACTTCAACTCGGTTCCCAAGGCCCTTTGTAAACTCTGCCAAAATCTAGAAACAAACTTCAGATCTTGGTCTGATACAATGGACATCAGCACTCCATGAAGTCTAACAATCTCATTCATATATTGTACAGCAAGTCGGTCAGCATTGAAAGTAGTCTGAACAGGCAAGAAGTGTGCTGACTTAGTTAATCTGTCATTGATAACCCAAATCGAGTCCATACCTTTCTGCGTCTTCGGCAAACTAACCACAAAATCCATGGAGATATGTTCCCATTTCCATTCTGGAACTGACAAAGGTTGAAGAAGTCCTACTGGTCTCTGATGTTCTGCTTTCACTTGCTGGCAATACAGACATTGAGATACAAACTCTGCTACCTCTCTCTTCATGTTTGGTCACCAAAAGGTCTACTTCATGTCTTGGTACATCTTGGTGCTTCCTGGGTGAACGGCAAGCTTGGAACCATGGGCTTCCTGCAAAATCTTCTTTTTTAACTCTGGGATGTCGGCTACGCACAATCTTCCTTCAAACTTGAGTTCCTGATTTTCAACGGTATACCCTGACCTTGGCTTAGTGAAAATCTCATCAATCACCTTCCTAAAGAATCTGTCTTCCATCTGCCTAGTCTTCACTTCCTCAATGATAGTCGGCTCCACTGAAATCACTAACAAATAAGCTGAATTCCCAACTAACTTCCTGCTCAACGCGTCGGCCACTGAGTTTGCTTTACCTGGATGATACTGAATTTGCATGTCGTAATCTTTCAATAATTCAAGTCATCTTCTCTGTCTCATAGTTAATTCCTTCTGGGTGAACAAGTACTTCAAACTCTTGTGGTCTGTAAAAACTTGGCAAGAGGCTCCATATAGGTAATGACGCCAAATCTTCAAAGCAAACACTACGGCTGCTAGTTCTAAATCATGGATAGGATAATTCTTTTCATGAGGTTTCAATTGACGCGATGCATATGCTATAACTTTACCCCCTTGCATTAACATACATCCCAAACCCTTATAAGAAGCATCACTATAAATATGGAATTCCTCATTACCTATCGGCAGTACAAGAACTAGTGCGGTGACTAACCTCGTCTTTAGCTCCTGGAAGGCTGATTCCCTATCCTCGGTCCATTCATACGCCACTCCTTTTTAAGTTAGTTGTGTCAAAGGTATTGTAATCCTTGAAAAGTCCTTCACAAACTTTCTGTAATAACCGGCCAAACCCAGAAAACTACGAACCTCGGACACATTGGTCGGTGTCGGCCAATTCACAACGGCTTTAATCTTACTTGGATCAACAGAGATACCCTCTTCATTAATCACATGCCCCATAAATGAAATGCTGGAAAGCCAAAACTCACACTTGCTAAGCTTGGCAAATAATCTTCTACCTCTCAGAATTTGTAGGGCAAGTCTCGGGTGCTTCTCATGCTCGGCTTCACTCTTGGAATAGATCAATATATCATCGATGAAAACAACCACGAACTCATCTAGGTATGGCTTGAAGACCCTATTCATCAGATCCATGAATGCTGCAGGAGCATTTGTTACTCCGAAGGGCATAACCGAAAATTCGTAGTGGCCATACCTTGTCTGAAAAGCAGTCTTCTCAACATCCTCGGCTTTAACCTTGAGCTGGTGGTAGCCTGACTTGAGATCGATCTTAGAAAAGACTCGTGCTCTCTGTCGTTGATCAAGTAAATCATCGATCCTCGGCAATGCGTACTTGTTCTTAATGGTTACCTTGTTCAGTTCTCGGTAGTCAATACAAAGGCGAAATGTGCCATTTTTTTTCTTAACAAATAGAACTGGGGCTCCCCAGGGTGAAGTGCTCGGCCTAATAAAACCCTTGTCTAATAAATCTTGTAATTGCACCTTCAACTCCCTAAGTTCGGCCGGGGCCATTCTATAGGGTGTTTTAGAGATAGGCTGGGTTCCCGACATAACGTCAACAGTAAATTCTATTTCCCTATCGACCAATTGACTAGGCAAATCATTTGGAAAGATGTTGGAGAACTCTCTAACAATTGGGATGTCAGCTAACTCAACGCTTCCATTCAAATTACTTAGTATACTACACAGATAACCTTGACATCCCTTTTTGATCAACTTATAAGCTCTCATGGATGAGATCAAGTAAGGTGGAGATACTACCCCTTTTCCCTGAAATGCAACCTCGGCTTGGTTCGGGGGTTTCAATGTGACATTTTTGGAAACACAATTTATGGATGCATGATTCGCTACTAACCAATCCATCCCCAATATAACATCAAAATGAGTCAGGCTTAACGGCATGAAATCAACTAACAATTCTACGTCCTCTATCACAACATCACACGCCCTATAAATGGATGCAACAATCATAGTTCTCCCGGATGGAGCAGATACAGATAACACATAAACAAGGGGTTCTAGTTTCCTATTCAACTTCTCGGCAAACTTAGTAGATACAAATGAATGCGTAGAACCCGAATCAATCAACATGTATGCATCTTGAGAACAAATTGGGAGGGTACCTGACACTACTGTCTCGGCGCTCTGGGTGTCTCCTGGCAGTAGAGCAAAAACCCTGCCCTACCTCATCTGTGCCTTTCCGACGTTGCTTCTCTGTGTAGAGTCCGAGGTACTCCCATTCTTCTTACCATTATCAGCCTTTGCCTTTGGACAGTATTTCACTCGGTGACCCATCTCGCCACATTCAAAGCAAGCCCCTGACGCCCAACAACAGACCCCGAAATGTGGCTTCCCACAATTTGAACACATCGGCTTAGTATCATCCTCTTCTTTCGAGTTACTGGAGCTGCTCATATTCGTCTTCTTCTTGGTGTTAAACGAAGCTCGGCGATTATCATAATTCTGCCTCTTCCTCTGGCTCTCTCCGGAACTCTGATATTGATTCAAGTTAGCTTCTGCCAAGATGGCCTTGTCTAACACTCTGGCGTAACTCGGCATGTTGAGCATATTCACTCGGTCTAGTATCGGCCCACGCAACCCACTTTCGAACTTCCTAGCCTTTCGGTATTCGTCGTCAACCATGTGAGGCACATATCTTGCCAACTCGGTAAAAGCACGATCGTATTCCGCCACTGTCTTGTTGCCTTGTGTCAGAGTCTGGAACTCTGTGGTCTTGTGGTCTCGGACACTAAGGGGAAAATGCTTGTTGTAAAACAACTCCAAAAATCTGGCCCAAGTCAAACTCGGATTACCTTCTCGGACCATCATCCACCATCTTCGTGCGTCGTCATCTAACGTGAATGCTACCAATGACACCTTCTGAGCATCAGTATTGGGAAAAATCTCAAACAACTTCTCCATTTCTAAGACCCACGCTTCGGCTTTCATCGGTTCTATACCCCCTTGGAATCTCAGCGGGTTCATCTTCTTGAACTCTTTGATCAAGGTTATCGTGCTACCCCAATATAAAGCTTGCTATGGAGGCACTTGCGGCACCGGAGGAGGTGGAGGTGGAGGCGGAGCTGCATGTCGGCCATTTGTCTGCTCGGCCTGAGTAGAGGTGGTGCTAGTGTCTTGCGGCCTAGGTTGTCGCAACTCTCGGACCAAACCTTCGACCAACCTTTCTAACCTGTCCAATTTGTCCTCTGAATGATCTCGGCCAACCGGAGGTCTACCCCTTCTCATGACGCTAGGAGTATGCAAAATATGACATTAAAACAAAATGAGGAAATAAGCATGTATGCAACTAACAAATAATTATGCCAAGATGATGCACGCCTTGTCAAGTAGCAAGCAATATGATGCAATCCTAACATCATTCTAAGGGACATCCTATGCTCTTTAGGACTCAAAGTGTGTGAATAATGTACTATGAGAAACTCGTGCTCTGATACCAATCTGTCACGACCCCATTTCGCACCTAGTAGAATGGTGTCATGATGGCTAGTAATCCGAGATTACCCAAGGCCAACTTGCAAAGTCACACACAATCAGAGTATACATATGGGGCTAACATGTGCGGAAGCAATAAATTTAAATCTAAATAGTCCACAAGAGTTGTGCATAGATCAAATGAAATGTCATACATAACGTGGTTTTACAACTTGAGTACAAGTAAAATAAATACATATTACATCTTGATCAAAAGGCTTCTCAAGCCGCCATATAGAAAAGAAATAACTACAAGCCAAGAAGCATAATCTTCAAGGTGCCACAAAACATGAATCCAAAAACACCTTGCAAACAATCATCTAGGCATCACTGTCTTCCTTCTTGTTACCTACATATATATATAGACGGTGAGCTTGGATACTCAGTGAATGATACCAGTAATAAAGGTTTTGCACGAATGATATTCAAGATCTCTTTTCTGAACAATACATAGCAGAACTTATACAAAATCAAGGGATGAACCAAGTCCATTAATCAAGTCTTTCAAATCTTCAAGGGATGCTTACTAGCATCAATATAATACAAGGGATGACATTCCGGACAAACAAACCCACGCAGAAAACCGTCAGTGGCAAAACAAGGGTGCAGTTGCATTATAGTCCCCTGGCACTAAGGACTTTCAAAATAAGGGTGCACTTGCATTATAGTCCCCTAGCACTAAGGACTTTCAAAACAAGGGCACAGTTGCATTATATTCCCCTGGCACTAAGGACTTTCCCAGAATGTCATCAAAACAAACATAATACGCGATACAAAAACTAGGGATAATCATTCATGCTTGATCAAATACTTTTCCAAAACAAAGCAAAGCAAAGCTTTTATCAAAACATTATGACATAGCTTTATTAAAGATACCACTCACATAGTTCTTCGTGTGTAGGAATTACAAGCATGGTTCCAAGGCCTACAGGCACATAATAAATCCCATTGAATGCGTTTCAATTAGACAAGGTGAGATGCTCAAAGATGGATATGAAATGCGTCCTTAAAACAAGCTTTACATGACAGGAAAGGATCTCGGCATTTCTTTCAAAATCAAGTCAAAACAAAGCAAAACATGCTGGGAGTTACAACACTGCCTTTTCATCTCGAGAAAACATGCTAGGTACTAACCAGGTCTAGGCCGAGGTCCCACACCTCTTGGCCGAGGTGTGTTCCCGACGACCACATTCAAGGAAATGAAGTCTGGGAAAATCTGGGTTTCCCTCTTGAAGAACATGAAGAGCATGAATGCTAAATTCATAACTTCTTTATTCGAAATCTGAGTTTTCATGAGGTGAGTTTGAAAACATGGACTCAGGTACCCATACTTGAAGATTTCATGGAAACAAACACAAAAAACATGGAACTTGTTACAAACTTTCGGATCAAAACACGGTTTTATCTCAAGAACATAAAAACATCATTTTCTCTTTCTAAAGCAAGCTTTAAATCAATGCATGGTTCATGAATCATGCTAGATCATGCAATGCAATCAGATTAACATAAAGAATAACAAGAGCAAATCAAGATTCTAACCTCAAAACACAGATCAAACGGCTCAAACTCTAAAGATCAAGCTTGGGATCTAGCCCTCTCACTCTAACTTCCTCTCCTGTTCCTAGAGCTTCTCTCTCTACCATGCAAGAGATATGACACAAAATGATATATTTCTAACTCTGCCGGCTGACTTAACCCTCTGCTGGGACACGTGGCAACGGCTGATCGGATCTCCTCAAAAAGGTGATAGATTGATAAGACAAGGGCATGACAAAGTGTAAGCAACAAGTAAGGGGACATGGGGACTTTGGCGGGTAATGATCTCGGCTAGGCCACAGCTTCGGCAAGTAAGGTCTCAATGATCTCGGCTAGGAAGGACAACACTTGGCCTAGTTGTGCCACACCTTGGTCTAGGTCGTACTAGTCCAGGGACAAGATCACTTTGATGAACATCTCGGCCAACATGTCAAGGTGAGGGTGGAGGTCAACCAAAGTGGTTCCAAGGTGGTCCTAGGTGTAAGAAGTTCAAAGGTGTAACCTAGGCTTAAGATGACCTTGGCTAAACTCACACCAAGCAAAGAACAAGGCATGCAAACAACACTTATGCGAAACAAATCAAGGTTTGTAAATGTGACTTAACAAGACAAGATCATGTAAATACATGCAAGTATGACTAGAGTAAAGTGAGGGTTGTTACAGTTCTCCTACTCCTGAATACAAATTGAAGTTACTTTTTTTTACATTCATAACGAAAAATTGAAAGTACTAACAAAGCAATAAATTCGGGGCATAGTCAAGTCAGGTGTTCCTGCGCCCCCTCCCAGAGCTGGTCGAAGCCTTTGATATCAAAGTGGGCCCAACCTGTGCCTCATCGTCAAGCCAAGCTATGCACTCACCAGAGAGGGTGCAATTGAAAGTGGGAGCGGGGGCCAGAAGCTCTCTAGTCCTCCATGCCGCATCTGAAGCTACCGCGCCAGATCGAAATGCAAAGCAGGTACTCTATCCCTCTCATTTGGGCAAGTCTGATCATGTCCGAACTAACGCCGAAACCAGAATGGGAAGTAAAAGACACAGTCTGTTAGGCCGATCAACTGAATCCTGGACTGGCGAGACATGCTGTAACTTATCGCTGGTAGATTGAGCCAAGGGCAGCACCAAGCAATGCGGTCTGCAGATAAACTGCACATCCATTTACACCACCAACCCTCATCAAGGGCATCGACTAGACACCACCGGAAGAAATAGCCGCAAGCTGAATATGCTGGTCATGAGTCCACAACCTTCAACTTATCCATCAACCATATCTGGAGAGGGATAAAAAATGAGAGATTAAAGAATAGAGAGGTGTATGAGGAGAAAAAAGTAAGGAAAAGGGTTTTGAGAGAAAAACCAAGCCTGAGGGCCGAGTGATGTGAGAAATATATGTGAGATAGGGTGGGAAACATTACCTGCAGCAGTAGTGGACTCCCCGCGAATCTAGTTGTCTCCCGGCGATGGAAATCATCCAAGCCCATCAATGTCTCAGCTAGTGTCATGGCGATACAACTCTTGCCTTCTTTCAAGCCCTCGGCAACCTCAATCAAACAGACGCTAGACCCTCCGGAGCCTGAGGCAAGCAAGAAATGAGATAGCATGCACAAGAAAAGCGCATGTCGCCGAAAACCCTGCCAGTGATGATCGCCGCGGTCACCGGCATCGAAAAACCGATGAACCAAGCTGGGGATGTCCAATGCTCCATCATGGATCAAAGACCGAGCGTCATGCATAGTGAGTCCACACATTCGTCCTAAGGCTTAAATGTGGCCAAAGTGGAATTGCGGCAAAATCTCTTCTTCGCATTTGGACTCCATCAAAGCTTGGAAGTCTTCGAAAGTGGGACATATCTCTTGTTCGCCAAAGCTAAAGACATGTGTTACCGGATTCCAAAACCTTGCCGCGGCATGAAGAAACGGAAAATGCAGCGGGGTGCAACTCAACATGAATAGTGCATTTATGCCGAAGCCCCAAAAATTTACCTTTTCCGAGCTATCTAAGGTAGCAAGCCAATTTGTGAGATTTTGGACAAGAAATGCCTCCATTTTGATGCAAAACTGAGTTAGAATGAGGAAACCATGAAGCTGGAACCTTTATAAAGGATAAGGCACTGTTTGGAGGACAAGTGTCACAAAACTGGAGGTCCCTGGGCCAATTGGTCGGCTGACCACTTTTTCTGGTTGGCCAGCTACTTTTTGGGTTTGCAGAACAAAAAACTGGTCGGCAGGCTCCTATGGTGGTCAGCCATGAGCAGAAAGTGGTCTGCACCCTGTTTATTTCCTCCATAAGAGATTCTCTAGCTTTCTTGTGTACTGAGAGTACTGAAGGTCCGAGTTTACCTCTGTTTCGGATGCGTTCCATCGCTTAGTTTGTCCAAAATGCATTTGTTTATCGAGTTGTTGCTCATTTGTTTATCGAGTTGTTGCTCATTTGTTTATCGAGTTGTTGCTTTTTTGTTTATTGAGTTGTTAATTCGTTTAAACGAATTGTTTTTGAGTCGAGTTGTTTTGTTGCGTTGGTTCACTACCTGACTTGGCAATACACGATGTTCAATTTCCATTCAATCTCATTTTTGTGCAAAATGGTGCGATGTGATGCTTAGAATACAAATACAACACTTTTTAAACAAAAAGCTCTTTTCATTCCATCATGGTTCCTTTTTACAACATTTTACAACAAGGTACAAGTTTTGAAGAAAATAAAACTGCCTAAGCTGTACAATGTGCTACAACTACATATAAAAAGAAAAATAAAGCAGGAACATCTGCATCAGTGCTATCAAGCTCAAGACCGAGAGGCCTTCTTCGCCCTCTTCGGCTGAGCAGCCTCTGCGCCATCGTCGTCTGAATCAAAGCTGCCACCCTCGGAATCCTCCTCAGCATCACCTCCGTCCTCATAACCGGAATCGGAATCATCAGCCCTGCCTGCAGATGTCTTTGACTGTGGATATGCTGACTCCTCATCCTTGTTGGACTCCTCATCATATCTGACAGATGCTCTCCGTCTCCTCCAGCCGCGAGACCCTCTTCCAGCTGCTCGGGAAGGCCTGGATGGCCCAGGCGGTACAGGTGCGACCTGAAAAGGCAGTTTCAATACATTAGCCAAAGTATGTATATCAGATGCAAGAATGATACATAGAATGAGTGCATGCAAATATAGTGTGTAAATGTGTTGTGATAGATGTGCTCTACACATGCAACGAATCAATGTGGTGAAATATTCAGTTTTTTTTTTTTTTCGTATGTCATCAGAATTATGATAAATGCAAGGAAACTAGAAAATACCAGGATACTGTAAGAGGGCAGCAACGTCTCCCTCCGCAGGACCATGCTCTCGAGTGAGGTCATCACCCCGAGTAATCCCTCAGTATACTCTCTGGGAGGCTGCAGATGCAAGTTCAATTCATCAGTGAATGAATGAATGCCTAAATATCTTAATGATAAATGAAAACTGTGGAGCATACCGATGGTGAGTCAGGGTCACTGACGTATCGGTGATCGGGCAATAGAGGCTCTAGTGAAATCTGGTACGATGTCCCATACTCCCAGCCTGTTAGCTCGATTGGAAGATCTGGCTACCCAACGTACTGGCAAGTCGAGGGCATCCCTCTAGCCCTACCACTCGATGTGCTAGCCCTGCTACTAGAAGGGATGTCTGCAGCTCGAGTGCGACTCAACGACGGCATATCAGCAGCCCTCTTCGTAGGGGTACGGACACCTGTCAATGGAGGCATCAAGTATGTATGGCAATATGTCGCATACTCCCCCTCTTCCAGGAAAAAACTGTGTCCACACCCAACATAAGGTCGTTGACCTCCCAGGGAGTGAGATTCTCTGTGGACCGCATGTCTAGTGGAGGCGCTGAGAGGACCACCTGATCGGCATTGCCCATCGTCTGACGCATGAAGCGATCCCCGACAAACCACGCTCTCTTGGTGGTCCTCAAGCAGAACCTCAGACGAGGCGCCATGCCCCGAATCAAATCGTATAGACCCGGGCATCGTCATCCAAGGCTGCAAAGTAATCTGCGGATAGCAAGTGCATAAACTGATTACATGTCATAAATATGCAAGATAAATCAAAGCTGAAAGCATGAAGAACTGAGAGTTCTGGTTTACCTCCGTCACCCGCATGGTGTCAAAGTACTGCCGGAGATATGGCAGTCTCCCAGGGCCTGGACCGGTATCGACCCTCAAATCTGCGTGAGTAAGGGATCTCAAGAGGTGCGTCGACCTCCAGCTCAGGAGCGAGCGTCGGGAAATAGGCATAAAGCCATAGCTGTGAAAGGCAAGACAATGGCTGTCAGTATATAGAATGCATAGAAAATGTGGAATGATGAATGTAGAATGTTGTGTGCAGTGTGTAGTATACAGATATTGAAAGGCAGAAAATGTAGAGTGTTGAGAATGCGAGAAAATGTAAAATCTTTGAAGTCTTGAGTGTCGAGAATGTTGTGTGCGATATCTGAGTATAGATATTGAAAACCAGAACTGTAAATCAAGAGGGCAGAATGTACCTCCAAGACTCGCTAGTAGCCACCTACTATGGTCCCCCGCTCGCGAAAAGTCGCGCTCATGTAGCAACAAAGGGTAGCAAGGCCAGCGCCACCCCAGTCGAAGTGTCGAACCTATGATAGGTCTATCAGAGCACTCAGCAGATACAGCCCGACCGTGTTCCCCCTATCGGAGAACAGTGTGGTCCCGAGGAGGAACATAAAAAATCCCTGAGCATACTGCTATATGGCCTCAAAAGTCTCGGGCATAGACCCTCTGTACTGCTCGGCGAACAAGCTGTACCTAACCCTGCCTGAAGATCTGTCGGTCGGCGGATGAGCTCCGAGCATATAGGTCCAAACTGCCTCCCACTCACCCATATCAACATCGTATGGGACTAGCCGACCTGCCATGTCGAGGCCCGTCAGTATGGAGAAGTCATACGGGTTTATCGTCATGTCCCCGGTGGCTGAGAAATGGAAGGAGTTGGTGGTGTCCCACCATCTCTCTACTAATACACCTAAAAGGGTCTTGCTCGCAGGATGACGCGACAACCCCATACAGAATGGGCAAAATCACGCCTCATCCACAATATGTCGAACGGTATCTGGGAGCTCCATGTACCACTCCCTCGTAATAATCGATCCGTAACCCCGTGTGAAACGGGAAGATACCTGCGGGTAGAATGAACAGATGTAATCAGTTTCAAAATAAATCGAATGTTGTGTTATGAACTGTGTGTTCAAATTGAACAGTATGCTATGTTATGAGCTGCGTGCAAATTAAACCGAATGCTGTGTTATGAATTGCGTGTTCAGATTGAATAGTGTGCTATGTTATGAGGTGCGTGCAAATTAAACCGAATGTTGTGTTATGAACTGTGTGTTCAGATTGAACAGTGTGCTATGTTATGAGCTGCGTGCAAATTAAACCGAATGATGTGTTATAAACTGCGTGTTAAGATTGAACAGTGTGCTATGTTATGAGCTACGTGCAAAATAAACTGAATGTTGTGTTATGAACTGTGTGTTCAGATTGAACACTGTGCTATGTTATGAGCTGTGTGCAAATTAAACCGAATGCTATGTTATGAACTGGGTGTTCAGATTGAACAGTGTGCTATGTTATGAGTTGCGTACAAAATAAACCGAATGTTGTGTTATGAACTGTGTGTTCAGATTGAACAATGTGCTATGTTATGAGTTGCGTGCAAATTAAACCGAATGCTGTGTTATGAACTGCGTGTTCAGATTGAACATTGTGCTATGTTATGAGCTACTTGAAAAATAAACCGAATGTTGTGTTATGAACTACGTGTTTAGATTGAATAGTGTGCTATGTTATGAGCTGCGTGCAAAATAAACTGAATGCTGTGTTATGAACTGTGTGTTCAGATTGAACAGTGTGCTATGTTATGAGCTGCGTACAAATTAAACTGAATGCTGTGTTATCAACAGTGTGTTCAGATTGAATAGTGTGCTATGTTATGAGCTGCGTGCAAAATAAACCGAATACTGCGTTATCAACTGTGTGTTCAGATTGAGCAAAAACAGCGTTATGGACTGCGTGTTCAGATTGAGCAAAAACTGCGTTATGGACTATGTGTTTGAGCAAAAACTGCGTTATGTACTGTGTGTTCAGATTGAGCAAAAACTGCTTTTATGAACTGTGTGTTTAGATTGAGCAAAAACTGCGTTATGAACTGTGTGTTTAGATTGAGCAAAAATTGCGTTATGGGCTATGTGTTCAGATTGAGAAAAACTGCGTTATGAACTGCGTGTTCAGATTGAGCAAAAACTGCATTATGAACTATGTGTTCTGATTAAGCATAATACTGTGTAATGAGCTGTGTGCCCAAAATAAGCGGTGTGCCTAAAATGAGCTGCGTGCCAAACTAACAAAGTGTTGTTGAGCTGCGTGCTAAACGAACAGAATGTTGTGTCATGAGCTGTGTGCCAAGTGAGCAATGTGTTATGTTGAGAGCTGTGTGCCCTTATAAACCGGATGTTGTGTGCAAGTTGTGTTCAAGAATGAGCAGAAGTACTGTGTATGTAAATGTGTTCAGAACGAGCAGATATAATACATAGCGAAAGCATGATAAATGCAAAAATGGAGTACGTACCTCTCGCGCATGATGAGATAGGTGGAACTCAGGCTCCCGTAGCAGTAAGTCTGCGGGCGCCCATCGCGCAAAGTCGGTAAAATGATGGAAGGTACTCGGAGGGAGGATATGCTCCTATGGGTGGTACCTCTCCGGGTCGAACGGCCAAACCCTCGGAGGCAGTGGCATAACGTCCGGCTCATCTTCTACTCTCGGGGAGCCTCCACCATATGGGATATCGTCAGCCATCTAAGAAAAGATGCAAAAATGAGCAAAAATGAACAGAATGAGCCAAAATCGCAAAAAGTCAACAAAAGTCAACTCTCGTGAAGAGAAAAACTCAACAAAAGTCAACGGCCGGGAAAAGGTGCCAAATTTTGAGACAAACATACCTCAAGTGATGAAGATGGAGAAAGAAGCTCCGAGAACAAATTCTAATCGGTTCAAAGCGAAGAGAATCGAAAGTTTTCACGAGACAACTTCGCGTGGGGCATTGGAAAACGTGTATAAAGTGCAACTCTGAGAGAGAAAAGGGTCTAGGAAGGAAGAGAAGTTGATTTCGGCCTTAGAGGTGTGATGAAAAGTGATTTGGAGTTGTGTACTTAAAGATCTGGCCTTAAAAAGACAAAACTGTCCCTGTTTTCATAAACTGGTTAAAGATCTGGCCTTAAAAAGACAAAACTGTCCCTGTTTTCATAAACTGGTCGGCCGACCAGTTTTTCTAGCTGGCCGACCACTGTAGTGGTCAACAACTGGTCGGCCATTGTCCTAGGTGGTCAACCACCATCTTAGATGATCGTTAGGGCTTCATTGTTCTCCCTGTGTGCTTTGGTGATGATTGGAGTTCTCTGCCGTCGAGAAAGTACAAGGAAAGTACACTTTTCGGCTCAGAAATGTCCCCACGGGAACTCCAAATTCAAGTCTTCGATGCGTGGCTCGTTGTTACTCGTCAAGAGCAAGGTGTATCCTTTTTGAGTACGTTGTGACCCCTCCGAGAGGTAAATCGAAGGTTCCGGTTAAATTTATCTCGTTAAGGCTTATGCTTCTTTAATCGGCTTTTTGTTTCAAACATGCCTTTGAAGTTGCACTAAATGCATTTGTTATGCTCATTTCTCTCGCATTTGTTATGCTCACTTCCCTCGCATTGTTGTGCACGTTGCTTGCATTGTCATGTACTTTTCACTTGCATTGCTATGCACCTTTCCATCGGCATTGTGTATGCACGCGTTTATCTCGCATTGGAATTGTACCATGTTGTAACGTGGGACATGTGTTTCTAACTATATTGTACATGTTAAGTTTCTTTCTTATGTAGGCACGATATTGTATGTACGGTTCATTTGAGGCTGGCACAACCAGACGATCTTTGTATGTACTCCGCGTGAGACGTATTGAGAATCGTATAATTTTCTTACATCCTTTCTGTATGAAATGCAGTTTGTTTCGTTTTCACTTGTTTAAACTGTTGCATTTATTGTGTATAATTGCTTCATTACAGCTTTCTTTGCATGATCATGAGTTATGCTCGGCTTTGTGCATGTCATTTGCATCTTGCCCCAGCCTGAGGGCGCATCTCTTTGTTATCTTGCCTGTTTGTCTAAGTCTTCGGCCTTGTCAAAAATGAATCGTCTCTAGGCTTTGACATTCACTCCCGTCACTTATGTCTTTCGAGTTATGTCAAAGAGGGGCAACTGTAGAAACCCCATTTTTGACCGACCTTAAGACTCAGACGTCATCGATTGAGCACTCGGTAATAGTGCATGTTGTGCATGTTCGAGTTTCGAAAGTTTTTGGCTGAGAGCCTTGCCTCCGGGCCTCTGAACTCTTTGTGCTTTGGCTCAGTTTGTGGACTAAGCCTTGTTTCTCTTCCTTGGAGGGAGGGAGTGGTCTGTAGACCACCTCTTTATGGTCGTAGACCACTTTTATCGGGACCGCTTAACGTTCTCTGTTAGGCTTGGTTTTTGAACCATGCCTTGTTGCCTCTGCCTAGAGGGACACTGTGGTCCAGGAGACCACTTTTGATGCTCGTAGACTAGTTTCTAAGGCTTCCGGCTGCGCGTTTTGCCTCCCGAAGTTTTGCCTTGCATCCTTTTTGGTTTGTTTTTGGTACAAACCTTGTTTTCCTTGTTTCGAAGGTGGTACATGGGTGGGAGACCAGTTCTTCCTCTTGGAGACCACTTTTCCTCTCGCCAGCCAATTTTCTGGTCTGACAACTGGTTTTCTTGGTCTTTGGGCCACCTTTTCTGGTCAACCACCACACCACCACCTTGTTTTCAGTGTGTAGACTTTTCCTACCCCTGGCCGACCAATTTTTGTTCTAGGAGACCACTTGTGGTGGTCGGCCGACCACTATAAGTAGCTGGCCAACCACTTCAACTGGTCGGCCACTTTCCAGCATTTTTTTGGAGATATTTTCATCCAGCTGGCACAGCTGGAAGGCACTGAAACCATCCTTCATACACCTGTATGGAGGGATGGCCTTGGACCCTAAGCTTGTCCAACAAGCTTACACTTTTGTTCTCTATATAAGAGAACCTCCTCCTCCCTCCTCTATGTTCAGAAAAATTGCCTTGAGAGATATACATACACCTTTGTATCTATCTTGCTCTTGTTCTTCATTTTTGTGTTCAAAAGTGCATATTCTTCACACTTTAACACACAAACACACACTTAAACACCATACTCTTGGAGCTAAGGTCCTTTAAGGTTGGTTTTGGAGTTCTTGGACTGGTTTTAGCTCAAAGAAGCTGCTGGAGTTGTAACTTTGAAGGTGGTCTTCAAGGGTGAGCTTTTAACCTTTTAAACCCCCATTTTTGCTTAAGCTTTTAGCCCTATTTGCATGCTGTTTTAAGCTTAACTTCCTACTGCAAAAAGTTCTTATTTTCAGTCCTTAAAATGTTTGTTTAAGGTTACTTTTGTGTTGGGGGTAGTCTACCCACTCTTATGCCTTGTTAGGCCTTGTTTTGAACCATCTTTTTAAGCTATTGGGATCACCTTGTTTTGGCCTTCTCACCACTGAAATCTAGAGGATTTTCAGTGGTGGAAATGGTGTTTTGAGGTCCCAAATAGGAGAGGGTCATCCCCTCTCCTTGTGTCTTGAATACTTGCTTCATATGCCTCATGTTTGAGCATGTTTGTTAAGCTTTTGTTGGCCATATCTTAGCATGTATTTGGGGTTATTTCAGCATGTCATACAACTGTTTTGGTTTGGTTTTGTCACCTCATGCGTGCCTTGTACCCGTGTAATATAAATCTTGCAAACTAGTCTTGTGTGCTTCATGAAGTAGCATGTCATTCTAGCTTGTTTTGAGTCTATCTTAGCATGTTTTTTGTGGTATTTTTCCATGTCATTCTAGCATGATTTTGGCTTTGTTAAGGTTTGGCTTGGTTAGCCCTCGCATGCTCCATGCACTTGTAGTGCAATTCCATTAACTAGCCTAATGTGCATCATGCTTTAACATGTCATTCTAGCATGATTTTGGATTAACTCTAAGAAGATTTTGTCCATGTTTTAGCATGCTTAAGCTATGATTTGTGTTGTTTTGGTCATGCATGCCATGCTTTGTATAGCCATAGTGCATTCTAGCTTGTTAGCTTTGTGTATCAAGTCCACTAACATGCATTGCTTGGCCTATTTGAATGATTTGGCATCATTTGTTATGTGATTTCAGTGCATGTTTCATGGTCATGCATTCACATCTTTCACCTATACAATGCGTTGAAGGGTTGGTCCTTTATGCCTTAAACATGGGTCATTGTGTATGCCTTCATGCCTAAGCCTGCGAGCTATCATTTCAGTGTTTATTTGGGGTTATTTTGCCATGGTATAACTCCGATTTTTGTTGGCGAAGCCATCCCATGCTTGGTCTTGGCAGGTGTAGTGTAATCCACCTTGTTTGCTTTGCATTCACCATGCTTTATGCCCTTCATGCTAGCTTGTTTTGGCTTCCTTCTTTACATGTTTTAGACTCATTTTGACATGTTCTAGGACTATTTTGGGTTGCCTTGGCCATATGCTTCATGTTTTGCATGGTTGTAGTACAAATGCATATGCTAGTTTCAAGCTTTGAGCTTCATAGCATGCTTCATTTGCATCATGTATATGATTTGGCATCATTTATCATGACATTTTAGAGCATATAGCATTGCCATGTTCCCACTTCTTTCACCCTTTGAGTGCCTCTAAGGGTTGTGCATTGTTGCCTTGCTTTTGGCCTAGCATGTATGCCATCTTGCCTAGGTCCTTCAACTTCCATCTCAGCATGTTTTGGTCTTTGTTTAGACCTACTTGAGCTCTGTTTGTGACTGGTTCATGCATTTGTGCCATGTATTGCATGACCCCTTTGTAGAACTCTTTGCTAGCCTTATGCCTTAAGGACTCTAGTATGCTATACTTGTGTTGTGTGAATGATCTGGCATCATTTCATACCTTATTTCAGAACTTATAGTGTTGTTACACTCCCATGCTTATCACTCTTTGAGCACTCTTGACGGTTGTGCTATTAGGCCTAGTTGATAGGCCAATGCATGTGCATGCTTGTATATGCTTTTGTGCCTTCATTTCTTAGCATTATGGCCACTGATTTGGGCTTGACTGAGGTCTATCCCTTTTTGGTTTAAGTCCATTGAGCATGTTTGCTTTCATGTCATTTGCATGCTTACAATGTATCATGTTGTTGCATGCTTATGTTGCCTTGCATTGTTGTTGCATGCATTAGCATTGTTTGCATGTCATTAGCTTTGTTAAATTAATCATGTTCATTGCATTGTGTATGTCATGTTGTTGATTGCATGCTTATGTCACATTGCATTAAGTATGCCATGTTGTTCTTAGCATTGTGTATGCCATATTGTTTAGCATGCTTAGGTTGCTTTGCATTGAGTATGCATGCCCTTAACATTGGTAGTTTGATCATGTTGCATTGCATGTTATTGCATGCTTGTCCCTCGCATGTTGTTTGCATGCTTGTTTTATTGTATTGCATCTTTGCATCTTTGTCCCTCGCATGTTGTTTGCATGCTTGATGTTGCATTGTATTGTGTATGCCATGTTATTTGTTGCTTTTTGTTTGGATTAAGTGTTAATCCGAGCACGAGGAACGAGGGACGTTTCATACTTGAAGTGATAAAACGTGCCTCAATTCTCGGTCACCGACGCTCTTGATCACACATGATAGAGTTAAAGGCTTTATATGTTTATTTGTGCATTCATTTCATATTGAATTGTGCAATTTGGCTTCTCAGCTATCATGCATCAACATGCGTGATTGGTGGCCCGAGGGTCGAGAGCCACACTCCCTTGAGCTTATGAAATGATAGGGAGGGTGGTCGTGCACACATATCTTGCAAATACATTGCCATGCCCTTTCTTGCTCTCTCGCGAAAGAACCATCTGGCAAGAATAATCGGTCAGCCAGCTAGAAAAACTAGCTGACCGACCACTTTTTCTGGTTTTCAGTAAAGAAAAGTGGTCAGCAGGTGGTCTCCCTCCTCAACAACTGGTCAGCAGCCCTCTCACAGGTCCCCAAGGTGAGTTGGAAGCTTTTTGGAGCTTTGTGCAAGGTTCTGAGAACAATTGAAAATAGAGGCAAGTTGGGGCATCGCGTTGGATTTCCGAACGAGGCAACCGAGCATGCATGCACTCCTCATCCCAAGAACCTCCTGCTTTACTGTTTTACTTAGCTAATTTGCTTAGCTAGTTTATGCTTTGGTTTTGTACTTAATTAGTTAATGCGCTAAACTATTCAATTTGTGTTGTAATAGCTTAAATTAGTTAGCTTGTTAGTTAATTAATTTTGTGATGTAATAATTAGCTTAATTAGCTCAGATTAGCTAGTTTAGCTTCTTATTCGGACCCTCCGTCGAGAGGGCCAACTATTGTAATAAGCGTGCGTGTGTGCGATGCGTGTCTTCCAATCCCCATTTCTTTCTCCCTTTTACTTAACCGCTTACGATGGTTAGTTTTATGGCATATTTTGTTTAGCATACCTTATGCTTTGCATGCGTGCATCCATTCATCTGTATTGCATGCACCAGGCTCGGCGCATCATACTAACGGCATTGTACTTGCAATACATTTACTTGAATATGTGTTCAACAGCATGTTATCAAGTTGCATTTCACATGACATCTTAGAATAGCCGAGCCTATTTTAGATGCATTTTCGTATGTGTTGCATTAGCCATCTTAACATGAATTAGGATCATGCATGATTTCTAACTAGTTCTCTATTTTGGCTCAGAGTACACTGTGAGTGTTTACGCTTTAGCATACTTGTAGACGCCCCATTTTTGACCGACCTTAAGACTCAGACGTCACCGATTGAGCGCTTGGTGATATTGCATATTGTGCTCGTTCTGAGGTTGTAGAGTCATGGCTGCGAGCCTTGTCTCCGGACTTCCGGACTCTTTTCTGCTTTGTCTCGGTTTGCGAACCGGGTCCCGTTCTCTCCATTTTCTCTTCCCGAAGGGAGGGCGAGCTCTCATAGATCATCTCTTAGTGGCCGTAGGCTATGTTTCGTGGTCGTAGGCCATTTTTGCCGTTTGGGACCCGGTTCCCGGTTTTCGGAGCCGTCGGCCATGTGCCTCGGTTCGGGACCGCTTAACCACCTCCGTATGCTCCAATTTTTGGCACACACCTTATTTACTCCCTTTTGAGGGACACTGTCGTTCGAGAGACCAACTTCGTGGTCGAACACCACCTCCGGTGCTTAACAGTCAGTTTTCAGGGCCCCGGGCTGCTTGTTTCGGCCCCCGAACCTTCGTTTTGCATCGGTTTGGGTCCATTTTTGGCAGGGACCTTATTTTCATTGTTATGAAGGTCGTAGAAGGGTGGGAGGCTAGCAATTGTTCTGAAGACCAGCTTTATTCCTTCATCGCTCTTTATCGCCCGTTTTCTTCACTAGAAAGCTGACTTTTTCCATCCCCGGGCCACTTTTTCTGACTTTTCACCACACCATTGTGTTGTACACACCTGGGAGGCCACCAATATGGCTAGGCCGGCCATTAACTCTTTCTGACCCTTTTTAACCCCTCTAAAAAGTTGGTTTTTCTCTCTCCTGGGTCACATTTCCTGGTTTTTCTCCACATAGTTGTGTTGTGCACACATGGGAGGCCATCTTTTTGGGGTGGCCGGCCAACAAATCCTCTTGATCCTTTTGACCCTGGCCGGCCAGCCAGGGGAGGTGGCCGGCCGACCACCCAAACCCTCTGAACCTGGCCAGCCAGAATCCTCTCCCCTAGTTCCTTACAGCTGTACCCTCTGTTTTCCCCTAGACCCCTACCCGGGGATCTGCCCTTTTTGGGGGGGGGGGGAATTTGAATTTGATTTTCCCTCCCATTCTCCACCCCTTCTCCTCTATATAACCAGCACCCCTCCTCCATGTTTAAGGGTTACAAAAAATTGTTTAAGAGCCATTGCATACAAACCTCCATCTCTCTCTCCTTCAACCTTCCAAACCCTAAAGTTCTTGCACCCTTTGTACTACAACCCGTAGCACCACACCTCTACACTCCATTCTAGTAACTTGGAGGACATTTGAAGAGGTTGAGAGCTCAGAAATTTGGTCCAAGAGCTGCTGGTTTACTGCTCTACAAGGGTGAGTTCTTCTTTTCCCTTTTCTAGTCTTTTCTTGCTTCATCTATAAGCCATACTTGCAAGCATTTTTGGATTTTGACCTGAACTAGAAATAGTCATATTTTGAGCTCATCTTCATGTTTAATCAAGGGTTTTTCTCTATTTGAAGCCACCTGCTACCCCTTTCCTTTTATCTCTATTTTATGGCTATTTCTTGCATGATATGTTAGCCCTGTTTGTAAGCATTTCTGGACTTCGAAACAAACTGTAAAGTACTTCATTTTGAGCCCCTCTTCAATTTTGTTTAAGGGTTCTTTATAGTTTGAGGCCAGATACTGCCTCTTGCTTTCTATCTCTCTTTTAGGGCCATTTTTGCATCATATTTTATCCCTACTTGTGATTATTTTTGAGACTTTCCATAAACTGTAAAGTGTCTTGTTTTGAGTCCCTCTTCAACTTTTTTGAAGGGATCTTCTCTGTTTGAGGTCATTTGCTGCCCTGTTTGTTTAATCCTTCTTTTAGGGCCATTTTTGCATGATAAATTAGCCCTATTTGTGAGCCCTTTTGGACCTTGGCCTAAACTGAAAAAAGTTTTTTTTTAACATCATCTTCATGTTTTATTAAGGTCTATTCTATTTTTGGGGACATCTTCCCCTATGCATGCTTCATTCTTCCATGATTAGGGCCATACATGTGGGCATTTGCATTGGCCTTGTTTTGGCCTCTTAGCCACTGAAATCCAGTGGATTTTCAGTATCTTTAACACATTTTTGAGCCTCAAAATCAGAGGGGGGTGACCCCCTCTCACCTTGTTTTGTTTGATGGTCATTTTGGCCTTCCAAAGAGGCCCTATCTTGCATGCTTTTTCGACTGATTTCAGGGTCAATTTGATGAGTTTTAGGACTATCATATTTGATTTTTAGAGTTTTTTGTGCCATGCTAAGTGTCCTTGATGCATGTGCTTAATAACCCCTTTGTATGCCCTCTAAAAGAACCCATCATTTGTGCATGTGTTGGTTGCATTTCAGAGGTTATTTGGGCATGTTTTGGCATGTTTTATTCACTGATTTTTTTCTGGTTTGATGAGTTCTCACTTGCTTCATGTACATGCCATGTAAATCATGTTTGCTAATCAAAATTGCATGCTATGTTAGGCCATCTTGCTAGCATCTTTTGGTCATGCTTTGAACTATAAATGTTCATGTTTTGGGACTGCCTTGGGTCTATCTTTATGCTTCATGGTCAAATAATGCATGCTTTGTATAGCTATAGGTCAATACACGTGCCTAGTCTTCTGTTTCGGGACCATTCCATGCATCGGGTGCCGTTTATCCATGTTTCGAGATCACTTTGCATCATATTTCAGTGCTGAAACTTGCATGTTTGTATGCCATATTTCATGCTTTGCCATGCCTTGTAAGAGTGGCATTCGTGCCTTAGGATCAGTCCTCGGTTTGCATGCATATGTGCACGCATTTCGAGCGTCTCATTTTCATCTTATGGCCACCGATGTGAGTGTGGCTGAGGTCCACTCATGTTGGTGTAAGTCCATAATGCATTGCGTATGCTAGGTTACATGTTAGAGCATCGTGTATGCCATGTTACATCGTGCATTGTGTATGCCATTACATAGTATTGCGTATGCTAGGTTGCATGTAAGGATTGCATTCATGCATGTCATGCATATTGCATTGTGCTTGGGATAAGAGTTAGCCCGAGCACGGGAAACGAGGGACGTTTCGTACTTCGAGTGACGGAACGTATCTCAATTCCCTGTCGCTGACACTCCAGATTATCCATGATGAAGTCTCGGTCTTGTTGTGTTTATGTGTGCATTCATTTCATATTACGTCATGCAAATCGACTCCTCAGCCATCATGCATTGAGATGCGCGATTGGTGGTACGAGGATCAAGGACTACGCTCCCTGAAGAGTAGTCAAGCATACATATGTGAAAATAAATTACCATGCCCCTTTCCTGCTCTCTGTTGCAGCAAATCAAAAACCGGCAATCTTTTGGGGCTTTGCGCAATATTCCAGGCTTAATTATAAACAGATGCTAATCGGGGCATAGCGATGGATTTCCGTGCCAAGCAACTCAAACATGCCTCATTCATCATTTGGAACAGACCTGAGGCAGTCCATGGGCTTACATGCCAATTTACTATTTTCCTAGATTAATTTGTTAATTAATTAGGATTTTGTATTTATTCGGATTGTAATTATTCATTTGGGACTGTATATTATTTATTCGGACCCTCTGCGCGAGGGCAATGTTGTAATAAGTGTGCGTGCATGTGATGTATATCTTCCAACCCCACGTCTTTCTCCCTTTTATTTACTAGCTTATGATGGTTAGATTAGGGCATGTTTCAATTAGCATACAGTATGATAGCATTATTTGCATTCATTCATCTGTTTTGCATGCACCGGGCTCGGCGCATCATAACTCACTGCATTGTATTTTAATTCCAAGTTGAATACTTGTTAGCTGTAGCATTCCATATGCCATGTTTAGAATAGCCGAGCATATATTAGTTCCATTATTGCATGTGTTGCATTAGGCATTTCTGTATAGTTAGGATCATGCATGGATTTCTAATTAGCTTCTGTTTTGGCTTGGAGTACTCGGTAAGTTTTTATGCTTTAGCATCCTTGCATGTGTGTGAGTGACTGCCATGATAGCATGCTTACCATGAGGCTATGTGCTTATGTGATATACCTGCTTGAATGCCTGTGGGTGAAGGTTGGGTTATTTGGATTGGAACAAATCATCAACTGTGAGTTTTAAGCCCACTAGATAGTGGCAAAACCATCTTTTCTAAGCCCACCTGAGGGTGGCAAAATCTGCATTTTAAGCCTACTTGCGGGTAGCAAACCATCTTTCAAAAACAAACATGAAATGTTTTGTTCCAATTCAGGCGATCCAGTCTATACTTGTATGCTGTGCGCATCACATAGTAAATCTAGGCTAATAACCGGAATAAGAATGCATAATGTTTTCAAAACTAGATATCATGGTTAGTAGAGGCTGATCTTTGATCGGGCGAGCGGGGGTGCTCACGAAGTGACCTTCCCCAATCGTACCCAAGTTCCTGAGCCGAGGCAACTTTGGTGATGACGGACACGTGGCCTTAAGCAAACGAGTCAGGGTTTCCTAAATTTTCCGAAAATAAAATATTTAGGTGGCGACTCTGTATCTGGCAAAGCAGTCCATGTTTGGCACTTCTTTCAAAATCTGTTTTCTCAAAACGATTTGCTAGATTTGGACTCTTTGGTTCAGATTGAGAACCGTGACAATTAGAGTCCTGAACTGTAGTGAGCCCAAAATGAACGGAACGGGACTCATCCCGCCCGGGGCATTCGGGGACGTCTACAGTCCACTTGGGATTTAGAGAACTTGACTCGAACTCATGATATCTGGTTTTGACTACACTTGTGTGTTTCTTTGCATTGCATGTGCATCGGTGCGCCTAGGACACTGTGTTTGCCATCTGCTATTCCTAAGCGGTTTGCCAGAGGCTGCGTGCCATAAGACTTATCGGTTACGGGCTCTGCCAGTATGGGAACACAAACCTCGGTTTTACCGGGGCACCCTTTTGACCATTCAACCTAGTGCATATTCGGATCCGTAGTGACCATTCCAAATTAGGACAGGTTGCTTACCCGATGTTAGGTTGTTTGAAACCGCTGCGTGCATAGTGAAACCCTAGTTCCTGACAAAATAGGACAGGGAAACCCTACCCCAACATAGGGGTGTTTTGGCTCTCACTTATCTGCTATGTGCTTTTAGAGTGCATCTCTGCAGGAAATGCATGTATCAGTTTATGAGTTTGGGCATCAGTTCATCGCATCGGTGTTTGAGAATCAGTTATCTGCGGGTATCAGATTCAGCTTTCGGGGACAGTGATTCAGGGATAATAATCAGTGTTTGAGGACAATGTGCATTCAGCTTATCGACTGTGTGTTATTATGCCCAGCTGTGTGTTGTGTATTTATTTTAAGCTGTTATGCTGTTCATTTATCTGGTTATTTATTTTCTTATTGCTTTATTTATCTTTTTGCTAGGACAATTTTAGCACAATTGCTTCCGACCCAGCAGATATTCCCCAAGCACTTTGGACAAGAGGTCGTCGGCTCAATCGATCTGAGGATCTGGTTGACAGACAGCCAGTGTTCCATTCTCTACCCCCAGTTGTCAGAAGAAGGCCGAGAAAGCGCGGTGTCTCGAAAGCGAAGTTACAGAGCGATGGCCTACCTAGCAAAGGAATGGGCAATGCCGAGGTTTCAATTTCTGCCATAGAGATACACATACCAGTTAGTCAACAGGATCAACAGAATATGGCCGAAATGGAAGAAATGATGTGCCAACTCCAAGAGAGTATGAGGCAGATACAGGAGGACGCTGTCCGCCAAGCAGAGTTCGCTAAACAGCAGGCCACAATCATGGCCCAACAGGCGGAGCTAATTACCTGACTCTAGCAGCAAGCCGGCGCATTAGCCTCACACCCAATTCCTTCCCCACCAGGGGTCCCGCCACCCGAGTAGACAACAACTACCCAGAATGTCCTGCCGAATGCCCAGAATATTTTGCCAAATGTCCATGCCGTCTAGGAAGATACAGACATTCCAACGGGGCTAGCCCCGCCCCCCACTTCCACCTCAGTTATCCAAGGCACATATACCCGCCAACGACCCGGACTCTCCCTTCGAGTTCGAAATAGACCCTATAGCACTGAAATTGAGCAAGCTCGAGAAGCTATTCAAAAAATCCTAGGGGGTAAAAGCTATTCCGGATATCGAGGACGGATATACCGATGTGGCTGTGACATTGCCGGATAGATTCAAAATGCCGCAGATTGATCGCTTCGACGGATCTGGTGATCCCATGGTCCACCTCCGACTGTTCTAAGATATATTACAGCCAATGGGCCTTACCAGACCCCAGAAGCTTTCGCTATTTGGCCGGACCCTGTCGGTGGTGGCCGCTATCTGGTATGCGAAGTTGGAGGATGATGTCAAGCGGAGTTGGGATGAAATGACCGAGGCCTTTGTTGCGCAATACTCTTACAACACCCAAATTGAGATTACAACTCGTGATCTCGAAACAACAAGGCAGGAGCCCAAAGAGAGTTTCTCGGATTTCGTGACCCGGTGGAGGGTGAAGCCCTCGATGATGACTTTAAGGCCCACCGATAAGGACCAGATCAGGATGATTGTGAGCAATCTCCAGCCAAAACTGATGCAAAAAATGATTGTGCTCCCCTTCCCCACCTTTTCGGATCTGCACAAGATGGGGGTACAAATTGAAGATGCGATGAAACAGGGTCTGATTGACCAAGACAGGGAGCAACTCCGGAGAACCTTTAACCGCAATAACAATGCAGGCCCGAGTGGCGCTGCAACTGCAAGAACTTCGGAGGTTAGCATGGTTGCCACCATTCCCCCTCCCCTTCCAAGGCCCATGGCAGCCACACCTTTCTCTCGTGCATCCGAAAGTAATACACAGACCACCAAGTACCAACCCAAAGGCCAACGAACCTTCACCCCGTTGTACATGCCCTTGTCCAAGGCTCTAGGGGTCTTAATTATAAAAGGGCATCTAAAACCCCTGGAGCCGAGGCTATTACCAAATCCACTACCCCCCACTCACAACCCAGCCAAATATTGTGCATATCACCAGCAACACGGTCATGACACCGACCAATGCTTCAGATTGTGTCACGAGATTCAAGATCTCGTTGACAAACAGGTGATCTTGCCACCAGAAAGACCTAATGTTACAACCAACCCACTCCCTACACACAACCAAGCTCCACATCCCAAAAGAATTAACTTTATCCACACTGGGGTCGTGTCTTACGATCCTAGCATCTATATCACTCCTACCCATCTACCTAAGCCGGAGGTGCTCCTTCCCGACTGCACTGACTTTTTGTGCATGTTGGACATCTCTACAACCCAATCTGAGCCAATGGTGGTGGCTGTTGAAGACGGTGCAGGGGAGATTGTAGAGGAGGATGGAACTGTTGAGTCAGGGTTTGAACAATCTGGGAATTTTGCTAGGGAAGCCTACGATCCAAGTGAGTACATTCTGTCAGCAGGCCAGTGCGAGCCAAGAATAGAATTGCCAGAGAGAGCAGAACTGTGTGTGATCCAGGGGGGATAGACTTGAGCAGGGAACGGATGATTTGACGGCCGTAGAAGAGGGCTTTGCCAACCTACAGTTTTTCGATGACCAAGAATCAGGGGGCGCGGCAGTCAACTGGTTTGATTATGAGGAATCGGCAGAGGTCACTGGATGGCTGGATGATCAACCAGATGTGGTGGAAGAGTTCCAACCAGAATAGGGCCCGGCAGGGACGAGGGTTTCAGTTGTGGCCGGAAGGGCTGGAAGTCAGAGTACATTGCCGGAGAGCGCCGGTACGAAGAATTTTGCTCGGGACAGCAGCATTGCAGGGAAAGCTGAACAATAAACTGCGCTAACGCATGTGGAACAAGAGAAGATTTGGGATTCTGAGAGAATCCGGAAGGCCAAAGCCCATGAAGGGATTGAAAGTGCTGTGGGCACGAGGACAGAAGATGCTGTAAGCATGCGGACTGAAAGTGCTGCAAGTACAATCATGCCGAAGCCAGACAGGTGCCTTTCGAATGCCAACGGGATGTGGTGGGAAGACGATGATTTATGTCTTGCCCACACAGACGATGATTGGGGAAGCAATCAACCAGACGACACCTGGTATCTCGATGAAGTTGATCACATGACAAGAAGCGGGCGGTACTTCAAGCCCCCGCACCTAGACCAGCCGGAGGCATCTGGGAAGGATAAAGAAACTGAGAAACTGAGAAATAGAAGGAGAAACAACTTGAAGAGGAGGTTGTGCTCAAACAATTAAAAAAGGTACAAGCAAACATCTCCATCTGGGGACTGCTTATGGCGTCACGAGTGCACAGATAGGCTGTCCTATCTACTATGGACAAGGCTAAACTCTGTATAGATACCACACCAGAGCAGCTAGTTGGACTGGTTTTTCCGGGAGGAGGTTCCCCGACATTAACCTTTTCAGACAAAGAACTGTCGCCTGAGGGCGCAAATCATAACAAAGCCCTCAATATCTCTGTGGAATGTAGAGACAAGTGGGTGCCAGTGGTTCTTGTTGACACGGGATCCGCCATTAATGTGTGCTCGTCAAGGACAACATATGCAATCGGGTTAAAGCCCGCGGACTTCGTGCCGACTACTCAAGCGATCAAAGCCTATGATAACACCAGCAGGGAGGTGATGGGGACTATCAAAATTCAGACCCAGGTTGGTCCAGGACAACACAACATTGAATTCCATGTCTTGGACGTCCCTACAACCTTTAATCTACTCTTGGGGCGGCCATGGTTGCACCAAGTGAAGGCAGTCTCTTCCACTTTGCATCAAATGTTGAAGTACCCTCACGGGAAGGGGGTGGCCATTGTTTTCGGGAATTCGTCAATCCATCCACCGCCAGAAGTGTCTACACCAATCTTGGAAATCGAGCATGGCACGGAGGATGTGTTTTTATCAGGGTTTACTCTGGCTGAGGCTCGGGTTGTGCAGAATATCATGGCTGTTAATGAGAGAGTGTACGTCAGTGCTCAATCTATATACCTCATAAACAAGCTACAACATATCCCCGGGATGGGATTAGGAAGGAGCGGCCGAAAGGGCGTCGCAGCATTGGCTGAAGTGCCACACAACCCTCATACCTTTGGATTGGGTTATCAGCCCACCAAAGAGGATTGGTTAAGGAAGGGAAAAGAAATGGCTGGGAGAGCCAGAGCGAAGAAGGCTGGGAAGCCATTTGAGCTGATGAATAGGCCCATTTAGGGTACCCTAAACGGACGCTTCGTCCGGGAGGGGGAAGACTTTCCTTTTTGTGGCTTCCCTGAGCCATAGCTGAATGCGGAGAAGAAACGCGTGCCAGGTTTTGAGATTTTCTTGGACCTACAATTACCCGGGGATGACGTTGCCGAAGAGAAAACAAACCCATCAGCTGAGGTTGAGCAGTGTAAGGCAGTGGATTCCGAGGGCGCTGAAATTGAAATGGGGGTAGCACTGGCATGTCTACTTTCAGATCCTCCGATCGACCATAAGTTCTTGGGGGATAACTTCTCGGTTTCCATGATTGGGAATGAAACGGCTGCGGGCCTACCAACAACTATTTTGGATGCATCTATCACATCCTCTCTCACTTGGCAATACGATGAGGGATTTTTGTCCAGCAGTACCAAGTCAGGTAGTGAGCCGGAATCTGATTCCACCAAATCTTGTGAGTCGGAATCAAGTTCCAGCTCGACTGAGTCTAAGTCTGGTAATCCTGGGGATGATAACCCAGATGCCATAGTCTTGTCCAGGTCGTCTTTTTCTTTCTCATTTGAGTCTGTTGTAACCGAGGAATCGGACAATTTGGATGTGCTTAATGAGAATCAAGTAGCTGTGGTTTCTGAGTACTTTTCTGTGCGCTTGATTTATTGCATAAACTCATACTTTCAAAATTTTGATGAAAACGACGAGGAAGAAATTCCTCCGGTTTTGCAACGCTTAATTGAACAAGAGCAGGAGAGATTTGTTAAACCCCTAACGAATGAAATCACTACCGTGAATATTGGTACTGAGGAGGACCCGCGGCTGGTCCAGATCGGGTCCACGTTGTCTTCGGAGGAATGCGAGCGCTTAGTCACTTTATTAAAAGATTTCAAAGATGTTTTCGCGTGGTCCTACGAAGACATGCCTGGGATCAATCCTGAGATTGTACAGCACCGGATCCCCCTTGACCCCGAGGCCCGACCAGTCAAGCAGAAACTCAGGAGGATCCGCCCGGACTGGGCTCTCAAGATTAAGGAAGAGGTCACCAAGCAAATCGACGCAGGCTTCCTGCTGGTATCCGAATACCCGACTTGGTTGGCCAACATCGTTCCAGTGCCGAAGAAGGATGGCAGAATCCGAGTATGCGTGGATTTCAGGGATTTGAACAGAGCTAGTCCGAAGGACGACTTTCCCTTGCCGCATATTGACGAGCTAGTGGACTTCACAGCAGGGCATGCTTTGCTCTCATTCATGGATGGCTTCTCAGGGTACAATCAGATAGTGATGGCACCTGAAGACCGGGAAAAGACTGCATTCACCACCCCGTGGGGGACATACTGCTACAAAGTGATGCCGTTTGGGTTGAAGAATGCTGGAGCTACTTATCAACGAGCCGCGACCACAATATTGCATAACATGATCCACAAAGAGGTTGAGGTGTACGTGGACGACATGATTGTCAAGTCCAAAGAAAGAGAGGGCCACTACACCGCCTTGCAAAAGTTCTTTCAAAGGATCAGAGAATTCCGGTTGCGGCTGAATCCTCAAGAATGTACGTTCGGTGTTACAGCGGGAAAAATGCTGAGGTTTCTGATTACACAAAGAGGTATCGAAGTTGACCCTTCCAAAATCAAGGCCATCCTAGAAATGCCCCCACCAAGGACTGAAAAGAAGGTGCGAGGCTTTCTGGGTAAAGTGCAAGTCATGAGGCGGTTTATCTCAAAATTAACCTTGACTTGTGAACCACTTTTTGGTCTCCTGAAGAAAGGAAAGAAATTCCAATGGGACGGCCGATGCCAAGCTGCTTTTGAACAAATCAAGGAATACTTACAGAACTCGCCCGTGTTGTCACCGCCAAAACCGGGGAAGCCGTTGATATTGTACCTTTCAGTGACTGAGACTACAATGGGTTGTATACTCGCGCAAGAATCAGAGGACAAAGTGGAGAGAGCCATCTACTATCTGAGCAAGAAGATGCTAGAGTATGAGACTCGCTATACACCATTGGAGAAGGCCTGCTTAGCTTTGGTATGGGCTACCAGGAAGCTGCGGCACTACCTGTTAGCTCGTTGGTTGCTGTTGCTCTCCAAATTCGATCCGAAGTATGTAACGCGCAAGTCAGTCAAGGGAAGAGCAGTAGCAGAATTCTTGGCCGACCATCCGGTGGAAGGGGGAGAAGCAGTCGAGTACTTATTCCCAGATGAAGCTATTTTGCACATCGACGATGAAACTTGGACGATGTACTTTGACGGAGCGTCAAATCAGTACGGGTATGGGATAGGAGTGCTGCTGATAGCACCCGACAAGTCCCGTATCCCTCTAGCCTTCAAACTCCGGTTCAAAGTCTCGAACAACAAAGCAGAATATGAGGCATGCATTGCCGGCCTAAAAGCAGCCCTAGAACTAGGGGCAAGACGATTGGACGTCATCAGGGACTCGAACCTTGTTGTGTCTCAAGCAAAAGGAGACTGGAAAGTCAAAGAAAAAAAGATGATGATGTATCACCAGACCTTGGACTTGTTAATCCCTCGGTTTGAGAAGCTAAACTTTGCTCATCTACTAAGAGAAAACAACAGGTTCGCAGATTCTTTAGCAACTCTATCTTCCATGATAGACATCCCGTTCGGAGTCCGGATGCGTCCAGTCATCATTGACCAGAAATTTGCGCCAGCCTACGAGTCGATTGCTGCTATAGATAAGGTTCAGGACGAAAACCCCTGGTACCATGACATTTGGAATTTCCTGGAGAAGGAAGCATACCCGCCAGGGGTAAATGCCAAGGATAAGAGGGCAATCAGAAGAATGGTCGTTCAGTTCATCATCTGTGGGGGTAAGCTGTATAAGAGAGGTCATCTGGGAATGCATAAGCTGTGTGTCGACGCCAAAGAATCAAAGCGTCTAATGAAAGCCATCCATGGAGGAAAATGCGGTACGCACATGAATGGAGTCATGCTAGCACGGAAGATCCTCAGACAGGGTTACTACTGATCCACTATGGAGGAGGATTGCATTGGTTTTGTCCGGCGATGCCACAAATGTCAAATTCATGCAAATCGCATGAACATTCCGCCGTCGAAGCTGTATAATATGACTTCGCCATGGCCATTTTCAATCTGGGGAATTGATGTGATCGGGGATGTCAATCCAAAGGGGTCGAATGGGCATGAGTTCATCCTGGTCGCGATGGATTATTTCACGAAGTGGGTCGAGGCACAATCCTATGCGGTGTTGAAGGCTTCACATGTCGCGAAGTTTATCAGAAACAACATCATCTATCGCTACGGTGTCCCAAACGAGATAATTTCAGATAACGGTTCCCACTTCAAGAAGGAAGTGATTGACTTGTTGGAGAAATACAATGTGGTTTTTCATAAGTCATCTACCTATTGGCCGCAAACCAATGGATCGGTTGAGGCCGCCAACAAGAATATCAAACACATATTGCAGAAGATGGTGGAAACCTCCGGATAGCTAGATAAGTCCGCTTGCTCAGTGGGGCTACCGGACTTCAATCAAAACTTCTACTGGGGCGACTCTGTATTCATTGGTTTATGGGATGGAGGCCGTTCTACCTATCGAGATTGAGGTTCCATCATTGCGAGTATTGGCTGAGTGTCAAATAGCCGAAGCAGATTGGCAGCAGAGCAGGTTTGAGGAACTCATGCTCTTTGATGAGATAAGACTGAAAGCATTGTACCATGTCCAAGGTTATCAACGCAGAATTGCCCGGGCTTTCAACAAGAAAGTTAAGTCCAGGAATCTAAAAGAAGGAGATTTGGTGCTCAAGGACAACCGAGCTTCCATCCACGACCCAAGGGGCAAGTTCAAACCCAATTGGACTGGTCCCTACATCATTAAGTCTATCTGGTCAGGTGGAGCTGTGGTTCTGATGGATCTAGATGGCTTGGAGTTCTCACAACTAATCAATATGGACAAGTTGAAGAAATATTACCCCTGAGAGGCTTGCTAGGCCGAAAACCCGAAAGGGCGACCTAGGCAAAACTCAGAGCACAAAAAATTTGAAATTATAAAAACTGAGCTCGCAAAGTTTAAAGCTCGCAAGGTTGAAAACCCGCAAAGGGCGGCCTTGGCAAAAGTTAGAGCGTAAAAGGAGAGTAAAAATACTCGAGTGAACCTGAGCCTGAACTATGTAAGGCTTGATTCCCATCTTTGGGATACGTTGGCAACTTCGTCCTGAAGTTCAGCCATAAACTTTTCCCCGATCAACTTTGTCCACTTTGATAATCTCGGTCATCTTTGTCTATCAGCATTCATTGTAATCTCCGGTGCAGTGCTTTTCAGACTAGGGGCAACTTTCCGTTGACATGAAGTGCCGCGGTGCTATTCAGACTAAGGGCAACTTTCCAGTTGCAGGAATCCGGGGTTGTGCATCTCAGTGACAAATCTCAGGCGTATCTAGTTCTGATCCGTATTGAAAATAGTTTTGAAAAGTTTTAATAAAAGTTGACTTTGTTCAAATTAATCTTTTTACAACTAAGACCATTTTTGGACCAAAGCAGAAAATTTTCAGTACCTACAACCTTCAATTTCATTGATTTCAAACAGAGTTCTCCTGCTCTTGCATACAAATTGAAGTAGCTTTTTTATTACATTCAGAAAGAAAACTTGAAAGTACTGGTAAAGCAATAAATCCGGGGCATACATAAGTCAGTGTCCTCGCGCCTCCCGTGAGCCGTCGGCCTCTAATGCCAAGTCAGCCTAACTGCGCCTCTCCATTAAGCCAACCCAAGCACTCGTCAGCCAAACTGCAACTGAAAGTAGGAGCGGGGGCCAGGAGCTCTCTAGTCCTCCATGCTGTGGCATACCGGGCAAGCTGCGCGCCGGACCGAAATGTGGCAGATACTCTATCCTCCGCGGCAAGTCGATCATGACCGAATCGCGCTGAACCGAACGGAAAATAGAACACACAGTGAGTCAGACCAATCAACTGGATCCCGGTCTGCCGGGACATGCTATAGCTCATTGCCGGGAGGTTTAGCCAAGGACAGCGCCAAGCAATGCGATCTGCAGACAGATTGCACATCCAGTCAAACCACTACTCCTCATCAGGGGCATCGACTAGGCGTTGTTGAAAGATGTAGCTGCAAGCTGAGTAGGCTGGGCAAGAGTCCACAACCTGCAATTTATCCATCAACCATACCTGGGGAGGGATGAAAAATGAGAGAATAAAGAATAGAGAGATTTACGATGAGAGAAAAGTAAGAAAAGGGTTTTGTGAGAAAAACCGAGCCCGAGGGCCGAGTGATGTGAGCAATATATATGTGAGATTGGGTGGGAAACATTACCTGCAGTAGTAGTGGGCTCCCCGCGAATCTGGTCGTCTCCCGGCGATAGAAAGCATCTAAGCCCATCAGTGTCTCGGCCAATGTCATGGCAATGTAGCTTTTTCCTTCCTTCAAGCCTTGCGCAACTTGAATCAGACGAATGCTAGAGCCATTGAAGCCTGGGGCAAGCAGAAAGTGAGATAGCATGCACAAACAAAGGGCGTGTTGCCAAAAACCTTGCCAATGATGGTTGCCGCAGTCACCGGCGTCAGAAAAGTGATGAATCAAGCCGAGGATGTCCAGTTCCCCGTTGCAGATCAGAGACCGAGCATCATGCATGGTGAGTCCACACATCCGCCCTAAAGCTTGGACGTGACCGAAGCGAAACTGAGGCAAAATTTCTTCATGACGTTCGGATTCCATCAAAACTTGAAAATCTTCGAAAGTTGGACATACCTCTTGGCCGCCGAAGCTAAAGACATGTGTTACCGGGTTCCAAAACCTCGCTGCGGCATGAAGGAAGGGAAGGTGCAGCGGAGTACGGCTCAGCGTGAATAGTGCATTCAAGCCGAAACCCCGAAAGTTCAACTTTTCCGAGCCATCTAGAGAAGCGATCCAAGCTGTGAGATTTTCGACGAGAAACGCCTCCATTTTAGTGCGAAACTGAGATGAAATGAATCAACCACGAGGCTAGAGCTTTTAAAGAGGATAAGACACTGTTCGGGGGACACGTGTCAAAAATTTGGTGGTTGCTGGGCTAGGTGGCCGGCCGGCCACCTTTTTCCGTAGGCCGCCACCCCTCTCTCCAATGCAAAGTGGCCGGCTTCCCAAAGGTGGCCGCCATGCTCCCAAGTGTGTCTTTGGTAATTGTTTTACCCTCCGAAGGAAGTTCCTAGC
The DNA here is from genome assembly GCA_025200525.1 of Camellia lanceoleosa. Classification (NCBI taxonomy): domain Eukaryota; kingdom Viridiplantae; phylum Streptophyta; class Magnoliopsida; order Ericales; family Theaceae; genus Camellia; species Camellia lanceoleosa. The sequence continues at coordinate 6,718,964 of CM045772.1, forward strand.
ATTTCCATGCATCGGAGTTTTGAAGGCCTCCATTTCTCGCTTCGATGCTGCCCGTCACCCAGATCGTCCGAAATGCACTTTGTTCATAGAGTTGTTAAGTCTTGCTTATCAAGTTGTTGTCTTGCTTATCGAGTTGTTGTTTTGCTTATCGAGTTGTTAAGTTTTGTCGAGCTGTCAAGTTTCGTATATTGAGTTGTTACTTTTGTTTAAACAATTTTGTTGTGCCTTACTTATCGAGTCATCAACTTTGTTGTGTTTTGCTTATCGAGTTGTAAACTTGCTAAGGTTTTGTTATTTCTTAGTAAGTTAAGTTGTTTAGTTTGTTGCGTCGGTTCACTACCTGACTTGGCAAATACACAATGCACATTTCCATTCAATCTCATTTTGGTGCAAAAAGATGCGATGCGAAGCTAAAAAAATAAAACACAACACTTTTCAAAAGCTGTTTCATTCCATCATCATTCCTTTGTTACAACATTTTACAACAAGGGTACAAGTTTTACAGAAAATAAAACTGCCTAACAATATACAATGTGCTATAACTACTAGTAAAAAGGTAAATAAAGCGGAGAACAGTCGCATCTATGCTCTTAAGAGCAGGAATAAGAGGCCCTCTTCGTCCTCTTCTACGGAACAGAGTCTGCGACATCATCACCACCATCATCGTTTGAGTCGGAGCCGCCATCCTCGGAACCCTTCTCAGCCTCATCTCCACTATCGGTCCGATTGAGCCACCTCTCTGTCACGGATGTCTCGATCGATCTGCAGCCTCCTTCTCCTCCTCGTTGGGCTCCTCCTCTATGATGTACGCCCTATGTCCGCCTCGTCCGCAAGACGACTCCCCTCTCTCAACCCCTCGAGAAGGCCTAGATGGCCCAGCTCCTCGGGAAGGCCTGGATGGCCCGGCCTGTGACTGAGTATACACCGGAGGCATCTGAAAAATGAAGAATGCAATTTGAATACATCAGCCAAAACATGTATATTAGATACAGATGCAAGCAAACTACACAAAGTGGATGTATGCAAGAATAGTACATGAATGTGGTATGTGTCAGATGTGCTCTACACAGGCAGCCTATCAATGCAGTAAAATGTTCAAGATCAGCATGTCATCAGAAGTATGATAAATACCAGAAAACTAAAGGGTACATGGAAACCCATGATGGACAACTGCGCCTCTCTCCGTAGGACCATGCCCTCAAGTGAGGCTACCATCCCGAGCACCTCATCCATGTACTCCCTGGGTGGCTGCAGATACAAGCTCAAGTCATCAATGAATAAACAAATGCCAAAGTATCTGTGTGATAAATGGAAAACAGTGGAACATACCGGTGGTGAGTCAGGGTCACTGACATATCGGTGGCCAGGCATCGGAGGCTCTATCGGAATCGAAATCGGGGAGGTGGTCCCATATTGCCATCCCATCAACTCAGTCGGCATATCTGGCCATCCAGGATGATGATGAGTCGGAGGAATCGAGGGAACCAATCCACCCCCACCTCTGGATGTGCCAGCCCTGCTTGATGAGGGCATACTAGCAGACCTCCTCGTCGGGGTACGGACTCCCGTCAGCGGAGGCATCAAGTAAGTGTGACGGTGGGTTGCATACTCCCCTTGCTCCAGATGTAGGAAGGCATCGGTACCTTGCATAGCATCAACGACCTCCTAGGGAGAGAGCCTATCAGCGGTCCGCATATCGTCTGGAGGCGCTGAAGGAATGTCCTGCTCAGGGTAGCCCCATACCTGACGCAAGAAGCGATCTCCCAAAAACCAGGCCCTCCCAACTGGCCCCTCGAACAAGATCCTATACCGAGAGGCCGCCCACGCTCTGGCAAACTGGAATCGGAGGTCTCTACCTAAAGGCGCCCAGGGCTGCCAGGTGATCTGCGGATAACCAATGCATAAGCTGATCAGAAATAGTGAATGTGCAAGATAAATCAAAGATATGAAAACATGAAGAACTGAGAGTTCTGAAATACCTCTAACGTCCGTACTGTGTCAAAGTACTGCCGCAGGTAAAGAAAAGACTCCCGAGGTCTCGGCCGGTACCGACCTTCGAATACAAGTGAATACGGGGTCATGAGGGGCACCTCCACCTCAAGCTCTGGGGCTAGTATAGGGAAGTATGCGTAGACCCATAACTGTGAGAAACAGAGCAATAACCATCAGAATACAGAATGCTGAGTGCAAAATGTAAATACAAAATGCTGAGAGCAAAGTGCATGGTACAGAATGTAAAGTGCGCTGTGGGTGCAATGTACAAATAATGAGAAGCAGAAATGTAAATCAAGAGGGCAGAAAGTACCTCCCAGGCCCTCCAATAGCCGCCAACCATGTTCCCCCGTCCGCGGGAGGTCGCGCTCATATAGCAATATAAAGTAGCCAGGCTGGCACCACCCCAGTCATATCTGCTGACCTGTGATAGGTCCACCAGAGCACTCAACAGATAAAGCCCGACAGTGTTTCCCCTATCGGCGAATAGGGTGGTCCCGAAGAGGAACATCAGAAATCCACAGGTGTACTGCGCTACCTCCTCGGGGGTCTCAGGCTCCATCTCCGCCCTCCTGAAATGGGAAGAGAACCAGGTGTATCGGACTCTGCCCGAAGATCTGTCAACAGGCGGGCGAGCCCCCAATAAATATATCCAGGCGGCCTCCCACTGGCCCATGTCCTCATCATATGGGATGGCCCAACCTCCCACATCAAGGCCCGTCAATATGGCGAAGTCAAACGGGGTCATGGTCATGTCCTCGGTGGCAGAGAAATGGAAAGTGTTGGTGGCATCCCACCATCTCTCTACCAAAGCACCCATCAGTGTCCTACTGGTAGGGCAACGAGATATCCCGGTACAAAAGGGCCCAAACCCTGCCACGTCGACCAAATCCCGGACAGCCTCCGGGAGCTCTGCATACCACTCTCTCGCCGCGACGGAGCCATATCCTCGCACAGTATAAGTAGTCACCTGCATTCAGGATGAACACATGTATTCAGTTTTAGAATGAAATGAATAAGCTGTGTGCAAATGAGATGAATAAGCTGTGTGCAAATGAAATGAATAAGCTGTGTGCAAATGAAATGTAGGAGCCGTGTGCAAAATCAAACCAAATACAGAATCTGGGCTGTGTGTTCAGAAAATTCAACAATGAGCCGTGTGTTCAGAATTCAAGTGTTTGGGCTGCGTGTTCAACTCTCAATCAGTATGTGCTGTGTGTTCACCTCAACAATGAGTCTTGTGTTCAGAATTCAAGTCTTTGGACTGCGTGTTCAACTCTCAAACAGTGTGTGTTGTGTGTTCACCTCAACAATGAGCCGTGTGTTCAGAAATTCAGAGTTTGTGCTGCGTGTTCTACTCTCAATCAGTGGGCTGTGTGTTCACCTCGAAGTGTGTGCCGTGTGTTCATCATCAAGTATTTGAGCTGTGTGTTCAGAATTCAAAATCAGTGGGCTGCGTGTTCTACTCTCGATCAGTGGGCTTTGTGTTCAGAAATTCAGAGTTTGGGATGCGTGTTCTACTCTCAATCAGTGGGCTGTGTGATCACCTCAAAGTGTGTGCTGTGTGTTCATCATCAAGTATTTGAGCTGTGTGTTCAGATTTCAAAATCAGTGGGCTATGTGTTCACCTTAAAGTGCGTGCCGTGTGTTCAACATCAAGTAGCTGAGCTGTGTGTTCAGATTTCAAAATTAGTGGGCTGTGTGTTCATCTCCAAATTTCAAAGTTTGGGCTGCGTATTCAACCTTCTACCAAGTGTGTGTTGTGTGTTCACAATCAATCTATGGGCTGCATGTTCAGAAAGTCAAAGTGTTTGAACTGTGTGTTCAAGATGCAAACGAAATATGGTGCTATGAACTAAACATTCAAAACAAGCTGTGTGCTTGAGTGGGCAGATAAACATAGCGCAGACACGAAATACACGGAAAATGCAAAATACATTGCAGAAAAATGTAAAAGTGAAGTAAATACCTCTCGTGCCTCATGAGAGAGGTGGGACTCCGGCTCTCGCAAAAGCAGATCCCTAGGCGCTCGATCATCGAAATCAGTAAAATGGTAGAAAACCGCCTGCGGGAGGATGTGTTCCTGAGGATGATACCTCTCAAGATCAAACGACCGGACTCTCGGGGGTAAAGCCATAATGTCGGGATCATTTTCGGCACCCGGAGGACCTCTACCATGAGGGAAATGACCAGCCATCTCGAAAAATCTGCAAAAAGGAGCAAAAATGAGCAAAATGAGCCAAAATTGGGAAAGGTCAACAAAAGTCAACTCTCGGGAAATGAAAAAGTCAACAAAAGTCAACTCCCGAGAAAATCTTCCAAATGATGAGACAAACTTATCTCAAGTGGTGAAAATGAGAAAAGAAGCACCGAAATCAAAATTTAATCGGTTCAAAGTGACGAAAACTGAAAGATTTCGCGAAGACAACTTGCGTAGGGCGTTGGAAAACGCGTATGGAGCGTAGATCTGGGAGGGAAAATGCTCTAGGAAGGTAGAGAGGCTGATTTCGGAGCTGAAGTTATGAGGAAAAGGTGTTTGGCCGAGTGTTTTTAAAGAAAAGAGAGCAAAAGGACCAAACTGCCCCGGATCTGGGCTAGGTGGCCGGTCGGCCACCTTTTCTGGTAGGCCGGCCACCCCTCTCTCCCAAACATGGCCGGCAGTGTTCCCAAGGTGGCCTCCAAGGCCTCTGCAAGTTTTGGTGATGAGTGGAGTCCCCGGCACCCGAAAAAGTACAAGGAAAGTGCACTTTTCGTCGCGAAATCCCTCCGCGGGAACTTCAACTCCAACTTTCACTGTGTGTTTTATCATCACTCGTCAAGAGCAAGGTGTATCCTTTTTGAATATGTTGTGACCCCTCCGGGAGGTAAACCGGAGGTCGCGATTGAGTCATCTTCATCGAAACTTTCACTGCTTTGCTCGTTGTTTCGTTTCAAAATGTGCATTCGAGTTCACACTCATCTTGCATTGTTATGCACGGAACTTGCATTCTCATGCACACCACTTGCACTATTCTGCACGTTTCACGAGTATTGTCATACCCCTGTGCTTAACTTGCATTATCACACGCATCGCTTCTCGTATTGCGATACACTCACCCATCAACACCGCATTTGTTTGCGCTCGATATCACACTGAACATATGTTGCTAACTATGTTGTGCTTGTTGAGTTTCTTCCTTTTTCAGGCACGATATTGTATGTACGGCTCATTTGAGACTGGTGCGACCAGACGAGCCGCATAGGTATTGTATCCCCTCCGTGTGAGACATAGCGAGAATTCAATGATTCTCCGCATTCTTCAACTACATGAAATGTGGTATTGCTTTGCATTCTTGCTTAAAACTGTTGCATCTATTGTGAATATTTGCTTCATTACAGCTTGCTGCTTCGCATGATCTTTGAGTTACGTTCGGCTTTGTGCATATCGTTTTGCATTTTGCCCCCCGCCTGCGGGCACATTTCTTTGTTATCTTGTCTGTTTGTCTAAGTCTTCAGCCTTGTCAAAAATGGGTCATCTCTGGGCTTTGACATTCACTCCCGTCACTTATGACTTTCGAGTTCTGTCAAAGAGGGCAATCAGACACCCCATTTTTGACCGACCTTAAGACTCAGACGTCACCGATTGAGCGCTTGGTGATATTGCATATTGTGCTCGTTTCGAGGTTATGAGTCACTACCGAAGCCTGGCCTCCGGACTTCCGGACTCTTTTGTGCTTTGCCTCGGTTTGCGAATCGGGTCCCGTTCTCTCTGTTTTCTCTTCCCGAAGAGAGAGAGAGGTCTCGTAGATCATCTCTCAGTGGCCGTAGGCTATGTTTCGTGGTCATGGGCCATTTTTCCCGTTTGGGGCCCGGTTCCCAGTTTTCGGAGCCGTCGGCCGTGTTACTCGGTTCGGGACCGCTTAACCACCTCTGTTTGCTCCGATTTTTGGCCCACACCTTATTTACTACCTTTTGAGGGACACTATGGCTCGAGAGACCAACTTCGTGGTCGAACGCCACCTCCGGTGCTTAACAGTCAGTTTTTCGGGCCCCAGGCTGCGTGTTTCGGCCCCCGAACCTTCGTTTTGCATCGGTTTGGGTCCATTTTTGGCAAAGACCTTATTTTCATTGTTATGAAGGTCGTAGAAGGGTGGGAGGCCAGAAATTGTTCTAAGGACCAGCTTTATTCCCTCATCGCTCTTTATCGCCTGTTTTCTTCACTAGAAAGCTGACTTTTTCCATCCCCGTGCCACTTTTTCTGACTTTTCACCACACCATTGTGTTGTACACACCTGGGAGGCCACCAATATGGCTTGGCCGGCCATTAACTCGTCCTGACCCTTTTGAACCGCTCTAAAAAGTTGGTTTTTCTCTCTCTTGGGTCACATTTCCTGGTTTTTCTCCACATAGCTGTGTTGTGCACACATGGGAGGCCATCTTTTTGGGGTGGCCGGCCAACAAATCCTCTCGACCCTTTTGACCCTAGCCAGCCGGCTAGGGGAGGTGGCCGGCTGGCCACCTGAACCCTCTGAACCTGGCCGGCCAGAATCCTCTCCCCTAGTTCCTTACAATTGTACCCTCTGTTTTCCCCCAGACCCCTACCCGGGGATCTGCCCTTTTGGGGGGGAAATTTGAATTTGATTTTCCCCCCCCCCCATTCTCCACCCCTTCTCCTCTATATAACCAGCACCCCTCCTCCTTGTTTAAGGGTTACAAAAAATTGTTTAAGAGCCATTGCATACAAACCTCCATCTCTCTCTCCTTCAACCCTCCAAACCCTAAGGTTCTTGCACCCTTTGTACTACAACCCATAGCACCACACCTCTACACTCCATTCCATCAACTTAGAGGACATTTAAAGAGGTTGAGAGCTTATAAATTTGGTCCAAGAGCTGCTGGTTTACTGCTCTACAAGGGTGAGTTCTTCTTTTCCCTTTTCTAGTCTTTTCTTGCTTCATCTATAAGCCATACTTGCAAGCATTTTTGGGCTCCGATCTGAACTAGAAATAGTCATATTTTGAGTTCATATTCATGTTTGATCAAGGGTTTTTCTCTGTTTGAAGCCACCTTCTACCCCTTTCCCTTTATCTCTCTTTTATGGCTATTTCTTACATAATATGTTAGTCCTATTTGTAAGCATTTTTGGGCCTCGAGCCAAACTACAAAGTGCTTCATTTTGAGTCCCTCTTAAACTTTGTTGAAGGGCTCTTCACTTTTTGAAGCCAGCTACTACCTCTTGCTTTCTATCTCTCTTTTAGGGCCATTTTTGCATCATATTTTTTCCCTACTTGTGATTATTTTTGAGACTTTCCATAAATGTAAAGTGTCTTATTTTGAGTCTCTCTTCAACATTTTTGAAGAGCTCTTCTCTGTTTGAGGTCATTTGCTGCCCTGTTTGTTTAATCCCTCTTTTAGGGCCATTTTTACATGATAAATTAGCCCTATTTGTGAGCCCTTTTGGACCTTGACCTAAACTAAAAAAAGTCTTCTTTTAACATCATCTTCATATTTTATTAAGGTCTATTCTCTATTTGGGGACATCTTCCCCTATGCATGCTTCATTCTTCCATGATTAGGGCCATACATGTGGGCATTTGCATTGGCCTTGTTTCGGCCTCTTAGCCACTAAAATCCAGTGGATTTTTAGTATCTTTGACACATTTTTGAGCCTCAAAATCAGAGGGGGGTAACCCCCTCTCACCTTGTTTTGTTTGATGGTCATTTTGGCCTTCCAAAGAGACCCTATCTTACATGCTTTGTTGACTGATTTCAGGGCCAATTTGATAAGTTTTAGGACTATCATACTTGATTTTTAGAGTTTTTTGTGACATGCTAAGTGTCCTTGATGCATGTGCTTAATAACTCCTTTGTATGCCCTCTAAAAGAACCCAACATTTGTGCATGTATTGGTTGCATTTCAGAGGTTATTTGGGCATGTTTTGGCATGTTTTATTCACTGATTTTTTCTCGTTTGATGAGTTCTCACTTGCTTCATGTACATGCCATGTAAATCATGTTTGCTAGTCAGAATTGCATGCTATGTTAGGCCATCTTGCTAGCATCTTATGGTCATGCTTTGAACTATAAATGTTCATGTTTTGGGACTTCCTTGGGTCTGTCTTTATGCTTTATGGTCAAATAATGCATGCTTTGTATAGCTATAGGTCAATACACGTGCCTAGTCTTCTGTTTCGGGACCATTCCATGCATCGGGTGGCGTTTATCCCTGTTTTGGGATCACTTTGCATCATATTTCAGTGCTAAAACTTGCATGTTTGTATGCCATATTTCATGCTTTGCCATGCCTTGTTAGAGTGGCATTCGTGCCTTAGGATCGGTCCTCGGTTTGCGTGCATGTGTGCACGCATCTCGAGCGTCTCATTTTCATCTTATGGCCACCGATGTGAGTGTGGCTGAGGTCCACTCATGTTGGTGTAAGTCCATCATGCATTGCGTATGCCATTTCATTTCATAGCATTGGGTATGCTAGGTTGTATGTTAGAGCATCGTGTATGCCATGTTACATCGTGCATTGTGTATGCCATTACATAGCATTGCGTATGCTAGGTTGCATGTTAGGATTGCATTCATACATGTCATGCATATTGCATTGTGCTTGGGATAGGAGTTAGCCCGAGCACGGGAAACGAGGGACGTTTCGTACTTCGAGTGACGGAACGTGTCTCAATTTCCTGTCGCCGACACTCCGGATTATCCATGATGGAGTCTCGGTCTTGTTGTGTTTATGTATGCATTCATTTCATATTAAGTCGTGCAAATCGACTCCTCAGCCATCATGCATCGAGATGCGCGATTGGTGGCACGACGATCGAGGACTACGCTCCCTGAAGAGTAGTCAAGCATACATATGTGAAATACATTGCCATGACCCTTTCTTGCTCTCTGTTGTAGCAAATCAGAAACCGGCAATCTTTTGGGGCTTTGCGCAATATTTTGGGCTTAATTGTAAACAGAGGCTAATCGGGGAATAGCAATGGATTTCCGCGCCAAGCAACTCAAACATGCATCATTCATCATTTGGAACAGAGCTGAGGCAGTCCAGGGGCTTGCATGCCAATTTACTATTTTCCTAGATTAATTTGTTAATTAATTAAGATTTTATATTTATTCGGACTGTAATTATTCATTTGGAACTGTATATTATTTATTCGGACCCTCTGCGTGAGGGCAATGTTGTAATAAGTGTGCGTGCGTGTGATGTATGTCTTCCAACCCCACATCTTTCTCCCTTTTATTTACTAGCTTATGATGGTTAGATTAGGGCATGTTTCAATTAGCATATAGTATGATAGCATTATTTGCATTCATTCATCTGTTTTGCATGCACCGGGCTCGGCGCATCATAACTCACTACATTGTATTTTAATTCCAAGTTGAATACTTGTTAGCTGTAGCATTCCATATGCTATGTTTAGAATAGCCGGGCCTATATTAGTTGCATTATTGCATGTGTTGCATTAGGCATTTTTGTATAGTTAGGATCATGCATGGATTTCTAATTAGCTTATGTTTTGGCTTGGAGTACTCGGTAAGTTTTTATGCTTTAGCATCCTTGCATGTGTGTGAGTGACTGCCATGATAACATGCTTACCATGAGGCTATGTGCTTATGTGATATACCTACTTGAATGCATGTGGGTGAAGGTTGGGTTATTTGGATTGGAACAAATCATCAACTGTGAGTTTTAAGCCCACTAGATAGTGGCAAAACCATCTTTTCTAAGCCCACCTGAGGGTGGCAAAATCTGCATTTTAAGCCTACTTATGGGTAGCAAACCATTTTTCAAAAACAAACATGAAATGTTTTGTTCTAATTCAAGCGATCCAATCTATACTTGTATGATGTGCGCATCACATAGTAAATCTAGGCTAATAACCGGAATAAGAATGCATAATGTTTTCAAAACTAGATATCATGGTTAGTAGAGGCCGATCTTTGATCGGGCGAGCGGGGGTGCTCACGAAGTGACCTTCCCCAATCGTACCCAAGTTCCCGAGCCGAGGCAACTTTGGTGATGACGGACACGTGGCCTTAGGCAAATGAGTCAGGGTTTCCTAAATTTTCCCAAAATAAAATATTTAGGTGGCGACTTTGTATCTGGCAAAGCAGTCCATGTTTGGCACTTCTTTCAAAAATCTGTTTTCTCAAAACGATTTGCCGGATTTGGACTCTTTGGTTCAGATTGAGAACCGTGACAATTAGAGTCCTGAACTGTAGTGAGCCCAAAATGAACGGAACGGAACGGGACTCATCCCTCCTGGGGCGTTTGGGGACGTCTACAATACTGCATGTGTGTTATTGATTGCCATGTATAGCATACTTGCCATGAGGCTAACTGCTTAAGTGTTTAACTGTCTGAATGCCTGTTGGTGAAGGCTGGATTGCTTGAATTGGAACAATTCATCAAAGCCCTGTTTTAGCCTACTTGCGAGTAACAAACTTCAAACTATTTTCAAACAAACGAATATGCAATGTTTTGTTCCAACTTAGGCGATCTAGTCTGTACTTGTATGCCGTGTGCATCACATAGTAATTCTAGGTTAAATAATCGAAATAAGAACACATGTGTTTTCAATAACAAAATATCATGCTTAGTAAAGGCTGATCGTTTGATCGGGCGAGCAGGGGTGCTCATTGCATGACCTTCCCCTCTTGTACCCAAGTTTCCGAGCCGAGGCAACCTTTGGTGATGACGGACACGTGGCCTTAGGCACGAGTCAGGGTTTCCTAAATTCTCCCAAAATAAAATATTTACGTGGCGACTTTGTATCTGGCAAAGCAGTCCATGTTTGGCATTTCTTTATTAAAATCAGTTTTCCAAAATGATTTGCCGGATTTGGACTCTTTGGTGATTTATCAGTCTTGCATTGCACTTTGCGAGATTAGATTCAGAACTGTGATATTGAGTCTGAACTTGTAGTAGCTAGAGAGCAAACCGAATTCGCATCCTTCACGCGAAGAGCTTGGAGAGTTGTCGGGGCGGTCTACACTTACTCCCAGCAAAATCGAGACACTTGCCACTGGAGAAACCTGCCTTGGCACTAATAATGGCCTCCAAGAACTTAGCACATTAGTTTCATGTGCACACGATCGCTATGCTGACTGAATTTCTATTGAAAGCCTTGTTTGAACGAGTCGACTTTTCTAGTCAAATCTTGAAGGGGGAAGTCGAGTTTTGGCAATTTGACGTTACTTTGTAACCCAGAACCACCATCAAGGCCCAAGCATTGGCTGACTTCGTCTCAAAATTTTCACTTGGAACTCACCCGGTTTGAGGGGGTAAGCACCACAAAAATTACGTAGCCAACTCCCACTCCTGTCCACTTCAACATTCCTTACGAGATGAACATTGAAGGCAACGCGAAAATTACGCGCCAGAGCCCAAATCCATCACCCGAAGGACAACCACAACTTGGCAATGCGCTGATGGATTTGGAAATAACAGGACAACCTATTGGATCCAACATTGCATCGCCAAGGGGGATGAAGTCATGCAAATTGCAATCAACAACGTTGCGCTTGACGTAGAAATAGCTTAGCAACTCAAAACAATTGATCCTTCAAAAGTTGCAAGACCTCGCAGAATGTTGGAAGCTTTTTCTTGGTGAGGTATGGAAACTTTTTGTCGATGGTGCTTTAAAGAGACATGGCGCTGAATTGGGGGTGGTTTTAATCTCACCAGACGGACTGACCATTGAACATTCCATTGCACTTGGGTTCCTTGCGTCCAACGATGAGGCTGAGTACGAAGCACTGATAGCCGGACTGAAAAGCGTACTCCAACTGCCAACGACTCCCAACTCGTTATAAACCAAGTATTCATAGAATACGAAGCCAAAGATGACAGAATGGCCAAATACCAGACTCTGGTGAGAAAGAAACTCAAGAAATTTCAAGCCATAAGAGTTGAACAAATCGGCCGAGAAGGTAACGGTTAGGCAAACGAGTTGGCTGGTTTAGCTTCCATGGCCAACAAAACGACACTTAACCCCCACCTGATTGAATTTCTTCCAAGATCTAGCATAGAAGAATCAAAGAAGGTAGAAGCTCTCTGCGCCGAGCTAGGTCCCTCCTAGATGAACCCCATCATTCTTTTCCTAAAGGAAAGAATCGTGTCGACCGACAAGAAAGAGGCAAACAAAATTCGGGTGAAGTATGAGCTGTTTTGGCTTTCTCCATATGGTGCCCTATATAAGAAGTCCTTTACTAGCCCATACCTAAAGTGCATCCATCCAAGCAGAGTTGATGTTTTTCTTTTCGAAATCCATGAAAGGATGTGTGGAAGCCATATCGGCGGAAGATCTTTCACTTACCGCGTTGTCTCGCAAGGATACTAGTGGCCATGCATGCAAGCTAATGCACAGAAGTTTGTGAGAAAATGCGAGAAGTGCCGAAAGTTCACTCATCAAATTTATTAGCCGGCCAGAGAGCTCATTTCTCTCACAAGCCCTTTGTTGTTCGCAATGTGGGCCTTGACATAGTGGGACCACTCCCAACCACGCCAGGAAACCTCAAGTTCTTCATAGTTGCGACAGACTTCTTCATCAAATGAGTAGAAGCCGAACCCCTAGTAACCATCAAAGAAAAGGATATGAAGAAGTTTGTCTGGCAGAACATGATAACGTGGTTCGGAGTCCCCAAGGCTTTGCTCTCTGACAATGGCACCCAATTTGATAGGAGGTTGTTTAGAGGATTCTGCGAAGAATTGAAGATAGAATTCTACAATTCAACACCGGCCTATCCTCATTCAAATGGCTAAGCCGAAGCATCAAACAAGACCATTCTAGATGGACTGAAGAAATGGCTAGAGAAAGCCAAAAGAAAATGGACTGAGGAACTTCTGAATGTCCTTTGGGCCTACCGAACAATGCCGAGACATTCAACTAGAGAGACACTTTTCGCCTTGGCATATGGCATGGAGGCGGTCATCCCACTAGAGGTTGGTATGTCCACCATCCACAGTGAAAATTTTGAGTCAGACTTGAATGCTGAAGCCATCGCCCTCGAATTAGACCTTGCTAAAGAATGTAGAGACAGGGCACTGATCCACATTGCGGCATACCAGCAAGAACTGTCGAAGAAATACAACAAAACGATTCACCCCAGATAGTTCAAAATTGGGGATTGGGTCCTACGTAAAGTCATGGGCGACACTCTAGTGCCGGGCGAAGGAAAGCTAGGGGCAAACTGGGAAGGGCCTTACAAGATAACCAGTCTGGTAGGCAAAAGGGCATATCATCTGGAGGATTTAGACAATAAAGTTGTCCCCCGGTGTAGCTTGACTTTTTACGCTCCTTTCAGAGGAAGACTAGCCCTACAGTTTGGACTCTACCTGTTGTTCCGAATCTAATCCCACTAGTGCAATGTGAAATAGATCAACACCAAAGAGTCCAAATCTGGAAAATCTTTTGGAAAATCGATTTTGAATCAAAATGCCAAAAATTGACTGCTTTGCCAGATACAGAGTCACCACCTAAATATTTTTAAGAAATTTAGGAAACCCATAACTTGTGCCAAAGGCCACGTGTCTATCATCACCAAGATTGTCTCAGCTTGGGAACTTTCGTACAAGAGGGAAAGGTCATGAATTAAGCACCCCCGCTTACCCGATCAAAGATTGGCCTCTACTAATCATAACGTGAATCTTATTTACATTATATGCTTGTAGACACCCCATTTTTGACCGTCCTCAAGACTTAGATGTCATCGTTTGAACACTCGATGATCATCCATGCTTGTGTTCATTTTGAGTTCCCGAAGGTCTCAACTACGCGCCTTGCCTTAGGATCTCTTAACTTGTTTGTTTTGTGCTTGGTTGTGGACCAAGGACTTGTGGCTTTTGCTTCTGAGGGAAGAGGGTGGCTTGTTGGCCATCCCTGCAACCCATCGGCTAAGGCCTTGTGCCATCGGCCATGTTTTCTTGCCATCGGCCATAAGTGTTGGCCGATCGACACTATTTTTGATCGATCAGCACTATTTTTGGTCGATCAGCAATATTTTCTAGCCGAAACCTTTCCACCTGCTTTTGCAGATATTTTTGTGCCAGCAGTGACAGCTGGTGAGCACAATTCTCATCCTCCATACACGTGTATGGAGGGATTGCATCAAGACTCAAGCTTGTTCAACAAGCTTGAGAATTGAAATTATATAAGAAGGGAGGCCCCTCTCCCTTTCCAGAGGTTCTGAAATCTTGATATACAAAACATATATCACTCTCTCTCTATATTTTACCTCTCTCTCTCTCCATTTGCTCTTGTTTGTGCTCAAAAGTGTGATTTCTTCATACTATTGCACACAAACACCTACTAGAACACCATCTTTTTGTTGCTGAGGTACTGAGGAGTTGGTTTTAGTGTTTTTGGGTTGGTTTGAACTCAAAAAAGTTGCTGGAGTTGTGTTCCTGAAGGTGTTCTTCAAGGGTGAGAAGCTAACCTTTTAATTCCTTGTTTTGGCTTAAGCTTTTAGACCTATTTGCATGCTGATTTAAGCTTAAATTTCTACCGTAAAAATTTTTGATTTTTCATGCTTGTGATGTTTGTTTAAGATCACTTTTGTGTTGGGGGTAGTCTACCCCCTCTTAGGCTTTGTTTGGCCTTGTTTTATGCCTTCCTTTTTGAGCTATTGAGACGACCTTGTTTTGGCCTTCTCACCACTGAAATTCAGAGGATTTTCAATGGTGGAAAGGTGGTTTTGAGGTCCCAAATAGGAGAGGGTCATCCCCTCTCCTAATGTCTTGTATGCTTGTATTGATGGCTCATAATAGTAGCATGTTTGCTTAGCATGTTTTGGTTCCATTTCAGTAACTTTTTGGTGTTGTTTTGCCATGCTATACCTCTGTCTAAGGTTGCTTTAATAGCCTCTTGCATGTACCATGCACTTGTAGTGTAATCCTCTCTATTGCCTTAACATGCATCTTGTGTTTAGATAATCATTTTTGCATGTTTTGGCTCAACTCAAAGAAGCTTTTAGCCTTGTTTTACCATGCTTAAGCTCTGATTTGTGTTGTCTTAGTCATGCATGCCATGCTTTGTATAGCCATAGCGCATTCTAGCTTGTTAGCTTTGAGTTTCCAAGCCATTAGCATGCGTTGCTTAGGCTACTTTCATGATTTTGCATCATTTGTTATGTAATTTCAGTGCATGTTTCATGGCCATACACTTGTGCTTGTCACTCTTTTAATGCCTAGGAGGTTTGGCTCTTTATGCCTCAAGAATGGATCTTTGTGTATGCCTCCTTGCTTAGGCCTTTGGGCTATCATTTCAATGTATTTTTGGTCTTATTTTACCATGTTGCATCTCTAATTTTTGCTGTCAAAGTCATGCCATGTTTGGTTTTGATAGGTGTAGTGCAATCCCCTTTGTTGGCCTTACTTGCATCATGCCTTATGCCTTTCATTTGGACTTGTTTTGGCTTTGGTTCATGCATGTTTTAGACTCATTTTGGCATGATCTAGGACTGTTTTGGTTGTCCTTGGCCCTTTGGGACTTGATTCATGTGGCCATGGTGTAAATCCCCTTGCTAGCTTTAAGCTTTGAGCTCTCTTGCATGCCATACTTGCATTGTTTGGTTGTTTTGGCATCATTTCATGCATGATTTCAGAGCTTATAGTGTTGTTACACTTCCACTTTTATCACTCTTTGAGCACCCTTGAGGGTTATGCTCTTATGCCTAGGTGATAGGCCAATTGGCATGTATGTTTTGTTTTGCATTTCATGCCATCATCTCATCATTTTGGCCACTGATTTGGGCATGATTGAGGTCTGTCCATTTTGGTTTAAGTCCATCTTTGCATGTTGTTCAAATGTTGTTACATTGCATCATGCTTGCATGTTTGGGTTGCATTGTGTTTTGCATGCTTGTTGCTTGCATTGTTGATACATGCTTGGTGCATTGCATGCTTGTTGCATTGCATGATTTTGCATGCTTGTTGCATTGCATTGTGTGTGCATGCCTTGCCTCTTGATCAAACATGATAGAGGTTAAGGTCCTTTATGTGTTTTGTGCATTTCATTCACATTGAATTGTGCGACTCGGCCTCTTTGGCCATCATGCATCAAAATGCGTGATTGATGGCTCGAGAGTCGAGCACTACACTCCTTTGAGCTTCAAACATAATAAGGGGTGTAGTTGCATACCATTTTCTTGCAAATATATTGCCATGCCTCTGTTTGTACTCTGCTGCAGCAAAAGGAGGAGTTTGCAGGAAGAGATGGCCGATCGGTTATCTAGTGTGCGGATCGACTATAAATTCTTGGCCGATGGACTCAAAAGTGGTCGATGACCCTTATCCCTTGGCCGATGACCATACCATTTGGCCGATGGCCTCTCATCATACTTATGAGGTGAATCAGAAGTGTTTCAGAAGTTGGCACAGTTTTCAGAAGTCTAAAACAGTGCAAACAGAGGCAACATGAGGCATGGCAACGGATTTCCGAGCGAGGTGATCGAGCATGCATCATTCATCACTTCGAGGCAGAGCTGTGGCAGCCTATTCTAGTTTCATACTTGGCTAGGTTTGTAACTTGATTAATTTGTTTAATTAGTTAAGGGTTTTGTAATAATTAATTAGCTAGGATAGCTAGTTAATTAGTTGGTTTGTATTATTTATTCAGACCCTCCATCGAGAGGGCGAATTTTTGTAATAAGTGTGCGTAAGTGTGTGAATGTCTTCCAACCCCGCGTCTTTCTCCCTTTTACTTAACCGCTTACGATGGTTAGTTCTAGGTCATGTTTTGATTAGCATCTTTATGCTTGCATGTTTGCATTCATTCATCTGTATTGCATGCACCGGGCTCGGCGCATCATACTAACTGCATTGTGTTTCAATTCCGATTTGAATACATGTTATCAAGTTGCATTTCACATGCCATCTAAGAATAGCCGAGCCTATTTTAGTTGCATTTTTGCATGTGTTGCATTAGGCATCTTAACATAGCTAGGATCATGCATTGATTACTAACTAGTTGTTGTTTGGCTCGGAGTACACTGTAAGTGTTTATGCTTTAGCATCTTGCATGAGTGTAAGTGTTGCCATGATAGCATGCTTGCCATGAGGCTAACTGCTTAAGTGTTTAACTGCCTGAATGCCTGTGGGTGAAGGTTGGATTGTTTGAATTAGAACAATTCATCGAAATGCGAGTTTTAAGCCCACTTGAGAGTGACAAAATCATGTTTTCTAAGCCCACTCGAGGGTGGAAAATCCACGTCTTAGCCTACTTGTGAGTAGCACCTTCAAACCATTTTCAAACAAACATGAGATGTTTTGTTCCAACTTAGGCGATCTAGTCTATACTTGTATGCAGTGCACATCACGTAGTAAACTAGCTAATAAACCGGAATAAGAACGCATGTATTTTCAAAAACAAGATATCATGTTAGTAAAGGTCGATCTTTGATTGGGCGAGCGGGGGTGTTCATTGCATGACCTTCCCCTCTCGTACCCAAGTTCCCGAGCCGAGGCAACTTTGGTGATGACGGACACATGGCCTTAGGCATGAGTCAGGGTTTCCTAAATTTCCCCCAAAATAAAATATTTAGGCGGCGACTCTGTATCTGGCAAAGCAGTCCATGTTTGGCACTTCTTTACAAAAACCAGTTTTCCAAAACGATTTGTCGGATTTGGACTCTTTGGTGATTTATCGGTCTTACATTGCACTTTGCAAGATTAGATTCAGAACCGTGACATTGAGTCCAAACTGTAGTAAGCTAATGAACAAAATGGATTTCGCGCCATTCGCACACAGAGTTCAGGACGTTCGGGCGCATCTACAATGCTCTTGTTTCGATTTTTAGGCTAGCATTACTATATGATGTGCACACACATAAGTATAGACTACTTTGCAAGAATTAGAACATTTGATCTCATGTTTGTTTTTAAAAGAGTTTCGAATATGTATCACTTGAAAAAGTGATTGCATATGAACATTACTCAAATTATTCTAATTCAAAACAATTAGCCTTCATCCACAGGCATTCAAATTGTTTTTCACTTAAGCACTTAGTCTCATGGTGAATATGCTTTGACATGGCAAGATTAACATACGATGCAATATGCTAAAGTGAGTAAAGGCTCACCTAGTACTCCAAGCCAAAATAAACAAAAGAGTTAGAAAAAAAAATGTATGATCCTAACTAATGCAATATGGCTAATGCAACGCATGCAATTATGCAATTACTAGGCTTGGCCACTAACATGGCATATGAATCAATTTGATAGCATGCATTTTAAACACATATTCAAAGAGGCATTTAACTAACAATGCAAGTTAGAATGATGAACCGAGCCCCGATGCATGCAATACAATGGATGCAAGGCATGAGAGATGCTAAATGAAACATGATTCTTCTAAACTAACCATCATAAGCAAAAAAATAAAAGGGAGAAAGACGTGGGGTTGGAAGACATACATGTTATTACAACATTTGCATTCTTAAGCGGGAGGATCCGAATAAAATAACTAGTTAAGCTATTACTACGAATTACAAACCGAATGAAATAATCAACTAAACTAGCTAATTAATTATTACAACAAATTAACTAACTTATTAATTACAAATGAAAACGAACTAATTAATTACATGAATACAACATAAAAGAAATGCTAAGCTAGCTATTTTAATTACTCAGCATCGGGAAATGAGGAGTGCTTATGCATGCATGGATCTCCACCTGAAAAAGGCCACTGTCTCGCTGCCAGATGCCTCTGTTGCACATTAGAACATTTTCAATGCTTTTTTTTTTTTTTTACCTCAGAATCAACTTTGTTTTGCTAGAAAAGTACACTGCTTGGTTTTGCAAAGGTAGCCGGCAAGCTAGAAGTGGTGGAGGGCCAGCCACAAAAGTAACCTACCGTCCACAAAAGGTGGCCTGCCGGCCACAAAAAGTGGAGTGGCAGCCACTGATTTTTGGTTTTTTCTGCTGCAACAAAGAGCAAACAGAGCAAGTACAGGGTATTCTCAATGGTTGTTTGTCCAACTTACCCCTCCTTATCATCAAATAGCTTAAAGGAGTAGTAAATTTAATTCATAAACCATCAATAGATGCAATTTCATTGCATAATGGCCTATGAACCAAAGGGTGCAAGTTCAATAAATGCAACAAATAAAGACTCCCAAACCTCCTCCCTATCATGAATGATCAAGGGAAATGGTTGACAATGATTCTTGAACCGTTTTCATCACTAATGAGTATGAAACGACTCAAGACTCAAGGGTTCAATTAACGTCCGATTGAACCCAAACCAAGTTATTATCTTGTATCATTTCGGTCCAAGTTTTATTATTCCATTTTAATTACCTTTCCATTCTTTAATTCATTAAGTCCAAAAGGTGAAAATTAAGTCCTCTAAAGGAGAGAAGTGTCAAACCAAGGGTTAGTTTAAGGCATGAAAGAGATGTCATGTCGTTGATAATGAACCCCTAAAAGGGATTAAACCATTAAGCATGACAACCTCTATCTCAAGCTTACAAGAACAATCGGTTTGAAACAACTCTCAAAGCAAATAAAAAATAAAAAAAGCCAAGAAATGAGAGAGGTTGCAGACATGATTAGAGGTAATCACAAGAAAGAAAAGCAAGAAATAAACACTATCAACTCAAATAGGTTGGTCGCTACAGCCTAAAACACCAAACCTATGAGGATAACTAAACTACAAGCATGCAAAACAAAGCATAAATTCAATGAACACCTAAAACAGTCCTAAAACAGTCTTAAAACATGCAAAAGAACTGCTAGAATTAAGACAACAACAGCTAAAATAGTAAGCTACAACATGGAGCTATGTAAGCTAGTGAACAAGACACAAGAAGAGGAAGCTAACCCCTCCAATTTTGGACTTCAAAATATGTTTTTAGCCACTAAAATAACTCTGAAATTCAGTATTTAAAAGCTCAAAAAAAAGATATTGTAAAGGTGGGAACATAAGGGTAAAGGCTAGAGAAGCAAGGTGGAAAGAAATGTGAAACACCCCTCCACCCTTTAAGGCCTTAAACCACAAGTTTCAACCAAAAAATACAAAGTTTATACAGCCCAAAAATAGTAGAAAAATAGTAGGAAAAGAAGCAACCAAAGCAATGAAATAAGCTAAGCCTTATACCTCTTAAAGAGAAGAACACTTTTAAGAAATAATTCAACACATACACACCCTCAAGAGCTCAAGTTAGGCTCAAAAGTACCTCATCTCACAGATGGCAAGGTTTGGTTAAGAGTGTATAGGCAAAAGCTCAAGAAATTTCAAGAGAGAGAGAGAGAGAGAGAGAGAGAATTGTAGAGAGAGAGAATTAATTTTGCTCTAAATTTTCTAACATTTTAAA
This sequence comes from Camellia lanceoleosa, assembly GCA_025200525.1. Lineage (NCBI taxonomy): Eukaryota > Viridiplantae > Streptophyta > Magnoliopsida > Ericales > Theaceae > Camellia > Camellia lanceoleosa. Next base: position 6,739,268 of record CM045772.1, read on the forward strand.
ATGAAAGGGGAGGTTCTCTATTTATAGAAAAACATCACACTCCCTCAGAAACATCCATCCATACATGTACAAGTAGATGCAAACATCTGTGCAAATAGTTGACATAGTTGGCAAAAAATATCTACAAAACATACTTGTGGCCAGTAGGCCACACACTTGGTCGGCAAGGCACAAGGGTTGCCGACAGCCAAAAAGCATGGCTAGCAGCCGACAAAAATAGGCCTACAGGTCATCAGTTTTTCAGGTTTAAAAGGCTGGGGTTTAGGTGCAAAACAAGGCATAAGGTTTGCAGGGTTTTGAGGCTCAGAGCTGTAGCATTCTGCTGAGGACTTTCGAGTACTTGATAAGCATATACATTCATCATCGGGTGCGCAAGTGATGGTGCCCAAGTCATAAGGGCGGTCAAAAATGGGGTGTCTACACCCGGCCATGGAACGCAACTAATTTGAAATTGTATTACTTTTAGTTTCAGCTTTATCTGTAATTTTTGTAAACGAAAGACACACCCCTCCTTTCTCCGATGTAATTCTTTGAACCACATTAAGAATTTGTGAAATTTGTGAACTCTCTGAGTCAGTATATGATGGAAATGGATTACTGTACTTAGCAAATTGGTCTTATTAGACTGTAGTGGACAAGAAGCAACTAGCTCCCAGTCGAGATGATTTTACCCGGCTGAAGGAGTTAATGAATTGTTCAACTCCAATTTTGCAGCCGAGATGATTTTTTTCTGGTTGAATGGAGTTGATGAACTATTCAACTCTAATCTTCTAGCCGAGCTGATTTTGCCTAGCCAGAAGAGGTTAATGAATTGTTTAGCTCAAGCCTTTCAGCTGAGATAGTTTTACCCGGCTGAAAGAGTTGATGAATTGCTCAACTCCAACCCTTTCTCTCGAGATGGTTTTACCCCGCTGAAGGAGCTGATGAATTGTTCAACTCTCAACTTTTAGCCGAGGTGATTTTGCCCGGCTACAAGAGTTGATGGTTTGTTCAACTCCGAACTTTTGGTCAAGCTGATTTTTCCTGGCTAAAAGAGTTGATGAATTGTTCAACTCCTAACTTGTAGCCGACGTGATTTTGCTTGGCTAAAAGAGTTGATGAATTGTTCAACTCCCAACTTGTAGCTGAGGTGACTTTGCCCGACTAAAAGAGTTGATGAATTGTTCAATAATATTGCACAGTTGCAAGAGAGTCAAGTACATTACACAGTTACAAACGACAAAAAGTGAAAATTTTCATTGATAGCAAATCCAAGTACAAGTGTTGGGGCAACTAGCCTGGTCACAACGAGTTCAAAAGCAAAAGACGGAAATAAAAAACTAAACTAAAGGAGAAAGATTAGCAAATTCATCCCCAGTTCCAGCCCTAGTGTCCTCTGGATCGACCACAGAGGTCCTCTTTTCACCACCGCGCTCTGGCTGGGTGGTCCCTTCTTGACCAGTCATTACCTCAGCCTCTTCCTCGGTCTTCTCTCCTTGCAAGGCTTTGAAGGCCTCATTGGCATAAGAGACCACATAGTCCTGCAGGAAGATTGGGGAAGGAGAAGTAAACACCTTGGTAGAAATTCCTTGACTAAGGTTTTCACAAGCAGCCTTCCAGCCAAACTGAAAGAAGATGTCCTTGGCGGCATTGACTTGCTTGGTATAACTCTCATCGGCCTTCTTAAATCCACAATTTTTAGTGTCATCCACGGCTTTATCTTTCTCCTTCTTCACCTCCCCTAACTCAATTCACAAGGTGTTTCTCTCTTGTTCAGCTCTACCAAGCTAGACAAGGAGCCTCGCGTTGTCAGCATTCAGGATTTTGAGCGAAGCCTTAGCACTGCCCAACTCTACCGAAATGTTCTTGCTACCAGAATTTAGCTCGGTCACCTTCTGCCTCAAGCTAATAACGTGGTCCATGATGAGATGTGTTTTCTAAATAGTCTACGAGAAATCACAGGAAAATTAGTTCGAGCAAGAAACCAAACCGAGCAGACCGTTGGAAAAATTTTGAAGCCCTTACCCTTGTCATTGACTTCACCACGGACTTAACCATCTTGGTGTCTAGTACATGCTCGGTCCCCACTATGTCTTCCGGCAGAAGTATGGACCTGGAAAGATCGAAAGCAATCAGATGTTCCATGTCCCCCCTAATAGAAGCATTGGCCGAGATGAGATTTCCTCGAGACTTGAGCTTTGACTGCCAGGCAGGAACCGACTCGACCTCGGTTGCTGCATGCTCGGTGTTGAGCTCGGCCTCCATCTTAACAAAAGAATCAGCTGAGCGGGCCCTCTTGCTAGCTTGGTGTGATTCAGCCTTTGGAGCACCCGTTAAAGCCAGGGCAATAATGGTCCCCGAACTCTAACCGACTATTGGAGCAGGAGGTGGGTTGCTCGGCAGCACAGTGGAAGTAACAGTGATGAGGTTCTTAATTCGGCTCCTTTTTGCCATCTTTTCTTCCTTGGTTAGGTGGATAAGAGGAACGTCTGGGAGTGTTGGATCAAGTGAAGGAGAAGACGCTCGGAGGAAGTCAGTGACCTTGCTCTTCCGCTTCGCTGAGTACTAGTAGCTCGGCACATAACTGAGAAGATCGTGACAATCTCAGTGCCTATACCTCAGCGTGGTTTTGATTGCCCTTTTCGTTCAGGTGGAGATAGTTGGCTTGCAACTCTTCGATAGTTGCGAGAAAAAAGAAATTAGCTCGGAATGATGAATATCAACAAAATTAACTAGTTAGGAAGCTCGTCTTACAAGATGAACCAAAGTCTTTGTTGATGTACCAACTAGGCACGTCAGTTGTCTCGTAATTACTAGAAACCCAGAAGAAATCATCGCCATGTATGTCCTTGTTCAGTGTGTCGGTTACTAATTGTCACGACCCAAACCCGCCCATATAGGTTTAGCGTTGTAACCGGCTAGTAATCCTTGGATTACCAAAGGCCTCTTGACATAATAGCATATAGTTAGGGGCTGCGGAAGCAAATATACAAAACATACGAAGTCCATTTAGCTGTGAAGACATGCATGGAACTGAAAATCTTAAACTTTATATACATACAAGTGACGTCATAGGTACAGTATTTACACGTCACTTTCAAGTGCATACAAAAGGCGAACTTGCTCATAAAAGAAAAGAAACAGTCTTATACATTCACATTGACACAGCCACAATACATGACTTGATCTGGAACCTCCTCGTGAGGCGTAAAGGGGTGGCTGACCAACACAAATACCCCAGGTATCATCTTAAGCTTGATCACGAGCCTGCTCACCTACATACATAATAAACAACTAGTGAGCGGAGACCCAATGAATAATAACAAAGTAAAAGGGTAAATGAATGATGTCCCATATCTATGGCTAAAACTGAAACTCATATTTGTATTTTCATTTTGAGCATATATAGAATTCAAAGTTCATGCTTAGTCTTACATACTACATCCATCAGTGCTTACAGATCACACACAAAATGTCTTAAATCATACTTGTCAGTTCTATATAAGAACCTCCGGCTGGGTAAGAATAACTTGTCAGTCCCATAAAGGAACCTCCAGACTGGGAACTTGTAAACTTGTCAGTTCCACTTTGGAACCTCCAGCCGGGTATAGATAGCTTGTCAGTCCCACAAGGAACCTCTGGTACTGGGAACTTGCATATACTTGAATCATAGCATAATGTCATAAGTGCTAGTTAGACTTGGACAATCATTCATTGCAAAAAACATGACATTTCATAGAACAGTTCTTAATCCGTGAGCAAAAAATAATTTACTTGAACATAGCTTTACTAAGTTATTACTCACAGATAACTGGTAGCTCCAAATTGGCAGCAAAGTAGGCAATTCACCTATCCTGAGGCGCGTGACCTACATAACATGGCAGATTCATACATTGAATACACATGCTCGAATATTTCATTTGTTCTTAGTGTGTTTCTAGCCTTTAACCTCATTATGGAGTCATAATCATGGCCTAGGAATGCCTAGGATGGAATAAGAATGCAAAAATGCACTTGAAAATATTTTTCAAAACTTGCTGAAAATAGGGTCCACGCTCAAGCGTGGCTTTCCTCGCTCGAGCGGACATGCAAAAAGTGAGGGTTCGCTCGAGCGTGACTTACCTCGCTCGAGCGGACTGAAAACTTTGAAAAAGTACTGGTTGCTTGCTTTTCAAGCTCGACGAATGCTTGATCTCCGCTCGAGCGTGAGACTCAGACCCTCACTCGAGCGTGACTTCTGTCGCTCAAACGTGCTGCAAAACACATGAACTTCTGGGTACATGCATTTCACGCTCGAGCGGGAATAAGGTCGCTCAAGCGACAGTGCACGTATTCAAAGTTCTCGCTCGAGCGTAAACTCCTAAGCTTGAGCGTGAATTCAAATTCTGGATTTTTCAGATTTGATCTCCAAGCTTCAAACTCAAACTAAACACTTCAAAACTCAATATTTTGGGCCAAAATTCTGGGAAACATTAAGGAATTCATAAAACATCATAATTTAAAGATTATTTCATGAAATTAAGGCCCAAAAGATGGCAATTGCTCAAAAATCCATCTTGAAATGGAAGAACATGATGTAATTATGCCATGCATGTATTCATTTGAATTCATGATTTCCAAAGCATGATCACATGAGATATTCTTTCCCAAAACATGGTGAATTCTTAGATTACAACTATAATATGAACATGAATGTGAGAATTCTCATGAAAACAACTTCAAAACTCCATGGTATGGACATGCATGCATGGTACAACTTAATTTTCCTTAATCCTAGCTCAATTCTTGCTTCAATCAATATAATTCTCTTGAATTCTTGTAGAAGTGAGTCAAATGAAAGTTTAAGGGATGTAAGACCCACCTAAAGTTCTCAATTCTTGAACTCTTGGTGAATCCTAGCTCAATTCTCCATTTGCCCCTTATTTGCCTAGCAATTCTTCCTTTTCTTTCTTGAGATCAACTCTCACTCCCTAATTCTCTCTCTCACGTTTTTACCTCTTGGAGGCTCAAAGATGATATGAAAACAAAAGGCTCAAAATGAGGTGTATAAGCCTTACGTAGGCTTAAGTAGAAGTGTAATTAAATAAGGCCAAATAAATGGGCATTAAATTAATCTAATTTAATCGTTCCAAATCAAATTTCAATTAAACCTACCATAAATTCTAAAAATCCCAATTAATACATAAATCAAGTCAATTTCTGAATCGGATGCCGATAAGGCCTTTTATTCGCAAACCGAAAGAAAAACATGAAAAGATTTTTCTACGTTAAACAGATATAAACACTATAATGCAACACACACATGCAATTTACTCCAGAATTTCACCTTAATTACTAATTAGGCATAATTAATCATAGATTAACGTTAATCAGGGATCGGGGTTATTATAGTCTTCCCCTCCTAAAGAGTTTGGTCCTCCAAACTCAAATTACCTTCATTTTGGAAGAATACCGGGTTCCAAGGGAACAACTCAGGATATCTTTTCATCATATGTTCTTTCGTTTCCCAGGTTGCATAGGTTCCCCCATGATTCTGCCAATCCACCTTCACTAATGAGATTTCTTTGTTCCTTAGTTTTTTGATTCTTCGGTTGACAATTTGAATTGGCCATTCTTCGTATGTATAATCATCCTTTAAAAGCATGTGAGTTGGCTCAATCACATGTAGCGAATCTCTCAAATATCCTCGAAGCATAAATACGTGAAAAACATTATGCATATGCTCCATTACCGGAGGTAGGGCTACTCGATAGGTTACTGAATTGATCTTTTCAAGGATTTCATATGGCCCAACATACCTTGGCGCTAACTTGCCTTTTACACCAAACTGAGTTTGACCCTTCATAGGGGTCACTTTTATGAACATGTGGTCCCCAACTTCGTACTCTGTATTTCTTCTTCGGACATCAGCATAACTCTTCTGCCGGCTCTGTGCAGTTTTCAGGCGTTGTTGGATCAGTTTAACTTTCTCTGTTGTTTTCTGCACAAGTTCCGGTTCCAACAAAGGTCTATCACCTACTTCGGCCAAACATATCAGAGATCAGCATTTCTTTCCATACAAAGCTTCATAAGGGGCCATTCCAATGCTCGAATGGTAGCTGTTGTTGTACACAAATTCAGCCAATGGCAAACAAGTCTCCCAATTTCCTTGGAAATCTAATACACACATTTTGAGCATATCTTCCAAAGTTTTGCTAGTCCGTTCAGTTTGACCATATGTCTGTGGATGATAAGCACTACTCAAACCTTAGTTCTGTCCCCAAAGCCTGTTGTAAACTCTACCAAATTCTTGACACAAACTTTGAATCCCTGTTAGATACAATAGATACTGGCACCCCATGGAACCTCACAATCTCATTCATATAAATATTGGCCAATTTGTCAATATTGTAAATGGATTTAACAGGTAGAAAATGGGCAGACTTAGTTAAACAATCCACATTGACCCAAATAGAATCCATACCTTAGGAAGAGCGAGGCAATCCCACAATGAAGTCCATGGTAATGTGCTCCCATTTCCATTCCGGTATTGGAAGCGGTTGTAACAAACCAACGGGTCGCTGATGTTCGGCTTTAACTTGTTGACAATGTAAGCATCTAGCCACGAAATCTGCAATGCACTTTTCCATTTTAGGCCACCAAAAATTATGTCTCAAATCGTGATACATCTTTGTGTTTCCCGGATGCATGGCAAATTTGGTGCTGTGAGCTTCGGTCATAATACGCTTTCTTAAATCAAAGGAATCTGGTACACAGAGTCTGTTCTGAAATTTCAACACATTATTCTCCAACACAAACCCTGGCTTCAGCTTTGAGTCAAATTCTTCCACAATCTTTTTCAAGTACTCATCTTCCAGTTGCTTCTGTATGATTTCCTCGATGATTGCAGGTTGAGCAGAAATGGCTGCTAGCACACCGCCCTGTTCACATATCACAATCTCAATGTCATTCTTTTCCAAGTCATATAACAATTCTCTCTGGCTGGTAAGCAAGCATGACATATTTCTCATTGATTTTCGGCTCAAGGCATCTGCTACAGTATTAGCTTTCCCTAGATTATACAAAATCTGCAAATCATAATCTTTGATTCGCTCCAACTATCTCCTCTATCTCATGTTCAATACTTTTTGGGTGAAGAAATATTTCAAACCTTTATGATCAGTATACACTCCGCAAGTTACCCCATATAAGTAGTGACACCGGATTTTCAACGCAAACACCACAGCTGCTAGTTCAAGATCATGAGTCGGGTAATTCTTTTCATGAGGACGGAGTTGTCGAGATGCATAGGCAATCACCTTCCCATTTTGCATTAGAATACAACCCAAGCCCTTGCAAGATGCGTCACTGTAAATCTAAAATCCATCAGTACCATTGGACAGAGTCAAAATCAGTTCGGTTACCAATCTAGCCTTCAACTCTTGGAAAGCTGACTCTCTTTGTTCATTCCAATCAAAGGACACATTTTTCTGAGTTAACTGGGTCAATGGCATAGCAAGTTTTGCAAAGTCTTTTACAAATCTTCTATAGTAACCTGCAAGTCCCAGAAAACTTCTTACTTTGGACACATTAGTTGGTCTTGGCCAGTCAACACTAGCTTCAGTCTTCTGTGGGTCTACTGATATACCATTCATGTTGATTACATGGCCTAAAAATGTCACACTGTCAAGCCAAAATTCACACTTGGACAATTTTGCATACAATTTCTTTTCTCTCAGAATCTGCAAGGTAGTTCTCAGGTGATTCTCGTGTTCTTCTCTGCCTTTAGAATAAATTAAAATGTCATCAATGAACACAACGATAAATTCATCAAGATATTGTTTGAAAACTCTGTTCATTAGGTTCGTAAAAGCTGCTGGTGCATTTGTTACCCCAAATGGCATGACTAAAAATTCATAGTGTCCGTATCTAGTTCTAAATGCAGTTTTCTCCACATCTTATGCTTTAACTTTCAACTTGTGATACCCGGATCTAAGGTCAATCTTGGAAAACACTTGGGCTCCTTGGAGTTGGTCAAACAAATCATCTATTCGAGGCAGTGGATATTTGTTCTTAATGGTCACTTTGTTCAATTCCCGATAGTCAATACATAGCCTCAAAGATCTGTCTTTCTTTTTGACAAATAATATTGGAGCGCCCCAAGGTGAGGTACTCGGGCAAATGAATTTCTTGTCTAAGAGTTCTTGAAGTTGGACTTTTAATTCAAAAGTTGACATCCTATATGGAGTCTTGGAGATGGGTTGTGTTCCAAGTATTACATCAATGGTAAATTCAATTTCCCTATCAATTAATCCCCAGGTAGATTGTTAGGAAACACATCGGAAAAGTCACAAACCGCAGGAATGGTTTCTACACCGGTGCTATTTAAAGATTCAGTCAATCCACAACACAAGTAGCCCCGACAACCTTTCCACAACAATTTCTTAGCTTTCGTAAACGAAATCAAGTATGGTGGAGGAACTACCCCATTCCCAGTGAAAGTAAACTCAGGCATACCAAGTGGTTTGAACAGAACGGTTTTGTTTACACAATCAATAGTAGCACAATATTTAGTCAACCAATCCGTACCCAAAATACAATCAAAATGATCAATGCTCAAGGGTAGTAAGTCAACATACAATGCCATGTCACCAATTATAATATCACATGCCGGGTATACATAAGCACATATCATAGAACTCCCAGATGGTGTAGACACAGATAGCAAACAATTCACAGGTTCAATCGGTCTAGTTAATTTCTAAGAAAAAACATGCAAGACAAAAGAATGCGTAGAACCAGAATCAATCAATACATAGGCGTTCTAAGCACAAATAGGAATTATACTTGACACCACTGTTTCGGCATTCTGTACATCTCCCGGGGTGAGTGCAAACACATTTCCTTGCCTCAGTGTCTCATTTCCAATATTACCTCTGGCATTTGTTTTAGTATTGGCCTTTGTTACAAGAACAAATCCGGTTGAACTTGCCGCTGGATGGCTAACATTGTCAAATCTCATTGGACAATCTCTAATCATATGACCAGTTTTTCCACACCGAAAACACGCACCCGATGCATGTTGACATATGCCTTTATGCCTCCTTCCACATTCTGAACAAGTTGGTATAGATCCACTACTCTAGCTAGAGCTGCTTGAAGATCCCGTATTTTGCTTTTTGTTCATGAAGAAGGAACGACCTTTTCGCAAATTAGATCCAGGCCTTTTACTTTTCCATTCTGTTATTGATGTTTTGGCTTGTTTCATTGCTGGTATTGTGGCTTCTGCCATTATTGCTTTGTCTAAAACTTCCACATAGGTAGGCAATTTCAAGACGCCGACTTGGTCGAACACTTCTAGATCCAAACTGCCTTCAGATTTCTGTGCCTTTTTATAATCAATATCCACCATATAAGGAGCAAATCGAGCCAACTCAGTAAATTTGGCCTCATACTCAGCCACAGACATCCTGCCTTGTTTAAGTTCTTGGAATTCAAAAACTTTCCGATCTTAGAAACATTGGGGGAAATATTTATCATAGAAGATTGCATTAAATTGGGCCCACGTCCTATTCCCATTACTGTTTCAGATTAGTAACCACCACCTTCGGGCTTCATCTTTCAGAGTATAGGTGGCTAGGAGAACTTTCTGGACTTCAGAACAAGGGAACACTTCAAATAGCTTCTCCATTTCAAGCAACCATGTTTCAGCTTTCAGTGGTTCAATGCCTCCTAAGAAAGTCGGTGGTTTCATCTTCAAGAACTTCTGAGTTAAACTTATGAGATCATTGTTATCCAGCTCCACCTGGATTGGCGGGGGAGGTAAGTGTTATTGCCTCTACTGTTGTTGAGTCATTGCCTCAGTCAAAGCTGCAAGCATTTGTTCCATTCGGCTCATTCGAGCCTCTGATGATTCAGCCGTTCCATCACTTCCTGCATTGTCCATTTGCTATAGGTAAACAGGATATTATGAACATAGGCAAATAGTCCTTTTTACATTATTCAAATTGGTTGTTCCCATATCACATGATTATAATCGAATTTATGCTTTCACTTTTAAACACACACACTTATACATGCAGATGGAATGCCCTACTTCTTACTAGGACATCCTAAGCTCATATGGACTTGTGTGTATGGTAGAACACGTGCTCTAATACCACTTTGTCACGACCCAAACCCGCTCCTATAGGTTTAGCGTCGTAACCGGCCAGTAATCCTTGGATTACCAAAGGCCTCTTGACATAATAGCATATGGTTAGGGGCTGCAGAAGCAAATATACAAAACATACGAAGTCCATTGAGCTATGAAGACCTACATGGAACTGAAAATCTTAAACTTTATATACATACAAGTGACGTCATAGGTACAGTATTTACACGTCACTTTCAAGTACATACAAAAGGTGAACTTGTTCATAAAAGAAAAGAAACAATCTTTTACATTCACATTGACACAGCCACAATACATGACTTGATCTGGAACCTTCTCGTGAGGCACAAAGGGGTGGCTAACCAACACAAAATACCCCAGGCATCATCTTAAGCCCGATCACGAGCCTGCTCACCTTCATACATAATAAATAACTAGTGAGTAGAGTCCTAGTGAATAATAACAAAGTAAAGGGGTAAATGAATGATGTCCCATTGTAGACCGCCCAAACTCTCTCCCTGCGCCCCGCTTTTGGAAGAGGGCGTGAATTGGGTTCTAGCTACTACAGTTCGGACTCCTGTCACGGTTCTGAATCTAATCTTACAAAGTGCAATGCAAGACTGATAAATCACCAAAGAGTCCAACTCCAACAAATCGTTTTGGAAAATTGATTTTAATCAAAAAGCGCCAAACATGGACTGCTTTGCCAGATTTCAGAATCACCACCTAAATATTTTATTTTGAAAAATTTAAGAAACCCTGACTCATGCCTAAGGCCACGTGTCCGTCATCACCAAAGTTGCCTCGACTCGGGAACTTGGGTACGAGAGAGGAAGGTCCTGAAATAAGCACCCCCGCTCGCCCGATCAAAGATCGGCCTCTACTAAACATTATATGTTATTTTGAAAACACATGTGTTCTTATACGGATTATTAGCTAACCTTACTATGTGATGCGCACAACACACAAGTATAGACTAAATCGCTCGATTTGGAACAAAACATCTCATGTTTGTTTTTTTGAAGAATGGTTTGGAATTGCTACCCTCAAGTAGGCTACAGTGCGGATTTGCCACCCTCAAGTGGGCTTAAAACATGATGATTTGCCACTTCAAGTGGGCTTAAAACACACATTTTGATGAATTGTTCCAATTCAAGCAATGAAGCCTTCATCCACAGGTGTAGACACCTCATTTTTTATCACCCTTAAGACTTGGACGCGACTGTTGATTTACATGGTGGAGAAAGGTGTGCAGGGCAAATGTTCAATTTCTTCAGCAAGAGGAGAGTCAAATCCCAACCTCACATCCCATTTTGGACCAAAGCTATTTTGAATGGTTTTTAGACCTTAAAACCCTCTCTTTCAAAACATTTTTGAAATAAAGTTTCTACGAGACTCTGAGGCTCGCATTTTGTTAAATGTTGCGCTTTTTGGTAAATCGAGCAAGGGCATAATTGAAATGAATGAAAGAGAGTTAAAATCTTTGAAAAATCTTTCAAAACACCTTGTTAGGGGTTTGGAGTTGAGGAAAAGAAGAAAAGAGGGAAGAAAACCATTTGGGGAAGAAAATGGGCATGAACCATTAAGAGAGAAAGTCGAGCGGTCCTCGCTAAATCAGGCTTATCTGTCTATACATTTGGATTTAAGCTATGAGGCCACCACCGTTGGAAAGAAGACTTCTGGGGCTTCATTTTATGCTCAAGAATCTCCTAAAGCGAAGTTCGGACGGCGGAGATATAGTTAGTTGAAGTAGGGCATCAATCCGGTTGGACCGAATCCGCGCGGCTTCACCAAAACAGGCATAACTTTTTGCACAGTTGGAATTTTAATGCAAGGCTGGCGCCATTGGAAAGCTAACTTCTGGGGGTTCATCATAGGGGATGGCTGACCACCTTGGACCTTTTGACCTGGTCGGACGACCAGGTTAAGTGGTCAGCTGACCACTTGAACTGGTCAGCCAGCTCTCTGCAGCTTTGTCTCTGTGAGTTGGTTCCGGTATGCGGTGGAAACCTGATGGATCCTCCATACACGTGTATGGAGGATCTTTGGCCTTGCTTCTTGGCTTCTTGGAGAAGCTTTGGTCTCCTTGGTCTATAAAGGAAGCCCTCCCTCTCCATTGCAAGGGTTTAGAATTTTGTGAAAGGCTCCAAGCTTGTATCTCTCTATATCTCTACATCCAAGCTCCAAAAGTCCCTTGTTCTTGGCCTATTGCATACCACCTCCTAGCATAACCCCTCCACCATCACTCTAAGCATCTTGGAGGCCATTTTTAGAGGCTAAGGGATTGGTTTTTGGGTCCAGAGGTTGCTGGTTCTTGCTGTGCCACAAGGGTAACCATTTTCTCCCTTTTTGAGCATCATTTTGATCCTTATTTTAGCCATACTTGCAAGCATATTTGAGATTTGGTGTAAACTGAAAAAAGTCTTATTTTCAACTTCTTAACAAGTTTGTTTAAGGTCATTTTTCTGTTGGGGGTTATCTACCCCCTTCCATGCTTGTTTTCACCTTGTTTTCAGCCATGCATCTAGGCCTTTGAAGTGAGCTTTGTTTGGCCTTCTAGCCACTGAAATCCAGTGGATTTTCAGTGGCTAGCATACTATTTTCAGCCCCAAAATCAGAGAGGGGTGACCCTCTCACCCCTTGTCTTGTTTACTAGCATTGTTGGCCTAACAAAGGGGCCTATATTTACACACTTCTTGAGCATGTTTTAGGCCATTTTTGGTGGGTTTTAGGACTTGCATGACCTCTCTCCAGAGGTGATTTTTCCATATTAGGTGTCCCTCTTGCATATGTAGAGTAACCCTCTTCATGGCCTTTCAAAGAAGCCTTTACTTGCATGCTTCCTAGCTTTATTTTAGGCCCTTTTCAGTGAGTTTTAGGGCCTTCATAACCTCTTTCCAGAGGTGGTTTTCCCATTTTGGATGTCCATCTTGCACGTGTAGAATAACCTTCTTTTGGGCCTTTCAAAGGAACATATCATTCTTGCATACATTGACCATGTTTCCATGAGTTTTTGGCCATTATTTGGTATGGAATACTTTTATTTTTGACTGGTTTGGTGGCCTCTCATGTGCTTCATATGGTTGTAGTGTAAATCATGGTTCACCAGCTTGTATTGCATGATGTTTTGGCCCCCTTTCCTAGCATATTTTGGCCATGATCCACACTAATTTTATTCATATTTTGGACTGCCTTAGCTCTGTTTTTGTGCCTCATGGTCAAATGATGCTTGCTATGCATGGTTGTAGTTCAATACTCTTACCTAGCTTTGTGTTTTGGGGCCTATTGCATGCTTATGTTGAGGTGTTTCCATGTTTTAGGACCATTGTGAATCATATTTTAGAGCTTACATGTATGCCATATTCCCATGTTTTCCACTCTTTAAATGTGTTTGAGAGTCGTGCTAGTTTGCCTCGTTTTTGGACCATTGCATGAGCTTCATTTCTATGCATGTTGAGCCATCTTTTTAGGCCATTTTCCCACTGTCTTGGACCTGCCTAGGGTCTTTTTGGGGTTGGTCTTTCCATTTGTGCATTGCTTTGTGTACCTCTAGTGAAACGCACTTCACTAGTTTCGGTATTCGGGCCATCTTGCATGCATTATGTGACATATTTGCATGATTCGGGACCACTGTGTATCATGTTTCAGAGCTGAAAAATGTGTGTTTGTATGCCATGTTTCATCCCTTGCCATGCTTTCGTAAAGTGGCATTTGATGCCTTAGGTTCGGTCCCTTGCATCGGGCATGTTTGCATAAGTGTTCCTACCTTTCATTCCATCATGTTTGGCCACTGATTTGGATGTGGCTGAGGCTCACCCATCTTGGTTTAACTCCATCTTGCATTGTGTATACCATTCTAGTCATAGCATTGCGCATGCCATGTAGTTCTTTGCATCGAGTATGCCATTCGATATTCGCATTGTGTATGCTAATCATATGTTGTCATATTGTTGCATAAGGTGTCTTGCATCGAGTATGTCATGTAGTTCATAGCATTGTGTACGCTAGTAGCATGTTTGCATGTCATTCTCTGCATGTTTGCATCATTTAGTCGCATTGCATTTAGGTTGCATTGTCCGAGTTGCATCGTGCATGCCATGTATATTGCATTGTGTTTAGAATAGGGTTTAGTCCAAACACGGGAAACGAGGGATGTTTCGTACTCCAAGTGACGAAACGTGCCTCGATTCTTGGTCGCCGACACTCCGGATTACCCATGATGGAGTTTAGGCCTTGTTGTGTTTATGTGTGCATCCATTTCATATTGAGTCGTGCAATTCAACTCCTCGGCCATCATGCATCGAGATGCATGATTGATGACATGAGGATCGAGGACTACACTCCCTAGAGCTTCTGCAATGACGGGGAGAGTGGTCGTGCGCACACGTGCTGAAAATTCTTTGCCAGGCCCCTTTCTCGCTCTCTGTTGTAGTAAACCAGAAACCAGCAGCCTTCTAGAACTTTGTACAATATTCCGGGATCAATTGCAAACAGAGGCAAATCGGGGCATCGCGAGGAATTTCCCGACAAGGCGACTCGAGCATGTATGCATCTTTCATCATTCGGAACAGAGCTGAGGCGGTCCATAGATCTGCATACTAGTTTATTTTTTTCTTAGTTAATTTGTTAATTAATTAGGGTTTTGTAATATTTAATTAGCTAGCGTAGTTAATTATTTATTCGGTCTATATTATTTATTTGGACCCTCGGAGGAGGGGAATTTTGTAATAAGTATGCATGCGTGTGATGTATGTCTTCCAACCCCCCATCTTTCTCCCTTTTATTTACCAGCTTATAATGGTTAGTTTAGGGCATGTTTCAATTATCATCTATATGTTTGCATGTTTGCATTCATTCATCCGTATTGCACGCACTGGGCTCGGCGCATCATACTAACTGCATTGTATTTCAATTCCAAGTTGAATACATGTTTCCTGTTGCATTTCATATGCCATCTTAGAATAAGCCGAGCCTATTTTAGTTGCATACCTACATGTGTTGCATTAGGCATCTCAGTCTAGTTAGGATTCATGCATGATTTCTAATTGGCTTCTTTCTTTGGCTTGGAGTACTCGGTAAGTGTTTATGCTTTAGCATCCTTGCATGTGTGTGAGTGACTGCCATGATAGCATGCTTACCATGAGGCTAAGTGCTTATATGATATACCTGCCTGAATGCCTGTGGGTGAAGGTCGGATTATTTGAATTGGAACAATTCATTGATTGCGAGTTTTAAGCCCACTAGATAGTGGCAAATCACCATGTTTTCTAAGCCCACTTAAGGGTGGCAAAATCCGCATTTTAGCCTACTTGCGAGAAGCAAACCGCTTTCAAAAACAAACATGAAATGTTTTGTTCCAACTCTGGCGATCCAGTCTATACTTGTATGCTGCGCGCATCACATAGTAATTCTAGGCTAATAACCGGAATAAGAGCACATAATGTTTTCAAAACTCGATATCATGCTTAGTAGTGGCCGATCTTTGATCGGGTGAGCGGGCGTGCTCACAAAGTGACTTTCCCCAACTGTACCCAAGTTCCCGAACCGAGGCAACTTTGGTGATGACAGACACATGGCCTTAGGCAACGAGTCAGGGTTTCCTAAATTCCCCCCAAAATAAAATATTTAGATGGCGACTCTGTATCTGGCAAAATAGTCCATGTTTGGCACTTCTTCCAAAAAATCTGTTTTCAAAAATGATTTGCCGGATTTGGACTCTTTGATGATTCGTCGGTCTTGCATTGCACTCTACGAGATTAGATAGAGGACCGTGACATTGAGTCCGAACTGTAGTTAACCCAATGAACAAAACGGGATTTCCTCCCAGGACGTTCGGGGACGTCTACAGTTTCTAGCGACTCTGCTGGGGAGTTGGAGAACCTGACTCGAACTCATGATATCATGTTTTGATTAGACTTATGTGTTTCTTTGCATTGCACGTGCATTGGTGCGCCTAGGACACCGTGTTTGCCATCTGCTATTCTTGAACGGTTTGTCGAAGGCTCGCTTTGAGAAGCGTGCCATAAGGTTGACCGGTTACGGGCTCTGCCACGATGGGAACACAAACCCCGGTTGTTACCGGGGCACCCTTTTGACCATTCGCCCTAGTGCATATCAGAATCCATAGTGACTGTCCCAAACTAGGACAGGTTGCTCACCCGATTATAGGTTGTTTGAAACCGCTGCGTGCGTAGTGAAACCCTAGCCCCTGACAAACTAGGACAGGGAAACCCTATCCCAACATAGGGGTGTTTTGGCTCTCACTTGTTTGCTATGTGCTTTTAGAGTGCATCTCTACAGGAATGCATGTATCAGTTTGCAAGTCTGGGTATCAAGCCTATGGGAATCAGTATTCGGGGAATCAGTTTTACCTGAGGGTATAGGTTTCTGAGCGAAATTGATGAAGTATGATCATTCACTATGTGTATACATTACGGTGAAATCAAAAGTGAGATCTTTATCTGTTTTCTCTTTTGCAAGGTAGTCGTAGAACTATAGCTTCAGTGGGCTCCAATATCCCTCGGGTATATTGGATCCGTGTTGATGGACTTTGTCGGTCGAGATTCAAAGGCAATCGGTGTTCCTTCGCGGTAAGGTAAAAGGCGGTCGGGCATAAATCACCGATTCGGCGATTACGGTCGATTGGTCCTTATCCACCCCAGTGAACGATCGGTGAGGTCTCGGTTTTACGTA
This sequence comes from Camellia lanceoleosa, assembly GCA_025200525.1. Taxonomy (NCBI): domain Eukaryota; kingdom Viridiplantae; phylum Streptophyta; class Magnoliopsida; order Ericales; family Theaceae; genus Camellia; species Camellia lanceoleosa. Next base: position 6,756,072 of record CM045772.1, read on the forward strand.
GATAGAAATACGGTCGGTCGGCTAAACAGAACAGCAGAACATGGCAGAGATGGAGGAAATGATGTGTCAACTACAAGAAAGTATGAAACTCATGCGGCGGGGCCATCGCGGAATTTTCTAAGCAAGGTGTGATCATGGCCAGCGGTAGAGCTAATCACCGGTTACCGACAAAGCGAACATCGCCCGCATCAAGCTCCTCCACCACCAGGGGTTCCGACACCCAGGGAAACACCAAATGTCCAGGAAGGTACGGACATTCCGACAGGGCCAGCTCCACCTCCAATCCTACCCCAGCTATCCAAAACACCTACCAATCTACCGGACTCTCCCTTCGAATTCGAGGTGGACCCCACGGCATTAAAACTGAACAAGCTTGAAAAGCTGTTCAAGAAATCCCAAGGAGTGAAGTCCATCCCGGACATCGAGGATGGGTATACCGACGTAGCCGTGATGCTGCCGGACAGATTTAAGATGCCGCATATTGACCGATTTGATGGATCCGGGGATCCCATGATGCACCTGCAGTTGTTTTCAGACATACTAAGGCCGATGGGCCTCACCAAACTACATAAGCTTTCTTTATTCGGCCGGACCTTGTCAGGTGTAGCGGCCATTTGGTACGCAAAATTGGAAGACAATGTCAAGAGGAATTGGGATGATATGGCCGAGGCTTTCATCGTTCAATACTCCTATAATACACAGATCGAGATTACAACCCATGATCTTGAGACGACTAGGCAGGAGCCTAAGGAGAGCTTTTCTGACTTTGTGACCCAGTGGAGGGCCAAGGCCTCAATGATGACCATTAGGCCAACTGACAAAGATCAGATTCCGATGGTTGTGCGAACCTCCAACCCAAGCTCATACAGAAGATGATCGTTCTCCCCTTCCCCACCTTTTCAGATTTGCATGAGATGGGAGTACAGATCGAGGATGCTTTGAAACAGGGCCTGATTGACAATGACCGAGAGCAGCCCAGGAGGGCGTTTCCCCCACTACTACAAAAACAAATAAAGATCACACTTTTTTTTGTGTGATGTTTGTTATTTAATCACACCTTTTTAGTTTTATTAAAGTGTGATCTTTGGGAGTATGATTAAAAGGGGTCATTTTTAATCACACCTTTTAAGTGTGATTGATAACATTTAGATCACACCTTTGAAGTGTGACTGATAAGATTTAGATCACACCTTTTAAGTGTGATTAATAACATTTAGATCACACCTTTGAAGTGTGATTAAAAACATTTAGATCCACATTTTAAGTGTGATCTTTGGAAGTGTGGTTAAAAAGGATCATTTTTAATCACACTTTTTAACTGTGATTAATAACATTTAAATCACACCTTTTAAGTGTGATCTTTGGAAATGTGATTAAAAAATGTCATTTTTAATCACACTTTTTAAGTGTGATTAATAACATTTAGATCACACCTTTTAAGTGTGATTAATAACTAATAAAATCTGTAATAAAAAAAGGATACAACATATTTAAAAAATAATTAATATTATTTTTGTATGCACATTTGAATAATGTAATACACACTATATACTATATTTTGAATCATAACCACATATTGAATAAAATAACGTCATATATTTCATAAATGAAAATTAAATATTCAAAAGTATATACAAAGGAATTAAATTAAAAAAAATTAACTGTGCTTACATATATTAAAAAATGAAAAAACTTAAAAAAACTAAGTTCTTTAATTCTTGGACCATATTTTGCATCTCTCCAAAAAAAATTTGACCTGAAAAATAAAAACACAAATTAATCCAGAAACCGCTGATGCATATGAACAAACTAAAAAGTTAATTCAGCAAAACCAAAATAGAAATATTAATCATTTTTGCTTGATCTTAATGCCATAGCAACTCAGTGTCAATGTCATTGTAATTAGGTCACTAATGAGCACAGTATTTAAAAATGATAAATCTCAATACAGCTTGTGTACGATCTTTTTGTGAATGTATATTATTATTACTGTTGAACCATAATTCTAGGTACCCATAAATAAATAAATAAAAACTCAAGAATTTACTCAATTTTTTTTTTTTTTTTGGGGAGAGTACATACATTGCAGTTACTATCACCAGCAGCAGCAGGTTTTGGAAAAGCAGAGGCTGCATTTATGAAAAGAATTCATCGGAGCTTCTAAATACACTCGCTTATTTTCTCTCTACACTCACTATATGCATTGTATATCTTGTATGTTACGAAGAAAAATTTGTGGATATAGGTGTAGAGATGAACATGACGGGTGTGTGGTGGGTTTAGAAACTCCCAATTGCATCATTTAAAACGAGAATTATGTGTATGCATATGTTGTTTTACAGCATTATCCAAATGAAATTGTTTCTTTTGAAGTTGCAACATTTTTTCCATTTTGTTTTCCATAGCATTTAAAATAAGTACTCTGTTTTACGTAAAAAAATCATTTACAACATTGTATGAGAATATCACCAATTATATTTATTTTCGAAAATGGATCCATTCTGTTTTGCAATCATCCAAGTCTAATTGGAGCTTTCTTTGCAATGACACTATACTAATGATGCATTTGGTTCTCTAGATGCCATGGAAATAGAAAAATCCATGGTATTTAATAATGCAATAAGAAGCTGAAATATAAAGCTGACCTGTGTAACCCACTGTTCTCTCTGAGTCATATATCTCAAAGTCATTTCCTCCCTGCTCAAACAAACACCCAAGCCCTTCATTTAGTCCTAAAAGAGTACTAAAAAAAAAGTTAACGAAAAAAGGGCAAAATTTACTTTACCCCATATGGTTTACTCCATGTGTTGTTTACGCTCAGATGTTTAAAACAAGCATATAATTTACTTCATGTGTTTTCTCATTGTCTAGGTGATTTGCTGATGATTTGTACAACCTGTGGCCCTAGATATGGCATAGTGGGTAAAGAAAACTCTTGAGAAGTTGGGATGAAAACATACCCATGACCCTATGTAGACTTGACCCCCTTGGGGTTGGCAATAATTACACTGAAGCTAATAGCCAGTGGTCACTATATTCCAGGGCCCAAGCTCTATAAAAATCAAAGTAGTATGATTTTATAGTGGATAGTTATTGGCATAAGCCATAGAAAGTAAATACCTTCAAGATCCTTCCCACTAGCAGCAGCAGCAATAATGTTGGCTTTGATCTGCTTGCGTAATGTATTTCTTCTATCAACTATGTCCGTGTCATCACCTCCCATGAATAAAGATACATATTTCTCAGTCTTTGGAAAGAACTGTAGTTCAAATAAAAGATCAATTTTACCCACATAATACCCATATAATTCAAACAAGTATAGAAGAACTAAAAGTTTATTTCTTGAATTAGTGATGCAGTATCATATTTGTGTATTTGGCTTCGTTTTCACAATCTATTTTCTGAAAAACATTAAAATCTAGTTTGGTGAAAATAAACACCAAAAAGATGTTTTGAATTATCAAAAACCATTTTTGAACCAAAAAGAAAAAAAGAAAACAAAATGAAAATATAAGGGTTTTTAATTTTTCATTATGTGTTCACAAAATTAGTTTTTAATGTTTTTCATAAAACAAATTCTGAAAACAAAACCAAACAAAGCCAAACCAGAGAAAAAAGCATTCCAAGGATCCAGACTTCAGCCACCCAGGATTTGATAAACCCAAGCCAATCTAGTTTACTAACTAAAATTTGATATGACTGAACTGAGATGGTTTGACACACAACTGTTCTTGGGGCGGACAAAGATCCCACTCAACAACCACATTTGATGCCTATTTTTCCTTTTATTTATTTTTTGTGATGATGCATTAAACATATGTAGCTCTATCATCTATGAACATGTGAAAGAAATGCTCACTATTGTCACAAACTCATTTCATTCACGAAAACATGAAAGGCAGCAGAGTTTTTATGCATAGCTTACCCTAACATATTCAAGATCTTCTTTCAATTTAGAAAGTTGCTCGGCAATCTTTGCCTCTTTGGACTGGCCAAATGAAGCCCGTTGCATTTTCTCTAAACGTCTTATTCTCCGTTCAATCTTTCTTCTCTCTAACCATCGCAAATATTAGTTCCAAGAGTCATGCACAACACAAACAAGCCATGTAATTACTGCGAACATAAATTTGCAACAAAATGTAATGATAAACACAAAATGAATAATATTTTACCAAAAAACTTAATTTTTCTGTCACGCAAGAATATTTTACGTTCCACAGCAAGTCGATTGTGAATCTCTTGTTGTTTTTTGATCCCTTCTAATTTCTTTTCTTGAGCCTCTCTAACTTCAGGTGAAAGATCCTTAAAAAGGTACCATTGAGTTAGAAAGTAACCAAAAGAATACAACTATTCCACAATAAAACTCATGCAGTTCTAACATGATAGAGTGGAGACTTTCCTCCTATAGTATTAAAGATTCCCATAGCAATGAAATATTTTTGGTTCAAGCCATTCACAGTTTCACACTAAAAGGGAGCCATTTTCACAAGTAACAATCAGTTCCTGGAGAGTAGAGACTGAAAATAATGAACAAACATCTATTATTACATATAGATTACTAATCACCATCAATTCCACAAGTAAAAAGTTCTCGAGTTAATTAAAGAAAAAGTTACGTGAGAGATGTCAAGACTAAAAGGCATTTAGGTGTCGATGGAACCAGATGGCAGGGAAGTCTAGCTAATCCGAGGCATACGATAAAATTTAATCTCTAAAGGATCAGAGTTCCTCTTATATCACTTACATAAGCAAGAATCTAAAATGATTCATATAGAAAATGGTCTTTAGGAAAACAAAAATGCTTCAAAATAGGGTAACACCACAATGGCGTTCTTGTAATGGTATAGAGAAAGTGACCACAAATTTTGCATACTTCCATTACTTTCCCCAGAGAGAGATTCATTTAGGCTGTGTTTGGTTGGAGGATTTGATGAGAGAAGAGAAAATGCAATCTCACTTTTTGTTTGGTTATAATGGAAAACACAGGGAAAAGAAAGTGAGAGGAAAATGGAATCCCACTTTTTATCATTTGAGTTCACACTTTTTTTTTTTCTCCATTTCTCAACTCAACCAAACCTAGTTTGGAATTTGAATCATATCAATTCTTTCTACTTTTCTTTTTATTTCTCTTTCCGTTTCTATTTTCCTCATCAAATCCTCCAACCAAACACAGCCTTGAAGCTCATTTGTATTATGGAATGGGTTGGAATGGAATGTCCATTCCAGCTTTGCATTCCCTTTCGCTTTACATAAGTGGGGATTGCCATTCCAACAAAAAATGGGAATACATCCTTTCTCTAAGCTAAGGAATAAGCATTCTATTCACCATCTAAGGAATATTGCATTCATACCTTGAACCAGGAAGCCAACCACTTAGACCAACAATAGCCCTCAAGTTAACAGGGTAATCGATCCCATTTCCATATTTTCCCTGGGCAAAACAAGTTGCAGAGTAGAGGGTAGTTGCAACACCCATACTAAAACCCCCGATACCAAGTTTAACTGTAAATGAGTTAATACAAAAATAAATAAATAAATGAAAAAGTATAGAATTCCTAAACAACACGGTGGTAATTTATTCATAATAGTTGATGAAACTTTTATCACGATAGATAAATGAACTACTAACTAAACACATGGAAATTAAGTAATTTAGTGGCCTATAATTTACCCTGATCATCTATAATATACACACACATATGTTCCAAAGAAGAAAATAAAGTGATAATTTCAAACAAAAAACATGTCATTGGGAAGCCTTGTTTGTCACAGCCTCCCATAATCTTGAAAACATAGCCCTTAAATTCCTATTAAACATAGAAAAAGGCCTTGATGTAAATATATATATATATAAATAAACTACTACAGTAAAATTTGGAGCTTTGAGGAGTGGTGCATGCATACATCTCCAAGGGAATCTCCGCTGACCTGTGAGATCCTCTTGTCAAAAAAGCAGCCAAAACAAAAGGTCGAAAAGTGAGACATGTTAGTCACTTAAAATTAGTAAAAAAACAAAGAATATATACAGAACTATTTCCTGTAATTGCAGAAGATACAAGGCATGGAAAATACATATGTTTTATACTCTGTATGCATAAGTTATAAGACAGCCTAGCTGAAAAGAAAATGGTGCATCATGCAAGGTTTTGAACTAGGTCAATTATAAGTACTCATTACCAGATAGCAGTTTAAAAAATGCAACGTCAGACACAATGATAATAGATAGACACACAACTCAATGTTCTAACAGTGGTGATGATGAGATATTAAAAATCAAGATGTCAATTTGTTCAACTGCAATAAAGTTAAAATACGAAAAGAAATTGACTCCAAAGGCCCAAAGATTTCCCCGCCTGATTCCAGCCAGACTGGGAAAGCATTTGATATTACTAGAATATGAACTGCCCCATTGTGCTTCCGTGAAACATGAAGATCAAAATTTGTCATCTAAAATGAGGCCTTTAAAGCAACCATGAGTCCATTTTAAAGCTTTCTGAGAAAGCAAGTTAAAAATTCCCATTCTTTATTGAATGAATTTCACTCTATCAAATGCCTCCTTTCAACATTGTGTATTTCAACTAGAGATTATTCACCCAAAAAAGAAAAATACTTCCACTAGAGATTGTAGCATAAAACAGCGAAGGGCCATTAAATTTTTAAAGGACATCCAAATACATGCAAACAAATAAGGAATTTATAGCCACATAAGAAATTTTATCTGAATATAAGGGAACTTGGGGAAGAGTTTTTAAAGAAATAAATAAATAAATAACAAGCATGTCATGCCATTTTGTCTTTCATTTCTTCTATCACCCATTTTCTTCATTGAAATATATTCAATAATTTCACTTGCACCTCATCATACAGAAGTTGTAGGTTTGGACGTCATGACTATACATTAGAAAAAAAGAAGCAAAAGGTCATGCATTTCATGTGACCCAGGTACCTCAAAAGCTACTACGAAATGTAAACAGGTTACTCTACTCATTTCAAGCCAGTAGGTTGTTTGTGTGGTTGAAGAGTTAAAACTTTAGAACTTCATGCTTTTGCAGAGGGCTTGTAAGATGGATTGAGCAAGTGATCACAGTATGCAATGAAACCTTAAGGTTGTGTTTGGTTCATGGATTGGGCAAAGAATTTGGAAAGGGAAAAGGTACATTTCACACAACTTTCCCCTTTCCCTTTCCAAATCTCTATCCAAATCAATAAACCAAACACACCCTAAACATCTTGAGATTGAAATTACATTAAGAACAAGTCTTCACCCAGAGAAAAAAATAGCAACTAAATTCTTAAAATCTGACATGGGAATTGACAGAAAGGCATGAAAGAAAAAAAAATCAGTAATTGAAAGCTGAATCTATGTTTTACCATTGCAATGAGTACACAACAATGAAGTTGAGTTCCACAATACCTTTCTACAACCATTTGGAACAATAAACCTAAATCCAACATTTCAACAAGTGAAACACCCTGCCAATGATATTTGATTTTGGGTTTCTCTACAACATTACTGTTCTTATGACTCTACATACAACAAAAATTCCTATGCCACGAGAATGTTTCATATGGAGTAAAAACTAGTATCTAAATTTTCTTACCACCAATTATATTAACCAAAAAGTAAGCATTTTCAAGAACAAATCAAGAAGGAAAAAACAAAAAAACTTCTTCGAATGTGCGTGTATTTATAACAATAATTTCTGAGGAAAATAAACTCACAGCTTCTGATCATCGTCGATTTCAAGCTTCTTCTGGCAGCCAGTGGTCGGATTGGCGATATTGAACTGCAAAAACAGGTATAAATACATTAGATATGCATATAAAAGGGAATTAGGGATAGAGATAGAGAGCAACATGAAGAGAAAAGAGTGATCAAAGGATTGTGATGTTTGGAGATCGAACCTTCATGGTGGATGAATCGAGGCTTTGGCTTCAGCCGACCAGTCTCGAGGAAACGCGACGGCGGCAACAGTGGGAATAAATGACATTTAGGGTTTTGTCACCGTATATATATGTTGTGTGATGATAAAGAGTGCAAGTTATTTACGGTCTTTTATTTTATTTTTTCTTCTGGTTTTATAAGGGAAAATTATTCAATTTGGTTTAGATTTTCAAGATTTAATTTTTTAAAAATTAAATATTTTTATTTTTATTGAATTTTTTTAATAATTTTACTAATTTTTTTGATTTTTAGATATATTTAATATAAATACACTCAAAAATTATAATATTTGTGAAAAAAACTCTTTAAAAAATTCACTAACAATGTATTTAGTTAGGGAATTTAAGAAATAATTTGAAAAGAAAAAAAGAAAAAAGTAATTGAACAGCAAATAATATATATTTATATTTCACCTAATTTCACATATATTTTCTATTTCTTTTTTTAAATTTCTTCCTAAATCTCATAACCAAACACAGCGTAAATATCAAAAATATAAGAATTCAACACATTTTTCATATTCTTATGTATTTATTAATTTTTTTAAAATATTTTATTTTTTAGATATGTTTAATTAAGGTGTATCTAAAAAAATAAAAAAATTATTTAAAATTTTAAAAATAGTCACTTAAAAATAAAAAAAAAATACCAAAAAGAAAAAACTCAATTTTTAAAAAATTAAATTCAAAAAAATAAAATAAAAAATACTTATTATTTTCCACTTACAGGTCTTTTTAAAAATTATTATAAAATAGTAAAAAAATTATGATTTTAATTATTAATATTTATAAAATTTATTACTTTTTTTAATAATTTTTCTTTTATACTATTGTAATTCCCCCATTTTACAAACTCATATTTGATTTGATTTTCAAAAATTATTTTTATACAAAAATCCAACTAAGACTTGGCAGGCCGCCAGATGGCCCAAACTCAGATCCATAGACTTCGACTAGTTAGGCCATCTCCAACATTTAACCAAATTTATCACTAAATTTAAATTTGGTAAAAAAATATACTTTTTTGGTCTCTAATGGTTTCATCAAAGCCCGTATCAAATTGAGAACATCTCAAATCCTTCACCAAACTGAGGACTGGTCGGCTTTCACCGATTTCTTGTGCGTGAGCGTTGGTGAGACCCATTGGACGTCCAGCCGATTGTCCCCCCAGTCATCCTCTTCCGCGAACAATTCCCACAAAAGTAGGTAATACAGAGGGTCTGTTTGGTAACGTTTACGTTTTCAGTTTATATTTACAAAAATTTTATAAACTAATTTTTGTTTATTTTTTGTTTATTTTTAGAAAAACATAAACTACAAACGCGTTTGGTAATTGACAAAATGTTTCAAAAAATTTAAAAATATAAAAAAGAGTGAGAAATGGCAAGTGGTGGCAAGTGGCGGTAGAAGACAGTGGTGGAAAGTGGTGACGGAGGGTGGTGGGTGGTGGGTAGCGGGTGGTGGTGGTGGTGGTGGGTGGGTGATGGTGACGAGTGGTGGGTGGTAGCGAGTGGGTGGTGGTGGTGGTGGTGGCGGGTGGTGGGCGATGGTGACAGGTGGGTGGCGGATGGCCAGTGGTGGCAGGTGGGTGGTAGCGGCGGGTGGTGGTAGTGGGTGGGTGGATGACGGTGGCGGGTGGTAGCGAGTGGGTAGAGGTGGTAGTGGTGGTGACGGGTGGTGGTGACAGGTGTGTGGCGGGTGGGTGGTGGTAGCGGGTGGTGATGGTGGGTGGGTGTGGTGTGGCGGGTGATGGGTGGTGTGGCGTGTGGTGGTAGTGGTGGTGGATGGTAGTGTGGTGGTGGGTGGTTGTGGCGGTGGGTGGCGGATGGCGGGTGGTGGCGGGTGGTGGTGGTTGTAGGCGGTGAAGGTGGCGGTGGTAGCGAGTGGGTGGTGGGTGGTAGGTGGTGGTAGTAAGTGGGTGGCGGGTGGGTGGTAGGTGGTGGTGGGTGGTGAGTGGTGGTGGCGGGTGGCTAGTGGATGGTGGTGGTGAGTGGCTGGTGGTGGCGGGTGGTGGATGGTGGTAGTAGATGGGTGCTGAGTGGTGGTAGCGGGTAGGTGGCGGGCGGTGGATGGTAGTGGCGGATGGCGAGTAGATGGCAGGTGGGTGGTGGGTGATGGTGGCTGGCAGGTGGGTGTTGGTGGCGAATGGTGGGTAGTGGTGGCAGATGGGTGGTGAGTGGTGGTGGCAGGTGGGGGTGGAGGATGGGTGGTGGGTGGTGGTGGCGAAAGAAGGTGGTGGAAAATGGTGAAGGGTGGTGGCTAGTGTTGAATGGTAAAAAAAAAAAAAAAACAACTAAAAACTCAAAATGGAAACACATTTTTTGAGTTTACATTTTTTGGCCAAATTTATAAACTGAGACTACTGATTTATAAATCAAAAATTTTCCAAACAAGTTTTTATTTGAGTTTTTTAAATTTTTGTAAATATAAACAGAAAATTGAAAACGTAAGTGTTACCAAATGGCACCTTAACAAACAAGTTTTAGGTGGTAAAAATGTTGTAAAATTAACAAATAATTAAATAAGTTATCAACGTAAGAAATGACTTATCAAAAGATTTGGGCCATATATGGTTTGCTTTTTAGAAAAAAAATTTAAAAATTAAAAATTAATTTGGTTAAGAAATAAAAACTAAAAAATAATTATCATTTAAGGGTAAAAAATAATTATCATTTTAACTTTTGGACAGGTTATATACATACGTATGGTTGTTTCAATTTAATTTATAAAAAATTATTTCTAACCACTCGAAAGATACAAATTATATAAAAATGATAATTATTTTTTATTTCTTATTTCTTAACCAAATTTTTTTTTAATTTTTAATTTTTTTTTTCTAAAAATCAAACCATACATAGCCTAAGAATCTTTTGATAAGTCATTTCTTATGTTGGTAACTTATTTAATTATTTGTTAATTTTACAACATTTTTACCATCTGAAGCATGTTTGGTAACTATTTCGTTTTCAGTTTTCAATTTATATTTACAAAAATTTTAAAAATTGTCATAAAAACTTATTTGATAATTTTTTTGATTTATAAATGGTTGTCTCAGTTTGTAAATTTGAGAAAAAAACGTAAATTCAAAAAATAAGTTTATGTTGATTTTTAAACCTAAATTTAAAAATTTTACTAACAATTTTTTTTTCAATTAATTTTTTTTTAAATAATTTTTTTTCCAATAAATTTTTTTTAAATGAATTTTTTTTCCAACTAATACTAATCGAGAGGGCAATTGGTACTGCTACTTTAAAGCTTAGGGAGGGGATTGTAATTTCTAAAATGTAAGGGGTGTCAATGTAATTTACCCAGTAAGGACAAAATTAGTATTTAAAAAAATTAAATTGCTAAGGGGGGAATCTGTAATGAAACTTTAAACCTCAGGGAGGGAGATGTAATTTCTAAAACGTGAAGGGGGAATTGTAATAAAAATAAACCTTAGGGGTGTCAGTGTAATTTACCCTATATATATATAAATAATCACACTTAGTTAGAAAGTGACATAAAAAATAAATATTATCACACTCAATCAAATTAAGTGTGATTAAAAATTTGGGAATTGTATATTTTATATAAAAATCAATTTGAGATATTTTATACAATCACACCTATTTAGGAAGTGTGATTAAATATATATATATATATATAATCACACTTATTTAAAAAGTGTGATTAAAAAGTAGTAATGTATATATAATCACATTTTAATTACATTGTGTGATTAAAAAATATATAAATAATCACACTTATTTAAAAAGTGTGAGTAAAAAGTAATAGTGTATATATAATCACACTTTAATTAGAATGTGTGATTAAAATATATATATATATATATAATCACACTTATTTAAAAAGTGTGATTAAAAAGTAGTAGTGTATATATAATCACACTTTAATTAGAAAGTGTGATTAAAAAATATATATATATAATCACACTTATTTAAAAAGTGTGATTAAAAAGTAGTAGTGTATATATAATCACACTTTAATTAGAAAGTGTGATTAAAAAATATATACATAATCACACTTTAATTAGAATGTGTGATTAAAAAATATATATATATATATATATATAATCACACTTGTTTAAAATGTGTGATTAAAAAGTAGTAGCGTATATATAATCACACTTTAATTAGAAGGTGTGATTGAAAAATATATAAATAATCACACTTTAATTAGAATGTGTGATTAAAATATATATATATATATATATAATCACACTTGTTTAAAAAGTGTGATTAAAAAATAGTAGTGTATATATAATCACACTTTAATTAGAAGATGTGATTAAAAATATATATATATATATATATATAATCACACTTAATTGAAAAGTGACATAAAAAATAAATATCATCACGCTCAATCAAATTAAGTGTGATTAAAATATCAATCTAATTTTTTTTTTATCACACTTCCAATAAAAGTGAGATCTTTCTTCTTTTTTTTTGTCAAAATGTGATCTTTAACTATTTTTGTAGTAGTGCCCGCAGTTCGAATGCGACCACCAGTGGTGATGCAGCTGCAAGGTCTTCTGAAGTTGGAATGGTCACCACCAAAACAGCCACCCCCTTTGTTGGTACATCCAATCCAAACCCCTGAACCTCAGACTATCTACCCCGGGGCAAGAGGATTTCACCCCGCTTTATATGCCTTTGTCTAAAGCCCTAGGGGTCCTACTCAGGCAAGGACATCTGAAACCGTTAGAACAACGACCTCTACCCAATCCTCTCCCTTCAAAGCATGACCCGACTAAGTACTGTGTTTTTCATCAACAAACCGGTCATGACACCGACAGTTGCGTCCGTCTCTGCCACGAGATACAAAATTTGATTGACAACAGGGTCATCCCCGCACCAGGTCCTGCAAAGTCTATCGACACTTGATCAGTGAACTTGTGGGGGATAATGTGATATGATCGAGGGATGAACCACCTGCGGGCAGCACTTAGTTTACTCTGGATGTGGCGTATGGCACGCACTGTTTTGAGCATTTTGCGAATGCTAGTTTTTGTGCTTTCTGACTTGGGTATTGGGTCAGTCTTGTGGTTTTGTATTTAGTCAGTCTTTTCATATTAAGTTAGTAGGGTCTGTCTGGCTGTATCGAGTCAGTCCTGTTGTACAAAGGTCGGGTGATTCCGAGGGTGTTACCTCGGGCATCACCATTTTGTTTTGCGTTTGTCTTTTCGTTTTCTTTTGAGTCTGTTTCTGCCTTGGAGCCAGTAATGCCAACAGATTTGAATGAACAACAGTGATTTTCACACTCTTGTGTTTGCTTCTGCCTTGCTCCAATTGTGCCAGAGGATTTGAATGAAATGGCAGTGCTTTTCACTTACTTTTCTGTGCCTTAAAGTCATTGCATTTGACCTAAGTTTTTCAAAACTCTTTGAATAACGTATTGAAAATGAAGAGGAAGGAATTCCTCAGGTTTTGCAATACTTGATCAATTGAGAGAAAGAGAGGCATGCTAAGCCCTTAATGATTGAGATCATGCTTGTTAATGTGAGTACTAAGAAGGATCCTGGCTTAATCCAGATTGGTTCTATATTGTCTTCCGCACGAGCGATTAGTCGCTTTCTTAAAAGATTTTAAAAAAATGTTTTGCGCCATCTTGCAAAGACATGTGTAGAATCGCTCTTGAGATTGTGCAGCTTAGGATCATTCTCAGCCTCGAGACTCGACCCCTGGCTTTCAAACCTTGAACTCAAATTCAGAATGTTCAACGGTCAACCACAATGCAAGGCTTGTGTGGCCGGATCAGAAGTAGCCCATGAACTAAGGGGCAAGAAACTCAGATGAAGAAGATCAGATGTTATCAAAAGAAGTTTGCAAAGCTAGATCAGAGGCACCCCTTGAACTAGGGGCAAAAATGACAAAGGTGCTCGAAGAGTCAAAACATTGGGATGTTGCTCAAGCTAATGAAGATCGGCAAGAATGCCAAACCCCGGAAGGAAGGAAAGAAGAAGACATTGCTAAAGCACAACCGAGTTTCTATCCACAACACTAGGGCCAAATTCACCCTCCATTGGATGGACTTCTACATCATCAATGAACAGCAGCCACTCTCCTGGATTCAGATGACTTCAGGATCTCAAAACCATTTGACATGGACAAAGCTACACTTTTACCCTTGAAAGGCTTGCTCGGCCGAAAACCCGGAAGGGCGACCCAGGCAAAAGTTAGAGTAAAAAAAAAAGAAAAGAGAAAAGAAAAAAATACAAAAAATGAAAAAGAAAAGATGAAAAAACATGAAAAGAAATGAAAAGAATTGAAAAGAAAAGAAAAACATAGCTCGCAAGGTTGAAAATCCAAAAGAGCGGCCTTGGCAAAAGTTAGAGTATAAAAGGAGAGGTTAATACCCGAGTGTACCTTAACCCCCGAACTACGTAAGGCTTGATTCCCATCTTTGGGATACGTAGGCAACTTCATTCTGAAGTTCAACCGTAAAACACTTCAAATTCGACTATGTCCATGTGATGGTTCTGGTCATGTGTGTCTTCTCTATATCCGAGAATTTGGCCGTAATTGTCACTGCGAGGACTGGTTGCCATGTACTGTAGCGCTATTCAAACTAGGGACAACTTTCCGTTGCCATGCAGTGCTGCGGTGCTATTCATACTAGGGGCAACTTTCAGTTGCCATGCAGTGCCGTTCAGACAAGGGGCAATTTTCCATTGATTTGGATCTGAGGTTGTGTATCTCAAGGGTAAGTTCCATGTTGGTTAAGCAATGGCCATTTGCAAAAATAGTTTTTGAGAATTTTAATGAAGTTGACTAATTCTCTTGAAAATTATTCTATTTTTTCAAAAACTGGACCATTTCTTGGACCCAAAAAAGGAAAATTTTCAGTGCTCATAACCTAACTTGCATGACTTTAAATCAGAAAATCGAACAAGCATGTTAATCTAACTCTCATGTTGGTCAAAATTGTTTTAGTAGAAAACCAAAACAAAAAAAAGTGGTCAAAATGATGAACTAGGGACACATTTGAGTCAGGTGTTCTGTCGTTTCCCTGTTGTTAACATACTTGCTAGGAAGGGCACTCTATTTGCTGGAAAGGGCACCTTATTCGCCAAGAAGGGCACGGCGGAAGCTAACAGAAAAGGGCTAAAAGCTCTCTCATCCTCCAAGCAGCAAGGTATCGAGTCAAGTGAGAAGCACGAATTGGAATGGATCAGGGTATTCTACTCCCTTATCTGGACACATCTGATCACGTCCAAACTCCCCAGCAGAACATCGCCAACCGATGTCAGCTGCAGATTGGCTACACACCTAGTTGTAGCACAACCCCTCTGTGGGGAAATTCACTAGCTGTGCGCAGAAGAAGAAGAATCTAGCGGAATGCTAGGGACACGAGCCCACAACCTCATGTTTATCCATCAACCACCCAGGGAAGGGATAAAAAATGAGAGATTGAAGAATAGAGAGATGTGCGCTGAGAAAAAAAGTAAGGAAAAGGTTTTTTTCAGAAAAAAAAGAGCCTGAGGACCGAGCGATGTGAGAATCACAAATGAGAAAAGGTGGGAAACAATACCCGAAGAAACTAGCTCCTCGTGCACTGAGAGGTCTCTTGCCATTGGAACACATCTGTGTGTCGTATCAGTCGTTTTGTTTGTCTCGATTCTTCTTTTGAGTCGTTTCGAGTGTTGCTCGACGTGTTTAGGTTGTTTATCTTTTTTTTTTCCGTTGTCGAGTCGTAGTGCACTGTGTTCAGTCATAGACATAATACCCCGGTCAAGAACTCATCTCTCAATTTCAAAAATAAAATCGTTTTGTGCCCTGAGTGTCGTGCTGTTCTCCACATCTATGCAAAACAAGATTCGTTCTTCCGTAAAACCGCAGGGTTCAACCCAGGTCATGCGAGAACAGTAAAAACCATGACCTATCTGAAGCTATATAGGTTCCAGACTACAAAGCAAAAGAAAATGGGGAAAATTTGGAGCATCAGAGTTTGTTTCAACTTCTGCATGTTCCGTTATTGCATTCGCATGATCAGAATGAACTGTGTGTTCAGAATGAGCTGTGTGCCAAATAAACCGAGTATTGTATTATGAGCTGTGTGTTCAGAATGAGCAGTGTGCCGTACAAGCTGTAAGTTCAAAGTGAGCGAGGATCTTGTGTTGTGTTTTGGCCTTGAGCAGCGATCGAAGTGCTCTCCCGAGTCCTGCGAGGCATCTTGGCTATGTTTGCAATGAGTTCCTAGGGAAAGTTGTGAATATGATCAGGAAGAAAGTGGTATCCAAGTGTTATGCATGAAGAATCCTTGTCGGCATTTCGGAACCTTTGAACTGTGAGTTGAAGGTAAGAGTTCGAAGAACACAAGGGAAGATCTCCCATCAGAGTAGAGTGGTTCACCGCCACTCACCCAGTGAGGTGCTTTCTAAAAGTGCCGCTTTGTTTGTTTATTGCATTCCCTAAACATCATGCTCTACATTGCTTGTAACATGTATCGTATCATCGCACATTGCATTTATTTGCATTCTTATGTTGTCTTCTAATCATTTATCCTTTTACACTGACTAGCGTTTAGGATCGTTGCCCTCCGAGGCTTTCTCAAGTTGCGTTGTGCACGCACCTGGGCGGTTGTTTTTGGTCCTCTTCTCACAATTTCAGCGTGGTTAGAGTATTCCTTTCCTCACACGATTTCAGCGTGTTTGGAATTCATCTTAGGTTGCATTGTCATGCACACCTCCACACTTGCGTTGTCACGCACTTTCCAATTGCATTGTTATGCACGCTCCTTTGTTTGGAAACACCGGGATACGTCCTTATGTTTCTCCTTCTCTTCGAAACACCGGAATACGTCCGTATGCTTCTTCTCCTTTTCCAAAACACGGGGATACATCCCTATGTTTTTTCTTCTTTTCCGAAACACCGGGATACGTCCCTTTGTTTCTTATACCTTTTTCGAAACACTAGGATACGTCCCTATGTTTCTCCCTCCTTGGTTAAGAGCATTTGGAATATGTTCCAATGCTTATACCTTTTCGAAACACTGGGATACGTCCCTATGTTTCTCCCTCTTTGGTTAAGAGCATTTGGAATACGTTCCAATGCTTATACCTTTCTGAAACACCGGGATACGTCCTAATGTTTCTCCCCCTTTGGTTAAGAGCATTTGGAATACGTTCCAATGCTTATACCTTTTCGAAACACTGGGATACATCCCTATGTTTCTCCCTCCTTGGTTAAGAGCATTTGGAATACGTTCCAATGCTTATACCTTTCTGAAACACCGGGATACGTCCTTATGTTTCTCCCCCTTTGGTTTAGAGCATTTGGAATACGTTTCAATGCTTATACCTTTTCGAAACACTGGGATACGTCCCTATGTTTCTCCCTCATTGGTTAAAAGCATTTGGAATACGTTCCAATGCTTATACCTTTTCGAAACACTGGGATACGTCCCTATGTTTCTCCCTCCTTGGTTAAGAGCATTTGGAATACGTTTCAATGCTTATACCTTTCTGAAACACCGGGATACGTCCTTATGTCTCTCCCCTTTGGTTTAGAGCATTTGGAATACGTTCCAATGCTTATACATTTTCGAAACACTGGGATTCGTCCCTATGTTTCTCCCTCTTTGGTTAAGAGCATTTGGAATACGTTCCAATGCTTATACATTTTCGAAACACTGGGATACGTCCCTATGTTTCTCCCTCTTTGGTTAAGAGCATTCGGAATACGTTCCAATGCTTATACCTCTCAGAAACACCGGGATACGTCCTTTTGTTTCTCTCTCTTTGGTTAAAAGCATTTGGAATATGTTCCAATGCATATACCTTTTTTTGAAACACCGGGATATGTCCCTATGTTTCTCCTTCTTTTCAAAACACCGGGATACGTCCCTATATTTCTTCTCCTTTTCCGAAACACGGGGATACGTCCCTATGTTTCCTCTTCTTTTCTGAAACACCGGGATACATCCCTTTGTTTCTTATACCTTCTTTGAAACATTGGGATACATCCCTATGTTTCTCCCTCCTTGGTTAAGAGCATTTGGAATACGTTCCAATGCTTATACATTTCTGAAACACTGGGATATGTCCTTATGTTTCTCCCCCTTTGGTTAAGAGCATTTGGAATACGTTCCAATACTTATACCTTCTTTGAAACACTGGGATACATCCCTATGTTTCTCCCTCCTTGGTTAAGAGCATTTGGAATACATTCCAATGCTTATACCTTTCTGAAAAACCAGGATACGTCCTTATGTTTCTCCCCCTTTGGTTAAGAGCATTTGGAATACGTTCCAATGCTTATACCTCTCTGAAACACTGGGATACGTCCCTATGTTTCTCCTTCCTTGGTTAAGAGCATTCGGAATACGTTCCAATGCTTATACCTTTTTCGAAACACCGAGATACGTCCCTATGTTTCTCCCTCTCTGGTTAAAAGCATTTGGAATACATTCCAATGCTTATATCTTTTTCGAAACACCGGGATACGTCCCTATGTTTCGCCCTCTTTGGTCAAGAGCATTTGGAATACGTTCCAATGCTTATACCTTTCCGAAACACCAGGATATGTCCCTGTGTTTCTCCCTCTTTGGTTAAGAGCATTTGGAACATGTTCCAGTGCTTCCGCCACTCTTTTTCCTTTCGCGTGCAACGCGTCGGAATCTTGTTTGAGACCTCGGGTGTCCCCAATGGTCGCTCTTAGTCTTTCTTCCGTGTGAGACGTAGTGAGAAATTGAATAATTCTCTTACATCCTTTCTGCATGAGATGTAATTTGGTTCGTGTTTACTTGCTTACAAAGCATTCGCTTAAAACGTTGCACTTATTTTGCATAATTGTTTCGTTACAGCTCTCTTTGCATGATCATAAGTTATGCTCTTCCATATTGCATATCATTTTGCATCCTGCCCCTGAACTACGCTGGTTTGATTCCTTGCAAAGGGATACGTAGGCAGCCTGCAGGCGCAACCATTTATTTGTCAATACTTTGGTTGTTTGTCCAAGTCTTCGGCCTTCTCAAAAATGGGTCATCTCTGGGCTTTGACATTCACTCCCGTCACTTCTTGACTTCTGAGTTCTGTCAAAGAGGGGCAACTATAGACACCCCATTTTTGACCGCCCTTAAGACTTGGACGCGACTGTTGGTTTACATGGTGGAGAAAGGTGTGCAGGGAAAATGTTCAATTTCTTCGGCAAGAGGAGAGTCAAATCCTAACCTTACACCCCATTTTGGACCAAAGCTATTTTGAATGGTTTTTAGACCTAAAAACCCTCTCTTTCAAAATATTTTTGAAATAAAGTTTCTACGACGTTCTGAGGCTCGCATTTTGTTAAATGTTGCGCTTTTCGATAAACCGAGCAAGGGCAGAGTTGAAATGAATGAAAGAGAGTTGAACTCTTTGAAAAATCTTTCAAAACACCTTGTTAGGGGTTTGGAGTTGAGGAAAAGAAGAAAAGAGGGAAGAAACCCAGTTGGGGAAGAAAATGGGCATGAATCGTTAAGAGAGAAAGTCCAGCGGTTCTCGCTAAATTAGGCTTATCTGTCTATACATTTGGATTTAAGCTATGAGGCCACCACCGTTGGAAAGATGACTTCCGAAGCTTCATTTTACACTCAAGAATCTTCTAAAGCCAAGTCCAGACGGGGGAGATATAGTTAGTTGAAGTAGGGCATCAATCCGGTTGGACCGAATCTGGACGGCTTCACCAAAACAGGCATAACTTTTTGCACAGTTGGAATTTTAATGCAAGGCTGGCGCCATTGGAAAGCTAACTTCTGGGGATTCATCATCGGGGATGGCCAACCACCTTGGACCTTTTGACCTGGTCGGCCGACCACTTGAACTAGTCGGTCAACTCTCTGCTGCTTTGTCTCTGTGAGTTGGTTCCAGCTGTGCCAGTTGCAAGGCACAGACTGGATCCTCCATACACGTGTATGGAGGATCTTTGGCCTTGCTTCTTGGCTTCTTGGAGAAGCTTTGGTCTCCTTGGTCTATAAAGGAAGCCCTCCCTCTCCATTGCAAAGGTTCATAATTTTGTGAAAGGCTCCAAGCTTGTATCTCTCTATATCTCTACATCCAAGCTCCAAAAGTCCCTTGTTCTTGGCCTATTGCATACCACCTCCTAGCATAACCCCTCCACCATCACTCTAAGCATCTTGGAGGCCATTTTCAGAGGCTAATGGACTGGTTTTTGGGTCCAGAGGTTGCTGGTTCTTGCTGTGCCACAAGGGTAACCATTTTCTCCCTTTTTGAGCATCATTTTGATCCTTATTTTAGCCATACTTTCAAGCATATTTGAGTTTTGGTGTAAACTGAAAAAAGTCTTATTTTGAGCTTCTTAACAAGTTTGTTTAAGGTCATTTTTCTGTTGGGGGTCATCTACCCCCTTCCATGCTTGTTTTCACCTTGTTTTGAGCCATGCATCTAGGCCTTTGAAGTGAGCTTTGTTTGGCCTTCTAGCCACTGAAATCCAGTGGATTTTCAGTGGCTAGCATACTATTTTAAGCCCCAAAATCATAGAGGGGTGACCCTCTCACCCCTTGTCTTGTTTACTAGCATTGTTGGCCTAACAAAGGGGCCTATATTTACACACTTCTTGAGCATGTTTCAGGCCATTTTTGGTGGGTTTTAGGACCTGCATGACCTCTGTCTAGAGGTGGTTTTTCCATATTAGGTGTCCCTCTTGCATATGTAGAGTAACCCTCTTCATGGCCTTTCAAAGGAGCCTTTACTTGCATGCTTCCTAGCCTCTTTCCAGGCCCTTTTCAGTGAGTTTTAGGGCCTTCATAACCTTTCTCCAGAGGTGGTTTTGCCATTTTGGATGTCCATCTTGCACGTGTAGAATAACCTTCTTTTGGGCCTTTCAAAGGAACATATCATTCTTGCATACATTGACCATGTTTCCATGAGTTTTTGGCCATTATTTGGCATGGCATACTTCTATTTTTGACTGGCTTGGTGGCCTCTCATGTGCTTCATATGGTTGTAGTGTAAATCATGGTTCACTAGCTTGTATTGCATGATGTTTTGGCCCCCTTTCCTAGCATATTTTGGCCATGATCCACACTAATTTTATTCATATTTTGGACTGCCTTAGCTCTATTTTTGTGCCTCATGGTCAAATGATGCTTGCTATGCATGGTTGTAGTTCAATACTCTTGCCTAGCTTTGTGTTTTGGGGCCTATTGCATGCTTATGTTGAGGTGTTTCCATGTTTTAGGACCATTGTTGTGACGACCCAGAAATTCTTTCCTCCGTTCGAGCGGAGGAGTGGCCGCTCGAGCGGACTTGTGAGGCTCCCAATATATTGTTGCAGTACTGAGAATCGAGGTTGTAGATTCTGCTCGGCGTAAAGTGGGCCTTTCGGCGGGCGTCCTGTTCGTCGGGCTCGGCGCAGGAGGCGCTCGAGCGGGTCGCCTGGTGAGCTTGAATGTTGAGGCACGTGGGTTCGTCTGAGTCATTTGTAATAAGGTATTTGGAACCTCCTTATTTTATTTTGGGGTATTGATTGTGGTGGTAATATGATGGTAGAGTAAGATTGGATCCAAAACTATAGTTTGAATAATTCGTTTACGACCAACCGTCACTCATTTGTCCTTTGCTTTTTCCATCCTTTGAGTTTGGATGTGAGGTTAGAACCATTGGAAAGCTTATTTCCGGGGCTTCAATTTGGACACAAGAACGACCTAAAACGGAGTCCGGATGGGAGAATTATACGTGTTCGAAGTTTTGAAATTTGTCCTGGGAACAGGTCCGCTCGAGCGGGAAGAGCGGACCAGCAGCTTAAAAAATGGGATTTTGAGATCTTTTTCTACATTTTCTTTCCCCTCTCTTATTTCTTCTTCTCCTAAGTCCGAAACCCTTCGAAACCCTAGCCCCAAAACCTTGATCTCCTCTAGTTTGAGCAACAATCTACCATGATTTTGGCATCAAGGATGGAGAATAAGCGAAGAGCAATGTTTTTAACCGATTGGAATTCCAAAATTATGGAGGAATCTCACCAAAGCTTGCTTGATTTTTGAGGTATGGAATCTTGAGAGTTAAATTGATGGGTTAAAAGGGTAAATTATGATTCTTAAGTGTTTAATCAACGGGAAAATTAGAATTAAAGGTAATGAATTAATAGGTTTGAATTTGTCTTGAATTTCAACATTTTCTTGAAACCCTAGGTTGATTAATGATGATAACCCATGAGTTGGCCTAATTTGAAAGTAGTATAATGAAATTGAGTTATTGAATTGTAGGTCTACAGGTTTAATTGGAATCTGGAAATGTTTGGCAATTATGTTTAAATTTAGCAAATGAACCTTGTTATAAATGTTGGAATGTATGTAATAATGTAAAGGAAAATTAGGGAAATAACTTAGTAAGGATCTGGATGACATGAACTCAATTGTGGAGTGTTGAAATGAGATTCAAAGATTTAGTTTGAATTATGTTGAAGTGCAAAGTGATGTGTAATTTGGATAAAGAGAATTAATTAAGAACGAAATAAGTTTATGTGATCCGATTTCTTTGTGTATTATAAATTGTGTAGGGACAACTACAGGGGCAGACCAAGCAGCCAAGCACTGTGAGTAATAGTACTCCATACGTACCTTATTTTTCCGTTAATAATCATTGTTAATAACATTCTGTTCTCCGTGGAAATATGGTGACATTTATGTGGATTGAGGATCGATGTAACCTATGTGAACGTGGAAAATAGTTGGCTTTATTCTGTGTTCCGTCTACAGTTCAGGATCATCGGTAATGTACTAAGCTAAAAGTTATGTATTATGTCGCATAATAAAGGTAGATGACTTATTAAGATGATGGACTTAAGTTAACATCTGATTAGAAGCCTGATATATAATTGGGATTGCTTACTGTTGATAACATTATTAATGTTCTGCTGTCTGTCAATTATCTGCATTGATTTGTAGTGAACAAGAGAAACAATAATGCTCATGTATTCTGACTCCTTCTATTTTGTCAATGATGAGTCAAGACTGTTATGAGGTAACTTATTCCGTTCTTGTAAGGAGTATTATTAATGTCCTAATATACATGAGGCGATTATGTCTATGTGTAATAAGCTATGAGATGATTTGTGTATCTTATGGTCTGACGATGTTCATATGGATTTGAGATTGTTCTGTTCTGTTTATTTAATCTGTTTATGTATTTTGCCCTATTGATCTATTCCGTTTACGATTAAGCATGATATGTATGGTCGATTTTGAGACTTATTGACTTCTGGTATGGAACGAAGTGCTGTACGGAACGAAGTGCTACACCTTGGTGGGAGCCACCTCTGGAATCCGTACGAGCCACCTCTTGAGTCCATACCCCACGCTATATGCGTTCTGTTACCCCACGCTATATGCGTTATGTTACCCCACGCTATATGTGTTCTGTTCCCCCACGCTATATGCGTTCTGTTCCCCCACGTTATATGCGTTCTGATAATTCTGGGCCGACAGGCTGTTCTGTAATAACTGTAAAATATGGAAACGTAATAATAAAAAGATTTACGTACATGTTAGTATGTTCTAGGCCGAAAGGCTATTCTGATATTTCTGGGCCAATAGGCCGTTCTGTTATAATTATAATGTTAGGAAAAAGGCCGTTCTGAAGGTAAAATCATATCAGTCTTATTTTTGTAAATGCACGATTATATATTGTGGATTGAGTTGGTTATTAAACTGCTTACGTATTATTATTCACTGAGCATGTCTCACTCTGTTAATTTGTTTGTTTCTGTAGGAAACTAACTTGGAGGTCAGTCCCAGCATCGGTACCATCTTTCTTTTGTCAATCTAAGGACAACCAGGCACTTGGACAACCCCTTGCATGCTAGTGCGGTTTTACTAGACTTTATTATTTTGTATTCATGTTTTGTTGGCCAAAGTTGTTTGTATCCAGCATTGTGTTGTATGCCCAACCTCTAGGCTAGTCTTGTAACGGCATATGTAACTTAATCACGGACACGTTCACTTTATGTTTAACTTCGAGTCGTGATCCTGGCATGTTTGTAGTTGCTCAATGGATGTGTCTGCATGTTATTTTATTTTATTAACGCTTCCATTCTGGCCCTGGTTATTCTACATAGCACGATAAGTGTCTGTTTCTGAATAGGTCATGCCCAAATTTTCAGGGGCAAATTGGGGCGTGACAATTGTGCATCATATTTTAGAGCTTACATGTATGCCATATTCCCATGTTTTCCACTCTTTAAATGTGTTTTAGAGTCGTGCTAGTTTGCCTCGTTTTTGGACCATTGCATGAGCTTCATTTCTATGCATGTTGAGCCATCTTTTTAGGCCATTTTCCCACTGTCTTGGACCTGCCTAGGGTCTTTTTGGGGTTGGTTTTTCCATTTGTGCATTGCTTTGTGTACCTCTAGTGAAACGCACTTCACTAGTTTCGGTATTCGGGCCATCTTGCATGCATTATGTGACATATTTGCATGATTCGGGACCACTGTTTATTATGTTTCAGAGCTAGAAAATGTGTGTTTGTATGCCATGTTTCATCCCTTGCCATGCTTTCGTAGAGTGGCATTTGATGCCTTAGGTTCGGTCCCTTGCATCGGGCATGTTTGCATAAGTGTTCCTACCTTTCATTCCATCATGTTTGGCCACTGATTTGGGTGTGGCTGAGGCTCACCCATCTTGGTTTAACTCCATCTTGCATTGTGTATACCATTCTAGTCATAGCATTGCGCATGCCATGTAGTTCTTTGCATCGAGTATGCCATTCGATATTCGCATTATGTATGCTAATCATATGTTGTCATATTGTTGCATAAGGTGTCTTGCATCGAGTATGTCATGTAGTTCATAGCATTGTGTATGCTAGTAGCATGTTTGCATGTCATTCTCTGTATGTTTGCATCATTTAGTCGCATTGCATTTAGGTTGCATAGTCCGAGTCGCATCGTGCATGCCATGTATATTGCATTGTGTTTGGAATAGGGTATAGTCCAAACACGGGAAACGAGAGACGTTTCGTACTCCAAGTGACGAAACGTGCCTCGATTCTCGATCGCTGACACTCCGGATTACCCATGATGGAGTTTAGGCCTTGTTGTGTTTATGTGTACATCCATTTCATATTGAGTCGTGCAATTCGACTCCTCGACCATCATGCATCGAGATGCATGATTGATGGCACGAGGATCGAGGACAACACTCCCTAGAGCTTGTGCAACGACGGGGAGAGTGGTCGTGCGCACACGTGTTGAAAATTCTTTGCCATGCCCCTTTTTTGCTCTCTGTTGCAGCAAACCAGAAACCAGCAGCCTTCTAGAGCTTTGTACAATATTCCGGGATCAATTGCAAACAGAGGCAAATCGGGGCATCGCAAGGAATTTCCCGACAAGGCGACTCGAGCATGCATACATCTTTCATCATTCGGAATAGAGCTGAGGCGATCCATAGATCTGCATACTAGTTTATTTCGTTTCTTAGTTAGTTTGTTAATTAATTAGGGTTTTGTAATATTTAATTAGCTAGAGTAGTTAATTATTTATTAAGTCTGTATTATTTTTTCGGACCCTCCGAGGAGGGCAATTTTGTAACAAGTGTGCGTGCGTGTGATGTATGTCTTCCAACCCCACGTCTTTGTCCATTTTATTTATCAACTTATGATGGTTAGTTTAGGGCATGTTTCAATTAGCATCTATATGTTCGCATGTTTGCATTCATTCATCCGTATTGCACGCACTGGGCTCGGCGCATCATACTAACTGCATTGTATTTCAATTCCAAGTTGAATACATGTTTCCTGTTGCATTTCATATGCCATCTTAGAATAAGCCAAGCCTATTTTAGTTGCATACCTACATGTGTTGCATTAGGCATCTCAGTCTAGTTAGGATTCATGCATGATTTCTAATTGGCTTCTTTCTTTGGCTTGGAGTACTCGGTAAGTGTTTATGCTTTAGCATCCTTGCATGTGTGTGAGTGACTGCCATGATAGCATGCTTACCATGAGGCTAAGTGCTTATGTGATATACTTACCTGAATGCCTGTGGGTGAAGGTTGGATTATTTGAATTGGAACAATTCATTGATTGCGAGTTTTAAGCCCACTAGATAGTGGCAAATCACCATGTTTTCTAAGCCCACTTGAGGGTGGCAAAATCTGCATTTTAGCCTACTTGCGAGTAGCAAACCGCTTTCAAAAACAAACATGAAATGTTTTGTTCCAACTCAGGCGATCCAGTCTATACTTGTATGCTGCGTGCATCACATAGTAATTCTAGGCTAATAACTAGAATAAGAGCACATAATGTTTTCAAAACTCGATATCATGCTTAGTAGTGGCCGATCTTTGATCGGGCGAGCGGGGGTGCTCACAAGTGACCTTCCCCAATCGTACCCAAGTTCCCAAGCCGAGGTAACCTTGGTGATGACAGACACGTGGCCATAGGCAACGAGTCAGGGTTTCCTAAATTCCTCCCAAAATAAAATATTTAGGTGGCGACTCTGTATCTGGCAAAGCAGTCCATGTTTGGCACTTCTTCCAAAAATCTGTTTTCAAAAATAATTTGCCGGATTTGGACTCTTTGATGATTCATCAGTCTTGTATTGCACTCTGCGAGATTAGATACAGGACTGTGACATTGAGTCCGAACTGTAGTGAACCCAATGAACAAAACGGGATTCCCTCCCGAGACGTTCGGGAACGTCTACAACAGGCATTCATGCAGTTAATCACTTATGCACATAGCCTTATGGCAAGCATGCTATCTTGGCAGTCACTCACACTCATGCAAGGATGCTAAAGCGTAAACACTTACAGTGTTCTCCGAGCCAAAATAGGAAACTAGTTAGAAATGTACATGATCCTAACTATGTCAACAATGCCTAATGCAACACATGCAAAGTGCAACTAAATAGGCTCGGCTATCTAAAATGGCATATGAATGCAACACTTTGATACATGCTGTGAAACACGTATTCAAGTATGTATTGAAATACAATACAGTTTGTATGATGCGCCAAGCCCGGTGCATGCAAGACAAATGAATGATGCACGCATGCAAAGCATAAGGTATGCTAATTGAGATATGCGCTAAAACTAACAACTGAAAGCGGATAAATAAAAGAGAGAAAGACGTGGAGTTGGAAGACATGCACACACGCACGCATGCTTATTACAACAATATGCCCTTTCGCAGGAGGGTCCGAATAAATGAGAGCTAAGCTAAGCTACTTATTACAGATCAATTAATTAACTATGCTAAGCTAATTAATTACAAAGCCGGTAAATTAACTAGCTAAGTAAAGCAGTTAAAATGGCCTCGAGAGGAAGGAGACGTGCATGCTTGGTTTGCTTCGCCCGGAAATGCACTGCGTTGCCATGAGTTGTCTCTGTTTGCGTCGCGGTGACCTTAGAGCATCAAACACATTTTCAGGTTGCATCTGCCCCAAAACAGGAGCATTTGGGAAAATTTTGTTGCAAGTGGCCGGCAAGCCACTTTAACTGGTCGGCTGGCTACCTCAACTGGCCGGCCAGCCACTTCCCTTTCCAGAATCTGAACTTTGCTGCAACAGAGATCAACAAAGGCATAGCAATGCATTTGCAAGGAAATGTGTGTGCAACTACTCTCCTTATCATTTCTCAAGCTCAAAGGAGCGTAGTACTCGGTTCTCAAGCCACTAATCACGCATCTCAATGCACGATAGCCAAAGAGCCAAGCTTGCACAATGTTATTGAATGCACAAACAAGACTCGAAGAGCCTTCACCCTATCATGCATGATCAAGGGTGTCGGCGATCGAGAAACGCAACACGTTTCATCACTTTGAGTGTGAAACGTGCCACATTCCTCATGTTTGGATTAACGTCCGATCCAAACACAATGCAATGCAAACAACATGCTCATCTTTCCATGCTAAAGTGGCATGCACGAGACTCTAAGACCACGGCCTTATTATGAGTGATCAAAGGCAATGGAGAGAAAGGGGATTGGCTCAATTTCATCACTTTGAGTATGAAGTGGACCAATCCACTTTGTGTTCAACATAACGTCCGGTTGAACATGATGCAATGCAAACAACATATGTAATGCATGCTCAAATGCCAAATACGTTAAGCTAGTAAAGAGCATCACTCAAGAGGCATGCATTATCAATCTCAAATGACTAAACCAGCCATGAATAGGGGTAAACCATGCCAAAATAATAGTCCAAACATGATGAGGTAGAAGCTCAAAAGGCCAAGAGAACATACACACTTGCTAGCCCCTAAGCAAAGCATAATACACAACCCTCAAAGGCAATGAAGAAGTGAAGTATATGAGAGTGTGACTACACTATATGCGCTAAAATTACATGCTAAATGGTGTCATACCATGCAAACATCACATGCATATCATATTGAAGGCTTCAAAACCCAAAGCTAGGCAAGGCCCTTTACACTACAACCATACTAAGCAATGCTCAAATGACCTTAACCATGCAAAACAGACCTAAGGTATGTCAAAAGAGTAGCAAAAACATGCTAGACTCACAGCATAGATAGCAAAAAAAGTATGCTCATGTATTAGCTCACAAACAAGGCATAAAGGCACAACTCTTAAACACAATGAAAGAGCGATAAACATGAGAGTAGGACAGAAGTTTATGCTCCGAAATTACATGAGAAGTGATGCCATATCCTGCACACATCATAAATAAGGCATGGTCTCAAAACTCAAGACTAGTGAAGCCAACTATGCCATAGCTATACAAAGCAAGCCCCAAGAGGCCAAGACCACTCAAAATAGTCCTAAAGCATGCTAAAACAATGCCAAAAACATAATGGAGTGGAGCCAAAGCAAGCTAGAATGGTTAGCCAAATCACCAAGTATGCTAGGCTAGTGAGCAAGAATGCACTGCAAGTGCAAAAACCAAGCAAGAGGTGACCTCACCAACCAAAATTAGAGCTAAAGCATGCTAAAACTAGAGTAAAAACATGTGAGAGCATAGCCAAAATAAGCTACATGATGAGCCAAAGTAGAAAGCATGCAAGGCTAAATAGCAAGATTACACTACAAGTGTAAGAAGCATGCATGAGGTGACTCAACCAAGCCAAAACAAAGTTATGCCATGCTGAAATAAGGTCAAAAATAAGCTGAGAACAAGCCAACACATGCTAGAAAAACATGCTCAATAGTTAGGCCAACAAGACAAGCAAGCAAGACAAGAGGAGAGGGGACCACGCTCTCCTATTTGGGACCTCAGAACCACCTTTCCACCACTGAAATTCCTCTGGAATTCAGTGGTTAAAAGGCCAAGAAAAGGTGATCGCAAAGGCCTTAAAACATAGCTCAAAACAAAGCAAAATAAGACACAAGGGGGGGTAGACCACCCCTAACTCAAACAAGGCCTCAAACAACTATTTTAAACACTTAAAAACAAAGGTTTTTGTAGTTGACAACTAGGCCAAAAAAAGCATGCAAAGGTGGTCAAACACTTGATCAAAACAAATCTTCAAAGGGACTAGTCTCTTACCCTTGAAGAACAATGGCAAGACAGCAACCTCAGCAACAATTCTGAGCTCAAACAAAGTCCAAGACCTCAAAACAAGCTCCAAGGAACCTCAGCTCCAAAATGAAGGTGTTTGAGTAGGTGTTTATGTGCAAAAGTGTGAAGAAAACTCACTTTTAGACTCAATATAGCACAAATATAGAGAGAGATGGAGAATTCTAGATAGAGGGATATTTTAGCTCTAAAATTTCTGAACCTCTAAGAAAGGAGAGAGAGCTTCCCTTATATAGAGCAAACAAGCCAAAAGGCTTGCTCAATCCTTCCATACATGTGTATAGAGGATGAGTTCAGTGAGCCACAGCTGGCTCAAAAGATCTACAAATATCTAAAAAGGAGAAAAAGTGGCTCCCGGCTAGTTAAGTGGCCTGCTGGCCACTTTCCCTAGCCGGCCAGCAACTTGAAGTGGCCTACAAGAAGGAAACGTGGCCGACAGATACCAAAAGTGGCCTACAGCCATTCCCTTCCCTCAGGCAAAGGGGCAACAGGGTTTGGCCCAAAAACCAAGGCCAAAACACAAAGTGTTAAGAGGCTCAAAGACAAGGCACTCAACCAAGACATTCGGGCGCTCGAAATAAGCACAAACATACGCAATCATCGCGTGCACAAACAATGATGTCTGAGTTTTAAGGTCGGTTAAAAATAGGGTGTCTACACCCATATCTGTGGCTGAAACTTATACTCACATTTGTGTTTTCATTCTGAGCATATATAGAATTCAGAGTTCATGCTTAGTCTTACATAATACATCCATCAGCGCTGACAGATCACACACAGAATACCTTAAATCATACTTGTCAGTTCTACATAAGAACCTCTAGCCGGGTAAGAATAACTTGTCAGTCCCATAAAGGAACCTCCAGACTGGGAACTTGTAAACTGGTCAGTTCCACTTAGGAACCTCCAGCCGGGTATAGATAGCTTGTCAGTCCCATAAGGAACCTCTGATACCGGGAACTTGCATATACTTGAATCATGATATTACTTGAATCATAGCATAATGTCATAAGTGCTAGTTAGACTTGGACAATCATTCATTGCATAAGACATGACATTTCATAGAACAGTTCTTAATCCGTGAGCAGAAAATAATTTACTTGACAATAGCTTTACTATGTTATTACTCACAGATAACTGGTAGCTCCAAATTGGCAACAAAGTAGGCAATTCACCTATCCTGAGGCGCGTGACCTACATAACATGGCAGATTCATACATTGAATACACATGCTCAGATATTTCATTTGTTCTTAGTGTGTTTCTAGCCTTTAACCTCATTATGGAGTCTTAATCATGGCCTAGGAATGCCTAGGATGGAATGAGAATGCAAAAATGCACTTGAAAACATTTTTCAAAACTTGCTGCAAATATCCATACTCGAGCGTGGCTTTCCTCGCTTGAGCAGACATGCAAAAAGTGAGGGGTGACTTACCTCGCTCGAGCGGACTGTAAACTTTGAAAAAGTACTGGTTACTTGATTTTCACGCTCAACGGACGCACGATTTCCGCTCGAGTGTGACTTCTGTCGCTCGAGCGTGCTGCAAAACACATGAACTTCTGGGTACATGCATTTCACGCTCGAGCGTGAATTCAAATTCTGGAATTTTCAGATTTGATCTCCAAGCTTCAAACTCAAACTAAACACTTCAAAACTCAATATTTTTGGCCAAAATTCTAGGAAACATTAAGGAATTCATAAAAAATCATGATTTAAAGATTATTTCATGAAATTAAGGCCCAAAAGATGGCAATTGCTCAAAAATCCATCTTGAAATGGAAGAACATGATGTAATTATGCCATGCATGTATTCATTTGAATTCATGATTTCCAAAACATGATCACATGAGATATTCTTTCCCAAAACATGGTGAATTCTTAGATTACAACTATAATATGAACATGCATATGAGAATTCTCATGAAAACAACTTCAAAACTCCATGGTATGGACATGCATGCATGGTACAACTTAATTTTCCTTAATCCTAGCTCAATTCTTGCTTCAATCAACATAATTCTCTTGAATTCTTGTAGGAGTGAGTCAAATGAAAGTTTAAAGGATGTAAGACCTACCTAAAGTTCTCAATTCTTGAACTCTTGGTGAATCCTAGCTCAATTCTCCATTTTTCCCTTATTTTCCTAGCAATTCTTCCTTTTCTTTCTTGAGATCAACTCTCACTCCCTAATTCTCCCTCTCACGTTTTTACCTCTTGGAGGCTCAAAGATGATATGAAAACAAAAGGCTCAAAATGAGGTGTATAAGCCTTATATAGGCTTAAGTAGAAGTGTAATTAAATAAGGCCAAATAAATGGGCATTAAATTAATCTAATTTAATCGTTCCAAATCGAATTTCAATTAAACCTACCATAAAATTCTAAAAATCCCAATTAACACATAAATCAAGTCAATTTTTGAATCGGATGCCGATAAGGCCTTCAATTCGCAAACCGAAAGAAAAACATGAACAGATCTTTCTAGGTTAAACAGATATAGACACTATAATGCAACGCACACATGCAATTTACTCCAGAATTTCACCTTAACTACTAAATAGGCATAATTAATCATGGATTAACGTTAATCAGGGATCGGGGTTGTTACACTAATCGTTCTCTACCCGATCTTATTTTCAAATAATAATTGTAGCCGTCTTTTGTGCTACTGAGCATATATTGACGCAAGATCTTGTCCAGACCTAACTGTACTCCTAGCCGATGGTTCAGCTCGGTCACTCCATTAATGATTCTGTAAGTATTGGTTGATACTTGTGTTGGAGCCAGCCCGGTGCATCTAAAAAATTTACAGATTAAGAGCTGCACAGGAAAACGCAGCTCTCCTTTGACTATGCTCAACATGGTGAAGGGGCAGGACTCCAATCTGCCCCATGGGTTTATATCCTCCTCATCGAGCTCTAAGTCTACATCGGTTGGGACGCCATACTATTCTCGAAGTGCGGCCAGTGTGCCTGGCGTGTCTACAAGGAAGTGATACTGCCTCATAAGAGACCGCCTTAGTTTGCTTGGCAAAGTCGAGTTATGCACATTGGCTGCTCGGTCTTTGAGAGCCCTTGTGCTGGTGTGCCTGGTCCCCTAGGATTCTGCAGTTAAAAACCAAGTGTAAGTGGAATCGCGGTCACGCAAATGAGCTTGATCTTAGCTCGGTCTCAATAGTTGGGCGGAATTTAACCCGGTCGCACTACTTTGTGGGTTCTAATAGCTCGGTCGTGCTAACAAGCCAGATCTTAGCTCGACTACACAGCCTTTGTATGTTTTAAGTGGCTTGGTCCCAAGGTTTGGCGAAATTTAGCCCGATTTTCTCATCTAAGTTCAACAAACAAGAAACTTGCTCGATCACATCATGATTTTGGATCGAATGGGGGTTTGTAGTCCGGTCAGACCTAGATCCACACCTGTTCATCTCAGGAGTTGATGAACAATCCTCAAAACTAGAGGCATTGATGCTTTCTGTCACCAAAACCAGGGCCAAACCCTAGTCTAATCAAGTTTTCGATAAAGTTTGGCCACAATTATCGTACCCAGAGAAAATATTATGAGGATAGAGCTCAAGAACATGGAGAACACAAGGGAAAATAAAAAAAATGCAAGAGATAAAAAAAAAATTATAGAATATAACTCTGCCGAACACTCCAATCAATAGGCAAAGGCTCCGACGATGACAACCACACACAGATCACAGCAAAAACACCATGAATCGAACAGGAGACATGAAGAATATGAAAGGCTCTTTAGTTCTCAAGGTAGTCAATGGGGAGGATAATGAACAGTGAATGTGGTGGGTGCTTGATATGGTGGCTATACATATGGAATGAGAAGGGGTGCCAAAATTTGAATCTGAAATGACGGTATGGGACAACTGGGATGGATGTATGGAGCCAACGGACAAATGACATGTGTCGGTGATGAGACTGGTGTTAGTCTTGAAAAGACAAGCTAAGCAAACCAAGTGTCGACTGGGCAAGTGATAGAACCGAGCGTGAGCAATAGTACGGCCAAAGATTGGGAATTGATTTTGAAGCGAGTGATGAGGCGCTTGATAGAGCAGATAACGACCGGGTAAGGAAATAAGCTCAGCCGGAGATCGTAATCCCGATTATGCTAGTGCGGACAGAATTAAGGAGTAATTGAGAGGGAGATTTATGACCTAATATTGGCCAAGCTTGTTTGGGCCTTAGTAGAGGTCTTTACTCAATCAGATGTTAGATGTGCACTAGATCGAAGTATTAGCTCGACCAAGTGAGGGACAGGCTTAAGGTGTTAGCCGGGTCTAGAGATGGGTGTTTCGCTAAGTTGGACGGACTTTGTCCTCAGATGACCAGGTTTGACCGAGCAAGACCAGTTGTGGACTATAGAGCTCGATTGAGCCCGCGCACAGGATAGTCCGACGGGATTGAACAAGAAGTGCGGCCTTGAAGGAGGACTGTAGCACTGTGCTTGATACAGCTCAGTAAGGTGTGCCACGTGGCGTGTTTAGATTGTAGGAAGAAGATTCTGTCGTCCTTACGTGTCAATACCATTAAGCGGTTTCGCCATTTGGTGTTTGGCAATATTTACACTTACACATGGAAAAAGGTAAGAGAGGAACATATCCACGCGTCAGGAGGAGGACAGATAGAGAGGAGCGCGCAGAAACTATATAAACGGTGTTGCGCCTCCATGAACAGGTCTGGAACTTCTGGTTATCAGAGCTACCTACCCCTTTGTCTCCTCTCTCCTTTTTTCCTTCTCATTTTCTCTAAGTGTGCTAACTTGACCATCGGAGGGGTTTTCTGGCTATACACCGCTGAGTAGCTCAACTTCTACGGGAAGTGATGAATATTTGTTCCTCGCACAAAAATTATAATCATTATATAATTGCAAATGACCTAATCTGTATCAACCCACAACAACATGCCTCTTCTCAACATGTCGCCTCTTTGTGTTAATTTCATCATCACCATCTTCTTGTTCATTGTCAGTAGTCCAACATCACATGGCGCCGAAAATGAAAACTACACGACTTGCCATGAAAAAAAAATACTACTGCGGATAGCATATAAAAGGAATTGGATATCTCTTTTGGGGAGAAGATCAACCTTTGTTCTGCGGCGTTCAAGGTTTTAAGCTCACATGCAAAGGCAATGAAAACATAACCATAGTTATCGAGAAACAGGAATTTTGTGTTCTTCATATCAATCAATCTGCTTATAGCATGACCATTGCACGAGCCGATTTTTGAGATACTATTTGCCCTGCGAAATTCAGTAATACCACTTTGAATTGGAATCTTTTGGATTACGGTCCTCATCTGTATGTTCTAAATCTTACTTTGTTCCATGATTGCCTCCCTAGCCTCATATCTTATTATCGTATACAAGAACGGAGTCATTTTCAATGCCCCAAGGTAGCATGGAGCCAGAGTAGTAGTAATATTAGTTTCTTCATAGAAGAGCCATATGACTTCTATATTCCAGAATGGGAATGTAAGAGCAGAATCAAGGTTCCAGTTTTGCCAGAGATTCTTGGTGCATTTTAGGAGAACGACCCCATGACTATGGAAGAGCTGGTGAAGTAGGGATTTGGTGCTGATTATCATGAAATTGACAAATTCCAGCACTGCAAAGCGTGCAAGGACTCTGGAGGGGAATGTGGGACTGACACTATTACAAATCAAGCAATTTGCTTGTGCCATGATGGACGTCAACCGCAAAAATGCCAAGGTGTGTGCATCTCCTTTTCTTTCCCCAACTTTTGCATATTCTTAGGGGATTATGAATTTTGGTACTAATTTAAAAATGAAAAAAGAAAAAGTGGGTGGATTATGAATGAAATACAACTATATTTCATTCACTTTTTTCATTTCTCTTTCTAAATCTCTATTCAAAAATCAATAATCTAAATAGTGATAATATGGAAGCTATTGTGAATTGAACATTAGTGCTCGAATCTTATTGACTTTAAGAAGGGCTCATAAAAGGGGAAAATATAGGACCTTGAGTCATATTTTAAATACAAAAAAGTCAATTCTAGTACTCGAACTTCTTATGAGAAAAAATGAATACAGAATGAAACACAAAATATATTAATTAATATACACTATGTCTGATTCTATGACCACTTTGTAGTCCTAGATTTTTTTTCTCATTCTATAATGTTCCAAAACCCAATAACATTATTGTCCAAATAGTACTCGAAATATCTTGTAGATAGCTCTAGTTGATCACATTCTCTTTCACCAAATATAAGACAATTCAAATGGCAGATCAAACAACAGTCTTTGGTCTCCATAGTAGCCAACTTTGTTTTGCTCTAAAGTTTCGTTGATCCATTCATTTTTCATAATTACTCCACCGGCAACTACTCTGTGCACGACATGAAAAAAATATCTTTAAGACATTTCATGACTTTTCTCTTTGTTTCGTTTCTAACTTGATTTAAATTTTATTTTAGCTTTTATTATTTTAATTTAAGTAAATTATATTTTTTCCCTTTTATATTTAGCCATTTTCTCCTTTATTTTTTTTATTTATTTTTTTCCTATTTTGGTCTTTCATATTTTCAATTTTCCTCAATTTACAATGTGAAAACTAATTTTTGGCCTTTCATATTTGAAAAATTCAAGAGTAAAATTAATATAGTTAGAAAACCAATGACCAATTTGACATAAAAGATAAATTAATATAGATCCACTAATGCTAAAAACACATAATTAAAATATAGAATGGATCATATAAAGTGTAATGGTAGGCTGAGATTTAATATGAATGAGGATCCTTCAATAATTGAGTTTATCTCAGTCTTTCATTACACTTTCTATGAACTATTCTATGATTTATTTTGTATTCTTAATACTGTTGATATAAATTTTGTATTTGATTTTATGATTGGTTTATAGGAGAACAATGGCCCAACTTCTTGTTATAGAGCATATTCTTACTCGGCTTTTTTTCCAATGCAGGGCTTGGGGCAGGAGTAGGTACCCTCCTTGTGGTGGCTATTGTTTTCATGATCTATCATCGCAGGAACAAAAAATACAATGCGATGTCTTCTTGGATATCTCAATGCACTTCTCATACATCTTCAATGAATGATATTGAAAAGGAAGCAAGCTACTACGGAGTCCAAACTTTCAGCTATAATGAACTCCAAAAAGCCACCAACAATTTTGATTCCAAGAAAGAAATTGCAGATTGAGGATTTGGCACTGTATACCAAGGTATTTATCAACTCAAAACTGTCTTACAAACTTAACTTTTTTTTTTAATGAATACAGTGTTGACAGGATTATATTCTATATATATATTTAAAGAATAATACTTATTTTAGCCCTAAAAAAAGTTGGACTGTCCAATTAGGCCAGTGGACTTACCACAAGTCTCACTTTGATGATTTAATGCGTAGCTTTTTTTAGGCCTTCATATGTAATCATTCATAAAAAGAAAAAAAAAAAAGATTTTTAGTTTTTTTTTTTACACAATTTCATCACATTTATTTTTAAAAAATAGATAAATAATTTTCAAAATCACATTTATCATCCCCATTTTTTAAAACTAATGTGATGAAATTTTATGGTTAAAATTATCATATCAATCTTCTTCTTTTTTCCTTTTTTTTTTTTTTGGGGGGGGGGGGAGTATATGTGCGTGCACGTGCATACTTGTGTGGATAATCTACACAAACAGACTATCAATAAATCATCGAACTAAGGCCCGTAGAGAGCCCACGAGCCTACATTGGACCATGTAATCCTCACAAGCAACGTTTTTTTTTTTTTTGAAATATTTTGTAGGATAAAATATTTTTATAATCCCTAAATTATGCATTGTGTCACTTGGGTTGTCTAAGTTTCAATTTTGTAAAAGTTGTACTCAAAGTTCTAAATGGAGTCAATTTGGTTTAATTTCAAACAAGCTGTATTGTTAACCAATATTTCAATGAATCATAATAAAAGATTACAAAAACTCATAACTGGGAGCATATGACACATTTTGTTTCTTGAGTTGTATATTATAGAATTTCCCCTTCTTTCCTATGGTTTATTGTAATGAAAAGCATACTTACATGCACCATTTGATTGAGATCAACCACTTTCTTCATATAATCTTAACCTGGCAAACTTCAAGACGAGCGTGTAGTTGCAGTGAAGTGATTATACAAACACAATTTCAAAAGAATGGAACAATTCATGAATGAAATAGAGATCCTCACCCACCTCTACCACCCAAACCTCGTCTCCCTCTACGGCTACACCTCCCGCCACTGCCGCGAGCTCCTCCTCGTCTATGAATACATCCCCAATGGTACTATCGTTGATCACCTCCACGACGACCCACAAAACCCGGTTCCCTCTCCTGGACTACAAGAATAAGCATTGCATTCGAAACCGCTAGCGCGTTGGCTTACCTCCATGCTTCTGACATCATTCACCGTGATGTCAAAACTAACAACATCATGCTCGACAACAACTTTTGCATTAAAGTTGCTAATTTTGGACTTTCTCATCTTTACCCAACTGATGTGACCCATGTGTCCACGGCCCCACAAGGTACTCTGGGTTATGTGGACCCCAAGTACCATGAATGCTACCAACTTATTGATAAGAGTGACGTTTATAGCTTTGGGGTTGTTTTGATCGAGCTTATCTCGTCTAAGCCAGCTGTAGACATTACAAGGCATTGCCACGAAATTAATTTGTCTAATATGGCGATTAATAAGATTCAAAATCATGAACTTCATGAGCTTGTTGACCCTTGTCTTGGGATTAGCTCAGATTATAAGGTGACGGAGATGATCAAGGTGGTTACTGAGCTGGCGTTTCAATGTTTGCAGAATGAGAGCGATATGAGGCCATCGATGAAAGAAGTGTTGGAGGTTTTGAAGGAAATCAGCAGTGTGGGTTATGATAGGAAGGTTGCAGACGAGATGGATATACTAGTAGATGATGTTTGTTGTTAAAGAGTGATCCACTGACACTTTTGCCTAATTCTCTGAGGCAAAATTGGGTTAGTAGGGGAAGTACCACATCTAATGCTAGTAGTAGCTAAGTTAATGTATCATTTTAATGCAGTCAAGATCCATTTTATAGTAAATTTTGGGTGATAATATCATCTTATTTCCATCATGAATATGAAAGTTACTCTGAATTATATTAATGCCTTTGTATATAGTGACAAAATCATTCATTGTATATGTCGATTGAAATTTATTTATTTATTGTTCTATTCATTGTTTCATTGTTATTATTTGTCCTTAAAACTAGGGAATGAACCACGCCCAATTTCTTGGTCTTAAATTGTCATGTCGATAAATTTGCGTCGATCGAGAGAATTTTTTTCACAAAGCAGAAGGGAAAATGAGAAAATTATTGACAAAAATGTTTAAATAAAGACTAGATCATATATGTGATAGTGTCATATGCTTTCATTTTCATGGTCTACCAATGACAATGTCATGATATAATCTAAGAATTTATTGGGTAACATGTGCACGTGTTGTAGGAATACCAAGTACATCCAATGATTTCTTGTTATAATGAGCTGGAGATATGGGAAATGTGATCATGGATAAACTTCATCATAGGGAACCAGATGAAAAAAAATCTACTGCAACAGAGGTTGCATATGAAGTTAATGCTTTATTATCGTTATTATTACCTTTTTCCTAGATTTTTCGATGCCACACTTACAGTGCTAATGATAATCTCATTGTAATTGATCATGTAAGAGGTTTTCTATTAAAGAAGTAAGATCCAAGATCCAATTGCTGCTAAATATCTAAGATACAATTATCAATCAGTCATTTTTCTGGAAAAAAAAAAAAAAAGAAAAAAAAAAAGAAAGAAAGAAAGAAAGAGAGAGAGAAAGATATCCTATTTTGGGCTCACTATGTTATGCATAGAAAGGGGAGAATCATATCAATGTGGTAGAGTTAGTCTAATTTCTATAGACTATGGGATGATGAGATTAGACTAATTTTTATTCATTCCTGAATTCATGATAGCAGGAAAAAAAAAATTCCCATGTCTTTTTTTTTTTTTTCTTGATAACTTGGTATCATGTCCAATAGACCAACTAATCTGCAGACCAATCTCACAGTCCATTAGAGTTCCCCATACCTTATAATAGAAGAATTTGAAGTTTTGTTCATGGAAAGAATTCTAATTTTTGTTCAAATTGATTTATTACAACTTTTGTATAATAAAAGAAAAAAAGGGTAATAAGAAAAAGAAAAGGAAATTTACAATGACAGTAGACATCTTGCTTTGTTTTTACTAGAAAAAAATGTCGGGCAACAATTCATTGTGAAGAATCAAAGATATACTTGGATAGCAATTAACATAAGATTTCAAACAAAATTTCACTACTTTGAGGGTCTTCAGGAATCTATTTCGCACGATATTATTCTACATTAGCATTGTAGTCCATGATGTTTTTAACCTAAAAAAAAAACATCATTACATTGATTCAACCTCACAAGATTCATTCTCTTCTGGTATTTGAATAGTAGAAGATGCGATTGGTGTTCTTGAAGGTAAATATAAGAATGGTTCAGGGGGAACTTGCAAAGATTCTAGATTTCCTTCAAGCATCTCAATCACCTTGTTAATTGCCGGTCTCTCTGATGGATTAGCTTGTTTGCAACATAGCCCAACTAATATCATCTTTTGTGCAACTTTTTCATCCTCTTCAGATTCAATCCCATGAAGTCCTATATCTCCATCACATTTTAGTTTCTTGTAGATCGAATGTGGGAAATATAAGTTGCTAGTGTCCTCAATTGATTGTCCAATGTTTTCCCTTCCCCAAACCATCTCTAGGAGTAGCATTCTGTAGTTATACACATCAGCCTTGTGTGAGACCCTTCCGAAATGCCTAGAGAAGACTTCAGGAGCTATATATCCAATAGTTCCTCAAGCATGCAACATAGATACAATGCTCTCTTTCTTGGGACATAATTTAGCAAGCCCAAAATCAGAAATCTTTGGACAAAAATCTTCGTCTAGAAGAATGTTATGTGGTTTTATGTCAAAATGGAAAATGCGTGTTGTACATCCACGATGCAAGTATTCCAATCCCCGAGCAACCCCTACTGCAATTTTGTGCATTGTTTTCCATTCCAAGTCCTCCTTTATTTCTCTAGGAGTAGCATTCTATAGCTATACACATCAGCCTTGTGTGAGACCCTTCCGAAATGCCTAGAGAAGACTTCAGGAGCTATATATCCAATAGTTCCTCGAGCATGCAACATAGATACAATGCTCTCTTTCTTGGGACATAATTTAGCAAGCCCAAAATCAGAAATCTTTGGACAAAAATCTTCGTCTAGAAGAATGTTATGTGGTTTTATGTCAAAATGGAAAATGCGTGTTGTACATCCACGATGCAAGTATTCCAATCCCCGAGCAACCCCTACTGCAATTTTGTGCATTGTTTTCCATTCCAAGTCCTCCTTTATTTCCTGAGATTTGTTGTTGTGTATGACCTTCTCAAGAGATCCCTTTGGCATGTAGTCGTAGATAAGAGCTCTTTTGCGACCCTCGAAACAATACCCCACAAGGCTTACAATGTTGACATGGGAAGTCCTACTAATGCTTGCGACCTCATTTATGAACTCTTCTCCATTACTGTCTTTTGTTTCATTTAGAAGCTTGACAGCCACCAGATGTCCATCAAGAAGCTTGCCTTTGTATACATCACCATAGCCGCCTTTCCCGAGTTTATCTTGAAAAGAATTTGTTACTTTCTTTATTCTTGAGTAACTATATCTTTGTGGCAAAACGAATCCATTAATTTTCAAGAAAGCTTCCACATTATCATCTGCCATCGTTGATTTCCTCCAAAAGAATATCAATTTGTATGTTGAGGTTTTCTTTCTAAACCAGAAAATCAGAAATGCATACAAAATTGCTACTCCAACCATTGAAATGACTACATAAAGAATGAAAGAAGTAAGTAGTGTTAAAATCTATGACCAGCCAAAATTTTTTTATTTTTTTAGTTTTTTATTTTTTTTGAAGTAATGCAAGAATTACGTTAACAAAAATCAAAACTAACTCAGTTGTTCACAGAAAATTACTACGAAAAAATATGAATCATAAACTATGTTCTAGTTATAATGAAATTGATCAAACCTTGAACAAAGAAAACAAAATGATTAAAGTTTTTATGCATTACTAAATTAAGGAAAGACATAGAATGAAATTTCAGTACCATACCTATGGCAACTTTCAAGGTCAATTGTTTCTTTCCACCTACAAAACATAACAATACACCATTAACTAAGGATGTGTTTGAATAGGAATTTATAAAGGAAAAGAAAAAAGGTGAGTGAAATGTACATGTATTTCATTTATATTTCACTACTTT
This sequence comes from Camellia lanceoleosa, assembly GCA_025200525.1. Lineage (NCBI taxonomy): Eukaryota > Viridiplantae > Streptophyta > Magnoliopsida > Ericales > Theaceae > Camellia > Camellia lanceoleosa. The sequence goes on from CM045772.1 coordinate 6,797,855, forward strand.
TTCTCTCTTCCTTTGTAAATTCCTACGCAAATCAATAATAAAAACACCAGTCTAAAGAGACATAATTTTGAAGTAACAATGCCCATATTAAATGAATAACTACAGCCCAGTCTCAATAATAGAACATTTTCTAAGCTTGTTAGAAGGCTAAATGAAACAGTACAAGCTTGATGTTTGTCGCTTTTGTTTTTTCTCTTTTTAATCTTCCATTTACATGAATCTTTTTTCGTACTCTTTATCACTTTTGGGAGTAAAATCACATTTTAGTCCTTTAATAACACATTTTCCCCCAATCTAAAAAAATAAATAATTAAAAAGCACATTTTCCCCTCTATTACTTGTTTTTGGAATTTTTTTCATTTCAATCATGGTGTCACAATTCCCTTTTCTAGCTTCTTTTGATTTTACCCATAACTTTATCATATAGAATTTTCAATAGTGAGATTTCAACAACTGACCCAAGATTAAAGACTCATGAGGAGAAGGTACTCTTATGTCAATAAACAAAACTTGTGAAGATTTTGGTAAAACCTATTTTTATACCAGTGCAATCCTTCAAAAAAAAAAAAAATTAAATAAAATAATAATAGTAATAATATTGTATCTCATGTAGTAATGACTTTCGAGATTAAATCACCATCAAAAAATTTAAAATCACACTCCCTATAAAGTCTATGTAAGGATTGCTCTTCAAATTTTAATATGTTTTCCTATTAAAACAAATCATTGGTAACCACATCTTAAAAACTTTACAATAAACAGAGAATATTGTATATTTAATTGGTATGAAATTATATTAAACAACTTTTTATAATTTTTTATTTTATTTTATATGTACTCTTATAGTTTTTTTCAATTGCATCACTTTTAAAATTTTATAGGCCAAAGTACATAAGCTTCTGAGAAGTGAAAAGGAAGTCTCTTTGATAATTTAATGGGGGAATTGATTATAGCTATATAAAAAAAAAAAAATTCAATGGATGGAGGGGTGCAAGTGCTTACACTCAAACAGCCGTTTATTTACACTCCATCATAATTATTTATATATTTGTAATTTTTTTTCACTTTCTCTCATCTGTACGTAGTTCCTCCCTTATTTAATTGACCAAGTTGGCCTATATTAATAATATTTGGGGAAAAAAAATTATAAAAAGGAGCAAATAATCCTATCTAGCAGTGCAACTCAGATGGGTTCGGTCGGGTTTGGAGATTATCCAAGCCCAGCCTAGCCCAAGTTATGCTGAAACCTGCCCAGGCCAGAATTGTAACCCGATGTTGCTTACCCAAGCCCGACCTGAGTTAAACTCGAATTGCCCGAATTGTAAATGAATTTCAGTCTTCTTTTCTTTCTTTTTTTTGCAGCTACATTATTAAATTATTAAAATTTGACTCTATTTACATTTTTTTCTTTTATAGGAAATCATTAATACCATCAAAACAAATAATTTATATAATATAAGAGAAATGGCGCTACAGTAGTTTTTACAATTTATGAGTGAAAATAAAAAAAAAATAAAAAGTAAGATTTTATATTATTTATATATAATATATTCAATATGATTTAATAATCTAAATTACTTTAATATGTAATGACTAGTAATTTATATGTATGTTTAATATTTTTTATATATCTATATATGTATAATTCGGGTTGTTTAACGTCTTTGTCTAAATCCGCCCAAATTTAATTTGGGTTTCTAAATTTTTGTCCAAACTCATACTGAATTTAAAAATATCTTGTTTAAGTCCTAAAAAAATTTAAGTGAACTACCAATAGGTCCTAATAGTTAGACTTAACTCACATCAAGTCCTATTGAAAATAAGTCTTGATAAAATTGTCGCTAAAAATAACTTTTTTATGGCAATTTTTTATATATGCTGCTAAAAATTGACAATTAGTGACTTTTTTTAGTCATGATTTTTATAAATTATCGTTAAAATTTATAATTAGTGACTTTTTTTATGATAATTTTTTTTTATAGGACCTATTAGATAATAAATCTACTTATTAGAACCTACACATAAATATCTTAAAAAAATTAGATTAAATTCGAGTTAGTCAGGTTAAACTCGTCCAAATAGCCCCTAATCCTATCCAACTTCCAAGCAGTTTCTTTTGTCAACGTCAAGTCTGGACCCATTAGAAGAAAGTCTGACTTCATGCCATTGGTTAAAGAAAACTATATGAGTCAATCCGCATGTTTAGTGTTGGTTGCGGACGTTTCAAAAAAAGGTTAAAAAGTTAAAAAGTTAATATTTTATTTAAATTATATTATTTTATTTAAATTATATTACTTTTTTAATACATCGCTTTAATTTCAACTCAAATCTAATTCATATTTTATAAAAAGTCAAAAAGTGTACTTATTTAGTTTTAATTTTTTTAAATTAATTTATTTTTAATGAATATTTTTAAAATTTTAAGTTATTTTTTTTTATTTTTTTATATGCACCTTACTTAGATATATCTAAAAAGTAAAATATTTATAAAAATTAATAAATACAGAAAAATATGAACATATATTAAATTTTCATATTTTTTAAATATATTTTTGTATTTAATGAATTTTTTAATTATTTTTTTCACAAAAATTATACTTTTTAAATGTATTTATGTTAGGTGTGTCTAAAAGTTAAAAAAATTGCTTAAAGTATTTTAAAAAATACAGTGAAAATAAAAAATACAAAAAATAATAAATAAATAAATTTTTTTAAAACATAAATTCTGAAAAACCAAAACCAAGTAGAGAGAATCGTTGTTGTTGTTGTTGTTATTGTTGTTGTTGTTGTTTTTTTTTTTTTTTTTTTTTTTTTTTTAAGGGAAAGAGTCAATCATTATATGGATATATTAGAAGATAGAGGGAATTACTTAAAAGTGTAATATAATGTAATATATATATATATATACATATATGTGGCATAAGTAAGACTTGCACCTTCACAATTTTTCATTTGTGTCTCATTACATAATCACTTGCATTCCTCGTGTATTCGTAATTTTTTTTTTTTCTGTGCTCAACTGTTAAGTATTCTCCCTACAAGACATGTCAAAGTAAAGATATTATGCTTAAGGCTACAAACGAGTCGAGTTGAACCAAATTTTTTAGTGTTTAGACTTGTTTATTAAGAATTAATGAAGCTCAAGCTTGAGCCAAGTTCAAGTCAAGCTTAAATGTTAAATATTTGATAAACTCGAGCTCAGCTTGAGTTTGGTCAATTACATAAACAAGCTAAGTTTGAACTCAAACTTGAACAAAAAAAAAAAAAAAAATTAAACTTAAATTAATTTACTTATTAAGATAAAAATAAATTAAAAATTATGAGCAAAATATACAAGAATACTTATATTAATAATAAATTTCATTAATTAAATATATAAATTTACACAAATATCAAACACAAATAAAAAACTAAAATAAAATATTAAAAATTTATTTGATATATTATTAAAAGTAAATATTAATTTCTTTTCTTTTTTTTTTCATGTTCACGAGCCTTATCGAACTGCTCGAACTCGGCTCAATTAATAAATGAGTTTAAAAATCAAGCTCGAATTTTAAATGAGCCGAACTCGAACTGTTCATGACCAGTTTGGTTTGTTTGCAATATTAATTGTGCTGCCCATAGATCATATAATCCGTGGTCAATATGGTGCCGTGTTATTTTGAGTTAGTATTATAATTATTTTAATATTAATTTTATTTATTATGTGTTATTTTGTTGTGAAATTTTTATCCGGTGTTCAATTTGTATCAAATTAGTCCCTTTACTCTAAAATTTTAGAATATGTTATTTTAGGTTGTGTTTAATTCATGGATTTTGAGAGGGTAATTTGTGTAGACAAATTGGACCAAGCTAGGTAAAATCCTCTTTGAAAGTTGAGCTATGCAATGGCCGAAATAAGAACTTGTGTAGCTCGGTCTTGGGCTAAGCAGACACTAGGCCAGTCAGAGATGTGTTGCTAGGGCCTGGACCTACGTATCTAAAGGCATTCCTTTAGCGGACCGAGATGTTGTCAATAAAGAGGGCCGAGCTACATGTAGCTTGGCAAGGTGCCATCCTATAGCTAAGGTTATCACGGCTCTGCCAAGGGGAACACAGAGCCGAGATAGCTCAGTTGACCGCAACAACTGCCAAGCAAAAGAGTTTGAACCATTTCACCTAGTTGGTAGAGAGAAGGATGTTCTAAGGATAAGCATTATCCTTTAGGAATGTGATTTCTAGGAGGACTCTGCTAAAGAGAGATAGAATTCTACTAGGATTGTTCCACGTAGAATCTATAAGAGGTCATGACAGAACCTATGCACAAGTATTGCAATTCTTATTCTCAAATACATAGAACTTATTATCTATTGTCTACTTGCTGACTTAGGCATCAGAGGGGTTTCTGGAACACACCCGCTAGCTAGCTCATGTGTGTTTTCAAGCAGCAAAGCAACGACATTTGGAGGAATGCAAACTTGTTCAATAGGATTATACGAGAAGATTATTTCGTGCTCGTATAATTAGCATCGTCTATGGGAAGTGTCACAAAGAACAAACTTTTTGATTGAAGTTTTTCTTCAACTGATTTCAATGGTGCACAACGAAGACTTGCCTCAGTTTGCTGTTGATGGACAAACTCTAGAAGAGAACAGGAGGCACGAGGATTTGCCTTTTGTCCTACCTATGACAGTCTTAGACCCCCAGCGACGGAACCCACAGAGGGGCAAGTAAGAAAAATGGGACTCAAATCCTTGTCACTCTCAATGCCCAGATAGACAGAGGTAGAGGATGGATTCTTAGGTTCAGGAGGATCACGTAAAAGAGCAAGAAGAGTTCATAAATAGAATGACAGCTAACATGGAGACCACGAAATGCCAAATTAAGAGCAAAATCGTGGCAGGGGTGAAAATCCACAAAGGCAGAACGCGATCTTGCCACTCAGGAGATCACGATAGGCGAGCCATACCTTCGCATTATAAAAGCAGAAGCCTCAGAACAGGCAACAAACAATCAAGAACTTCTAGGACTCATTACTCCAGGTCTGAGAGAACAATGACTGAAAAGTCTTGCACTGAGGAAAGTAGCTATCAACCCTCACATACACACCAAACCACCTCTAGGCACATCGAGTTACCTAGATCGGCAGACCTGTGGACCGTGCTAGAAGAAAGGGCTCGAAGAAAGGAAGACGCCCAGGCACAAGATCTCCAAAGGGTCTTTGGTTTGCAGCGACTGGCTCCTAGGACACATGGAAGTGTCGAGGTTGGAATGCCAATGTCGCGCCTTGCTTACGAACCAGCAAAAAAGGCGTTAGCAAGATTGCAGTTCATTCCGAAGATAGAGAACGCACCACTGCCCTTGGGTTTCCACCAGTCTAAGTTCACAATCTACAAGGGGAAGTCAAACCCCTATATGCACTTTCGCCACTTTCACCAGGTTATGGCTATACATCGGCGAAATGAAGCCCTATTGTGCATCTTGTTTCCTTCAAGCTTAGGCGATCTAAGCTTGACTTGGTTTGAAAGGCGGCCAGAAGGTAGTATCGCTTCATGGGCACAACTTCCAGAGGCGTTCATCACCAGATTTAAAACGAACACCAAGACCCTGATAGAGATATACCAGTTGCTTGTAATTGACATGGGTGAGAAAGAAATATTGAAATCTTACAATAACAAGCATTGGGAGACCTTCAACCAGATAGACGATTGTCCCACCAACCTAGTTATCGCATAGTATAAGCGGGATTTGTCGGTGGGCTATAAGTTAAGGGGTTCCATGATGATGACGCCACCCCTCATAATGGAAGCCTTGATGAAAAGAGTGCACCAGCACATCTAGATCGAAGAAGATGGCCCTTGCACTAAGGCAAAGTCCGGCGCAACAACGATGTCGGACAAGAAGCCTGCAACGAATGCCAACACGATCAGTAAGGAGGACCAACCTAGCAAGAATAGTCGTGGCAGATGGCCCAACGGTGAAAATCCCAAGACAAGAACATTGAGAGTCCACACAGCCATCATCACAGTGTTCAAGAAGCCTATCTACCAAATTTTTAGTGAAATACGTGACGAACTCTTCCTTCAGTGACCTGCTAAGCTGCGAGAAGCGTAAAGGGGCTACGATGAGAGATATAGGTGTACCTTCCATGACGAAGTGGGGCACCAAACTGAGAATTGCATGCCTCTGAGGTAACATTTGGAAGAGTTAGTGGTCGCGGGCCACTTGAACCAATATGTTGAAAGAGGAGCTTGGCCAGCCTCCCCAGACCACAATGGGCCAGATGAGATGCCAGTTGAAGGTCCACCTCAAGGTGTGATCAATGTGATACATGGGATCATCGAGCCTAAGCGAGTCTGTGAGCTTAGAGGGATGATCAAAAAGGCGGAGCACATAAGGGAAGTACTGAATGTACAATTATCCATGAAAAAAGGGAAGATAGAAGCAAAAGAGGTTGTCACTTTCTCTGAGAAGGACTTAGCAGGGTTGCAAAGGCCTTACAACGACGCACTAGTGGTCACTTTGCACGTCCAGAACTTTGATATCAAGCGAATCTTGATAGACCAAGAGAGCTAGTGTGAGATAATGTCCTATGAGACCTTCAAGTAACTCAAATTGGAGGATAAAGACTTAGCACCCGCGACATCTCCCTTGGTCAGTTTTAACTCAATGCCAGAATGGCTGGTTGGAAAGATAATTTTATTGGTCAAACCTAGGACGATGACGAAGCAAATGGAATTCTAGGTGCTGAAAGTCCCTTCCACTTACAACATTATTTTGGGGAGAACATGGTTGCATGCTATGCGAGCTATAGCATTAACCTACCATCAGGTGATGTAATTCCCTAATGAAGCTGGTGTGATTAAAGAGGTCTTGGGAGATCAAATCATGTCCAAGTAATGCTTCGTTATCGTGAATGGTAGTCGAGTTACCAAAGGGTTCATACAAATGGTCGAGGAACCAAAAAGCAACGAGTTATTCGCGGATGTCGGCAAGGCAGCCAAACAGAAGGCAATAGAAGATCTGGTGGAGGTAAGAATAGACGAAAACGTCCTAGAGAAGTTCCTTTTGCTTGGCTCATCTTTGTCCAGCACCGAGCGAACAGAGATCATGGAATTCTTAATCTCTAACATCGAAGTGTTTGCCTGGACGCCATACAATATGCCTGGCATTGTTCCAAACTTCATCTGCCATCAACTTAATGTTAACCCGACTGCCAAACCGATTATGCAACGAACTTGTCGATCGGCACTTCACCACGCCGAGATAGTTGCTAAGGAAATGGGAAACTTGCTAGAAGAAGGGGCAATCAGAGAGGTTCATTATCCCAAGTGGATCTCCAACACTATGGTGGTGCCAAAGAAGAACAGCAAATGGTCATTTGTGTGGACTATAAGACAGTCAACAAAGCATGCTCAAAAGATAGTTTTCCTCTACCACGAATAGACCAACTGGTGGACCTAACTGCTATACAACCAACTTAGCTTTCTTGATATGTATCGTGGATACCATCAGATTGCTATGTATGAATCGGACTCGGAGGTTACATCCTTTACAATGCCTAGGGGGTTGTATTGCTACAAGGTCATGCCCTTTGGCCTAAAGAATGCAGAGGCAACGTTTCAGCGAATGATCACCAAAATGTTCGAGCCATTGTTAGGTAGAACATGGAAACTTACATAGACAACATGGTGGTCAAGAGTAAGAACGAAGGAGACCATCTCAACGACCTAGCTAAGATGTTTCAAATTTTAAAGACCCACAAGCTACAACTGAACACATCCAAATGCATGTTTGGCATAGGGTTAGGTAAATTTCTTGGCTTTCTAGTAACCAACCGTGGTATAAAAGCTGATCCCTCTCAAATCAAGGCCATTCAGGAACTAAAAAGACCTAACACAGTCAAAGAACTGCAGTACCTTATGGTCCTAGCTACCGCATTAAACCAATTCATAAGTCAGTTATCAGACAGGTGTCGATCGTTCTTCCAAGCACTTCAGGCCAAGTTCGAGTGGGATGATGAATGCGACCGAGCTCTAGAGAGCCTGAAAGAATACATGATCTCTCTACCACTGTTGGCAACCCCGGTACTAGGAGAGAAACCTTTCTTATACTCAGCAGTTTCCCAGCATACAATTAGTGCAGTATTGGTATGCGCCAATGGAATACAACATTTTTCTATCTTTTATGTAAGCAAAACATTGTTGGGCGCTGAAACGAGGTACTCGCCGTTAAAAAATCTTGCCTTGACTTTGATGATGGCTTCAAGAAAATTGTTGCACTACTTCCATGCGCACATTGTGATAGTCTTAACGGCATTCCCGTTAAAGGCCTTGTTTGAAAGGGCGAACTTTTTTGGGCGAATATTGAAGTGGGCTACATCAAGTTCCAGCCAAGAACCACGATAAAGGTCCAAGTTTTGGCAGACTTCATGGTAGAGTTTGCTCTAGGAAGTCATTATGTTTGCCTGGTCGACTTGACTGAGGAAACCGGGCAAAGGGGAGGGAGTGCCGTAGGAATAGTAACTAAAACAATGGTTGTAGCCTCCATTGAGGCCAATAGTGCATTGCCAGAAGGGGAGGAACACTTGAAAGCTAAAACATTGGACAAACACTTGAAAATTATAACCTCCTCAGACGCATCCACCTGTTGGAAGTTGTTTGTGGGAGAGAAGTGGAAGCTCTTTGTGGATGACGTGTCTAACAGGCATGGAGCAGGACTTGGTTTAGTCATCATCTCACCAGATGGCTTGACCATTAAACAGAAAATCACACTTGGATTTCCAGTATCCAATAACGAGGTCACAGGGTACTAGCAACCTTTTCACAGATGGAGCAATCCTCCACAGATTTTACACAGACTTTCTAAGTTAAGAATACTGAATGTACTACACTCTTACAAGGTTGAAAAGAAGGTTATTTTGCTTTCACAGAAAGCTACAATAATTATCTCTCAAAGATAGATATAAAAATGAAACTCTGGTTTTTCTATAAACCTAACACAGGAAAGATGAGCTTAATGCTATAAGGCTCAGTGTATAATTTCTAAGAGAGGATGTAGACAAAAATTGAAGAACACTTCTCAGAGAATTTTTTAGAGAATAGATGTGAGTAATTATAAATCAAAGAATATTTTCTGATTTTTTTGTAACTTGTTTACATTAGAGGCTTTGGTATATATAATGAAACTTATAGCCGTTTATAGCCGTTGTATTCATTTGAATTTATAACCGTTTATAGCCGTTGTACTCCATCATTACTAATTTAAATATCTTCCACTCCATCATTACTAATTTGAATATCTTCCACTTGAACCTTTTGGCCTACTACTGGGCTGCTTAAACCTTTGTTTTGGACTGCTTGAACCTCTGATTTGATCAAATATTAAATATATTCTAACAACATTTAAGATAAAGGTTTACGTGAGAAATAATGGGACAAAATAAATTTTAATTCTATTTTTCTCTTTCAAATAAATTAAAACATAATTAAATAAATCATCAAAATAAATGTTGATTCTATTTTTCTCTTTCAAATAAATCATCAAAATAAATTTTATTTTTATTTTTCTCTTCCAAATAAATTAAAAACATAATTAAATAAATCATCAAAATAAATAAGTTTAACAATCTCTCCCTTTTTGATGATGGCACACAATGATGTTTTGATTTGATTTGGGAGTAAGAAAAGCTCCCCCTCAAGTCATGCTCCCTGAATTCATTTACATAGGTTACCACATGTGTAATAAATAAGTTTTAATTAAAGACATGATATGAGACTAAGATATCAAATTATAAATACATAATCATCATGTTAGTTTTCAAATAATACCATAATTTGAAAATAATACCATAATACATAATATCATAACAAAATAATACCATAATGCATAACATCATATAATTTCTCCCCCTATGACATTATCAAAAGGAAATCATGGGTCAGAATCTGGAGGAGGAGGAGGAAAATGATAATGATAAATGGCATCAAAAAATAAAGAATCAAAACATATATATACATACATATATATATGATTCACCCGCGTTTCCTTTTTTTCGTCGAAAATCGCGTCGGACACGCGTCCTCGCTTTTGTGTCAGTCGATCGACAAAAGCGAGACTGGTCAATCAGTCAATCAACTGCCTCGGCTCTCTCTCCCTCTTGTCGTCTTCTTCTCCGTCTTCTTCTTAATCACTCTCTTCGCCTTTTTCTTCTTCATTTGCTTCGTGAGAGAGAGATAGAACAGAGAGACTGAGCAGAGCAGAAAGGTTGTCAAAAACGACTCTCATTTTGATTACATCTCTCTCTCCTACTACATGGCCTCGTTCCGTCCCCTTACTCTCTTTCCGAACCTGAATCATCCCGTAAGCGCCGCTGGGCCGAGTGCCCCGGCTCCCACTCTTCCCAACCTTCCTATGATGTCGAATGAGCAAATAATGGCAACTCAATCAGACATTGAAGCCAATCATTTCACACTGATGTCTCAGAGGAAGACGGTGATCGCAAGCCACAAATTGGCTCACCGATCGCGGAATCAGACGAGTGAGCTCCAGCAGGTCAATGCCCAACTCTCTTTGCTCCAGCGCATGTATAAGGATGCGCGCGCAGAAATATGCACATTGAAGGCCGAAAATAAAGAGCTTAAACGGAAAACCACCTTCATGGCCTGATTTGGAGCAATGTCATTCTTGGCCTTTGATAGTCAGCGGGGAGTCGTCGCTCTCGACAAAAGCACGGGGGTAGGGGCGTCAAGGGTCGCCCAAGGTGATAAAAAGAAGAAGAAAACGATGGAAGAGGCGAGTAAGTAAGATCGATGTATGGCCGGAAAAAAATGAAAGGTTTTTTTTTATGTTTATTTTGATCAGCGTAAGGCTGTAAAAAAAAATAAAGGGTGTTTTTTTTTTATGTAAATATTTATATTTTGATTTGTTGTTGTGTTTATGTTTAAGTATTGAAAAATGAAATTAAAAAGCAGAGAAAAAAATAAGAAAATTAAACCCAAACAAAAAATAATAATGAGAGACCAAATTGTTAATGAGTATATGAGAAGCATTTGAGCGTGATCTAATTTTCAATTTCTTAGCAAGAGCATACGAATCTCAAGACTATAGTAGACATAACAGTGCATAGATCAACCAAGGTTGCCAAGCAAGAGCATAAATATGGAGCTAAAGTTCAAGTCACTCTTCCTCGAGGAAAACGATCTTCCTCTTACATTATCAACAACTAATCAGCTCAAAGGTCATGTTGTAATAATTAAGATACCAAAAGCATAAAGATACCAAAATAATCAAAGATAGTAAAACAATCAAGCCTCTTTTTCTCCCCCGACGACATTTTCAACAAAATCAAATACAAGGAAGGAGTATGGTACAGCATATAGGATGAAAGAATGTAAGTCTCATTATAGCACAAATAATCATTACATCAAGGTAGCTCTATGATACCAAAAAAATGATAGCACATAATGATCATACAATTGAAGCTCATACCATTTGACAATAATGGGCAAAAAAATAGTAACATGTGAAGGTGCAAGCCTATAAGTTTAATATCAAAAACAGAATAGAAACTGAGGAGATTTTAAAAAATAATCAAGTTTAAATTCTTCCCCTTGTTTCATTTGGCAAAATCAATAGGAGATACGATAAATGAAAGCTCATAACTAAAATGTTCTCGTCAATAATATCAAATGGGATGCCAAAATGATACCAACATGTAATCTACCAAGGATACTAATATGCAATCTAGAAGATTTAACAATCATAGCTCAAGCATTATATAAAATACCAAATATTGCTCATAATAGGTTAAACTCAATATAATTTCATGGAGCTAATGTAATTCAAAAAAAAATGAAGTATGTTCAAGGTATAGCAATCCATATGCCAAGAAAAATCATGAATTTTAATATGTACCACACATTTAAGCATAGGCATGATTTTTAGGTAAGAACATCATCAAAGAGTATACATTGCAAATCATATGAAGCATAATCAATCTTTTTCATATCAAAGTAATAATAGTATTAGCTCAAGGAGTATAAGATATAATTTTTACCTCAAAAGCTTAAGAGAGTATATGCGGCATATCTTAAGTTCAAGAGATGGAAGCTTTTCAATCTTCAACTTTCTTTCATGAGGAGTTCATCTCAAAAGGGTTTAACAAGTATGTTAGCAAAATGATTTCTCCCCCTAAGTTAGTGCTACCCTTTTCTATTTTGTTCAAATATAGCATTCATAGAACAATCACTATTACTCAATAAAAATACAACACAAATCACTTTTTATCACAAACTAAAAAGGTGAAAAATAATTCAATGATCAAACAAGAGTTTGGAATGCTATTTTTTAGAATATTCAAGTTGTAACGCATAGCATGATATGGATAAGAAAATAGTTTTATGCTCTTTGTTTTATTAAGAAATGATGCAACAATCTCATTTAATCACAAAACATTATCAAGAGGCATTTTCATCCATTCAATCCACATGCTCAAGTGTGATAAAACATTTTACTCAATATGGAACACAACATGAATGTTATAAACAATTAATTCAACAATTTATCAATCAAAAGCATTTCATGAGATGTATGCCAATATAATCTATATTCAAAAGATATTCAATATGATAGATGCAATGTCTCTACTGTAGCAATCCCGGTTTCAATCCTTCTTTTATGTTTTGCCACTTCAACTGGGCCGGTTGGGGGTCAAGGGGGCAGCGCCCCTTCATGGGTCCAAGGGCAACGCCCTGGCGGGGTTGAGGGGCAGCGCCCCCTCAAAAAAAAAAATTCAAAATGCATTCGAAGTTGCCTGACCTATGTCCGCAAAAATACTGGGAGAGCGTATTTCACGCTCGAGCGTAGGGTTTCACGCTCGAGCGGACTGTGCTTTATCAAGTCGCAAATGCTGCTTTTCAAATCACTTTTGCAATTCTCTCTCTCTCTCTAAAACTCAGAAATATCCAGATCTAGAGTCTCTCTCTCTCTCTAGAAACCATCTTCTTCCTTTGATTTCTTCAAATCCATTGGGATTTTGGCCATAGTTCCTTCGCCAAAGTTGTGTAATTTCTCGAGGGCTTTGTTATGTGTGGTGGAGATCGAGTTTCATCGCCATTGATTTTGGGGTTTCAACTCTTTTCATCTTCTCCATTTGAGCTCTGAATTTGAGGTAGGGATTCCTACTCATTCTTATGTGTTTTAACATAAATGTTGAGTTATTTGTATAGATGGTTTGATTTGGGAACTTAAGGTTAGAGATGTATAATGTTGAAAATAGGGGTTTTGTTCAATTGACTCATACCTGTGTGTTTTGGGTTTAAAATGGAGATTATTGATGTTTTTGATAATATTTGAGCCTTTGGGTCAATATTGAGAAAAAAGGGAAAAATGCCATGTTTGGGTATATTTGGTTCATTACTGTAATTAATGACAATTAATATGGAAATATGAAATTGAGTTGGAAATAATGAAATGGACTCAATATAAGGTAGAATGGTGGAGTTGGATTCATTAATCACTTACTTTGAAAATGTTGAGATTATATATAACTCTTGTAGCATTTATTTTCTGTTTAGAAATAACTGCTTTGGGCTATCGGTGGAGGATAGTCTTGATTGTTGTAGACAATGCATGATACTTAGGCAAACTAAAACTAATCAATTGAAATGTCATCGAATATGATGGTTGTGATAATACATCGAATTTGTGTATTAAATGAACATGTATATGATGATGTTTATATACATTGTGTTGTATGGGAGGAGATAGGGGATGTACTCCACGGTTTAAGGGAAGATAGGGGATGGACTCTTAAACCGGATGTTGTTTAGGAGGAGATAGGGGATGTACTCCATTGATACAGCAAATAAGTGTATCTATTGAAGTATTGATATAGCAAATCTATATATCATATATGAAATATGGAAGTATTTTGTTTGAGATTGATACAGCAAATATGTGTATCTGTTGTGAAGTACGAAATGTTTAATTTGAGTCTTTATCTCAATTGAAATGATAGTACTGTTGATATGAGATGTAATCTCATTTAAAAGGGTATGGCCAAATTTTGAGCTAGGATTAAGAATTAAGAAAAGGGAAATTGTTATGAAACATGGATACATTTGTCATGTAATTGAAATGGATTATGAATGGATATATGTAAGTCAAACATTTATCGAATGCTCACGTTTTAGTTATTGCTCATATTATGTTTAGCATATCTCTACTGGGCTGTTAGCTCACCCTATACGAGAATATCATTTTCAGGTGCAAGTGAGATGTTACCTCCAAGGCAATAGCATGGATGGACTCTCGGGAAGCAAGAGTTTCCTAGTTATGCTTTATGTGTGCATGAGTGTTATTTGAAAAGCCAAGGGCTTAATGTGTAATGAGCGAGACTCTATTTGTGTAACCAGGCTATGTCTTGGAAAGATAAAAGCCTATATGGCATTTAATAGCTTGTTAAACAGTGAACTCTGATATATGAATTTATATTGTTTCTTATATTTATTCCTCATATGAGTTATCTTTATTGCAATATTTCGGGGCTTGACACTACAAACGTATGATACTTCTTTTCATTTAGACATTGTTGATGGATCATAATCAAGGAATTTCACAACTCATTCAAATATTCCAATATAAAGCATATAAGCATGAAATTCTCATATTGAACATATTCTTACGATCACAAATGTAGAATTCAAAATATAGATAGTATACATCTCAAAAACATGCTATGACATCAAAATTGATTCTACAAAGATATGACTCAAAAAGGAATTAACATATTAGTATGAAGTCATATATAAGATGTGAAAAGTATGCTCACAACAAAATTTATCACTTCTTATCTCTTTTTCATAGCAATGGATGACATGATATAAAATGGTAATGAATACATGAATCATTACTAATTTGAATATCTTCCACTTGAACCTTTTGGCATCTTCTTTGTCTTTGAAATTTTTTTGGCCTTTTTTGTCTTTCATTTGTTTGAACCTCTGTTTTGGGCTATTTGAACTGCTGATTTAATCAAATATTAAATAAATTCTAACAACATTTAGGATAAAGGTTTAGGTGAGAAATAATGGGACAAAATAAATTTTGATTTTATTTTTCTCTTTCAAATAAATTAAGACATAATTAAATAAATCATCAAAATAATTTTTGGATTCTATTTTTCTTTTTCAAATAAATTAAAATATAATTAAATAAATCATCAAAATAAATTTTAGATTCTATTTTTCTCTTTCAAATAAATTAAAACATAATTAAATAAGTCATCAAAATAAATAAGTCTAACAATCTCCCCCTTTTTGATGATGACACACAATGATGTTTTGATTTGATTTGGGAATAAGAAAGGCTCCCCCTCAAGTCATGCTCCCTAAATTAATTTCTAAATACATAGGTTAGCACATATGTAATAAATAAGCTTTAATCAATAACATGATATAAGATTAAGATATCAACCTATAAATACATAACATCAAATTAGTTTGAAAATAATACCATAATACATAACATCATATAATTTCTCCCCCTGTGGCATTATCAAAAGGAAATCATGGGTTAGAATCTGGAGGAGGAGGAGGAGGAGGAGGAAAATGATAGGGATAAATGGCATCTATACAATTCAAAACATATATATATACATATATGTATACACATACAACTCTCCCGCGTCTCTCTTTTTCCTTCGATAAACGCGTTTGACATGCAGCCTCACTTTTGCGTCATTGGCCGACAAAAGCAGGCCTCGATTTGTACCTCGTCTTTTTCTAGTTTGTTTTCTTCTTAATCACACACTCTTCCATTTTCTTCTTCACCATTCTCTTCTATCTCTTCGTCACCACTCTCTTCTGTTTTTTCTTCCTCATCAAGAGACAAAAAAAAAAAAACTGAACGGAAGAGGCCAAACCTCAGTCTGTTTGCATCTATTTCTCAGCAACTCATTTCTTTGACACCTCTCACCTCTAATCCATGGCTTCCTTATCCCATCCCTCACTGCTTTTGACCAACGATCTCATAAGTTCTCACGACCGATCGCCTATTCCTACTCTTCCTATTATTCCTCTGCCTAACCTTCCTATGATGTCGATTGAGCAAATCATGGCAGCTCAATCTAACATAGAAGCCAATCATTTCACACTGATGTCCTGTATAGAGACAGTGACTGCAGTCACAAAATTGGCTCACCGACTGTAGAACAGGACGAGTGAGCTCCATCAGGTCAACGCCCAACTCTCTCTGCTCCAGCGCATGTACAAGGATGCGCAAGCAGAAATAGGTGCACTAAAGGCCGAAAATAAAGAGCTTAAATGGAAGACCACATCCATGGCCCGATTTTGAGCAATGTCGTTCTTGGCCTTTGATAGTAAGCGGGGAATCGTCGTTCTCGACGAAAGCACGGGGGCAGGGGCGTCAAGGGTCGCCCAAGGTGATAAAAAGAAGAAGAGAGTGGTGGAAGAAGCAAGTAAGTAAGATCGGCATATGGCCGTAAAAAAATGAAGGGTTTTTTTTTATGTAAATATATTTATTTTGATCGGCGTATTGTAGTAAAAAAAAAATGAAGGGTATTTTTTTTTATGTAAATATTTGTATTTTGATTTGTTTTTCTTTTTGTTTTTATATTTAAGTACTGAAAAATGAAATTAAAAAGTAGAAAAAAAACTAAGAAAATTAAGTCCAAAAAAAAATAATAAGGAGAAAAAAAATAAAAATAAAAGAAATTAAGCCTAATAGCAAAATAAAAAAAATAAAATAATACCAGCAGAAATTAAACTTAAAGTATATGTGAAGCAGTTGAGCATGATCTAACAATCGATTTGAGCATGATCGAACAATCAATTCCAGGCAAGAGCATATAGATGTTATACAAGATAATTAAAAAATATATGTGAGGTGCAAGCTCATAAGTGTGATATCAAAAATAGAATAGAATCTGAGGGTTTTTTTTTTTTTGAAAAAAAAAAAAAAAAACTAATCAAGTTTAAATTCTTCTCCTTGTTTCATTTGGCAAAATCAATAGGAGATATGAATAATGAAAACTCATAACTGAAATGTTCTCCTCAATAATATCAAATAGGATGCCAAATGTTACCAATAAGGATGCCAAAATGATACCAACATGCAATCTACCAAGGATACTAATATGCAATCTAGAAGATTTAACAATCATAGCTCAAGCATTATGTAGAATACCAAATATTGCTCATAATAGGTTAAACTCAATATAATCTCATGGAGTTAATGTAAATTCAAAAAATGAAGTATGTTCAAGGTATAGCAATCCATATGCCAAGAAAAATCATGAGTTTTAATATATAGCACACATTTTAAGCATAGGCATGATTTTTAAGTAATAGCATCATCAAAAAGTATACATTGCAAATCATATGAAGCATAATCAATCTTTTTCATAACAAAGTAATAACAGTATTAGCTCAGAGGCTATAAGATAGAATTTTTACCTCAAAAGCTTAAGAGAGTATATGAGGCATACGTTAGGTTCAAGAGATGGAAGCTTTTCAATCTTCAATTTTCTTTTATGAGGAGTTCATCTCAAAAGGATTTAACAAGTATGTTAGCAAAATGATTTCTCCCCCTGAGTTGGTGCTACCCCTTTCTAATGTGATTTGTGTAAATATAGCATTCATAGAATAATCATTATTACTCAATAAAAATACAGCATAAATCACTTCTTATTACAAACTCAAAAAGTGAAAAATAATTTAATGATCAAACAAGAGTTTGGAATGCTATTTTTCAAAATTTTCAAGTTGTAGCACATTGCATAATATGCATCAGAAAATAGTGTTATGCTCTTTGTTTTAAAAATGATGCAACAATCTCATTTAGTCACATAACATTATCAAGAGACATTTTCATCAATTCAATCTACATACTCAAGTGTGATAAAACATTTTACTCAATGTGGAACACAACATGAATGCTATAAACAATTAATTCAACAATTTATTAATCAAAAGCATTTTATGAGATGTATGCCAATATAATCCATATTCAAAAGATATTCAATAGGATAGATGCAATGTCACTACAAACGTATGATATTTCTTTTCATTTAGACATTGTTGATGGATCATAATCAACGAATTTCATAACTCATTCAAATATTCCAATGTAAAGCATATAAGCATGAAATTTTCATATTGAGCATATTCTTGAGATCATAAATGTACAATTCAAAATATAGATAGTATACATTTCAAAAACATGCTATGACATCAAAATTGATTTTACAAAGATATGACTCAAAAAGGAATTAACATATTAGCATGAAGTCATATATAAGATGTGAAAAGTATGCTCACAAAAAATATTTATCACTTCTTATCTTTTTTTCATAGCAATGGATGGCATGATATACAATCTCAATAAATACATGAATCATTCATATTCTAATAGGCATTCATCAAAATAATAAAATTTTCATTTTTGAGTTCAATGAATGTTTGAAAGAAACTAACAGAACATGACTTAGCAAACTTAGTACAATTAGGTTACATGGAAGCAATGATTGGACACAACCTATTGTACACAAATCACACCTTAAAGAATATAGAACTTTAAGTTTAAATGTGTGTTAGGAGTTATACCTTCATTTACCTCTTTGAAATCTTCACCCATATATTACCTTTATTGTTTATCTTGGTGATTTTCATTTCATCATTCTTCTTCTTGTAGGAGCAGATTTTGCTCTTTAGATTGAACACTCTTATTGTGCATTTCCTCTCGAAATCCTTGGTGTTCTTTGAGATTCCACCTACAAAATATCTTGATTTCTTTCTTGGTACTTATACTTTCTTGGGTCCATAGGGATTAGTCTCAAGAACATTTAATCTCATAAAAAGTTTAGGAGGATCAAAACTAATGCCTACTTTGTCAAAAACACATTTTTTATTTCCAAGAAACTTGTTGAGGTTTGCTTTTCCTTTTACAAAATTTTCAAGAGTTTTGTTTAAATCCTTAACATTATTTTTCAAAATGTTTTTCCCATTAGCAATAGACGTAAAGTCATTTTTCAAAGTAGCATTTTTCATTTTTAAAACATCCACATCATTTGAAAGAGAAGTAACTAATTTTTTTTTTTTAATTTAGAATTCTTAACACAAACATTTCTAAATATGTCATGTAATTCATTGAAAGCACTTTCAAGTTCTACATAATTAGAAATTACCTCATCTTGAGTAAATTCTTCTTCTCCAAGAGCCATGAGATACAGGTTGGCTACTCCATCATTTTCTCCTCAAATGGCTTCCTTTTTCCTGCCATCCATCATTGAAAATTCATGAGCCATGAGTGAGTCTAGCAGTTCTTCAATGCCTAATTTTGTTAGGTCTTTTGCTTCTTGGATAGCTGTAACCTTAGCTTCCTAGTCATTTGGCAAAGACCTAAGTATTTTTCTCACAAACTCACCATTAGTATAAGATTTACGAAGAGATTTTACAGCATTAATAATATTGGTAAATTTATAAAACATCTCAGAAATATATTCAAATAGTTCCGTAGTAAAGAGTTCATAATCATGAATAAGCATGTCAATCCGAGACTCTTTTATTTGGCTAGTTCCTTCATAGGTGATTTCAAGTTTATCCCAAATCTCTTTAGCAGTAATATACCTAGAAATTCTATTGTACTCATTTGCATCTAGTCCACACACAATAATAAGCTTGGTTTTAGTATTAGCTTGAAGGAGTTTATAATCACGCTCATCAAATTCATCCTCAAGTTTAGGCACACTGATATGGTCTACTATCTTTGTAGGGATTTTAGGACCTTTAGTGATAATGAGCCACGAAGCATAATTGGTAGCTTGAAGATAGAAAGTCATTTTTCTTTCCAATGAATGTAATTACTACCATCAAAGAGAAGTGGTCTATTGCTAGCTTGTCCTACAGCAAAGTAAGTAGAATACATGGTTGCTATGGATCAAAAACTCAAGATTGTTAAATCTAAACATGAGCCCCAGGCTCTGATATCAATTGTTACCAAAATAGCAACCTAAGAGGGGGGGTGAATTATGTTTCTACAAATTAAAATTAATAATATCCCAATAAAATTAACTACTAGTACAACAAATTATTAACAAGCACAATGATGAACTTAGCAGTAAATGATCAAGCAAAATAACAATGCGGTATAACTAACATACATGGTAAATCAAATGATTAACACATGAATATTAGATAGCTATAGCAGTAGTAGGAAAGTAAAGAAATTAGGGAAGATGAGACAAACAGATTTATAGTGGTTCAGTTTCAACCAAGCCTACATCCACTCCTCAAGCTTCACTTGAGATTTTCCACTATCTTCTAACGTCATAGGGGTGCTAGCAATCTCTTTACAAATGGAGCAATCATCCATGGATTTTACACAGAATTCACAAGCCCAAACCCCTTGCAAATCTTAGGTAATTCACAATCACTCTCAAAATTTTAAGAACACAGTGTTTGCAACACTCTTACAAGATGAAATGGTATTTTTGCTTTCAAAGAAAGCTTACAATAAATATCTTTCAAAGATAGATATATAAAATGAAGTTTTAATTTTTCTGTAAATCTCACACAGGAAATATGAGCTTAATGCTATAAGGCTCAGTGTATAATTTTTGAGAGAGGATGTAAACAAAAATTGAAGAACATTTCTCAGAGAATTTTTTAGAGAATAGATGTGAGTGATTATAGATCAAAGAATATTTTTTGATTTTTTGTAACTTGTTTACATTAGAGGCTTTGGTATATATAATGAAACTTATAGCTGTTTATAGCCGTTGTATTCATTTGAATATCTTCCACTCCATCATTACTAATTTGAATATCTTCCACTTGAACTTTTTATTCTGTCACTACCGGGTTGTTTGAACCTTTTTGGCCCGTCATCAAGCTTGAACATCTGTTTTGGGCTATTTGAATTCCTGATTTAATCAAATATTAAATACATTCTAACAACATTTAGGATAAAGGTTTAGGTGAAAAATAATTGGACAAAATAAATTTTGATTATATTTTTTTCTTTCAAATAAATTAAAACATAATTAAATAAATCATCAAAATAATTTTTGAATTTAAAACATAATTAAGTAAATCATCAAAATAAATTTTGGATTCTATTTTTCTTTTTCAAATAAATTAAAATATAATTAAATAAATCATCGAAATAAATTTTGGATTCTATTTTTCTCTTTCAAATAAATTAAAACATAATTAAATAAATCATTAAAATAAATAAGTCTAACAATTTATATTATTTAAATTTGAGTATTGCTCGTTATGTGGTTCAACTTTCTTCTTCTTATTTCATTTTTAGTTTTGTTTGATTCATAGATTTTTGTAGGAATTTACAAAGGAAAAAGAGAGAAAGTGTATGAAATGTAAGGAAAATATAATTATATTACATTCACGTTTCATACACTTTTTTTTTCCCTTCAAATTCATACATAAATTCATGAATCAAACATAACATAAATAAATAATAAATAAATAAACTTTAACATCACAATTTTCATATAATCACTGTTCTTCCTTTCAGTAAGGTTAAAAGAAGAGAAAATTACAAATTAGTGGCAACTTCACAAAATATTTATGAATTTATTTTGTAGCTCTAATTATTAAAGTTGGAAAAGTTTAC
The DNA here is from genome assembly GCA_025200525.1 of Camellia lanceoleosa. Classification (NCBI taxonomy): domain Eukaryota; kingdom Viridiplantae; phylum Streptophyta; class Magnoliopsida; order Ericales; family Theaceae; genus Camellia; species Camellia lanceoleosa. The sequence continues at coordinate 6,819,494 of CM045772.1, forward strand.
CAATGATTTGAAGTTATTTTTGAAACATGCATTGGTTTGTAATTTTTTGTTAAAAGGATTGAAATTAATACATATAGTATAAAGACACAAAAATAAATAATATAAAATATATATTTTAATGAAAAAAAGATGATAATAATAATAATATTATATTATCTATATAACTAACAAATTAATGATAAAAATGAAATTAATTGCTACATAAATTAAAATATTAAGAAATTCAATATAATTGTCAGTGTAATTTACCTAATTAAATAAATTCACATCTATACTATATATTAAGCAAAAAGAGATTTTTCACCTCAAGGCCTGTGGGAGCCTCAATCTTCTAATCCTAATTTTCTAATTTTTTGATTTAAAAAAAAAAATTCAGTATTTATTGACTTCTCCCAACCCAATCTCAGCATTTATTGACTTCTCCCAACCTACAATCCCTTTTGACTTCTCTCATAATTATTGCAACACCCTTTTCAATTTCTCTCATACACTATGATTACACATAAAACAAAAAACAAAAAAAAAATAAGAATTTAGCTATAGATCTCAAAAAGATATAACATCTAAATTTGAATTATGATTTAATAATATAATTATGTATTTTTTTTATGTATATCTAGCAAAATTTTAAATCACTTAATGGGACAAATTAATCAATTTTCCAAAATTATTGATTTTTAATTTACAAAATAGATTAAAAAAAACTATTGATTGATTTATTTATTTAATAACAAAAATTATTTCATAATTTCTTCCAACCCAACCTCAGCATTTATTGACTTCTCCCAAGCCACAATCCCTTTTGACTTCTCTCATAATTATTGCAACACCCTTTTCAATTTCTCTCATACACTATGGTTACGCACAAAAATAAAAATAAAAAAAATATATAAGAATTTAGCTATAGATCTCAAAAAGATATAATATCTAAATTTGAATTATGATTTAATAATATAATTATGTATTTTTTTTTATGTATATCCATCAAAATTTTAAATCACTTAATAGATAAATTAATCAATTTTTCAAAATTATTGATTTTTAATTTACAAAATAGATTAAAAAAAACTATTGAATGATTTATTTATTTAATAACAAAATATTTCATAATCTCTCCCTCCTAATCTCTCTCACAAATTTTCAAAAAAAAAATATTAAAACTTGGGTTCATTTTCTCTTTCCCAAAAAAATCAGATAATATTTTCTATTAAAGTTGTAGATATCTACCTATATTTTATATATTATATTATAACATAACAAAAAAAACTAAAAAAAAAATCTTTAAAGTTTATCTAAATAAACTTTAAATCAATAAAACTCATATGTCTATCCTATATTTAACTCACATCATAACTTACCTAAATAATAATAGTTAAAAACAAATGGAAACCACAGATAAATTAAATTTTTAAAAAAAGATACCCACAACTCCATCTTAAATAAATTAAAAAAAAAAAAAACCCGAATAGAAAATGATACTGCAGTAACTATACACCAATTGTATCTATAATTATTTGTATGAGGGAATTTTAAATGTTGATCAGGGGATTTTGACCAAATCAATAAATGCTGAGTTTTTTTTTAAAATAAAAAATTTTAAAAATTCAGATTGAGATATTGAAACTCTCATAGACCTTAGGGGGTTAAAAATTATCCCGTACATAGCACAAGTGATAGAGTAGTACATATAAACTAAGGGTGTGTTTGATTGGACGGACTGGAAAATGGGGGATTAGAATCCATCGGACTTGAGTCCTGGGATTGGAATCTCCCGGACTATTTGGTTGGATTGGATATGTATCCTGTGTTTGTTTTTTCATGGGATTAGATGTCCGGACTGTGAATCCCCCGGACTATTTTTAGTGAATCCAACGTTTGGTTGAATGATTTGGATAGAATAAATGAACAAATGACTATTTTACCCTTTTTTAATTGTTTACTAAGTAATAGCAATATTAAACATATCTTTAATATTTTAATTATTTTTAGTTAGATTAAATAAAAAATTATTTTATTTTATTTTTTACACAATTAAATAAATTTATTTTTTAAAAATAAATAAATAAATAAATAAAATATCAATAAATATATATATATATATATTTTTAATTAAGATTTTAAATAAATTTGTTTTAAAAAAAAATAATAATCAAAAAATGAAATTAAATAAAACATCTATTAAATTTAAATAATGAAATTAAATAAAACATAAACAAAATTTTAAAATAAAACATCAATAAAATATCCATAAAAAATTATTTCAAAAAATTAAATAAATAAAACATCAATAAAAAGTTAAATAAAATTATTTTATTTTTAAATTGAGACATTTAAATTTTATTAAATATAATACATAATTAAATAGTAGAAGGTCAAAATGGTCATTTCATCATCTAATCCAAACAGTGATTAGTCCCCCACTTTCTGTCCCACACCCCCAAAGATAGATAGTCCCCATATGGGGACATGGAGTCCGACGTGGAGTCACGGACTAAAAAAAATCAAACGGCGGATAAGGAACACTATTTAGACTCAAGTCCAAATAGTGGATAGTCCCCCCAATCCCCCAATCAAACAAGGCCTAAAAGGAGAAAAAAGAAAAAAATAATTGAAGTGGTCTGAATCACGTGTCGTGTGTGTTGGGATTGGTGTTTAATTCAAAACGCTAGGTGAGAAATCGTCCTTTATCCCCCACCACTGGAATTCCTTTGGAGGAAATGGAATTTTCTGGTAAACTTTCAATCTAAAGACTTAAAATATTTCACATCAGTTTACATTAATGCAAGAAGAGTCACCTAATGGTGATTAATCTTATTTAAGGGCTATGTCTGTAGAGTGAGGTTAGAAATCTCAAAAATTTTATTAAATATTTTATATGGATGTAAGATTTATATGATGTAGATCTCACATTCATGTGAGATATTTGATAAAAATTTTAATAGAATTTTTAAAATTTTTAACATTTTTGATCTGTATAAGGTGGAGGAAGAAACGTATTGAGTTTGGCTTATCTTAAATTGTTATCTCAATTTAAGAGAGTATTAAGATTTCATAGGCCTATTTTTTAGTCGATTTCGGTGGTTTAACCATTCATTTTTTCAGACTGATCGAATAGAATATTCATACAAAAAATTAAGCTGATTGAATATCGGTAACTATATGTTTAAATTATATTTGTTTTAAAAAATAGATGACAAATATAATTTTAAAAATAATTATAAATTTTTTATTATACAAATTTGATTCAAACATATGGTTACCTATGTTCGATTATCTTAATTTTTTTTATATAAATATTCTACTCAACGAGTCCTAAAAAATTAACCATTCAGATCATTGAAATCAGTCCTAAAATGGGTTTATGAAGTCCAGACACTCTCTCAAGTTGAGATGGCTAGCTTCTCTCAACTTGAGAGAAGCCAAATTCAAAAATATTTTATGCAACAAGTATGTTACGCGATTGAGATAATGTGGTGTAATTTTTTTATTATTATTAATTGACGTGTGATTAAAATAAGATTCAAAAAGTCACTTTTTCCTAAGTCCGATTATTTTGAGAATTGACTCTTGTATAGCTTGTTAGGTTTTTACAAAAAAAAATATGTAAAAAAAATAGTATAGAGAATAGTTGATATTTCATAGTGACTTTTTGAATTTTTAATTAAGGAACTAACTTTTCAAAATAGGCGTAAGTGTTCGATCATCTCAAATTGCAGTCTCATTTTTTATTAAGGGTTGACTTTTTTGAAGTTGGTATCTTAACTTGAGAGAGCGTTTGGGTTTTGTAGGCTCACTTTAAAACTAATTTCAATGATTCCAATCGTTTACTTTTTAAGAATTACTAAGTAGAATATTAATATAAAAAATCAAGACAATTGGATATCGACAACAATATGTTTAAATCATATTTGTTTTAAAAAAAAAATAGACATGAAATATAATTTCAAGATTAACCATTTATTTTTTGTAATATAAATTTAATTCAAATATATAGTTACTGATATCCGATTATCTTAATTTTTTAAATGAATATTTGACAAAACGAGTTCTAAAAAATAAACGATTCAAATTACTAAAATTAATTTTAAATTTGGTCTACCAAATCTAAATGCTTTCTTAAATTGATATGGTCAACTAGAAAAAGTCAAACCTTTTTATTAAAGGTCAATTAGGTCCCGTTTGGGAATAGACTATTTTAGTAATTTTTTTAATTTTTTATGAAAACATATGCAAAAAAGTAGAGAGGGTAATGTGACAACTTATAATCACTTTTTAATTTTTTAACTAAAATATATAAAATAGATATAAAAAAAAAAAAAACTAAAATATATAATTAACAAACAAAACCATAGTAAGTAAAAGAATAACACCACAACATATCAACTACGTAAAATACCCGTTATAGAAAATATTCTCTCATGTGTGAATAGCATATTGGAATGGTATCAAGTTTTGTTTAAACTTCAAACTCATATGGAATAGGAGTTACAGCTTTAGAACAAATCATTAATTTGAAAATATGGTTTGAAAAGTTACTCAAAAATAAATTTCATCCACACGTAAATTTTCAAATAATTTTTTTCCAACTTGGACTAACCCATATTGGATAGATTAGTGAGCACTCTAAATTTAAGCTAGTGTGTAAATCATGAATTCGAGTGATAATTCGTGGACACAAAGAAAAATGGATGGAAAAGTAAATAATAATAATAATTTGACTTGTATGTCATTTAATTATTGATTATTTTTTACTTTTCTTTATAAATTTCTTTTAAATTCTTGATCCAAATACAATCTAAAAGAATGGTCAATTTAAATCAATTAACTGATAACTGTTTGTAATATAAAAGAATCAAATCAATTTAGATTTAAAATTTATGACACTCGGGTCCTGAGTCTAATTTTAAACTTTTGGGACAATGACCCCAAGGTTTATTCTTTTGGGACCAAAAAGAAAAAAAAAAAAAAAACAATTTGAAAATATCATATTACTCCTATCTATATTTGTCTACCTATCAACGTCACCTATTTGTTTAAGTGTCATTTATCTGTTCACCTACTTATCTTATTAATCTATCTATCTGTACAGATCATCGTCACCACCAGTCGTTACCACCGACCACTGCTAATGATTTCTTTAGCCATTTTTCCAACAAATTTTTTGACATCGACGACTTTCTGGTGTCGACGATAGTCTGTCAGTGATCTAGTAGGATTGGAGTAAAAATAAAAAATAAAAAAATTGTAAAATAATAATTTTTCCTCATCAAACAATTTCATTAATCATGTCTTTTATCTTCATAAAAAATTAATCTTTAGACCTAATACCATATCCCACCATAAAAATTGACTTATCACTAATAAATCCTAAAATTTATTTACTTTCTCAGCTGAGCTTGGACAATCAATTGCTCAATCTTTGTCCTTTACAAGGCTACATTAAACCGTTTAGGAATCAATAATATTATAATAATTATATTAAATATAGTATTATTGTTTAAAAATGGATCATGTTACAATACCGTCATGTTCCAGTAACTCTTTCTTTGTCTTCTGTTCTGATTTGAAAAATAATAATAATAACTAAAATGAAGCTTTCACTCACATTTTGTTGGGATCGGAGATCCCGCCCAAGACCTTATAGAATTTATAACAACCAGAAAAACACACCCATACAGAAAGAGACACAATATTTAGCGTGATTCGGCAATAATGCCTACGTCCACGGGAGAGTAACCGTTTAGCATTTATGGAGAGATTACAGAAATATTACAGAGGAGAAAACTCACACTATTCTCCCTCACTCATTCCCCCGTCTCCCTCGCTCACACCGAGGGAGACGGTTTCTCACATCTCTCACTCTCTTGTTTCACTCTTGGTTCAACTCTTGCATTTTCTTCCTCCTCTCTTCACCTATTTATACACCAATGAGGGAGAGCCTCATTGGTCACTACCTACTCCATACCACTCTCTCCAAAGTGGTCTCCAACCACCCCACTTCATTTGGTGGGTTAGCCAAGTGGTGCATTATCACCCTAAGTGGTGCACCTCATTATGGGGTGATATATCTAACACATTTGACTACTAACAGTTTCAAGTTACCTCCAAATAGAACAAAGACATGAAACCAAGGCAAATTATTCAACACTCCCGGAGCACTACATGATCATATTCCAATCCAATTATCAATTACTGTATGTTGTTTCCTTATCTCCAACATAAATTGTGGGCCCTTACGCTTCTCCACCAGTTAAAACTTTATAATGCACCACGTGTTCATACTCCGAAAGTACTGAATAATTACCCTGAAACGAAACAAGTGTTTCTTGTGATAAGCAAAATTCTCTCTTTCTTGGTCATTACCTCTGATGTACAAATACATGACAATGACATATGCTGCCTTAAAATTCATTTTTCTTTTTATTTTAAATTTTTGCTTTGAAAAAAATGAGTTTGTCATTTAATAGAGTTTGTCTAGATGCATTATTCTTAAAACATTTTATTTACAATTTTTTGTTTATGTTTGATTTGTATTTTGATTTTCAAAAAAAAAAAAAATGTAAACAGTTTACAAAACTTATTTAATTAATCTATCTATATATAAATTATTTGTTTCGGAAATGAGTTTTCGTTCACTCGTCCCTTCTATACTCTTTTTGGCTACCACCCCACTGTCTATCATCGTTGTTGACATACCACCGGCCATTTCTGCAGACAACACCACATACTGCCTTCAGTGAGTTCCTTCACCTCTGATACCACCCTTGTCACTATCCTTACTTATTTTCAAAATCCGTTTTAAAAATTTATTTGTATATCGATTATATTTTTGTTTTTTGTCTTTTATTTTTACCAAAAAAATAAACGTAGACATATTTAATAATTTCTACAAATAGTAATCCAAATATCACTTAAATATTTGATTCCTCAAACATTTTTGTGTTCCCGCCTTTAAGTCTTTTTGTGCAAAAATGAGATGGCTAACAGTAGTGCTATATTAGTCCAAAATTTAGACTTACTTTTCAAATCTAATAATGTGTCAGTCTATTAAAATATTTAAGATAATTTTCTCTCTCATATGTTCTATAATAATCAATGAAATATACCTTTTACATATGACTGAGAGGTGATTTGGCAACTGTTGTTTAAATTGTGAAATTAAATAAATAGATTTATGAAGAAAACAAATTATATACCAAGAACATATGCTAATAATTACAATTAAATTTCAACAGAAATACACAAAACAATAAAAGGGTAAAGAGATTTAAACCGAACCGCTTTGCAGACAGGCTTTCCTTAAAACAGATTTCACCGCCTCACGGGTCGAGTGCTTGAAGAAACTCGACGTCTGTCTCCCAAGATACGACGGTCAAAACCAGCTACAACAGAAGCACTATCTGTCTAGCTTAGCGAACAAAACAATGGCAACACTCTCTCACAATAGGAACTATTTAGCAAACTGACTTGTAAAATGGAAGCAAAAATTTCTATATTGAAACTTAACAGGAGGGTCTCAATTTATACATGTAAAGGGGAGAGAGGAAAAGCCTCCAGCCTTTAAGGCTAGTCATTAAAACACCAAGCATCCATAGCCCCTTTCCACAAAATGAAAAGTATGGATGCCCAAAGGATTCACACCTTTTAGCCAAGAAAAAATATTTAAATACTCTTTAAAATCCTATTCATGAATCTAACATCATGAAACAATTTCTTGACAATTTCTTATTCAAAACCCAATAGTTTTTGGCTCACTTGGACCCAGCACAAAAAATTGGTTAGGACCCACTTTAATATTTAATTAAAGTCACCACACTTTAATATTAAATTAAAGTCCCCAAAAAACTATTTTTTCCAACAATCCCTCACATGAATAAAAATTGACCGAAAGACTCAACAAACGGACATCGTTCAACAATAAAGACTCTGAGATAGAGTACAACGAACTAACCCAGACATCAGAGAAGGTAGCTTTTGGCTTTGAACCTCTCCTAGTGAAAACCTATCGAGTTTACTAGCAGATCAGTGAATAAGACATCTTGAACTGCTCTACCGTTTATGTAAATTGAGACAATAGATCTCACACGGGAATTACTCCTACCACCATTATGTTCTCACTGGTGTGCCCTGTGTGGCCCTGGACACTAGCCTAGTTCAGCGAGTGGTTTCAAAGAATCTTGGCATGCCCAATTCTTCTAGAAGCGGCCCCACTTCAAACTCACACAGGTGACTCTACTAAAGTATCCTGCAATACTCAGCTCAACAGCTTAACACATAAGAGTCATTAAAAGCTCAGCTTATCCTCTACACTTGCAGGTATCACTGATAGAAGGAATGGCTGGAGGTTTAACCTTCTCAGTGGCATACCACCGTTACACGCAATTAGGTTGTCCCATTGAACCTAGATCTTGGGATCTCCAGTCAACTAGGTTGGGTTTCCATTCCGGTAACTTCCAAAGGCCTTAACCCCATTCCTTTTGATGACGTTTCGACTAACACTCGACTTAACCCTTTGGTTAGCGGATCCGCAATGTTGTCCTTAGACTTTACATAGTCTAAAGAGACAACTCCATTCGAGAGTAGTTGTCGTATGGAATTATGTCTACGACGGATATGTCTAGACTTTCCATTATACATATTACTCTGTGCCCTACCAATTGCAGATTGACAATCACAATGAATACAAATAGCTGGCACAGGTTTAGACCAACGTGGAATATCTTCAAGGAAATGGCGAAGCCATTCAGCTTTTCCCGCTGCAATAAAATCTGATTCCATCGTTGATCTAGATATACACGTTTGCTTGGAAGATTTCCAAGACACGGCTGCCCCACCAAGAGCGAACACAAAACCACTAGTGGAAATTGAGTCATTTATATCAGATATCCAATACGCGTTACTATAGCCTTCTAGCACTGCTGGATATTGAGTATAATGCAGCTCATAATCCCGAGTGTAGTGTAAATAACTTAACACCTGCACAATGCCTTTCCAAAGAGAAGCATCAGGATTACTTGTGTATCTACTAAGCCTGCTAACCGAGTAAGCTATATCCGGCCTAGTACAACTCATCAGATACATTAAACTTCCATTTACCCGAGAATATTCTAACAGAGAGACACTCTCTTTATTATTCTTGGTAAAATATAGACTTAAGTCTACAGGTGTCGATGACACACTCGTATCTGATCCACTAAACTTCTCAAGTATCTTATCAACATAATGAGACTGAGAAAGTACAATTCCGCCAGAGATTCTGGTAATCTTAATTCCCAGAATAACATCTGCAATGCCCATATCCTTCATGTCAAATTTAGAGTTTAACAACTTCTTGGTAGTTTTGATCATTTCATCGTTACTACCTGTAATGAGCATATCATCAACATATAGACACAAAATGACATAACCTCTGTCAGTGTCTTTGACATAAATACACTTGTCACATTCGTTGATTCGAAACCCATTTGACAACATTACATTGTCAAACTTCCCATGTCATTGTTTAGGCGCTTGCTTCAAACCATACAGAGATTTGACAATTTTACAGACTTTCTTGCTTTGTCCTGGAGCTGAAAACCCTTCAGGTTGCTTCATGTAGATTTCTTCATTCAAATCCCCATTTAAGAAAGCTGTCTTTACATCCATCTGGTGTATCTAGATTGCGCAAAGCTGCTAACGCAATCACTATGCGAATGGATGTTATCCTAGTTACAGGTGAGTACGTATCAAAGTAATTCAGGCCTTCTCGTTGCCTGTACCCTTTGATAACGAGCCTCGCCTTATACTTGTCAATTGACCCATCGGCCTTTATCTTTCTTTTAAAAATCCATTTGCAGCCTAAAGGTTTACAACCTGGAGGTAAATCTACCAACTCCCAAGTGTGGTTCTGTAAGATGGAGTCAATCTCACTTTTGATTGCTTCTTTCCATAAAGGACTCTTAGGAAAAGTCACAGCTTCGTGGAAAGTTTGAGGTTCGTTCTCAACCATATAAGTCAAGAAGTCTGGACCAAAAGATTTGGATGTCCTAACCCTTTTACTCCTTCTGGGCTCATCTAAAACCTCAATTTGATCATCACCTGGATTATCAACATGATCATCCTCACTAGCAAGCTCATCAAATTGCTCCAAAGACCTTGGAACCCCTACATGGGTTCGGCAAGGAAAAATGTCTTCAAAGAAACATGCATTCCTTGACTCCATGATGGTATTCCTGTGTATGTCTGGAATTTTAGACTTATGAACAAGAAACCGATATGCACTACTATTATATGCATAACCAATGAATATACAATCCACAGATTTCGGGCTTATCCTAACCCGTTTGGGTGTAGGAATTGCCACTTTTGCAAGACACCCCCACATTCGTAAGAATTTATATGAAGGCTTAACGCCTTTCCATAACTCATACGGGATCTTGTCCACTTCGCTTCAACACAAGTTTTACACTTGTGTTTCGTCAGAACGACCTTGTCGTACTCAAAAACCATGTAAAAACATGTTTACGGATAAGAGACCTTGAAACAAGATTCTAACAAATGTCCAAAACATACAGGACTTTGTTCAAGGTTAGCTCTTTCCCTAAGGTTAACTTCAGGACCACATTTCCCTCAACAAATGAGGTAGTAGAGTTTCTCATAAACAACTTCGCACCGTTTGTAACCGGTTCGAAAGTTGTAAATAGCTCCTTATCGGAGCAGATGTGATGTGTAGCCCTAGTAAAAATAAAACCCCTCGCTACCACAGTTGTAGCACTTCCCAAAGAACCGATAACCAGGTTCCCGCGGCTTATATGCCAGCTTCTTTGCAACACCACCCCTTGGCCCTAGCAAAGAGCCCTTGTTCACAGGGGGCTTCTTCCTTACCCTAGAAGATTTTCCATGCTCAATGACATTAGCCTTTACTAAGGAGGTACTCCCTCCTTTTTTTCTATTATCCTCCTCAATTCAGAGACGGATAATTAAGTCTTCTTTGTAGAATTTATACAAAGTCTTAAACAAATCCTTGTGTTACAATGATTATGAAATTCTCAAAATCATATCATAGTAATTACATTCCCAGAATGTCATCAACCGAATTAGGCACCCAAATATATTTGGTCCAACCTATCACTCTGAAGCCAATAGTCTTACTATTAGGAAACACAAATTCAGTGTTCAATAGTCTACTATTCGGAACTTCATAACATGGCCAGTAGTCTTATCACTAGGAATCACTAATTTCTCAGCATGTGGTCAGTAGACTTTCTACTACTAGGAATCACAATGTCTTAACCTGTGATCAGTAGTCACTTTACTACTAGGAATCACGTCGTCCTGACATAGGATCAAATAGACTTTTTCATTACTAAGAATCATCATGTCTTGACATATGACCAGTAACCTCTCCACTACTAGGAATCATGATGTCTTAACATGTGATCAGTAATCTATTCACTACTAGGAACCACAATCTCATAACTGTGTAGCCAGTGGTCTAACACTACCTAAGAACCACCAGTTTTCTATTTCTGTGATCAGTGATCTTGTACTCACTAGGAGCCACCAATTTAAGAATGTTTTTGGAATTTAAAAATCCAAAAAATATTCACCCACTATAACAAGTTGTCTTAACTTTGCTTTCAAGCAAAGTCACATAGCAATCATAGATGCTATCAATAACACAAGGATACCATACTATTTGGCTCTGATCAATTCAGAGATATTTTAATGCAATCTTATGATTTTCTTTAATCATACTTGATCTCTCAAGATCTTCCTTTAAGAATCTCGTGAGGCTAAGGTTGTCAAGTGGAACAACATTTTTGTTTGTTACCTTTTGAAGCCATTTCTGAAACATCACAACTGAATTTCACTTCTGTGATTCTAGAAATTAAACTTAACCCTTAAAAAAATCCCTTAGAAGAAAAATTAATTCAAAAATTAGTCTCACTACAAAACCTAGAATCGAACATGGTCAGGAATGTTCCCAGGAAGACTGGAGGGGTCACAACGGTCCCACTTAAAACCCAGTTAACCTTTTGACAAAACATTCAAGAGCATGTTGACTCCTAGTCCATAGGAAACAATTTTAAAATTAAGATTTCTGAGGGATAAACCAGGTTATAACAAACCGATCCCAAGCAAATAAAATTTGCTACCAGAATTATGTCACTCATAAAAAATTAACCGGTACTCCCGGAACTACGCTCATTATTTCTGAATAAAATCAGAAATATTTTAGCTAATGCTAAAATTTGGTTTCCTTTCTCAAAACCAAAACACTTTGGACATAATCAGATTATAATCAAAGACTTTCTCCAAACTTGATTTTCCAACACTTTGGGAATAAAATGATTAAACCCAAAAACTTCCTCAAACTCCAAAAGTTTGAAACCAAATCCATCTTAGTTGTCATTTCTGAACAAATAAGAACTACTCTTTAGCCAAAGCTAAACACTTTGGTTTTTATCACAGAAAACCAAACCAAGTTCCAAACTTACAAGCAATTTAAAAATTGTTATAACAATTACACGCATGTAAAACTACTTCTAACAAAACAAACAAATAAAACTTGCTATTACAAATTGGTAAACAAACCAACTAAATCTCAAGCAAAACATGTTTCAAACATTTAAATAAAATAGGCAATCCATAAGGATTCTATTTAGTCCAAAAGCCTTTACACGCTTAGGTATTCCTATTCAACACAAACGTTAGTAGTCCAAACATTTTTGTTTTTACATCACAAATACTATTCATTTGGTTTTATATTTGTTTTTTGCATTGGTATCCCTACAAAGAAAGTTAGTAGCAAACCACAACAAAATACAAACAAATAATCTAAAAAAAATTTTAATAAATTAAATGAAACCATCTAGCCAACTTTTAATTATATAAGTAACCAATGCATTAAAATGTCAATTAAATTAAAACTTTAAAATAAAGTTCTATACTCATGGGTTATGAATGAAATTAATTCATAATAAACATTTAAACTATTAACTCCAAATAAATACGTTAAATTCAAAGTTAATGCACCCAAATAAATAATTCACATTAATGCACTCAATTAGATAATTTAGATTAATGCACCTAATTAAATAATTCACATTAATGCACCTAATTAGATAATTTAGATTAATGCACCCAATTAAATAATTCATAAAAAAACTCTATAACTTCAAAATACATTAAATTAGGTAATCTAGTCTAGAAAATAATAAGCATGTAACAGATTAAAACTAGAATAGAATTAGCATGTCAAAATTGCAACATCCATAAATTATATTTTATAACCTTAAAATACATGCAAATTATGATAGAGAATTCTAACTAAACTAAGCAATTAGAGAGTGCCATAACATAATTTACAATCATTGAAATAGTGAGCAATTCCGCAACAATTCCTAGTAACATCATACAAAACTAACCTAATAGTCTATATAAATCTATTCGATCAATTTCATAGAAAATATATATGAAATCTGTTTTAAGCTTGTTGTTTAAATTGTGAAATTAAATAAATAGATTTATGAAGAAAACAAATTATATACCAAGAACATATGCTAATAATTACAATTAAATTTCAACAGAAATACACAAAACAATAAAAGGGTAAAGAGATTTAAAAGCAGCCTGACGGAAGCAGCTTTTCTTAAAAGCAGATTTCAACGCCTCACGGTCGAGTGCTTGAGAAACCGTCTGCCTCCCAGTGCGACAATCAAAACCAAATTAAGCGGAAGAACTATCTGTCTAGCTTAGCAAACAAAACAATGGCAGCACTCTCTCACAATAGGAACTATCTAGCAAACTGACTTGTAAAATGGAAGCAAAAATTTCTATATTGAAACTTGACAAGAGGGTCTCAATTTATGCATGTAAAGGAGAGAGAGGAAAAGCCTCCAGCCTTTAAGGCTAGTCATTAAAACACCAAGCATCCATAGCCCCTTTTCACAAAATGAAAAGTATGGATGCCCAAAGGATTCACACCCTTTAGCCAAGAAAAAAGATTTAAATACTCTTTAAAATCCTATTCATGAATCTAACATCATGAAGCAATTTTTTGACAATTTCTTATTCAAAACCCAATAGTTTTTGACTCACTTGGACCCAACACAAAAAATTAGTTAGGACCCACTTTAATATTTAATTAAAGTCACCACACTTTAATATTAAATTAAAGTCCCCAAAAAACTATTTTTTCCAACATCAACCACCTAAACAAGGAGTACGGTGCCAATTAACTTATTTGTTATAAATTATCACATTTCTACGTATATTTTTATAAAAAGTATATTAAAAAAAACCACTAAATAAGTCATAACCAAAAAATGGGTCTATAAAACATATTTCTATATCTTTTTCCGATGGCTTTGTATGAGTGATGTTTGCAAGAAGTTGATATTTCTTGACCGAGCATTAAATAATAAAAAAATAATAATAACAAAAAAAAAAAAAAAGTCGTTGAATGCGAAGGCCATGAACCAAACAAAACCTTACCTTACCTTACCTCTACCTTATCCGTTGGGGCCATTACGTCCATCATACCCACTGACTCTTCAACACACAAAATTTTCCAAAGCCAACACCATTAGTTGTTGAATATCTCTCTCCTTTGGAAAATTCCCAGAAGGTCATATACTTTTCTTCTTGAAAACAATTGCTCTGCTTTCTTACAAAATTATAATCATTATATAATTGCAAATGACCTGATCTGTATCAACCCACGACAACATGCCTCTTCTCAACATGCCTCTTTGTGTTAATTTCATCGTCATCATCTTCTTGTTCATCGTCAGTAGTCCAACATTACATGGCGCCGACAATGAAAATTACACGACTTGCCATGAAAAAACATACGACTGCGGAGACCAAATAAAAGAAATTAGATATCCCTTCTGGGGAGAAGATCGACTTGAGTTCTGCGGCGTTCAAGGTTTTAAGCTCACGTGCAAAGGCAATGAAAACACAACCATAGTTATCGAGAAACAGGAATTTCGTGTTCTTCATATCAATCAATCTGCTCATAGCATGACCATTGCACGAGCCGATCTGTGGGATACTATTTGCCCTGCGAAATTCATTAATACCACTTTGAATTGGAATCTTTTCGATTACGGTCCACAGCCGCAAGTGAATCTTACTTTGTTCTATGATTGCCTCCCTGAACCCGCATCTTATGATCAGATAAAAGAACGGAGTTATTTTCAATGCTCGGGGGCCCAGAGTAGTAGTAATATTAATTTCTTCGTAGATGAGTTATTGTCAATAAATCCGCCAAATTGTAAGAGCAGAATCAAGGTTCCAGTTTTCCAAGAGGCTCTTTTTGAATTTTGGTACAGGTGGGATGAACACATGACTCTGGAAAATTTGGTGAAGCGGGGATTTGAGGCTGATTATCATGAAATGGACAAGCACTGCAAAGCGTGCAATACCTCTGGAGGGGAATGTGGGACTAACACTACTACAAATCAAGCAATTTGCTTTTGCCACAATGGACCTCAACCGCAAAAATGCCAAGGTGTGTGTATCTCCTTTTCTTTCCCCAACTTTTGCATATTCTTAGCCTGACTGGATTATAAATTTTGGTGTACTAATTTAAAAATGAAAAATGAAAAAATGAGTGGATTATGAATGAAATGCAGTTATATTTTATTCACTTTTTTCGTTTCTCTTTTTAATCTCTATCAAAAAATCAATAATCTAAATATAGTGATAATATGGAAGCTGTTGTGAATTGAACATTAGTACTTGAATCTTATTGACTTAAGAAAAAAAAAAAAAAAAGAGGGCTTATACAAAGGGAAAATATAGGAACTTGAGTCATATTTTAAATACAAAAAAGCCAATTCTAGTACTCGAATCAATTCTTAAGAGAAAAAGACAAACACAGAATGAAACACAAAATATATTAATTAATATACACTATGTCTGATTCTCTGACCACTTTGTATTCCTAGATTTTTTTTCATTCTATAATGTTCCAAAACCCAATAAAATTGTCCAAATAGTACTCGAAATATCTTGCAAAGAGCTCTAGTTGATCACATTCTCTTTTACACAAATATAAGACAATTCAAATGGCAGATCAAACAACAGTCTTTGGTCTCCATAGTAGCCAACTTTGTTCTTCTCTGAAGTTTCGTTGATCTATTCATTTTTCATAATTACTCCACCAGCAACTACTCTGTGTATGGCAAGAAAAAAAATATCTTTAAGACATTTCATGACTTTACTCGATTTAAATTTTATTTTAGCCTTTACTATTTTAATTTAAGTAAATTATACTTTGTTCCTCTTATATTTGGCCATTTTTTCCTTAATTTTTTTTAATTTTTTTTTTCTATTTTGGCCCTTTATATTTTAAATTTTTCTCAATTTACTCATAAAACTAACTTATGTTTAAAGTTAGACAAAAAATTGCATTTTAGCTGTCATATGACTAAAAAATATATTATTATATTGAGGTTTATGTTTTTTTTTTTTATCAGGCATGTAATAAAATAGTTTTATGACACATGACTATGTCATTTTCTGTATAATTTTCAACATAAGTTAGTTTTTGAAGTAAATTGAGAAAATTTTGAAACATGAAGGGTCAAATTAAGAAAATTGACAAACATAAAAAGAACGAAGTGTGATTAGCCCTTTTAATTTTAACAATATTAGTTTTAAACTAAGTTAAATTTCAATTTAGAAATTGGACCTCATGCTTTTCTACCACATATCGATAACACAAGATAGAAAAAAATATGGACAATAATTTGATTGATTGGAATAATCAAATTAAAACTCGATTTAATATGCAAATAAAAATAATAAAGATCAAACCAGTGAAGGCTTTTAGTTCGAAGTCAAGCTAATTTATGATGCTAGTCTTATCTTAATCTTATCCTATAAACAAATGCAATCATAAAATTTTATTAGTGTAGAGGAATATGTTATGTCATGTGATGCAACATATGAAGGAATATCTCTTTTGTTTGGGATATTTTGTAATTAGTTGGAAATTTCCATTGGAGGGTGGTTTCCTTAGACTCCTTCAACTAATAGCATGAGGGAACAAGTTATACTACAAATTTAAAATTTTATGTGATCTAAATTTATTTTATATATAAATTTTTATAATACATTTATTCAATATTCACCACACATAAAAATTCTAATCACATATTTGAATAGTAATTATGGCTTCCAAGCTTGCTGAGACACAATTATAATAGGTCATTTGGTGGTCTTAAACTATTGTTTCATACTTATCACTTGACATTTGTCAAGTTATTTCTCTCAAAATCAACTAAAATGACTAATCTTATTATTTTAATTAATAAATATTAAATTGGGACATTACATAAATTTATCTTAAAATTACTAAATAATTTTTCCACAACTATCTTATGGTCCAGATTTAATGTTGAACAAGTCAATGAAATTGGTCTGATGTAAAATAGGATTGGGTCCACAGTTGACGTTGAATATGGAAAATGTTTTGTACTATGATAAATAAATAAATTAATAATAAAGAAAAAGTAGTTTCTTTCAGTCCAGTCTTGTATGTTGTGTGTGGACGTGGTCTAGTCTAAGCCGGCTACGACGACGCCTAAATGATTTTGTGTAATGGACTAATATGATAATTTTAATTTCATTATTTTAATATATTTAATGAAAAATATATATAATATATTTTTAAAATTATATTTATTATAATTTTTTTAAAAATAAATACGATAAAATTATTTAATTAATTATCTCATTAATTTTATTTTTTTGATAAATAATTTACACATTTAAAGATTGGAGGTAAAAAAGAAAATGAACTACTCGGATTATATTAACGCCTTACTCAATTGGAGATTAGTTTATGCCAAAAATACAAATTTAAAATAGTGTAACTTGTGTTTAAAATAAATTTAATTTATATATTTTAAATTGTGATAATATTTTTATTTCTCGAATATATATGGGTCTTTTAAGAAGCAAGTAAAAAGTTAGTTTTTAACTTTTTTTCCATTTTGAGTTACATCATCTCTTATATTTTTTACTCACAAAAAGATAAAATAGACTAAAAAAATTAAAAAATCAGCTTTTTACCAACTTCCCAAAACACCACGTAGTATTGATATTGTACGAGCACGAAACAATCTTCTCATATAATCCTGTTGATCAAGTTTGCACTACTCCAAACGTTGTCGGTTTGCTACTTGAAAACACAAACGTGAGCTAGCCGGTAGGGGTGTGTCAGAAACCCCTCTGATACCTAAGTCAGCAATTAGACAATAGACAATAAACTCTGTGTATTTGAGAGTAAAAGTTGCAATACCTGTGCATAGGCCCTGTTATAAGTTTTTATAAATTCTGCCTAGCAAAATTCTAGGAAGACTCTAACTCTCTCTAGCAAAGTCTTCCTAGGAGTTACATGCCCAAATATAATGCTTATCCTCAAAACACCCTCAATACTACAAGCTAAGTGAGCAGGCTTAGACTTTTTACCTCGGTTGGTACTACAGTCAACCGAGCTTCCTTGGCTCTGTGCTACTCTGGGTAGAGTCGTGGTAATCATTACTGCAAGAGGGCCCAATGTCGAGCTACACTCAGCTCGGCCCTCTTCCTTGTTAACACCTCGGTCCGCCTCAGGACTTAGCTCTAGATAGTGTAGTCAAGGCCCTGGAGGCACCTTTAACTGGTTTGGTGCTTGGATGGCTTAGAACCGGGCTATTGTAGCTCCAACTTCGGCCCATAGCTCGGTCCACATGTTTAAAAATGATAGACTTAGCCTCGCCCAATTTATTTACATAAATTACCCTCTTAAATATAACTAATTGCTTATTAATATAGATTGACTTTAAGATTGGTTTGAAAAATGACTTTTGTTTTAATGACTTTTTAGTTAAAATATGTGATAAAAAAATTAAAATATTTGAGAGTGACTTACCTTCTTACGGAAAAAATATAAAATAAAAAAAAAGTTTTTTAACATTTTGTATAACTTTTTGACTTTTTAATTTCTTGAATAAAAATGTTAAAAACTCTAAATAAATTATCAAATATTTTATACAGTACTCACATGGTGTCATGTGAATATTGCTTTTTTTTTAATAATTTAATAATTTTTAATTTTTTAATAACTTTTTAATTTTTTAACCATAATAATCTATTACAAAGACACTACATGACTGTATTCTGAAATTACCGACTAATCACCCGACTAACGCTGTGTTTGGTTGAGGGATTTGAGGAGTGATTTGAGGAGGGATTTGAAAAGGGAAAAGGAAAAGTTAGGTGAAATGTGAATAAAATATACTCACATTTCACCTAGTTTCACACACCTTTCTCTTTTTTTTTTTTTTTTTTTTTTTTTTCTAAATTCCATTCCAAATTTCCCAACCAAATACACGATAAAAGGATCTTACCAACTCCCTCCAAATTGTTTTTTTATAATAAGAAGTAAAGAAAGTAAAAACTGCCCCAAAGATATTTTTTGTAATCTTTCTTCCACTACCAGAGCTTTTCTTTTCTTTTGCCCAGTCATCTTGCTTTACTATTATCCAACATTTACCAATTTGAGCACCATATTATTTTTTCTTAAATTTTTCTATTTCAATGTGTTTTTAGGTCCAAGATAAAATCTAAAAATTTCTCAGATCTCAAGAATTGAGATTCTCATTATATTATGTAATTAAAAATACATTCAGATACTAGAATAAAAAAACATGGGAACATGGAGTTAATTTCAACAACCACATCCATCAATGCTTGCTAGTCATTCTTCAACATTTCTCTATGTGGTGTGCATTTTTCTTATAATCTTAAAAATAACTGTATTAATAAAAGAGAGACATTTTTTTTTTTTTTTGATTCAAATAAAAGTGAGACATTATATATTATACGGCCAATACTAATTGCTAAGTTTTAATAGTCCCAATACTCAATTAGGCCATGGTTGCATTAGTTTGTAAAACGCTTTAATTTTTTTGGGGATATGCTATATAGTCTATTTTTATTATTTGTTCAATGTTAAAATTCTTGTATATGAATTATTTATAAAAAAAAATAAATAAATTTGATAAGTTTAGTAATATAATTTTATAATTAGATTCTGTAATAAATAAATAGTAAATATAATTTTTAAAATATAATATAAAATAAATCTGATGTGGCTATATATATACTTATAATTATTTTGTTATAAATAATTAGAAAACTTAAAAAAAAAAAAAAAAATTAGTTGGTCCTCCAATCCTTTAGAAGACTATAGAGACAAGCTTAACCCTGTGTTGTGTAGATTACTCATAAGGGAGTTTTGGAAATATGGTTAAAAATTAATTTTTTAATTTTTTTTTAAAAAATATGTAAAAAATGTAAGAAATAATATAATTCAAAATAAATTAAAAATTAATTTTAACTTTTAACCCTATTCTCAAATGGGGTCATAATAGTTGCGTGTACGTGTCTCCGTCACCATTGTGTCATCCTCACATTACATTCCACTTTTAATGCATGTGAAATTGGGAAAAATTTGTTTACCATTCCACCTCTTGTTATCGCTTAATAAAAAAATTATAAATAAAATTAAATAAAAAGTTTTATTTTATAATAATCTAATAATATTATAATTTTTATTGTAAATTGAGATTGTTCGGTAATTTAACCATTAACCTATTGACAATTTTTTTATTATAAATTTTATTGTCGAAATTTTAATTTTTTTAAATTTTTACTGAATAAGATCTTATTTTTAATCTAAAATTTTTAAAAATCTTAAATTACTATTATCACAATGTGATATCACTATTATGTCTAATATTTTTTTTCGTAAAAATGATTTTAAAAAGTTGCTCTTTTCCACACGCTTTCGGTCACCACCATCTTTCCACTTACCAGTCGTCACACTCACATCTCATTTTTTTTTCTCACACATGTCCCCACTTTGGTCTCCCAATGTTCTCTTGTTCACATTTACATAAAAATTTTATTGTTTGTCTTATATATATATATTGATAATTGGATAAATCCGTGGACATGACAACAAGTAGAGGATTATTTCTAATGAGAGTTAAATCTGAGATCTACAGGGAGCACATTTCTAAATCCTAAGTTGCATTCACTACTAATCCCTTAAAATTTGTCTCATATATATATATATATATATAATAATTTTAAATAATAATATTAAAATACATATCAATATTAGTGATACAGTTAAATATTAATCTTTCTTGGACATTATTAGTTGGTATGACAATATCATAAGTTAAAGACTAATATGTATAGGCTGATATTTAAGACTTTAATATATATATATATATATATCATTTTTGGGATATTGACCACATTTTTTTTTTATCCCAATTTGCATTTTATGAGTTGGTCTAATACAAAAAGTTATAGGAAAAAGTATATTACAGTTTATTTAATTTGTGTACTTAGTTATGTTTCTATTAAGAGACCAAAATAAATAAATAAATAAAAGAATTGGCTGAAGTTTATGTTTGGGTTTGTTGGGCTCACCATGATCCCATTTCGATAACATAAATAATTCATTTTATAAGATCCTATATATATATTATTTATAAAAAAATTATGCCAATTTGATAATTATAGTATTTTTATTTTATCATTTTTGTTTAAAAAAAAATAAATGGCATGCATATTTTTAAAAACTAAACCATTCAATTTTTTAATGATAAACGCGATAAATGAAGAAATTACGACTATCGAATTATTTTTATGGATAATATATATAGAGAATCTACAAAATAAATGGTTTAAATTGTTGAAATGAGACTTGTGATGGGTTCCAAGAGCATGAACCTGACGGTCAAGTCCAAATTTGAATTTAAGAAAAACTTAATCCATAAATAAGAAGACTAAAAAAAAAATGACTTGATTTTTGTTTTTGATTTCTTCTCAAAATATTTGGTTTTTATTTTATTTTTTTATTTTATTACTTCTATGAACTACAATGGATCATTCAAATATTCGAATCTTCTTCAAACTAACTAACAACCAGTTAAAGTTACCAGATCTTTCAAATATTCTATTTGAATTTTCCAATTATTCAGATATTTTGGTCTTTTCAATGAGAACAATGCTAGGGATTAAAAGAGTTGAATCAAAAGCTATCAAAAAAATTTGTGCAGGTGAGATTCATTCTGGTGTAGTTTACATAATATTAAATTTAAATTTATTTTACATATTTTAAGTATTCTATGTTTTTTCTTTTAATTAATTCTATTCTTACCGAATAACAAATTTTCTATTTGATAGATTGCATTTTACAGTAATCTTCTAATGACTTAAAATTTGAATATTGGCAAATTATTAAATCTTCAAGCAACTCGAGAATGTTAACAATCATCTGTTGAATACACAACAAAACAAAATTTGTCCAATGTCAAATAATCAAAAGACTTGTACACAATTACTGTTCATTTTGTTAAAATCTAGATTAAAGTTACCCATTCTAGAGGTCAAAAGCCGATTACCTGCCAATTTTAAAAATTATGTCTTCAATTAACAAAAATCAAGTTAACAACAACATTGATAACATTACACACACAAAAAAATTACTCAGAAAATTAAATAAGGGGATCGTATTTATTTTTTGATGTGATTCATACCCCATTATTGAATTTCACCATAAATTTTCTTTTTAAAACAATTTTCATAATATTTATTTTTTCAAAATACATCACTTTTAATATAAGCATCCAAGATCATGTACATATGGTTGAAATTAAAGCCCATTGATCGTACTCTGTTCTATCCCTGACTTTAGAGGTAGTTGAAGAAAAAGCAAGACACTTGCTTTTGCTTGAACTAAAGTTTGTCTTTCTTGTGCAACTAAGCTAACATTTTCAAACCTCCCAATCATTAAACCCAAAACAACAAAACAACACATAGGTAATTCTTCTACAAATGCTTCTCTCCTCCACTTTCACGCCTCTCTCCTCTCCTCCCCTGTTTTCCTCTGTTTTCTCGCCTCCCCTGTTTTTCTGTTTTTTCTTCTCCAAATGCATCTCAAATTCAACAAATCTTTCCATTTTATTGTCATTTTCATCATATTTTGCATTTTCGCAAATGAAACTCTATCTGTAGACCCAAATTTCGAGGCCTGTATGCCTCGAAATTGTGGGAATGGTCCAAATATAAGTTACCCTTTTTGGATTACTAATTTGCATGAGTCTTATTGTGGCCAACCAAACTTTGAGGTCACTTGCTATGGCGGAAACCCGGTTGTCGCGATATCCAATGATGATTATGTCATTGAAGAAATATTGTACACCAATAATTCATTTCTCTTGGCCAATTCCATGGTTTATGATTTTGAAAATACTTGTCCAATTCCTCTGCATAATTTTAGCATTGAGGGAACTCCATACAACTATAGTCCTAGCTATGTCGATCTCTTCTTCTTCTACAATTGTTCAACGTATCCTATTAAAGATCCGACATATCAAGTTGATTGTGCAAGCAATGCTACCAATTTCTCATTTGCTGCTTTTCACAAGGAGGTTTTGGAGTACGAGAATTATTCGATTGACTCGTGCAATTCTTGGGTGAATGCACCTGTGGAGACTGGAGATATCAAGAAATTGTTGGAAATGAATTTCTCTGATGTTTTGAGAAGAGGGTTTGTTTTGGAATGGAGTGAAGATTATTGTAGTGATTGCAAGAGAAGTGGAGGGAACTGTGGTTCTATTAATAACAAATTTACCTGTTTTTGCTCTGATAAACAACATTCCAAAACCTGTGACGACGGTAAGCCTAGTGAAACTTAGTCCTTTTTATCATTCTTTCTGGTCGGACATTCATCTAGATCCATCTATGGTCCGCATGCCTGATTTTAGAGTGGTTGTAGAGTCGTGTTGTGTATCCAACATTTTTCAATTATTACTTTCTTTCTTGGTGCAAATTTTAGTCTTAGAGGCAAGAACTAGTATCCATAATCTTGTGTCCCTTCGCTCTTTCTTTCTTCCTTTTATGTATATAAGTAAATTTTTACAAGCAGACCATTAAAATGAAAATTAGGATAGAGATCACATCAGAATTCTCATATATTCCACTATTAGAGTTTGCATTGTGATAATATTTGTACTAATGGTTTGTCATGTTTCATGATCATATACAGGGCATACGAAGCGGAGAATAGCGCTTGGTATAGGTAAATATGCCCCGCCCATTAAGTTTCTTCTATTGTTTTACATTCTAGAAATTGATCACATAATCAAATATAAAACATATGTAAAAATGAACAAAATTTTAGAAAAATTAGTATTTACATGTAAAAAAATTGTAAGGCAAATTATACATGTGATTCTTTCAAGTTGTCTCTTATACTAATTTGGTTAATGTAGTTTCAATTATATCAATTTTGTTTTTAATTTTTGACATTTTGTCAATTTAGACAAATTAATAACATCTATTAAAAAATTAGACAAATATTAAAGGTGAAGTGAATTCAAAAGGGAATGGACCAGTAACAGTGAATGAACCAAATCAAATTCGACAATAACTCCTCAATTACTTTGAAGATAGTGAATGAATTATTTTACCCATTGATCCATCTAATTTCTAAAGAGAGACTAAACTAACATAACGTAAAAAAATTCGAGAGTAATATTGATACAATTAGAACTGCAATGACCAAATTGACAGAAAAAGTAAATTGTAAGTACTACTACAAATGTAATTTGTTCAAAATTATATTCACTTGGATAAATTCTGTTTGATTTTATGATTGATTTTTGTGCCAATAATTGTCTAAACTTCTTGTGATAGAGCATATTCTCACTTGGCTTTTTTTTTTTTTTTCCTGCCTTCTTCCAATGCAGGGCTTGGGGCAGTGGGAGTTATTGTGGTGGTGGCTATTGTTTGCATCATCTATCATCGCAGGAACAAAAAATATAACGCAACATCGTCTTGGATATCTCGATACACTTCTCATACATCTTCAATGAATGATATTGAAAAGGAAGCAAGCTACTATGGAGTCCAAACTTTCAGCTATAATGAACTCCAAAAAGCCACCAACAATTTTGATTCCAAGAAAGAAGTAGGAGATGGAGGATTTGGCACTGTATACCAAGGTATTTATTAACTCAAAACTATCTTACAAACTCAACATTTTTTTTAATGAATACAGTGTTGGCAGTATCATATTCGATATATATATATATATATATTAAAGAATAATACTTATTTTTAGTCCTCAAAAGAGTTGGACGGTCCAATTAAGCCCGTGGACTTACCATAAGTCTCACTTTAATGATTTAATCTGTAAATTTTTTTAGACTTTCATATGTAATCATTCATAAAAAGAAAAAAAGAAGATTTTTAGTTTTTTTTTTCTACACAAATTTATCACATTTATTTTTAAAAAATAGATAAATAATTTTCAAAATCACATTTATCATTCCCATTTTTTAAAACTAATGTGATGAAATCTTATGCTTAAAATTATCAGATTAATCTTTTTTTTTTTTTTTTGTGGGTGTATGTGCTTGCACTTGCGCACTCGTGTGGATAATCTACATAGGCGGACTATTAATAAATCATCGAACTGAGGCCCCTTAGAGAGCCCACAAGCCTACATTGGACCGTCCAGTTCTCACAAGCTACATTTTTTTTGAAATATTTTGTAGGATAAATTGTGTCACTTGGGTTGTCTAAGTTTCAATTTTGTAAAAGTTGTACACAAAGTTCTAAATTGAGTCAATTTGATTTAATTTCAAACAAGCTGTATCGCTAACCAATATTTCAATGAATCATAATAAAAAATTACAAAAACTCATAACTAGGAGCATATGACACATTTAGTTTCTTGAGTTGTATATTATAGAATTTCCCTTTCTTTCCTATGGTTTATTGTAATGAAAAGCATACTTACATGCCCCATTTGATTGAGATCAACCACTTTTTTCATATAATCTTAAACAGGCAAACTTCGAGACGGGCGTGTAGTTGCAGTGAAGCGATTATACGAACACAATTTCAAAAGAGTGGAACAATTCATGAATGAAATAGAGATCCTCACCCGCCTCCGCCACCCAAACCTCGTCTCTCTCTATGGCTTCACCTCCCGCCACTGCCGCGAGCTCCTCCTCGTCTATGAATACATCCCCAATGGCACTGTCGCCGATCACCTCCACGGCGACCGCGCAAAGCCCGGTTCCCTCTCTTGGACTACAAGAATGAGCATTGCATTCGAAACCGCCAGCGCGTTGGCTTACCTCCATGCTTCTGACGTCATTCACCGTGATGTCAAAACTAACAACATCTTGCTCGACAACAGTTTTTGCGTTAAAGTTGCTGATTTTGGACTTTCTCGTCTTTTCCCAACTGATGTGACCCATGTGTCCACGGCCCCACAAGGTACTGCGGGTTATGTGGACCCCGAGTACCATGAATGCTACCAACTTACTAATAAGAGTGACGTTTATAGTTTTGGAGTTGTTTTGATCGAGCTTATATCGTCTAAGCCAGCTGTGGACATTACACGGCATCGCCATGAAATTAATTTGTCTAATATGGCGATTAATAAGATTCAAAATCATGAACTTCATGAGCTTGTTGACCCGTGTCTTGGGTTTAACTCAGATTATAAGGTGACGGAGATGATCAAGGTGGTTGCTGAGCTGGCGTTTCAATGTTTGCAAAATGAGAGCGATATGAGGCCATCGATGAAAGAAGTGTTGGAGGTTTTGAAGGAAATCAGCAGTGTGGGCTATGATAGGAAGGTTGCTGACGAGATGGACATACCAGCAGATGATGTTGTGTTGTTGAAGAGTGATCCACCAACCCTTTCGCCTAATTCTTTGAGGCAAAATTGGGTTAGCAAGGGAAGTACCACATCTAATGCTAGTAGTAGCTAAGTTAATGTATCATTTTAATGCAGTCAAGATCCATTTTATAATAAATTTTGGGTGATAATGCCATCTTATTTCCATAATGAATATGAAAGTTACTATGAATTATATTAATGCCTTTGTATATAGTGATTAAATCATTCATTGTATAAGTCGATTGAATATTTTTTTTTAGTTCTATTCATTGTTTCATTGTTATTATTTGTTCTTAAAACTAGGCAATGAGCCACGCCCAATTTCTTGGTCTTAAATTGTCATGTTGATAAATGTGTGTGTCGATGGAGAGAATTTTTTTCACAAAGCAGAAGGGAAAATGAAAAAATTATTGGGAAAAATGTTAAAATAAAAACTAGACCATATATGTGATAATGTCATGATATTTGCTTTCATTTTCATGGTCTACCAATGATAATGTCATAATATAATCGAAGAAGTTATTGGGTGTTCACGGATCAACACGTGCACGTGTTGTAGGAATACCACAATACAATATTAAGGTCACGTGACATTCCAAGTACATCCAATGATTTCTTGTTATAATGAGCCAGAGATATGGGAAATGTGATTATGGATAAATTTCATCATAGGGAATCAGATGAAAATAATCTATTGCTAAAGAGGTTGCATGTGAAGTTAGTGCTTTATTATCGTTATTATTATCTTTTTCCTAGATTCTTCGACGCCACACTTACAGTGCTGATGATAATATCATAGGATCTTGGATCTTACTCCTTTAACAGAAAAAGAAAAAAAGAGAGATATTATTTTGGGCTCACTATGTTATGCATAGAAAGGGAAGAATCATATCAATGTGGCAGAGATATTAGTCTAATTTCTGTAGACTATGGGATGATGAGATTAGACTAATTTTTGTTCATTCCTGAATTCATGATAGCAGAAAAAAATTTCCCATATCTTTTTTATTTTATTTTTCATAACTCGATATTCGGTCCATTGGACCAACTAATCAGCGGACCAATCTCACAGTCCATTAGCGTTCCCCATACCTTATAATAGAAGAATTCGAAGTTTTGTTCATGGAAAGAATTCTAATTTCTGTTCAAACTGATTTATTGCAACTTTTGTGTAATAGAAGAAAAAAAGAGTAACAAGAAAAAGAAAAGGAAATTTACAACCACAATAGACATCTTGCTCTGTTTTTACTAGAAAAAATTTAGTGCAGCAATTCATAGTGAAGAATCCAAGATATACTTGGACAACAATTAACATAGCAATTTCAAACAAAATTTCACTACTTTGAGGGTCTTGAGGAATCTACTTTGCATGATATTATTCTACATAAGCTTTGCAGTCCATGATGTTTTTAACCTAAAAAAACATCATTACATTGATTCAACCCCACAGGATTCATTCTCTTCTGATATTTGAATAATAGAAGATGGGATTGGTGTTCTTGAAGGTAAATATAAGAATGGTTCCGGGGGAACTTGCAAAGATCCTAGATTTCCTTCAAGCATCTCAATCACCTTGTTAATTGCTGGTCTCTCTGATGGATTAGCTTGTATGCAACATAGCTAAACTAATATCATCTTTCGTGCAGCTCTTTCATCCTCTTCAGATTCAATCCCATGAAGTCCTATATCTCAATCACATTTTAGCTTCTTGTAGATCGAATGTGGGAAATATAAGTCGCCAGTGTCCTCAACTGATTGTCCAATGTTTTCCCTTCCCCAAACCATCTCTAGAACTAGCATTCCATAGCTATACACATCAGCCTTGTGTGAGACTCTTCCAAAATGCCTAGAGAAAGGCGCTATATATCCAATAGTTCCTCGAGCATGCAACATGGATACAATGCTCTCTTTCTTGGGACATAATTTAGCAAGCCCAAAATCAAAAATCTTTGGACAAAACTCTTCGTCTAGATGAATGTTATGTGGTTTTATGTCAAAATGGAAAATGCATGCTGTACATCCACGATGCAAGTATTCCAATCCCCGAGCAACCCCTAATGCAATTTTGTGCATTTTTTTCCATTCCAAGTGGTCATTTGTCTCCTGTGATTTGTTGTTGTGTATGACCTTCTCAAGAGATCCATTTGGCATGTACTCGTAGATGAGAGCTTTTTTGCGACCCTTGAAACAATACCCTACAA
This sequence comes from Camellia lanceoleosa, assembly GCA_025200525.1. Lineage (NCBI taxonomy): Eukaryota > Viridiplantae > Streptophyta > Magnoliopsida > Ericales > Theaceae > Camellia > Camellia lanceoleosa. The sequence continues at coordinate 6,848,456 of CM045772.1, forward strand.
GGCTTACAATGTTGACATGGGAAGTCCTACTAATGCTTGTGACCTCATTTATGAACTCTTGTCTATTACTGTCTTTTATTTCATTTAGAAGCTTGACAGCCACCAGACATCCATCAAGAAGCTTGCCTTTGTACACATCACCATAGCCGCCTTTCCTGAGTTTATATTGGAAAGAATTTGTTACTTTCTTTATTCTTGAGTAACTATATCTTTGTGGCAAAAGGGATCCATTAATTTTCAAGAAAGCTTCCACATGATCATCTGCCATCGTTGATTTCCTCCAAAAGAATATCGATTTGTTTGTTGAGGTTTTCTTTCTAAAGCAGAAAATCAGAAATGCACACAAAATTGCTGCTCCAACCATTGAAATGACTACATAAAGAATGAAAGAAGTCAAGTAGTGTTAAAATCTTAGACCAACCAAAATTTTTTTTTTTTTTTTTTTGAAGTAATGCAAAAATTATGTTAACAAAAATCAAAACTAACTTAGTTGTTCACAAAAAATTACTACGAACAAATATGAATCATAAACTATGTTCTAGTTATAATGAAATTGATCAAACCTTGAACAAAGAAAACAAAATGATTAAAGTTTTTATGCATTACTAAATTAAGGAAAGACATAGAATAAAATTTCAGTATAATACCTATGGCAACTTTCAAGGTCAATTGTTTCTTTCCATCTGCAAAACATAACAACACACCATTAACTAAGGCCGTGTTTAGATAGGAATTTAGAAAGGAAAAGAAAAAAGGTGAGTGAAATGTACATGTATTTCATTTATATTTCACTACTTTTTCTCTTTTCCTTTGTAAATTCCTACGCAAATCAACAATAAAAACACCAGTCTAAAGAGACATAATTTTGAAGCAACAATGCCCATATTAAATGAATAACTGCAGCCCAGTCTCGGTAATAGAACATTTTCTAAGCTTGTTAGAAGGCTAAATGAAACAGTACAAGTTTGATGTTTGTCGCTTTTGTTTTTTCTCTTTTTAATCTTCCATTTACATGAATCTTTTTTCGTACTCTTTATCACTTTCGGGAGTAAAATGACATTTTAGTCCTTTAATAACACATTTTCCCCCAATCTAAAAAAAAAATAAAATTAAATAGTACATTTTTTCCTCTATTATTTGTTTTTGGAATTTTTTTCATTTCAATCATGGTGTCACAATTCACTTTTCTAGCTTCTTTTGATTTTACCCATAACTTTATCAAATCGAATTTTCAATAGTGGGATTTCAACAATTGACCCAAGATTAAAGACTCATGAGCAGAAGGTACTCTTGTGCCATTAAACAACACTTGTGAAGATTTTGGTAAAACCTATTTTTATACCAGTGCAATCCTTCAAAAAAAGGGAAAAAAAAATTGTATCTACTGTAGTAATGACTTTTGAAATTTAATCACCATCAAAAAATTTAAAATCGCACTCCCTATAAAGTTTGTGTAAGGATTGCTCTTCAAATTTTAATATGTTTTCCTATTAAAACAAATCATTGGTAACCACATCTTAAAAAACTTTACAATAAACAGGGAATACAATATATTTAGTTGGTATAAAATTATATTAAACAACTTTTTATATTTTTTTATTTTATTTTATATGCAGTCTTATAGTTTTTTTTTTTCAATTGAATCACTTTTAAAATTTTATGGTCCAAAATACATAAGCTTATGAGAAGTGAAAAGGAAGTCTCTTTGATAATTGAGAAATGCTAGAGAGCTCTAAATTTAGAGCTCTAATTTGAGCTCTAGTGATGTGTCAAAGCAAAAAAAAAAAAAAAAAAAAAACAAAGCAAGGCACAAACATCACATCAGGGTGGGTCCCATCTTCCCATTAGAGCTATTAGAGCTCCTATATTAGAGCTCTAAAGCATTTTTGTTGATAATTTAATGTGGGAACTACGTATAGTTGAAAAAATGAAAAAAAAAAAAAAATTATCAACATATGAAGGGGTACAAGTGCTTACATCCGTACAGTCTTTTATTTATACTCCACTAAAATTATTTATATATTTATAATTTTTTCACTTTCTCTTATTTGTATATAATTCTCTCTTATTTAATTGACCAAATTACCCTATATTAATAACATTTGCAAAAAATTATAAAAAAGAACAAATATCCTATCCAACTTCCAAGCAGTTCCTTTTGTCAACGTCAAGTCTGGACCCATTAAAAGAAAGTCTGACTTCATGCCATTGGTTAACGAAATCTACGAGTCAATTCGCCTGTTTAGTTTCAATTTTTAACATTTAATTTTTGAAAAATTTATTCATAAGTCATAGTTTCTGAAGAGTTGAACCATTTAGTCTTAAAAATTTTCTTATGTTCCATTTAGTTCCATTTGCACATCAATCTAATGATCGAAACATTAATTTGATGTTCGAAATCTAATGTTCGAAACATTAATCTAATGTTTGAAACATTGTAATGGGACCTTTCAGTCTATAAGAAAACTTTTAGGACTAAACAGTGTATAAGTTATTAATTTGGGATTTATTGGTGCATCCCCCATTTTTGAAATTAATTTATTTTTAGTGAATATTTTTAAAATTTAAGTAATTTTTTTATTTTTTTAGATGTACCTTATTTAGATATATCTAAAAAATAAAATATTTGTGAAATTTTTTTTTAAAAATAAATAAATACACAAAAATATGAAAAATATATTGAATTTTCGTATTTTTAAAAATTTTTTTGTATTTAGTAAATTTTTTAATAATTTTTTTCACAAAAATTATATTTTTTAAGTGTATTTATGTTATGTATGTCTAAAAATTAAAAAATTTACTTAAAATATTAAAAAAAATACATTTAAAAACAAAAAAAATAAAAAAGTAGAATTTTCTACAAAATAAATTATGAAAACCAAAACCAAGCCGAGAGTATGTATATATATATATTTTATGGGAAGAGTCAATCATTATATAGATATATTAGAAGATAAAGGGAATTACTTGAAAGTGTAATGTCAAAAAAAAAAAAAAATTACAAATATGGGGTGTATGTGAGACTTGCACCTTCACAATTTTTCATTTGTGTCTCATTACAGAATCACTTGCACTCTTCATGTATTTGTAATTTTTTTTTCTCAACTGTTAAGTATTCTCCCTACAAGATATCTCAAAGTAAATATAACAATCCGGACTTATGATTAACTGTTAAGTCATAATTAAGTATGTCTAATAAGTAATTAAGATGAAATTCTGAATTAATTACATGTGCATTCCATTGTTTGTGTTTATATCTGTCTGTTGTAGAAATATCTGTTTGTGTTTCTATTTTGTTTTGTGAATTGAAGGCTTTATCGGCATCCGATCACGAAATTGACTTGGTATATGTGTCATTTAGAATTTTTAGAACAGTATGGTAGGTTGAATTGAAATTTGATTCGGAACGAATTAATTAAAATAATTAATGGCCATTGCTTAGATTAATTAGAGTTTAATTAACCAACTCTTAATCAAGCCTATATAACGCTTCTTTGACTCAAGACACTCAAGTTACACACTCCTATCCCCTTATACTTGAGCTCATAAACGTGAGAGAGAGAGAGAGACTTAGGAAATTGAGTTCAAACACTTGGATGTCGTAGAGACTTGGAAGATTTGGCTTGGAGACTCAACAATTAGCTAACTAGAGCTCAACTAGACATCTAAGGTATGAAATCAAGCCTCTAACTTTGAAATTTAGTTGGTTAATGCAAGGAATCAAGTGAGATAGGTGAATTAACTTGAGAATTAAGCTAGGAAGGAAGGAGTTTAAATCATACCATGCATACATATGCATTTAATGGAGTTTTGATGTTGTTTTCAAGAGAATTTCCTCATGCATGTAATAATTCTAGCTTGGTTTTAAGAATTCATCACATTTCCTATCAATTCACCTTAATTGATCATGTTTTGAAAGGCTTAAATTCATATCAATACATGTATGTTATGTTCTTTAAACTTTAAGCTTGAATTTGCATAATTGACTTACTCTTGGGTTTTGATTTTGCGAAATGGTTTTGAATTCATGATGTTTTCCAAGTTTACACAAGCTTCCTTGAGTTTTTGACCTAAGAAAGCATGCTTTGCAGTATTGAATTTGAGTTTTGAGCCTAGTAGAGCAATCTGGAAATTCTAGAATTTTGTCTCTCCGCTCGAGCAACAGATCTTGCACTCGAGCGACCACTTTGAGTTGTGCACTTCCATTTGAACGTAAATTGCATGCTCCTAGAAGTTTCCATATTTTGCAAACCACTCGAGCGACAAGAGTTGCGCTCGAGCGAAGAACTCGGTCTCACGCTCGAGCGACCGTCGAGTGGTTGTCGAGCGGAGAATTTACACAACTAGTACTTTTGCAAAGTTTACAGACCGCTCGAGCGAAGGAAGTTGCGCTTGAGCGACCACTTACATCTTTGACGCTCCGCTCGAGCGAAGGAAGTTGAGCTCGAGCGAGGCCCTATTTTTAGCATAATTGCCTAAGTGTTCCCAAGTGCACTTTTTGCATCCTCATTACATTCTAGTCATTCCTAAGCCAAGATTAAGACATAATAATGAGGATAAGACTTAAAAAACACACTAAGAACGAAACGTAGTGAGTTAAGTATATTCTGAGTGTGTGTTTCAATCTGTGTATTTGTTATGTTTGTTTAGGTCACACACCATAAGCCATTTGATTAGTTTGCTCTGTCTGTCTGCATCCGGAGCCATCTATGAGTAATAACTCTGTAAAGCTATGTTTAATTATGAGTTTTTTTTTTTTTGACTAAATGATACGATTTGTTTTATGAAATTCTATTTTATGAATCATGAATGAATATCTATGTTTTTTAAATATATTTGTGGCATCCTTTGTTCACGTGGCCCTCACCCGGGGGTAACAATACCATGGCTTATGTTCATGTGGCCCTTGCCTAGGGGTAACAATACCGAGGCTTATGTTCACGTGGCCCTCGCCTGGGGGTAACAATACCATGGCTACTTGTGCACAAGATGTGGACCTATGTGGTTGTCGGTACCGACTATGCAAAATGGGAATGATATGATAGCTAAATGGATGTATCATATATAACTGCTATGATTTCTAGTTAATTATGCAAATTTGAATTTGTATCTGATTTGAAATCTACTATGGGATATCATTCATTAAATGCTTTACTCTGTTATTATTCATTGGGCTTCGCTCACTCTATTATATTATATATGTAGGTGACCAGGCGCGTGACCAGGCATAGAGTTGATGACCTAGAGTTTAGTTTATCAGCCACCCTTGTGCGCCTCCCAAGGAGGTTCCGGATTAAGTCAAGTCTTGTAGCCATGTTTTGTGAACGTTTAAGATTTTGTTTTCTTTTGGTACATGAACAAGCTTTGGTTTATCTGTATAATGGGCTAAGTTCCCTTTTTGCTTTATCTGTAATGTATGTGACGTAAGACTACTATACGTATGACATCACGGCTTTGTATATAAGTTTTTGAATTTCTGTCCCATCTATGTCTACACAGCTCAATGGACCATGTATGATTCTCTATTTGCTTCCACTAGCCCCTTATCTTTTATGATATTCAGGTTAGAGGCCTTTGATAATCTGAGGATTACTGGCCGGTTACGACGTAAAACCTACAGGGACAGGTTTGGGTCGTGACAGTAAAGATATTATGCTTAAGGCTACAAATGAGTTGAGTTGAACCAATTTTTTAGTGTTCAGACTTGTTTATTAAGAATTAATCAAGCTCAAGCTTGAGCCAAGTTCATGTCAAGCTTAAACGTTAAATATTTGATAAACTCGAGCTTGGCTTGAGTTCGCTCAATTACACAAATAAGCCAAGTTCGAACTCGAGCTTGAAAAAAAAATTAAACTTAATTTAACTTACTTATTAAGATAAAAATAAATTAAAAATTAATAGCAAAATATATAAGAATACTTATATTAATAATAAATTTCATCAATTAAATATGTAAATTTACACAAATATCAAACACAAATAAAAAACTAAAATAAATTATTAAAAATTTATTTGATATATTATTAAAAGTAGATATTAATTTTTTTCCCTTGTTCACGAGCCTTATTGAATTGAGCTTGAGACTACTCGAACTCAGCTCAATTAATAAACGAGTTTAAAAATCAAGCTTGAACTTTAAACGAGCCGAGCTCGAACTGTTCATGAACAGCTCGGTTTGTTTGTAATCTTAATTGGGTTGCCCATAAATCACGCGGTACGTGGTCAATATGGTGCCGTGTTATTTTGAGTTAGTATTATAATTAGTTTAATATTAATATTATTTATTTTTTATGCGTTATTTTGTTGTGAAATTTTTATCTGGTGTTCAATTTGTATCAAATTAGTCCCTTTACTCTAAAATTTTAGAATATGTCATTTTAGGTTGTGTTTAATTCATGGATTTTGAGAGGGTAATTTGTGTAGACAAATTGGACCGAGCTAGGTAAAATCCTCTTTGAAAGTTGGGCCGCGCAATGGGCTGAAATAAGAGCTTAATGGTCTAAGCCCTAGCAACACATCTCTGACTGGCTTAGAGGAAAGTCTGTGGAATATGTTCTCAATTTTCAGTTCAAATTTTGAAATTACAGCTTTAGTGGTTGTTTTTTGAATGGTGTATTGATGAAATGAAAATAAAAATATTAAAGAAAATATTTTATTTTCCCTCTCTCCCTAAAGAATTTCCTCTCAAACTTACTGAGTCTTTCCTCTCCCAAAATCCCCTCTCAAACTTCTCCAGAGCCCTTGCCTTATATAGGCATAAAATAATAATATAATAATAATATAATAATAATATAAATATAATATCAAAGAAATAGAAATATAATAATAATATATATATATATATATGTACACTCGGTGGAATTGATGTCGGCATGCCGACATCAGTATATATATATTTTTATTATTTTTATTTTATAATATATATAATATAATATATATATATAATATAATATATAAAATATATAATTTATATCAAAATACTAAACATATAATATATTAATATAATTTTATATAAAATACCAAACATATAATATAATAATTTTAAACACATAATATAATTTGTTTTATTATTTTCTTTTATATAAAATACACTAAAAATATGAACAAACACATAAAATTATGAAAAATTACAAAAATACTAAATTAATGTAATATTCAATATTTTAAAATAATTTGGCCATAATGGTGAAGGTTGGGATTAAAGTTCAAATTTCATTTCTTTTATTGAGAATTCTGCGAGAAACACATTCTAATTGTCATCATCGGGTAATCAAAAGAAAGCGCCCAAGTCTTAGGGCCGGTCAAAATGGGGTGTCTACAGTTGGCCCTCTTTGACAGAGCTCGAAGTCATTTCATGACGTGAGTGAATGTCAAAACCCGAAGACGACCCTTTTGTCAAGGCCGTAAGACTTGGGCAATCAAACAAGATGCAATGCATGTGGTTGAACCAGAAGGTTGCCTACGTATCCCGTTTGCAAGGAATCAAACCAGCGTAGTTCAGGGGCAATATGCAGAATGATATATAAAACATAACTTATGATCGTGCAATGAAATGCAAAACACAACTTATGATCATGCAATGAAATGCAAAACAAGACAGTGATGTGACACTGAATAAACGCATAAATGTTGGATGTAGTGAATGTGAGATCCAAATGCTTCGTCCGCGAGAGGAGAAATGTGAACTTGAGATCCAAACGCGTCTTACGCGAGAGGAGTATGTGAAATTGAGATCCAAACGCGTCTTACGCGAGAGGAGTATTTGAGATCCAAACGCATGACGTCTCACGCGAGAGGAGTATTTGAGATCCAAACGCGTCTGTCATACGCGAGAGGAGGAATTTGCTTTCCAAATGCGTGTTAAGCGAGAGGAGGAATTTGCTTTCCAAATGCGTGTTAAGCGAGAGGAGGAATTGCTTTCCAATCGCGTGTTAAGCGAGAGAAGGAATTTGCTTTCCAAACGCGTGTTACGCGAGATGAGGGATTTGCTTTCCAAACGCGTGTTAAGCGAGAGGAGGGATTTGCTTTCCAAACGCGTGTTACGCGAGAGGAGGGATTTGCTTTCCAAACGCGTGCTAGGCGAGAGGAGGAATTTGCTTTCCAAACGCGTGCTAGGCGAGAGGTGGAATTTGCTTTCCAAACGCGTGTTAGGCGAGAGGAGGAATTTGCTTTCCAAACGCGTGTTAGGCGAGAGGAGGAATTTGCTTTCCAAATGCGTGTTAGGCGAGAGGAGGAATTTGCGTTCCAAACGCGTGTTAGGCGAGAGGAGGAATTTGCTTTCCAAACGCGTGTTAGGCGAGAGGAGGGATTTGCTTTCCAAACGCGTGTTAGGCGAAAGGAGGGATTTGCTTTCCAAACGCGTGTTAGACGAGAGGAGGAATTTGCTTTCCAAACGCGTGTTACGCGAGAGGAGGAATTTGCTTTCCAAACTCGTGTTAAGCGAGAGGAGGAATTTCCTTTCCAAACGCGTGTTAGGCGAGAGGAGGAATTTGCTTTCCAAACGCGTGTTATGCGAGAGGAGGAATTTGCTTTCCAAACGCGTGTTAGGCGAGAGGAGGGATTTGCTTTCCAAAGGCGTGTTAAGCGAGAGGAGGGATTTGCTTTCCAAACGCGTGTTAGGCGAGAGGAGGAATTTGCTTTCCAAACGCGTGTTAGGCGAGAGGAGGGATTTGCTTTCCAAACGCGTGTTAGGCGAGAGGAGGGATTTGCTTTTCACACGCGTGTTAGGCGAGAGGAGGGATTTGCTTTCCAAACGTGTGTTAGGCGAGAGGAGAAATTTGCTTTCCAAACGCGTGTTAGGCGAGAGGAGGAATTTGCTTTCCAAACGCGTGTTAGGCGAGAGGAGGAATTTGCTTTCCAAACGCGTGTTAGGCGAGAGGAGGGATTTGCTTTCCAAACGTGTGTTAGGCGAGAGGAGGGATTTGCTTTCCAAACGCGTGTTAGGCGAGAGGAGGAATTTGCTTTCCAAACGCGTGTTGGGCGAGAGGAGGGATTTGCTTTCCAAACGCGTGTTAGGCGAGAGGAGGGATTTGCTTTCCAAACGCGTGTTAGGCGAGAGGAGGAATTTGCTTTCCAAACGCGTGTTAGGCGAGAGGAGGGATTTGCTTTCCAAACGCGTGTTAGGCGAGAGAAGGAATTTGCTTTCCAAACGCGTGTTAGGCGAGAGGAGGAATTTGTGGTGTAAACAGACAGGCGCACCTGCTGTTTTTAACCGAGTGACAATCCAAACGCGTCTTACGCGAAATGGAAGGGGAAAGGTTTTCATTAGGTAAACATTAAATCTAACACGATTCACATGAAAGGAGCGAAGGTAAATTTAAAGTTTCAACGCGTCTCACGCGAATGGAAGAAGGTCTGGTAGCATGATTTCTTGTTGACAAGGGGTAATCTCTACATATAGAAGTCACAGATGCCCCTTTTCTTCCTGATCACATTCACAACTTTCCCTATTCTCCAACGGGGTGACGGACTAGGTTGGTTCAGTATCCAGAATTGAGGCGTATACACGCTACCTCAACCTATGGGGCTACCATACAGATTTCAAGCCGGGGATACACCCCTGGGTATTTAAACCAGACTTTAGTCTCGGAAATTCCAAACCTTTTGCGTTCTAGGCTTTGCCATTCGAACTCTAGTTTCCACTGTCGCAGTTGGTCTCCTAGGAACTCATTGCAATCACAGGCTAGTGGCTATTCCAGACCACCTGAAGTCGTTTGGGCACGACAAACACCAGAGGAATTGCATCTCTAAAGGATTTAAGGTCTCCTAGACCTCTGAAGTCGTTTGAGCACGACAAACACCAAAGAAATTACACCTTCAGAGGATTTAAGGTCTCCTAGACCGGAAAAAGAACACTAGGTGCACCTGTTGTTTTTAACCTATTGAATGGGCATGGATGCCACTTTACTTCCTGATCATATTTACAACTTTCCCTATTCTCCAACGGGGTGACAGACTAGGTTGGTTCAAGATTCGAATTAAAGGCGCACACGCTACCTCAACCTATGGGGCTACCATAGATTTCAAGCCGGATACACCGGTATTTAAACCAGACTTTAGTCTCGAAATCCGAACCTTTATGCTCTAGGCATCACCATTTGAACTCTAGTTTCCACCGTCATAGCTTGGTCTCTTAGGAACTCATTGCAAACACAAAGTGTGATAATACACAGATATTTACATATAAATGTACACAGATATTTACAGATAGAATACAGACATATACATAGATATATACAATATATATACAGGTATATACGACACAGACATATACGGCCCTATACACAAACATATACGGATATATACATAGATGGAGAATATTCCGTTTGCAACCGTCACCGGGTAGATGCCGTTACTGAGAAGGCACATTCCATTTGCTGACGTCAGCACACGTACGCAAAACATGCAAAAAGAAGAAAGGAAAATCACAAAATGGATGGACATGGAATGTGGGGTTTCGAACCCCTGACCTCAAGCTCGGCCTCCGAGTCCTTAGCCACTGAGCCACGTCACTCTTGTGACAAAATATACAAACAAAAATATATATATACTATACAAGACATATATATACATAAAACCAAAACAAAACAAAAGATACATTTGTTGTGGGGTTCGAACCCCTGACCTTGGGCTCAGCCTTCCAGCCTTCAACCACTGAGCCAAACCACTAAACTTAAGCCACTCTTGTGACCAAAACATTCAAACAAATATATATAATACATAGATATACAATATATATACATATATGTATAAATATACAATTCTTCCGCCTCTCTCTCTGTTTTTGTCTCACTCTCTCTTCCGTCATCTTCGAAGGCGTTGTGGCGCGCATAATTTCAACAATAATCGCGCTGACCGACAAAGCTATCAAATTACCCCGATTGTCAATGATCGCCTCAAATTTCTTCTTCCTCTTTGTCTTCTTCTTTGGCTTCATCCTCTTCTTAAGTTAAGGCTCATGAAAAGAGAGGCAGAGCAAAGCCCGCAAACTTTCTCGCCACCACTGCAACCTCTTTCTTTTGCATTACTCTCTCGCCATGGCTTCTTCACACGTTCTCTCAATCTTTTTCCGCACTGAATGAGTCCACGATAGAGATGACCAATTCGACTTCAAACCTCAACCACGGGCTTCTCCTCCTTCCCCTGTTTTCAACTTTCTAGCAATGTCAGTTGAACAAATCATGGCGGCACAGTCTGACATTAAAGCAAACTCGTATACGCTGAGGTCTTGTGTGGAGACCGTGACTGCGGTTTCCAACTTGTCCCGTCGATTGCAAAACAGGATGTGTGAGGTACATCAGTTAAATGCAACACTCTCCCTCCTCCAACGTATGTACAAAGACGCCAGTAGAAATTAATGCTACCAAAAAGGTAACAAAGAACTGAAACGACTGACGACCTCCGTGACTCGATTTGGAGTTCCTTCGCACAACCAACTTGATGGCCGGTGAAGAATAATCTCCTTTGGAAGCGCTGCCAAGGCCGAGGCAGAGTCTTCAAAAGCTTCGAAGGAGTAAAGATGAAGCGAGGCAGCTGATGGTAAAGTCAGGCAATGAAGCTGTGTGCAAATGAAACCGGTTATAATCTTCGTCGCCGGGCTGCTGCCGCAGAAGAAAGAAGAAAAAGATCCCTCTCTCTCTCTCTCTCTCTCTCTCTCTCTCTCTCTCTTTGTTTTTGTTTTTTTTTTGTTTTTTTGTTTTGTGTTTTGTGTTTTGTGTTTTGTGTTTTTTTTTGTCTTTGTAATCGGGGATGTCCTCCCCTGACTGCAATAAAATCAGTTTAGTTTTTGCACATCAATGGCGTGACTGGCATATCACTTTGAATTTGAAAACATTTTTGTTTGATTGAATTTGAGAGTGATTGAGTTTTGAACTCTGAATTAAACATTGATTCTATACTAACCTGAATCAAAGAATGACTTAACGAAACAAGAACGAAGCAAAACGATCCAAACACACTTATATACACTACTAGTATAAATACACCGACTGGTATTGTAACAACCCTCACTTTGAATCAGTCTTGCTTGCATGTATTTTGTATGACCTTGAATTGTCAAGTTTGTAATCTTGATACTTGCCTTGTTTTGCTTTGTTTTATTGTAAGTTGCTGGAATTCGTGTTTTGTTTGGAGCGTACGAGGTCACCAAAGATAGTTTGCCTTTGAGCCTTTATGCTTTTGAGTGCTTTTGGAACCTCACCGACCTCCATCTTCACCCCGCATGTTTGCCGAGATGTTACCTTTTGGGTCAAGTGTGTATCGCCGAGGTCGTGATGTTTTGTGCTTGTAATCTTTGTCCTTGGGTGTATGGCCTAGGCCGAGATGTGGTACACCTGTGCCAAGGTGTGGCACACTTAGTCAAGTGTCGCCCTCCCTAACCTTTGTCTTTGTTGACCTGCTGTCAAGTCTTGTCTTTGGCCGAGGTCATTTCTAGCTCAAGGCTTAGCCGCCAAGCGTGTTGTGTACGCTTTGTCGAGACTTGTCTTGTCTAGCGCCACCTTTCTAATCGCACTAATCCTGATGCCACGTGTCCGAGCCAAGGCTATGACCGCCGATGTGCCTATAATGCATCATTGTGTATCTTTTGATTATGATTTGGTCTCAAATCTTTGTCTTGTTTAGAGAGAGAAGCTCTAGAACTTAGAGTTAGAATTTTAGTGTAAGAGTTGAGCTCCGAGCTTGATCGTGGAAGATCGAACTGCTGATTTCAGCTTTGAGGTTAGATTCTTGTTCTACATCGATTGTTCTTATTGATCATCTAGATGCATTGCATGATTGGATCTGTTTTGCATGTCATGCATTGATTTGAACTTGGTTTTGAAAGAGAAAAATGTTGTTCTTGTGTTCTTAAAGGAGAACCTTGTTTTGATCCGAAAGTTTGGAACAAGAATCATGTTTTGTGTTTGTTCTTGCATAATTTTCTCGAATGAGTACCCTAGTCCACGTTTTTGAACTCTTAGCTTGAAAACCCCAGATTTCATATGTGAGTTGGATTTCAAAGATGCATGATCTTGTTCTTCGTGCCCTTTGAAAGGAAACTCAGTGTTTTCCTAACTTTGCCTTGTTTTGGCTTTTCGAGTCCACACCTCTGGGAGGTGTAGGACCTCGCTAGACCTCGATGGTACCCAAAGGCACTTCCTGTGATGGGAAATAATGTTTTGATTCCTTGCATGTATGTGAAGCTCTTTTGAGAGTATGGTTTGCTATGTGATTGTAGGACTTTGATCTTTGCTTGAGCCTACACCTGAAGACCGAGGTGAGTGGTGCTTTTAATAAAGCTATGTTATAAAGCTTTTGATAAATCTTGCTTGTTTCGCTTTGGTAAAAGTAATTGCTAAGCATGAATGATTAGCCTATTTTGATGTTTTGTATATGGGCTTGTTTTGATGGTATTCTTGAAAGTCCCCAGTGCTGGAGGACTCTAAACTTTAGCAAAGACTAGAGGAAAGGTAAGTATGAACTTCGTCTTGATGATGTCCTTGTAATGAGTTGAGCTTTGTTTCGCTTCTTTGGAAAGTCCCTTGCCTTTGGAGGACTCTAAACTTTCGCAGCACCATCTTGTTAAAAGGATACGGTCCTTTCTTTGGAAAGTCCCTTGCACCGAGGACTCTAAACTTTCGCAGCACTATCTTGTTAAAAGGATACGGTCCTTTCTTTTGGAAAGTCCTTGCACCGGAGGACTCTAAACTTTCGCAGACCATCTTGTTAAAAGGATACGGTCCTTTCTTTGGAAAGTCCCTTGCACGAGGACTCTAAACTTTCGCAGATACCATCTTGTTAAAAAGGATACGGTCCTTTCTTTGGAAAGTCCCTTGCACTGGAGGACTCTAAACTTTCGCAGTACCATCTTGTTAAAAAGGATACGGTCCTTTCTTTGGAAAGTCCCTTGCACTGGAGGACTCTAAACTTTCGCAGTACCATCTTGTTAAAAAGGATACGGTCCTTTCTTTGGAAAGTCCCTTGCACTGGAGGACTCTAAACTTTCGCAGTACATCTTGTTAAAAAGGATACGGTCCTATCTTGCTAAGATAAATGTTAAAGCGGGCTACGGGCCTAAGTAACACAAGTCCCTTGTGCTAGAGGACTTTAAACTTTTGTAGCACCACTTGGTGAAAAAGGGCCACGCCTAAGTCACAAACTTCGTGAAAAAGGGCTACGGGCCTAAGTCATATAAGCTTGATATGTTTTGTCTTGAAGATTACCTCGATACTACTTGTGCTATCTCGCAAATGTTTTGACTTGTAAGACTTGTTGGATGAATACGGTTCATCACTTGATTCGATACAACTTGATTTGTCTTGTTTTGGAAGGAACCTCGCTACTACTTGTTTAATCTTTGTATTGCTTTGTCCGTAGGATTTGACAGATGAATACGGTTCATCTCTTTGTTCTCGCATTTTTGATATTCTTCGCTAAGGTGAACCTCGCTATTGTTTGAATGGTTTTGATATGCTTTGTTTTAAGCATCTGCTATTATTCATGCAAACCTTTATTTCTAGTACCATTCATCGAGTTTCCAAGCTCACCCTCTCTATATATATGTAGGTGATGAGCGGTGACGGCGGCGACGCCTAGAAGTATTTGTACAAACTTGTTTTGGGATTTTTGTTATGCCGACTTGACTTGCTTACATCTACTGTTTTGTGATTACTCGGCATATGTGTTACTTCGGCATTCTTGAAAATCATGCTTCTTGCTCGTGAATCAACAGATTTGTATATGTCTACCGAGAAGCCTTTTGATCAGATGTAACTTGTATTTGTTTTGTTATCTGCCGAGGTGCTGCTATGTATGCATTTACATTTGATCTATGCACGCCTCTCAAGGACCATTTGTATTTAGTTTATTCGCTCGCATATGTGAGCCCCTATGATTACTCGATGTGTGTGAAATTTTTGTGCCGCCTTTTGGTAATTACGGACATCGCCATCTCGCACCCAAATTTACTAGGGCGTGTTGGGGTCGTGGACAGAGTGGTATCGAGCTCAAGTTCCTCATAGTACGTTGATTCACACACTCGAGTCCTAAAGAGCATAGGATTCCATTTAGAAAGATGCTAGGGTTGCATCATATTGCTTGCTATTTGAACAAGGTGTGCATTGTCTTGACTTGCTTAATTGTTACTTGCTCATGAGTTATTTGTTTACTTGCTTTAAAGTCACACTTTGTATACTCATAGTATCATGAGGAGAGGTAGACCTCCACTTGCCCGAGATCACCAAGACAGATTGACAGAATGGAAAGATTAATGGAAGGATTGACCCGTGAGTTAAGGCAAATAAGACAAGAAGACGCTTAGTACTACATCGACCCAGCCGAAAGGCATTTAATGGTCAAATGTAGTCCCTCCTCCACCTCCCCAAAGGCTTAAAGTCGCCCACACCAAATTTTATATGGAGATGGCACAATAGCTTTGATCAGGAGTTCAAGAAGATGAGACCACCAAGGTTTTCTCGGAGGTATTGAGCCAATGAAGGCCGAGGCATGGGTTTTGGAAATGGAGAAACTGTTTGAGATTTTCCCCAAAGACCGATGTTCGAAGGTGACTTTAGTCAGATTCACCCCGACGATTTATGCTCGGAGATGGTGGATGATGACCAGAGAAACTGACCCTAGTTTAACCTGGGCAAGGTTTGTGGAACTATTTTACAAAAAGCATTTTCCTCGGCTCGGAATCGCAAGGCTACCGATTTCGTGACTTTGACGCAAGGCAATGAACAAAGGGCGGAATATGATCGCGCTTTTATCGAATTGGTAAGGTTTGTACCTCACATGATCAATGATGAATACATGAAGGCTAGGAAGTTTGAAAGTGGGCTTCATGACCGATTCAAGACCGTTAGCTCGCTTCGATATGCCGACCTATGCCGGCAATCTTGAACAAAGCCGCATTGGTCGAAACCAACTTGAACAGTACCGTAACTGGAGAGAATCACGAAGAGACAGAACCATGACAATCACCGAACACGCTTGAACACCAATAAGAAGATGAACAAGGGCGGTCTGGTTATCCGAAGTGAAGGCAATACTAAGTCGACATGTTCAGATTGTGGAAGCAACATTTTGGGGTTTGTCGCCGGACATCCGGTGCTTACTATGAATGTGGAGAAGTGGGTCATTTTGTGAGAGATTGTCCTAAGACAAAGGTCAAACCAAAGAAGAAAGGTGAGAATACCTCGTACGGTTCAAAAGAATAATGCCGAAAGGACAGATGAGGCAGGCGTAGTATTTGCACTAGTGCCAGGATACTCGTAATGCCGAGGCAAGTGGTGTCGTATACTTCTAATTTGCTCCCTAAATGCTTATGTGTTAGTTGATTCGGCTCTACGCACTCGCTTGTTTCTATTAAGTTTGCCGAGAAGATTAATAGGAAATTAGAATCTCTTGATTATGTGCTATCTGTGGTTCATCCGCCTGGGAGATCCATGATTGTTGCATCCATTTATAGAGCATGTGTTGTCGCTATTGAGCATGTTGAATCGCTAGTTGATTTAATGCCCTTGAATATAGATCAATTCGATGTTATATTGGGAATGGATTGGTTAGTAGCAAACCACGCACTCATTGATTGTGTTTCAAGAGTGTCACATTGAAACCCCCAAACCTAGCCGGGTTATTTTTCAGTAAAGGAGTAATTCCCCACCTTATTTAATCTCATCCATGAAGGCCTCGTAAGTTGATCCAAAAAGGTCAGAAGGGTTATTTGTGTAGTATATTGAAAGATCAGATGGAAATGTTAGTTTAGCCGACATCCCGCTTGTTCATGAGTTCGCCGACGCCTTTTCCTAATGATTTTTACCGCCATTTGGTCGATAGAGAAATAGAGTTTATCGTTGATGTTATATCTAGAACACACCGATCTCCAAAACACCATATAGAATGGCCCCAAATTAACTTAGAGAATTGAAACTACAATTGCAAGAGTTGTTGGACAAGGGATTTATTAGGCCGAGCACATCACCATGGGGAGCACTGTGTTATTTGTTAAGAAGAAGGATGGCACACTTCGCCTTTGTATTGATTATAGAGAACTCAATAAGGTCACCATTAAGAATAAGTACCCATTACCTAGGATTGATGATTTACTTGATCGCCATAAGGAGCACGAGTCTTTTTCCAAGATTGACCTTAGGTCGGGCTACCATCGCCTTAAGGTTAAGGCAGAGGATGTTGAGAAGACGCCTTTCGGACTAGATATGGCCACTACGAATTTTTAGTGATGCCTTTGATTGACCAATGCCCCTGCTGCATTTATGGATTTAATGAACAGAGTCTTCAAGACCCACTTAGATGAATTTGTGGTCGTCTTCATCGATGACATATTGATTTATTCCAAGAGTGTAGTTGTACATGAAAACCATCCGAGAATTTCTTTGCGTATATTGAGAGACGGGAAACTGTTTGCTAAATTTACCAAGTGTGAGTTTTGGCTTATTTTTATTTCATTTCTGGGGCATGTAATAAATGTAGAAGGTATTTCAGATGATCCGAGCAAAATAGAAGCCGTGGTAAACTGGCCGAGGCCGACCAATGTGTCCGAGGTTCAAGTTTTCGGGTTTGGCAGTTACTACAGAAGTTCGTAAAAGAATTCTCCAGATTGCAACTCCATTGACACAATTGACTAGGAAGGAGCACCGTATGAATGGATCAAGATCGGAGTCACTTTTCAGAACTAAAGACGAGGTTGGTTACAAAGACCGATCGGGTACTTCCATCGTAATGAGGAGTTTCATGTTTACAGTGATGCGTCGCATAAGGGTTTGGGTTGTGTATTAATGCAAGGAGGTAAGGTTATAGCATATGCATCTCGTCAATTGAAGCCACATGAGAAGAACTATCCTACCCATGACTTGGAGCTAGCACCGTGGTATTTGCTTTGAAGATTTGGCGTCATTACTTGTATGGAGCTTCTTGTCGTTTTTACAGATCATCGAGCTTGAAGTATCTATTCACTCGTATGAATTGAACTTGAGACAAAGAAGATGGCTCGAGTTGTTGAAGGACTACGATATGCGATTCAATATCACCTGTGGAAAGCCAACAACAGGCCGACGCCCGAAAGGTAAAATCGCTTGAAATTTGGCATGCCTAACATTGATTTCGCAGAACCAACCATTGTTGAAGAAGTAAAGGCAAGACAAATGGAGGATGAATTCTTCGTAAAAGTAGCCGATGAGATTGTTACTGCCGAGATCCGCACACCTTTGAAAACCAAGTGCTTAAGTTTGAAGGAAATTGTGTGTGGCCGATGTTCCGAGTCGAAAAGGAAGATTTTGCTAGAAGCCCATAATTCCAAGTTTGTTGCTCATCCAGAAATACCAAGATGTACCATGATGTAAAACAGATGTTTTGGTGGCCAAACATGAAGAGAGAGATAGCCGAATTTGTGTCCCAAAGGTTTGCATTGCCGAAGTAAAAGCGTAACATCGAGACCAAGCAGACTTCTACAACCTTTGCCGATCCTCGAGTGGAAGTGGGAACACATCTCTATGGATTTTGTGGACCGGACCGCCGAGAACACGTAAAGGTATGGATTCGATTTGGGTTGTGGTAGATAGACTAACCAAGTCAAGACACTTTTTGCCTGTTAAGACTACTTTCAACGCCGATCAACTTGCCCTACTTTATGTGAATGAGATTGTTAGACTTCATGGAGTGCCGATGTCAATAGTGCTCGGACAGAGATCCTAAATTTGTTTCAGATTTTGGCAGAGTCTACAGAGGGCCTTTGGAGCCGAACCGAGATTTAGTACATGCCTTTTCATCCCTGCATGATGGGCAAACAGTAAAGAACGATTCGACACTTGAAGATATGCTTAGACTCAGGTATTGATTTCCAAGGAAATTGGGGAATGCATTTGCCATTAGTGGAATTCGCTACAACAACAGCTATCACGAGTATTGGTATGGCGCCGTATGAAGCTCTATATGGAAGAAAATGCAGACGCCGATATGTTGGACCGTCGGAGATAAGGCTCGCTTGGTCCCGAACTCATTCAAGTAACAACAGAGAAGATTAAACTTATTCATAGAGGATTAAATCGCCAGAGCCGACAAAAGAGTTATGCCGACCAGAGAAGAAATGAGCTAGAATTGAAGTTGGGGATCACGATTCCTAAAGGTTTCACCAATGAAAGGAGTTTCCAGATTTGGGAAGAGAGGTAAGTTAGCACCCGTTATATTGGCCCATTTGAAGTCCTTGACAAGGTTAACTCCGCTGCTCATGACTTGCTTTGCCACCAGAATTGAGCCAAGTCCATAACGTGTTTCATGTTTCGATGTTAAGGAAGTATATTCGGATCCAATCGCATGTAATTAAGCATTCTCGAATCGGTTAATGAGAATTTGGGCTATGAAGAGAAGCCGACGCCTATTGTGATGACAAGTTAAGCAATTGAGAAACAAGTCGATACCAATGGTAAAGGTGGAATGGAAAGAGCACTATGGCAAGGACGCCACATGGGAAATGGAAGAGGAAATGAGAATTGACATCCGAGTTATTCTTGGACAAGGTATAGTAAGTTTGGGGTCCAAACTTCCTTAAGGGGTAGGATGTAACAACCCTCACTTTGAATCATCTTGCTTGCATGTATTTTGTATGACCTTGAATTGTCAAGTTTGTAATCTTGATACTTGCCTTGTTTTGCTTTGTTTTATTGTAAGTTGTCGAATTCGTGTTTTGTTTGGAGCGTGAGCCGAGGTCACCAAAGATAGTTTGCCTTTGAGCCTTTATGCTTTTGAGTGCTTTGAACCTCAAATGACCTCCATCTTCACCCCTAGATGTTTGCCGAGATGTTACCTTTGGGTCAAGTGTGTATCGCCGAGGTCGTGATGTTTTGTGCTTGTAATCTTTGTCCTTAAGGTGTATGGCCTAGGCCGAGATGTGGTACACCTGTGCCAAGGTGTGGCATGCCTTAGTCAAGTGTCGCCCTCCCTAACCTTTGTCTTTGTTGACCGCTGTCAAGTCTTGTCTTTGGCCGAGGTCATTTCTAGCTCAAGGCTTAGCCGCCAAGCGTGTTGTGTACGCTTTGTCGAGACTTGTCTTGTCTAGCGATCACCTTTCTAATCGCACTAATCCGGTGATGCCACGGTCCGAGCCGAAGGCTATGACCGCCGATGTGCCTATAATGCATCATTGTGTATCTTTTGATTATGATTTGGTCTCAAATCTTTGTCTTGTTTAGAGAGAGAAGCTCTAGAACTTAGAGTTAGAATTTTAGTGTAAGAGTTGAGCTCCGAGCTTGATCGTGGAAGATCGAACTGCTGATTTAAGCTTTAAGGTTAGATTCTTGCTCTACTTTGATTGTTCGTATCAAACATCTAGCTGCATTGCTTGATCGAATCTGTTTTGCATGTCATGCATTGATTTGAACTTGGTTTTGAAAGAGAAAAATGTTGTTCTTGTGTTCTTAAAGGAGAACCTTGTTTTGATCCGAAAGTTTGGAACAAGAATCATGTTTTGTGTTTGTTCTTGCATAATTTTCTAATGAGTACCCTAGTCCACGTTTTTGAACTCTTAGCTTGAAAACCCCAGATTTCAGATATGTGAGTTGGATTTCAAAGATGCATGATCTTGTTCTTCGTGCTTTGAAAGGAAACTCGTGTTTTCCTAACTTTGCCTTGTTTTGCTTTTCGAGTCCACACCTCGGCGGGAGGTGTAGGACCTCGGCTAGACCTCGATGGTACCCAGTGCACTTCCCGTGATGGGAAATAATGTTTTGATTCCTTGCATGTATGTGAAGCCTGCTTTGAGAGTATGGTTTGCTATGTGATTGTAGGACTTTGATCTTTGCTTGAGCCTACACCTGAAGACCGAGGTGAGTGGTGCTTTTAATAAAGCTATGTTATAAAGCTTTTGATAAATCTTGCTTGTTTCGCTTTGGTAAAAGTAATTGCTAAGCATGAATGATTAGCCTATTTTGATGTTTTGTATATGGGCTTGTTTTGATGGTATTCTTGAAAGTCCCCTGTGCTGGAGGACTCTAAACTTTAGCAAAGACTAGAGGAAAGGTAAGTATGAACTTCGCCTTGATGATGTCCTTGTAATGAGTTGAGCTTTGTTTTCGGTTTCTTTGGAAAGTCCCTTGCACCGAGGACTCTAAACTTTCAAGTATACTATCTTGTTAAAAGGATACGGTCCTTTCTTTGGAAAGTCCCTTGCACCGGAGGACTCTAAACTTTCGCAGATTCATCTTGTTAAAAAGGATACGGTCCTTTCTTTGGAAAGTCCCTTGCACTGGAGGACTCTAAACTTTCGCAGTACCATCTTGTTAAAAAGGATACGGTCCTTTCTTTGGAAAGTCCCTTGCACTGGAGGACTCTAAACTTTCGCAGTACCATCTTGTTAAAAAGGATACGGTCCTTTCTTTGGAAAGTCCCTTGCACTGGAGGACTCTAAACTTTCGCAAAGACATCTTGTTAAAAGGATACGGTCCTATCTTGCTAAGATAAATGTTAAAGCGGCTACTTTAAGTAACACAAGTCCCTTGTGCTAGAGGACTTTAAACTTTTGTAGCACCACTTGGTGAAAAAGGGCCACGGGCCTAAGTCACAAACTTCGGTGAAAAAGGGCTACGGGCCTAAGTCATATAAGCTTGATATGTTTTGTCTTGAAGATTACCTCGGATACTACTTGTGCTATCTCGGCAAATGTTTTGACTTGTAAGACTTGTTGGATGAATACGGTTCATCACTTGATTCGATACAACTTGATTTGTCTTGTTTTGGAAGGAACCTCGGCTACTACTTGTTTAATCTTTGTATTGCTTTGTCTGGTAGGATTTGACAGATGAATACGGTTCATCTCTTTGTTCTCGCATGCCTTGATATTCTTCGCTAAGGTGAACCTCGCTATT
The DNA here is from genome assembly GCA_025200525.1 of Camellia lanceoleosa. Taxonomy (NCBI): domain Eukaryota; kingdom Viridiplantae; phylum Streptophyta; class Magnoliopsida; order Ericales; family Theaceae; genus Camellia; species Camellia lanceoleosa. The sequence goes on from CM045772.1 coordinate 6,870,310, forward strand.
GTTTGAATGGTTTTGATATGCTTTGTTTTGGCAGCACTCGCTATTATTCATGCAAACCTTTATTTCTAGTACCATTCATCGAGTTTCCAAGCTCACCCTCTCTATATATATGTAGGTGATGAGCGGTGACGGCGGCGACGCCTAGAAGTATTTGTACAAATTTTGTTTTGGGATTTTGTTATGCCGACTTGACTTGCTTACATCGGCTGTTTTGTGATTACTCCTGCATATGTGTTACTTCGCATTCTTGAAAATCATGCTTCTTTGCTCGAATCAACAGATTTGTATATGTCTACCGAGAAGCCTTTTGATCAGATGTAACTTGTATTTGTTTTGTTATCCGCCGAGGTGCGCTCATATGTATGCATTTACATTTGATCTATGCACGCCTCTCAAGGACCATTTGTATTTAGTTTATTCGCTCGCATATGTGAGCCCCTATGATTACTCGATGTGTGTGAAATTTTGTAAGTTTACTTTGGTAATTACGGACATTCACATCTCAAGACCCACCTACTAGGGGCAGGTTGGGGTCGTGACAGGTATAAATATACTGACTGGTATAAAAGGAACACACTTATATACACTGACTGGTATGAATACCCTGATTGGTATGAATATACACTTATATATACTGAATAGTTGACTCGAGCGATGGAGAAGACAGAATCTCTAACTCGACTATGCCCCTAGTTCATTGCCTTGACCCTTTGATATTTTTGTAAACATGTTTTGATCAACATAAGAGTTAGATTAGCATACTTCTTCCATTTTCTGTTTTGAAATCATGTAAGCTAAGCTGTGAGCATTGAAAAATTTTCCTTTTTAAATCCAAAGACTGGTCCAAGTTTTGCAAAAATGAAACAATTTTCGAGAAAAATTAGTCAGCTTCATTCAAATTAATCAAAACCTATTTTTGCAAATGGCCACTACTCAACTAACATGGAATCAACCATTGAAGTGCATAGCCCTAAGCCAGATAACCCCGAATTGGTTCTGTTGTAGCAACGATGATAACCAAACTGAGCCGATCTGAATCGAATGAAACCGAGCAGAACTGGACCGAACTGAACTGAACCAAGTTGAATCGAACCAACTGAACTGAGTAGATCGAAGATACACCAATCAAATACGAATAGGACAATCAGGTTGACTAAAGATACACCAATCAAACATGGACGAAATGAATGAGTTAACAAAAATTATTGGGGCCGAACTTCAAGATGAAGCTACCTACGTATCCTCAAGATAGGAATCAGGCCATCGTAGTTCCGGTCAAGGTTTACTCGGGTATTAACACTCTCCTTTTTGTTCATCATCTTTTCATTTTTTTATTTTTTCTACATATTTTTTTCATTGATTTTTTTTTTTCTTTTTCTACTCTAACTTTTGCCTAGGTCGCCCTTCTGGGTTTTCAGCCCAGCGAGCCTCTCAAGGGTTACTTTCATTTTACTTTGTCCATGTTGATTGGGTGTGAAATCTCTAGGCCATCTATCAGAACAACTACTACACTTAACCAGTAGATATGATGATGTAAGGACTAGGCTAATTGGGTCTGCATTTGCCCCTAGTGTTGCCCCTAGTGTAGTGGATAGGAACTCGACTATCCTTCAATAATAAAATTCATTCTCTCACATTCTGGGTTTTGCCTTTCTAGGCGGTCTTCATTAGGAAACGATTCAGTTTTAACTCTTTGATCACATCCAACCTTTTGCCCCTAGTTCAAGGGCTGCTTCAAATCTAAATAACATCCAACCTTCTTGCCCCTAGTTCAAGGGTTGTTTTCAATCTAAATCACAGGTCTTACATAGTTCTAGCTAAGGTTCGCTTGGGTATTGACACTCTCCTTTTATGCTCTAATTTTTGTCAAAGCCGCCCTTTCGGGTTTTCAACCTTGCGAGCTTTTCATTTTTTTTTTTATTTTTCCTTCTTTTTTTATTTTTATTTTTTATTTTATTATTATTATTTTTTTTTGTGCTCTAACTTTTGCCTTGGTCGCCCTCCCGGGTTTTCGACCCAGCGAGCCTCTCAAGGGTGATACTTTATTGCCCTTGGTTCAAGGGCTACCTCCATTTCAGCTATGCAAGCCTCACACTTTTGCCCATAGTTCAAGGGTTGTTTCAAATCTGGAATCACATTCGACCTTATTGCCCCTAGTGGAAGGGCTGCCTCCATTTGAATCACATCATTGCCCCTAGTTCAAGGGCTGTTTCCATTTGAATCATATTCGACCTTATTGCCCCTAGTTGAAGGGTTGTCTCCATTTGAATCACATCATTGCCCCTAGTTCAAGGGTTGTTTCCAATTTGGCTATGCAAGCCTTACACTTTGGTTGATCATTGAATACTTCAAATAATGGTTTGAAAGCTAAGGAGCTAAGGAGCTAAGGACCTTGAGTCAAGAGGGACCCTATACTGTATAATCAATTCCAGACATGTTTTCGTAGGACCACGCAGAAATAGTTGTTTTTGAAATCTTTTTACAAAGTGACTAATCACTCGTACTCTTATGAAGACAAGATAGAACCAATTTGGACCAAGCTAGGTTCATTCTCAGTACCCACATTAACAAAAATGATTTTATTCATCAGAGGCTTAGTATACCTCTCTTTTTCTCAGTTGATCAAAATATGCAAATCCCGAGGAAATTCTTCCTCTTTGTTTTTATCAGAGTTTTGGAAAGAGTTTTGAAAAACTTTGGTCAATGCAATGATTTAAAGGCACAGAGAAGTAGGTAGACTCTATGGCATTTTTTTTTTTTTTTTTGGTTTTTTTTTTGGTTTATTGGAAAGAGACTGACTCAGCAATGACAACAGACTCAAAAGAAAAAGACAAAGAAGATCTAGACAGGACATAAATGTCTAGATTTAGCACTCTTGAAATCAACAGACTTTGACTCACTAGAATGACTCGAGTCTGATCCCAACTCTACCAACTTGGTGGAATCAAACTTAGACTTAATACTCAATTCAGAACTCAGAATAAAACCATTCTCAAATTGCCAGTCAACATGTGGGCCATCCACAACATTCAAAATAAAGCCCATGTAATCAACAAGTGGTCACTCCCCAATTACAGAAATGGTCGGATATCCCACAAGTTCTATTTATTTACACTGGTGGACTTGTGGGATATTAGATTTTTTTTGTTTTTTTTTTTGTTTTTTTGTTTTGTTTTTGTTTTTGTTTTTTTTTTTGTTTTTGTTTTTTTAATATATATACTCAAAAAACAAAAACACATTTTATATGATCAAAAGAAAACAAACCCATTCCCATTTTTTTTTTTGAAAAAAACAACAATTACTAAAACGACACAAACAAAATGATTTGATGATTTTTTTTTTAATAATATTTTTTTGGTATAAAATAACAACACAAATAAAATGAGTTGACTTAGTATTATTTTTTTCCTTTTTGTTTTTGTTTTTGTTTTTTTTGTTTTTTGAAGCCATGTTTGCAAACTAGAAAAAAATAATAGGACCCCCAAACAGAATTTTAGCAGCATTTCGACTCAACTGATCACCGACATCGCTAACTCATACCTTGACACCGAACTCAACCCTCACAAATCAAATGCCTCAACCATCGCTCAAAATTTGAGAACCCCTGTATAGATCCAATAAATTGAACAGAACACAGAGCAGGAAAGAGAACAAACACCCCTATGGAGGGTGGGGTTATCCTGTCCTAGCTTTTGAAATGATCTAGGGTTCACTATTCAAACAAGTGGCTTCATAACATCCTACAAATGGGTGGCATCCTGTCCTAATTTGAATGGTCACTAGAGCATACTATATGCATTAGGTCAAATAGTCACAAAGGGTACCTCAGCAAGACTACCTAATATACCTCTCACACCTAACACCGAGAAGTGAAAAGAGGATCAAACAGTACAGCGGTAGTCCAGATCCAAGGGTTGTGTTCCCAACATGGCAAAGCCCATGACCGGTCAGCCTTTTGGAAAGCTTTGTAGGCAAGCCTCCAGCAAACCGTCCAGGAATAGCAGATGGCAAACACAGGGACTTAAGCGCACCGATGCAAATGCAATGCAAAGAACATATAAGTGTACATAAAAATTCACATCATAAATTTCAAGTCAAGTTCTCTAAATCCCCAGCAGAGTCGCCAGAAAGTGTAGCTCGGCTTTTCGCGCCCCCTTTCGGAAGAATGAAATAGCCCTTACAGTTCGGACTCCACTTGTGTGTTGGTTCTGAATCTGATTTCACAAGTGCAATGTGAAACAGTGGAAACACAAAAAGAGTCCAAATCCGGCAATTGTTTTTTGAAAAATCGATGTTTGAATCAAATGCCAAAATGGACTACTTTGCCGATTTGAGTCGCCACCTAAATATTTATGGGAAATTTAGGAAACCCGTGACTCGTGCCTAAAGGCCATTAGTCCGTCGTTACCAAAGTGTCTTGGTTCGAACTTAGGTATAAGAGGGAAGGTCAATAATTGAACACCCACTCACCATCAAAGATCGGCCTTTACTAATCATGATGTGTTTTTTATGTACAATATATGCTCTTGTTCTATATGTAACATACAAGTATAGACTAATTTCACGAAAAGTTGGAACGTTTGATTCCATGTTTGTTTTGAAAGAAATGTTTTGAATATGTATCACTGAAAATGGTGATCTCATATATACATGAATCAAAGTATCCAAATTCAGGTGATTAGCCTTCATCCACAGGCATTCAAACAGGTATATCAAGTAAGCATTTAGCTTCATGGTAGTATGTTTGATATGACAGCAATCACACTTATGCAATATGCTAAAGCATAAAAACTTACCTTATGTCCGAAGCGAAGACGAATCAAAAGAAAGTAAACAATTAGAAAAAAAATGCATGATCCTATTTAATGTGATATGGCTAATGCAACATATACAACGTGCAAGTAATAAGTTCGGCTACTAGCATGGCATGCGAGTCAATTCAAGGCATATGATAGAGCATGTATTCAAGTAAAGAGTTTGAATTTGACATTTGAATAATATGATGAGTCGAACTTTTATGCATGTAAACGAATGGATGCAAATCATGGAAAATGCTAATTTAAACATGATGTCCCTAATCTAACCATCATAAGCTGGTAAATAAAAGGGAGAAAGACGTGGAGTTGGAAGACATACACATTATTACAAATTTATCCTCACGAAGGAGGGTCCGAATGTCCAAATGCGCCCTCACGCAGGAGGGTTCGAATGTCCAAGTGTCCAAATAAATAATTATTACAAAACCGAATGAATAATAAATAAAAGTGGGCTGTCTAATTTATTACAATAATTGACGTAAGGCAAGCCTTGACACAATAAATTCGGTATAACGTCCGACCGAATTCAATTAATCATATTGGTTCTTTATGTTGGTTGTAATCCAATTTTAACCAATTTTATTAGCCTTTTTTATTACCTGTCCATTTCTTTATCTTTTCTCCTGTTTGTGCAAAAGTGATATTTACATCCACTAAGTCTGAAATGCAATAAAGGAAAATCAGTGTCGACTTAACCCGAATAAACCTTATTTTCTTCAGAGGAAATCACAAAGGAAGAGTCAAACTTATTTACAAGTTAGGGATTTCAAGTCAAACTCAAGATGTGCAACAAGGACTAGTCAAACTCAAAAGAGTAATAATGACTTAGAAAAACCCAAACTTGAGCGATAAGGACTTAAAATCCAAACTTGATAATAAGTGATAATGACACTTTCCTTGGTGATTTTCAAGGGTCAATTAATCCCTTAAAAGTAAACACACTGATGAATAAAGAGAAATGAAAAATAAAAGATTGTGTTTTAGTATAAGAACATGTATACATTTGAGGTAGTGAACCTCCAAAGAATTTAAATCGTTATGTATAGAACGTTTTATGCTTTTAGTGGTAAATCCCCTAAGAGATTAAATCAGGAAGCATAAAACGTTGTATACTTTTGGTAATGAATCTCTTAAGTATAAAACGTTTTGTGCCGTTGGTAATGAATTTCCAAAGAGATTAAACCATTAAGTATACCTTTGGTAATGAACCTCCTAAGAGATTAAACCATTAAGCATGGAAGAGTTCCTTTCTTATACTTGAATCACAATCTTACTTTTTCACAACTTTTTAATCGAAATAAGCAAAGAATGGAGGGAGGTTGGAGAGATGATTATGCGAAATTGATTAATTGGTTAGTACAAACAAACTTGATATTTACAACATAAATCGTTGAAATAAATTAAACAGCCCCCTAACTAGCATATAATAAAGCGAGCAAAATTAAATAGCCGGAGGTACTATTCACCGCCGGAGGTACTATTCACCACCGGAGGTTACTATTCACCGCCGGGATAAATTATTTAAAGTAAGAAATTATAACAATTTATATACAATATTTAAATTACAGCAGATATATGGGTGGTGCAGTGGTGCAGCCATCCCATTAAAGCGATAAAAAAAAGTTATAAAACGAGGTAAATAAAGTATTTAAACAAATTAGATACTATTCACCGTCGGGGTTACTATTCACCACCGGGATATTTATTTAAAGTAATAAATTACAACAATTTATATATAATATTTAAATTACAGCAGATATGTAGGTGGTGCAGTGGTGCAGCCATCCCATTAAAGCGATAAAAAAAAGTTATAATTAGATACTATTCACTGCCGGAGGTGCTATTCACCGCCGGAGGTTACTATTTACCGTCGGGATATTTATTTAAAGTAATAAATTATAACAATTTATATACAATATTTAAATTACAGCAGATATGTAGGTGGTGCGATGGTGCGGTGGTGCAGCCATCCCATTAAAGCGATAAAAAAAGTTATAAAACGAGGTAAATAAAGTATTTAAACAAATTAGGTACTATTCACCGTCGGGGTTACTATTCACCGCCGGAGGTGCTATTCACCGTCGGAGGTTACTATTCACCGCCGGGATATTTATTTAAAGTAATAAATTACAACAATTTATATACAATATTTAAATTACAGCAGATATGTAGGTAGTGCAATGGTGCAGCCATCCCATTAAAGCGATAAAAAAAGTTATAAAACGAGGTAAATAAAGTATTTAAACAAATTAGGTACTATTCACCGTCGGGGTTACTATTCACCGCCGGAGATGCTATTCACTGCCGGAAGTTACTATTCACCGCCGGGATATTTATTTAAAGTAATAAAGTACAACAATTTATATACAATATTTAAATTACAGCAGATATGTAGGTGGTGCAGTGGTACAGCCATCCCATTAAAGCGATAATATAAAAAAAAAACAGTTATAAAACGAAGTAAATAAAGTATTTAAACAAATTATATCACATTTTTAAATTAAATGACAATTTGCAAAAACTCACCTTATGGGGAAATGATGAATTTTCTGAGTCACAAACTTTCTTTTGACTACTCTCAAGTCTGTGGAATATGTTCTCAATTCTCAGTTCAAATTTTGAAATTACAGCTTTAGTGGTTGTTTTTTGAATGGTGTATTGATGAAATGAATATAAAAATATTAAAGAAAATATTTTATTTTCCCTCTCTCCCTAAAGAATTCCCTCTCAAACTTACTGAGTCTTTCCTCTCCCAAAATCCCCTCTCAAACTTCTCCAGAGCCCTTGCCTTATATAGGCATAAAATAATAAGATAATAATAATATAAATATAATATCAAAGAAATAGAAATATAATAATATATATATATATGTACACTCGGTAGAATTGATGTCGGCATGCCGACATCAATATATATATATTTTTTATTATTTTTATTTTATAATATATATAATATAATATAATATATATATATATATAATATAATATATAAAATATATAATTTATATCAAAATACTAAACATATAATATATTAATATAATTTTATATAAAATACCAAATATATAATATAATAATTTTAAACACATAATATAATTTGTTTTATTATTTTCTTTTATATAAAATACACTAAAAATATGAACAAACACATAAAATTATGAAAAATTACAAAAATAATAAATTAATGTAATATTCAATATTTTAAAATAATTTGGCCATAATGGTGAAGGTTGGGATTAAAGTTCAAATTCCATTTCTTTTACTGAGAATTCTGCGAGAAACACATTCTAATTGTCATCATCGGGTAATCAAAAGAAAGCGCCCAAGTCTTAGGGCCGGTCAAAATGGGGTGTCTACACATAGGTTCTAGGGTTTGGTTGAAGATGATGAACAGTGAATAGGTTGTTCGTATATATGGGCATTATATACATACGGCTTGAAAAGGCGGGACTGTTCAAATATTTAGGCAGTGTATGATGGCTGTAGCAGGGATACGAGCACAATGGGGGACTGCCACGTGTTTCAAACGTGTCAGGTATGTCAGACGTGCTACGAGTACCAGGTTGGTAGATGGACATGTTGTGCAATTGAAAAGACTTCTGAGAACTGAGTAATTTGTGGGACTGAGCAAATGTTTTAGCTTAGTTAATTTGAGCATTCTTAGCTCGGCTAGAGGTAAGTAATCCCAATCATGCAGTGTAGATGGAATTAAGGAGCAATTGAGAGGGTAATTTGTGTAGGCAAATTGGACAGAGTTAGGTAAAATCCTCTTTGAAAGTTAGGCTGTGCAATGGGCTGAAATAAAAGCTTGTGTAGCTCGATCTTGGGCTAAGCTGACACTAGGCCGGTTAGAGATGTGTTGCTAGGGCCTGGACCTACGTATTTGAAAGAAGTCCTTTAGCGGACTGAGATGTTGTCAATAAAGAGGGCCGAGCTATGTGTAGCTCAGCAGGGTGCCATCCTATAGCTAGGGTTATCACGACTCTGTCAAGGGGAGCACAGAGCCGAGATAGCTCAGTTGACCGCAACGACCGTTGAGCAAAAGAGTTTAAACCATTTCACCTGGTTGGTAGAGAGAAGGGTATTATAAGGATAAACATTATCGTTTAGAAATGTGATTCTTAGGAGGATTCTACTAAGGAGATATAGAATTCTACTAGGATTGTTCCACGTGGAATCTATAAGAGCTCATGACAGAACCTATGCACAGGTACTGCAATTCTTACTCTTAAATACATAAAGTTTATTGTCTATTGTCTACTTGTTGACTTAGGCATCGGAGGGGTTTCTGACACACACCCGCCGGCTAGCTCACGTGTGTTTTTAGGTAGCAAAGCAACAACGTTTGGAGGAATACAAACTTGATCAACAAGATTACGAGAAGATTATTTCGTGTTCATACATATTTAAGAAAAGATTTGATTCAACTCTTTTAATCCCTAGCATTGTTCTCATTGAAATGACCAAAACATCCGAATCATTGGAAAATTCAAATAGAATATTTGAAACCTCTGATAACTTTATTAGAATGATCCATTGTAGTTCGTGGAAGTCAAAAAAAATAAAATAAAATAAAATAAAACAAATATTTTAAGAAGAAAGCACAAACAAAAACAAAAACAAAAACAAAAATCAAGTCATTTTTTTCTAGTCTTCTTATTTATAGATTAAGTTTTTCTTAAATTCAAATTTGAACTTGATCGTCAGGTTCATGCATTTGGGCCCGTTATGGGTCTCGTTTCAATAATTTGAACCATTTGTTTTGCAGATTCTTCACGTATATTATCCATAAAAATAATCTGATAATCATAATTTTTTTATTTTATTGAGTTTATCATAAAAAATTAGACGGTCTATTTTAAAAAATATACATGTCATTTATTTTATTTTTTTTAAACAAACGTGATAAATAGAAATGTTACAATTATCAAGTTGACATGATTTTTTTCATAAATAATATACATGTAGGAACTTATAAAATGAATTATTCATGGGATCCATGGTGAGCCCAACAAACCAAAACATGAATTGAAGCCAATTCTTTTATTTATTTATTTTTTGGTCTCTTAATAGAAACATAACTGCCTCTTTTGCGGGTTAAGTATTTTACTCAAAAAGTTAAAAAGTCATTATAAGTTATCACATCATTCTCTTTATTTTTTTACATATCTTTTTATAAGAAGTCAAAAAAATACTAATATAACTTGTTCCCAAACGACAAATTAAATAAACTGCAATATACTTTTTTCTATAACTTCTTGTACTATACCAACTCATAAAATGCAAATTGGGATTAAAAAAAATGTGGTCAATATTTCAAAAATGATATATATTAAAGGCCTTTTCTGGGAAGAATCTAAAAAGTCAAAACTAGTTTTTAACCTATTTTTGATTATATCATTCTCTCTATTTTTTTATACGTTTCAAAAAAAACAATCAAAAAGCCTGTTTTTAACCACTTCCCAAAACAATCCAAAGTTTTAAATACCTGTCGATACCTATTAGTATTTTTAACTTATGATATTGTCATGCTAATTAATAACGTTTGATACAGATTAATATTTAACTATATCACTAATATCGATATATTCTAATATAATTATTTAAAATTATTATATGTATATATATATATATACGAGATAAATCCTAGGGGATTGGCCTAGTAAGTATAACTTGAGGTTTAAGATGTATATTCTTTATATCTTAAGTTTAACTTTCATTAGGAACAATCCATTACTTGGTGCCACACCTATGAGTTTTGCTCGAGATTTATTCAATTCACGTGAAAGGACGCTTTATATAAGCCTTAAGATTAGTCGGGATCAGATATTCGGTCGTAAAAATATACATAAGACAAACAATAGAATTTTTATGTAAATGTGAACAACAGAACATTGGGAGACCAAAGAGGGGACACTGTCCTCAAAAAAAAAAAAAAAAAAAAGGGGGGGACACGTGTGAAGAAAAATAAAAAAATGAGATGAGAGTGCGATGATTGGTAAGTGGAGAGATGATGGTGACCGAAAACGTGTGGAAAAGAGGGGGAATTTTCAAAACCATTTTCAAAAAAAAATATAATAGTGATATCTCACCGTGGTAATAATAATTTAAGATTTTTAAAAATTTCAGATTAAATATTAAAATAAAATTTTATTTAATAAAATTAAAACTTTCAACAATAAAAATTTATAAAAAAAAAATTGTCAATAGGTGATAGTCTAACGGTTAAGGCCTTGTTTGGGAATATGCTATTTTAATATTTTTAGATTTTTTATGAAAAGATATATATAAAAATAGAAAGAGTGACATAACTTATAGTGATTTTTTAATATTTTAACTAAAATATGTTATTTCCAAACGAGACCTAAGTGACCGAACAATCTCAGTTTACAATAAAAATTATAATATTATTAGATTGTTATAAAATAAAAGGGAAGTTACTTGTAAATCCTAAATGTTGATTTTGTGTTCCATTTGGTCCCAGTTTTTTTCTTGTGATCTATTTGGTCCTTTCTATTGTAGAAAAGACACAAGTGCCATTGGATTAATCACGGGTTACTTTATGTACGGTTTTTATTCGGTATATGCTTAAAACTTGTCACGTTATGCGCGTGGTTGGGTGACATACAACATAAAAGTACACTAAGTTTTTTTTATACTTTTTGCTTTGTGGGTTGATACATTGCGCGTGACACATAGACTACTCTCCTCCCATTACTCGACCCATCACGTTAGAATGTTACATTTGGAAAAAATATACTAAAGAATTTTTAATTTTTTTAAAGTGTCATATCATACCTGCCATGTTGGAGTGTTACATGTCACTTTTGACAAAAGTACACTAAGGAATTTTTTATTTTTTTTAGAGTGTCTCATCATATTCGCCACGTTGTTACGTTTGAGAAAAATACACTAATGAGTTTTTATTTTTTTTGAAGTATTACATCATATTCGCCACGTTGTCACATTAGAATAAAGTACACTAAAGATTTTTTTTTGAAATGTTACATCATACCCGCCACGTTGTCACATTAGAAAAAAATACAATAAAGAGTTTTTATTTTTTTTTTGGAGTAAAAGTTTTGGAGTGTCACATCATACTCGCTGTGTTGTCACATTTAGAAAAAGTAAATTAAGGAGTTTTTAATTTTTTTAGAGTGTCACATTGTTGGAGTGTTACATAATACCTGTCACATTGGAGTATATTTTTTTTAGAGTGTCACATCATACCTGCCACGTTGTCACATTTGAGAAAAGTATACTAAGAGTTTTTTTTTTTGAAGTGTCATATCATACCCGTCTCGTTGTCACATTAGCAGAAAGTACACTAAAGAGTTTTTTTTTTTTTTTTGAGATGTCACATTATACCCACCATGTTGCCACATTAGTAAAAAGTATACTAAAGGGTTTTTATTTTTTTTGGAGTAAAAGTTTTGGAGTATCACATTATATCCGCCACGTTGTCACATTTAGAAAAAGTACACTAAGAAGTTTTAAATTTTTTTAGAGTATCACATCGTTGGAGTGTTATATTAATACCTACTACATTGAAGTATCAAATCATACCTGTCACATTAATAAAAGGGTATAGTTATCCACCAAAATACTATTAAAATAAAAAATAGGACCATACGGAAAGAAATTTTCCACTAATGGAATTTAACGGATCAATAGAAAAAATTTGAGACTGATTAAAATATTTATTTGTGAGATAAAATTTATTGATAAATATTCTTAAAATAAACTTTTTGTTTAATTTTATTTGTAATTTTCTTTTTATTAAGCGATAACAAGACGCGGAGTGGTATATTTTTCCCAATTTCAAATGCATTGCAAATGAAATGTAAGAGCATCTCCAACGCTGTATCTAATTTTTCATCAAATTTGAGTTCAAAATAAGTCATTTCACCATTGGTCAACCGGGTGGGCAACCGGTTGGTCGACCCGGGTCCCCCTCCAACGGTCCGTAACAGTGTTTTGGTGAATTTATTTCTTCCTCGTCGATCTGATGAAAGATTTGGTGAAATCTCATTTTGGTGCCAGCTTTGGTGAACGGTTGGAGCCATGAACAGTATCATTTTCATCAAAATTCAAATTTGATATCAGATTTGGTACAGCGTTGGAGATGGTCTAATGTGAGGATGACACAATGGTGAGGGAGACACGTACACGCAAGTATTATGCGTAATCTACACAGAATGGGTTTAAGCTGGTCTTTATAGGGGTGTTTGGGAAGAGGTTTTTTTTTTTTTTTTTTTTTTGTTTAAATTTTTTAGATTAAAATAGTATTAAAAGATAAAATAAGTTAAAATAATTAATAAGGCAAAATATTGTATCAAATTCATAATTATTTCATTTTTTTCTCTCACAAATATTATATCTAACTATAAAAAAATTTAACTATCTTTTTAAACACAATTATTTTAACCAAACTAAAATAGCTAACTTCCCAACCGGGCCGTAGTCTTCTAAAGGATTGGAGGACCAACAAATTGTTGCTGTTTTTATTTTTTATTTTTATATATATATATATTTTAAAGTTCTTTTAATTACTTATAACAAAATAATTATAAGTATATAGCCACATCAGATTTATTTTATATTATATTTTTAAAATTATATGTACTATTTATTCATTACAAAATCAAATTATAAAATCATGTTACCAAAATTATCAAATTTATTTATTTATTTATAAATAATTTATATACAAGAATTTTAAAATCGACAAATAATAAAAATAGACTATATAGCATATACCAACAAAAAATTAAAGCGTGTTATAAACTAATGCAACCATGGCCTAATTGAGTATTGGGACTATTAAAACTTAGCAATTGGTATCGGTAATGTAATATATAATGGCTCACTTTTATTTGAATAAAAAAAAAAAAATGTCACATTTATTAATACAATTATATTAAAGATTATAAGAAAAATACACACCGTATAGAAAATGTTGATGAGTGACTAACAAGTATTATAGCTAATGGATGTGGTTGTCGAAATTAATTCTATGGGTGTGTTTGATTGGGGGGATTAGGGAAGGACTATTTACTATTCGGATTGCTTATTCGAAGGAGTGAGTAATTCGTCGTTTCTTTTTTTTTTTTTTAGTCCGCTGGACATGGAGTCCGGCCAGACTCCTTATCCCCCATATGGGGGATTATACTATCTCGGGGGGTTGTGGGACAATTTTGGAGGGATTATTTACTGTTGGGATTAGGTGATAAAATGACCATTTTGACCATCTGCTATTTAATTATGTATTATCTTTAGTAAAATTCAATAAAATTTAAATGTCTCAATTTACAAATAGGGAAAGTTATTTATAAATCCTATTAGGGAGACTCATGCTACTTATGGTCCTACTAAAAAACTTATATTCTCATAAGTCATGTGGAAAGTTTGTTGACACATTTACCCTCAATTAGTTGTTAATATCATAAATAATAGTAAAACCATATATAGGAAATTGAATGTTACCATAGATCATATTTATATAAACATAATGTAACGTGACACTTACATAAACATAATGTGATACCTACATAAACGTAACGTGACATATCTACATAAACGTAATGTAACGTGACACCTACATAAACGTAACGTGACACCTATGATCTATGGCAACATTCAATTTCCTATATAAGAAATTGAATGTTACTGTTGGCTTTTTGGCTTTTCAAAGGGTAGATTTGTAAATGCGAGCGTGCCAGCAAGGATCAATCAGTCCTTACAGAAATTATAATTGCCAATCAATTATCAGGCGACTATGTTTTAGTTCTTTCAGCCTCAATGAAGAGGACTTTTACTGGTGGCTTGACTTTTAGGAGAAATTAAGAGAAATGACAAGCAATATTAAGAGCAATTGAAGTATTTCATTAACATAAACACTTACAATTGTCCAAACTCAAATTGAGGAAGTTTACAGCAACGGTTTACTTGAATTTACTTGAAAACTACTCCTATGAATTGAAGTACAGTGCAGGTATTTAAAGAACAAGTATTTAAAGTACAGGAAAGGTAAAACTGGAAAGGAAAAATACGAAGTAAAACTGGTTTATCTGATCTGAGTCTGGGGGTCTTTTCTGGGAACTTCCCTGCTATTTATACTTGTTAGGGATGACCTTCGAACTGCACTTCGAACCGTCGAACTGCTCCTCCATGATCGCTAATCATGTAACCTTAGAAATAGTTCCACTATGCCATCACTTGCAGTTAGACTTCCCTCCTGTTTCTGAATTTGAATAAAGGTAACCGTTGAAGCCACGTCACCTTGTATCTCATTCCTGATCTAGTGCTACTCAGACCACTTGAAAACCAATACTTATTGCCACGTGTACGATTGAGATTTAAGATTAAAATCATCTTCCAATAATACCCTCATCCTGCCACGTGTCGAATTGTAATTGGCTTTTTACAAAATATGTAGCCAACATTACCCCCCGCACTAATATACCCAATACTTGGAAATATTAGTGAATCAAAACTTTTCCCTCGCTTTTTGGAACGCACGTAATCTATGTTCAGGAAACACAACCGTCACCTATTTTGGTGATCATTTGCATTAACCCTTAACTTTGTTGGACGTTCCAATACCTTCAGCATTCGAACGGATCATGACTCAATCACCTTCTCACTCTAACGATCGAGCATACGAAGAGGCATTGAGTAACGCTATTTCCCCTCGAAAGAATCTCCACGCATTTATTAGCTACCTTTACCCGCCTTTCTATATCCAGGTCATGGAAGCTTTCGCAGATTATCAACCTTTGGACTACGAACACATTGCCCTCAATCCTTCGGTCTACGAACTTGTCGATACAAGAAGTTCTTCCTCTAAATTCTCCTCACACTTTGAACAAACAACTTTCAAGCCTTTGCTTCAACAAATTGCAAACATGGCATTAGGAAATTCTTCTTCACAACCTTCTGCTTGGGATGAAGCTTCATCTTCTGGGGTGACGAACTGGTCTGCTCCTGAGTCCTGGGACTTGAGGGAACGGATCAATCATCATTTTATTGAGTTTACTGACCCCTTGATTTTCCTTCCGACGCAAGCTCGGTGGTTTATCCTTACGTGCCCATCGACTTTCGACGCAGCTTTAGAAGAGAATTTGATTGTAGCTTGGTATACATCCTCCATGCCCACAGAGCAATGCACCGCCTGTGTTTGGAAGAAACACAAGGATATACCCTTCATTCTTAGCCAAGAAAGCAGATTTGTTCTTCCGACCGCTTGGCTATATTAATGCTTTTGTTCCTTCCATCCTCAGATCATCTCCCCAACCGGCGACCACTTCTTCTTCTCCATCTTCCAAATAGAAGCATCCACACCTTCTTCATCCTTCAAATAGAAGCATCCGCACCTTCTCCATCCCCTAGACTAGAGGCATTCACATCTTCTTTTTCTTTTGAAGCGTAACCATCTACTCCTTCTCCTCTTCCCACTCTTTCTTGGATAGAGAAGTTAAAGCTTGCTCTTCCAATGGACAAAACCTTCCCCCCTTACAAACATCCATCATCTCCAACTCCATCTGAACGGGAAGAAGGCCAACTTCGCTTGCGCTTTTTTCACCTACCCTTTAATGTTCTTGAGGATGACATTCCTCTTAAGAACTTCCAATGGGCTGTGATATTCGACAGGCCATATCCTTAATCCTATCGCCCAAGCGTAACTTCACCGTTCTCGATCAACTTCCAAGATTCTCCATTGGCATCGAAATTCCAAAGTCACCACTCGCCTCTTTGGATCAACTTTCATCCTTCAATTCATGCTCAATATGAAGGTAAAACTTCATTGAAGACTTTGAAGACTTCAAGAATAAGGATTCTGATATTGGGATGATTTAGTTATAGATGAATTGGAACAAAAATCGAGGAGGAGGCTTTCAAGCAAAGGTCAAGAGTCAGATATGAAGTGAGAGCACATCAACTTATGCACCAACTTTGGAAGAGATGGAAGACATAATAAAGAAAGAACAAATATTCATTGATCATTGTTGGACGAAATTTCATGATCTTGTAATTTATTCTATTCCTTATTTTTACTTAACTTGAATTTGTACCAAAATAAGACTATTTAATGTAATTGTCTTGGCTCTAATGAAAAGCAAAGTCTTCAGACTTGACATTGTTTGACTCTGCTTTCTTCTTACTTTAAAAGCCAACTTACAACCTTAAATTAAATAATCTCATCCTTCGAATTTGGACTTACTTGTCTTTAATGAAACACTAAAAGAAACCAATATGTCCTTTTCCAACTTATGGAGTAAAATTGACAATTTTGGCCAATATTTTCTAAAATTAGTGCTTCAAATTAACAACTTTCCTTTTCAAAGCTAATTATAACCAATGCATGGTCGTGCCTACTATACTCAATCAATTTTAAGTTGACCACTTCTTGCTTTGAAAAGAAGTTTATGTCAGTCCTAATTTCAATGGACATGTTTCTTACTTAAAAACCAATGATTGGCTTTGATGTTCTTTAAAAATTCTAAATTTCGCTTTAAAGGTCATTACTTTCAACAATGTTCATCAAATAGGTCTTTAAACCTTTTGAAGTAGACCAATACTCAAGCATATGAACGCCTCCAAACATATAATATACTTCGCCGATTCTATATTTCAAGCCATCTTACTTGATTTCTTGAGCCAAAACCGCTTCAAGCCATATACCCCACTTCAAGTCATTGTCGACATCCGAAATATACTTTTCCTCCAAAATCATTAATATCGCAAAGGCTCAGATTCGTATTTTTAGTACTTAACGATTTATGCCCTATATGTTCGTATACCTAAACCTTTAAAACCCCTTTGTTTTATGTTCAAATCACTTGCTCTTATCATACAAACCCTTATCAATCTTCAATGGCTTCTTCCTCAAAAATCCCAACCGTAGAGCTGCCTAAGCCCATCTGTGGTCTTGAAAAGGCTTATCGACACGTAATGTGAGAAATACAAGGTCAAGTAAAAGTGCTATCGATGGGCGATCTTTATCCTCGTCATTCATGAACAAAGAAGATTACGTGCTTGGGCCAATATTCAAAGAGACTCTCATCAACTCCCCGCCCTATATCCTCGCCGAGGATCAACGCCTTCTTTACGAAAGTAATCTTGATCGAAAAGCCGGAGAATCAATCGCCCCCACCGATGTTGGCCCACGATGAGACCGTAATGAATGGCAGAATGGTACGATCGAGTTGTCCTCGCCAGACGCTTAGACCTTCAAGAGCTTTGTCTTCTTGATGCTCTTCGATTATCCAGTAACTATCCTGAAGACCCTTTCTTAGTTCCTCCGCCTTATGCTTTTGGAACCCCATCTTTAATTTCTTTCAATTTAAGTGTGGGATGATGGCTCTACCGTTCTTGACATTTGTCACCTTCTAGGATATCCCCTATTGGCACTCCCATTACCCCAGATTTCGATTTATCAGCCTTTCTCCTTCCCTCTTACTTCATCTTACGGATTTTGTTAAGATCGAAAATAAAAGGAAGGTCCAAGAATCGATAGGGAACTCTTCTCCTTCTTATTATATTGGCTTTGCAAATTCTTATTCTGTACTTCCTCTCAAAGAATCATGCCCGAATTTGCTCCTCTTGCCAAAGCCTTTGTCTTACAGAAAAGAGTAGCCTTAGCTCCATATGTCTTAGGCCACGTTTATAGAGTTTGCTCCCTCTTTTGTGAGAAACCTTTAGATGCTAATCAAGGAGGGCCATTCTGGATCCTTCAGCTTTGGCTTTTTGCCTATTTCACTGAATTACAATCCAAATGTCTCAAATTTCATGAGTTACACTCTCTTTCTCATGGCATAAGACTGGCCAATACTTCACTTTATCCCTCTACTTTTGCCTTTTATTTCTCCTTCTTCTATCAATCGCCAACCGCCCTTCCTAGTCATCAAGCTTCCGGCCCTTTCAAGCCAGTAGGCCCAACTTGGTTGAGTCACTTTCGAGTGACAGACTGCATTTACCCATTCATAAAAGCATGTGGGCTTCCATTCTCGATTCCTAGAGAACTGCTTATTGGAACCTTGAACCCTGTGGCTTATAAATGCATAGCCGAGCCTTATTGTCCTGCTTAATTTGTTAGACAGCTTTGGTCTTACACAAGGAGTTCCAATACCCCTTTGTAGTAACACCAACTTATCCCTTGCCAAGAGAGATTTGAAGGTTCAAAATCAAGGCTAGAAGAGGCAACTTTCAAATTTATAGATGACTTAGCCAATTTTGAATACATCCCTTTCATCCTCAAGGCACTTTTTTGAAGAGATACCAAACCGTGGGTGAGCAATATGGAAGTGTACTTAGCCATTTCTCCTCAGATCGATCGAAAATGTTAGATGTGTCCCGATCCAAAGGCACGAAATTGTCACTTCTTCCACTGCTCCTCCTACAACTCAACTGCTCCTATTTCTTCAACTCCTCTCGAGTCACTCGAGCCTTGATGAAAAGGAAAAAGTGGCCGAGGTGGTTCATGAGGAGACTACGTTAAAGAATCGTAAGAAGAGTTTCCTTCGGGAAACCTCGAATCTCGATTGAAAGAACTGAAGACAATTGATGAGCAGACATTGCTGACTCAAAGAAAAAGAAAAAGAAAGATTACTGTTCCTTCTTCTGATTTTGATGCCTCTCTTTCCGATTCTGACGAGGATTCTGATCCTGAGACACTTGCTCAAATAATAGGAAAGAAAAGAAAGATGACTGCTTCAACTACTGACTTGATGGAAAATCCCATTCATGAGACATTTGTCAAGGTAGTAGAGCAGGAACATTCTAAAACACTAATTGTCTTCGAGAGAGCCGAGAAGAGACGGCAACAACAAAGTTTAAGGGAAGAAACTGCTGCTGTTGATGCATTACAAAGGGAAATAATGAGAAAGCATCAAAGTGTCATACATCATTCCCTCCGCGACTCTCTCATTAGTGCCAGTGCTTCTGAAACAAGTAATTTCTTTCATACTTCCAATCGCTTTTTCCTTTAGCCATCTTTTACATAATCAATTCTAACAATCTTTTGTACTTCTTCCTCTTGCAAAGAATACCATCGCTTTCATTTTTCCCATGAGGCCTCCTTTGTTTTCAGCTGAAACCGACTAAATGCAACGTGTGAAAACCATCCAACTCACGCTTCCTCTATTTGATATGCCTTCTTTGAATCTAAGCATCCTCGCTTCTTTTCCTTGGCTTAGAACCATATATTCCTTTTTAACTTTTGATTTTCCTCACCCACTTCTTCTTCGAACCTTGCCCTTCTTCCTTCCTTCACGGAGATTTCAGTTGCCCCTCCATCTCTGATGGCAATTAATTCTTCTACAGAGAATGTTGGTAGTTCCCCAAATCATGGTTCTCCACCTATGCCCAACTCCAAATCTCTTCGCTTGATTCATTGGTGGCTAAGACTATAGAAGCCGCCAAAGACGCCCATTCATTTCTCCCATCCCCATACAAATTTCTATGTCTTCCACTACCATACTCTATGCCCTTCATGTCTAGGGATGAGGTAGATATCTTCAAGGAAGATCGCCATTTTTCGACATATATTCTACTTCTCCAAATTTTTAGTGTCAAATCGAGCCATTAGTCTTAGTCGACTTTTGCTAGAGATTTTTGAGAGTCCTTCTTCTTTAGCAACAAATCTCCAAAGACCTTCAAGGATTTGGACACATGTCCGAATCGTTGACTTCCTTTTCAAGGATCCTTCGAGGCTCTACAAAGGCCTATTATCGAATGGGTTTCTTCAAGGTCGTAATATTGTTGAGCAATCGAGTATGAACGCCTCAAACCACCTATCCTGTGTCAGCAGCCTACTATTGATTTCTATATCAACATTTGTCATGTCGCTAATATCGCTAATGAGAAATTGGCTAGGATCGTTGTTTTATTTCTCAAGTGCATACCGAGATATCGATCTCAAAGAACAACACTCTTCGCCTCCCAATTTCGAATTCAATTCACCGGAGAAGAAAGCTCAACTTGAGGAGGATTTAGTCAAAGAAACTGTGCCTTGGTTCGAATCGACACCAAATTGCAAATCACCAACCAAGAGTCAGTCCGAATCTGAAAGAAGACATGGTCAAATTTATTCACCTCTTTCCATCACTTAGCAGTAGGAAGTCAATTGTGCAAAAACAATTGAAACATTGTAATGATTTTTGGGCCAATTTGTGGCATAATGTACTTAATTCTTTATGAAAGAGCAAATTTTGTCCATCTTTTGAATAATCTCATTTTTTTGTATTCAATGTTTATTCCATTCCTTGTGTTTCCCAAATGGTTGGAAAATAAGGCTTCAAATATCTGCCATTAATCTTTTTGGGATGTACATAACCATTCAAATTTCTTAAATGGTATGCCCCAAAGGGCAAAACTCTATGAACTTGATATGGTCCTTCCCAATTAGGTGACCATTTGCCAAACTTATGGCTTTTAATCCCTATAGGGAGTATTGTTTTCCATACCAAATCACCTTCATCAAAGCCAATATGCTTGACTTTCTTGTTATAATTCTTTGCATCTTTCCTTTTTTGGAAAAGAATGCTATTTAACGCCAAAATCCTCGCTTCATCTATGTCTTCCAATTCCAAGCACATGCTTTGATGATATTGCTCAGATTCTAATTGATCTTGACATCTTACCCTCAAAGATTTAACATTAATTTCCACAGGTAACACTGCATCGCGTCTGTGATACTAAGGCATAAGGAGTGACTCTGTGCTCGATCTTGGGAAGTTCTCAGAAGCCCATAAAACATCCATCTATAGGTTATGCCAATCCCTAGGATTATTTTCCACCATCTTTTGTATTCCTTTTTCAAGGATTTATTAGATGATTCAAATTTGACCATTGGCCTGCATAATAGGGAGTGGAATTAATAAGACTAATCCCAAACTCGCCACAAAGGATTTCACCATTTTCCCATCAAACACAGCCCATTATCAACTGTTATGGTTTGTGGAATGCCAAACCTATGGATCAAGTCTTTAATAAACCCAATGACCTCTGTCTGTCTACAATTTTATATGGCTTGGCTTCAACCCATTTAGTGAAGTAATCAAGAGCCACTAGAATGAAACAATGATGTTTCAAGAAGGTGGATGAATTTTACCTATCATGTCCATGGCCCATCCTCCGAATGGCCAAGGCTTCACTAATGCATGTAGGTCGCTTATGGGCACATGTCTTATTGTGCCATGTTTTTGGCATGCTCGGCACCCTTTTGCATATTCTATGCAATCTTTTAGAATAGTTGGCCAATAATAGGAATGCCTTCAAGCAACCATCTCATCTTTACACCAGTCGATGAGCACCACAAATGCCTTCGTGAACCTCACCATAGTCATAATGCTTCTTTTGGACCTAAACACTCCAATAATAAGCCATCTCCTCCCCTTTTGTATAAAGCATTATCATATACTATGTATTGCATAGATCGCAATTTGATTTTCTCATTGCTTTTGAAGATGGACCACCAACATCGCATAATTGATGCCTCCAACTCGTCTTGTGAGTCATTATGATTGACTTCCAAGATCACATTCCTTTTATTCAAAGGTTGAATTAGTCTCGATATGTTGCTTGGCTTATATCCCTTTGGGTACTATCCCTTCTCTTGAAGTTCAAGCTTCGAGCCACATCATTAGCTCTACTGCTCAAGAATCTTGGAACATAAGTTACATTTGCTATTTGAAACCGAGAAAGGTATGTAATGCAACAACATAATATGGTAGGATGCTTATACTTTGACACTTGAAAATCCCTTTTACTTGGTTAACAACCAATTGAGAGTCTCCAAATATGTCAACTGCATGTACTTGTAACCCAATAAGGATTTCTAGTCCTACTATTAAGGCTTCATATTCACCGATTATTGGAACAATAGCTTTATCCACTCAAACCATGTGTGCTTTCTATTCCTTGTGGAGACTTAATCACAATACCAATTCCAATTAATCCATTGGCTTTCGATCCATCGAACCACATTTGCCATGGTTCAACACTAGCCATACCAAGTTCCATTACCTCTTGGTTCTCGCTTGAGATGGATGATCCGCTAGAAAATTGGCTAATACTTGCCCTTTTATCGCCTCTTGAGGGACATATTCTAAATGAAATTCGATAAGGCTAATATCCATTTGCCAATTCTTCCTCAACATAGGTCTAGATAACATGTATTTAACCAAATCAGGTTGCAATTACCAAGACAATTGTAGGTAAAAGATAATATCTTAATTTACAAAGCAAGACACAATTTTTCAACACCGAGTATTTACATTCACAAGAATTTAAAAACCTACTAAGGTAATAAATTTTGTTCCTTGCCTTCTTCATTGTCTTGGGCCAAGAAAGCTCCCAATGAATCTTCTCGCCGCTATATATAACTTCAAGGGCTTATTTCGCTTTTGGTGGCATCAAGATCGAGGATTGGCCAAGTAGGCTTTGATACCTTCGAAGCGCTTTGATGCTCATTGTCCACACAAATTCTTCTTCATCTTTCAAATTTTAACAAGGAAGAGAATACTTTAGTTTTCCTCAAAGTGTTAGAAATAAACCTTCAAGAAAATTAACTCGCCAAGGAACCTTTGTAATTCTTTCTTACTTGATGGAGGCCTAGCTTCAATGATGGCTTTGGCTTTATTCTCGATCAATCAGATTCCTTTCTTGTGCACCACATAACCCAAGAAATTTCCAGATGACACACCAAAAGCACATTTAAGAGGGTTGAGTTTCAACTTGAACTTCCTCATTCTTTCAAAAGTCGCTTCTAAATGAAGCAAGTGTTTCTCCATGGATCGATTTTACCACGATGTCATCAATATAACATTCTAGATACCTCCAATAAGGTCATGAAAGATGGTGTTCATAGCCCTCCGACACGTAGCTCCAAAGATTCTTCGCACTAAATGGCATCTTAACCCATTCAAGGTGCCAATATTCCTGTGACATCTGAATCCGCCTCTTGTGGATGTCTTCCTCTCGCAATGCATATTTGATTATAACCAGAGTGGCCATCCATCATTGACAAAACTTGGTGCCTCATAACTGCCCACCAATAGATCCACTATAGGCATAGGGTATTCATCTTTAGGAGTTGCTAGATTTAAGTTCCTCAAATCGATGCATACCCTCATTTTGCCATTTTTCTTAACTACGCACAATATTAGATAGCCATTCAACATATCCGCCGCCCTAATAAAGTCCGCCTTGAGTAGTCTAAGAATTTCTTCCTTGACCTTCTCAATTACATCTCGACTCATCCTCCTAGGTTTCGCTTGTATGGCTTGAAATTAGGCTTCAAAGGAGCCTATGTTCCACCAATGATCTATCCAATCTCGTAGTTCGCTGTAAGACCACGCAAAACAATCCTTGTACTTCTTTAAAACAACCAACAACCGGTCTCGCCCGAGCATTCAAACAGTACTTATGTAAGTGGGTCACGCACGTAACCTTCCCTAAATTCACTTCTTCTAAGGGGTCCTGCGTCGAGAATTCATTGGAGCTTTCTCTTGGTTTCTTCAACCTTCAAACAATCTTTTCACCTTGTTCCGCCTCTAGACTCTCTATTTCGACATCTCTACCTTCTTCCTCATAGACAAAATCATCCATAAGGCGCCTTCTTCTTGTATTTCCTGGACTCTTGTTTCAATGTCCAATGCACAATATTTCCCAAAGGTCAATCTCCTGACCTGTTGTTGTTCTTGTTCACAGCCAATTGTCATGGCTTCTCTCTCTTGTTTTTGTACCTTCTGGACTATTGCTTTTACATCCAATGATGAGAATTTAATCAAAGCCAATGAATTGGCTTCTCGTTCTTCACTTCTTTGCCTATAACCAGGCATCGTTGTCATCTTTCACTAAGAACTTCTTCATCAAGACTTTCCGAACTAAGTGCTTCAGATGTAACTTCCTCATCACCGCCACTTACCGAGCCATCACTTTTCTCAATATAATCGAGTGGAGTTACCCTTCAATATATAGTTTGGCCTCTGCAAAATCCGCACAAAGCTATGAAAGGTTATCTCGATCAATCTCCTCTGCTCTCCATTACCCAGAGCCATCATGATCTTCGATGCAAAGAGGAAGGTACACACTTGTTGGTATGAATCCAGCCTTCCAAGTAAGGCATTATACTTAGCATTGCTATCGATCACGAAGAATGTCATTATACAATCCTCGGTTCCCACACTCAAATTGATAGGCGTAATACCTTGAGCCATCTCGCTTATCTCCAAAGAAAGCCAAAGAATGGTTGTACCGTTGGGATCAACCTTGGATTCTTCTTTCCTAATTTCTTCAAAGAAGATTTCGCAATAAATTAACCGCCGCCCCATTGTCTACTAGGACTCCTGCTTAATCAGATACCATCAAAGAAAGCCTTAATGTACAAAGGCTTGACATGTTGGGTCATGGAATTCGAGGGTATTCAAAAGGATATGAGAGGTTGATGCTCACCTCCTCCTCACTTTCGCACTCAACTTCCATAGGACTAGCCATTTCAAGCATCTTGAACCATGCTCACTTGTGATTCCTCACTAGAAACAGAATTGATCCATGTCTTGGTCTTCCCGATCCTCACCAAATTCATGAGGTAGTATATGTACCATGTTAATCGACATGTGGGAATGAGCCAAACCGATGGCTGGTTGTACCTTCTTCCCTTCTTGACTACCTTGTTCAAGATCTTCAAGTCATTCCTCCATGTCGCATTCTCGTATTTCATTGATGATCGATCCTTCAAGGGTCCTTCTCAACTAAGTTTTCAATAAACGCTTGTTCACCATGAAGGCTTCAACATTTCTTCTTCGCCATTTCCTTCTTTTGGCTCATGCCAATCTCTTCTTCTATTTCACTATCACTTCCATCGAGCCTTCTCCAATCCTCGCCAAATCGGACTTTTTCCTCGCCTTTAGTTCGTAATGAACTTGAGCCAATTGTTCCTGCTACAAACCACTTTACTTTGCAATACGGTTTTGGAACACGGCCCGACTTGCTTTTTTCTTCGCCTTGACATGTGAAGAACTCTCTTCACTCTCTTTCAGATTTTGCTGGTACTGGGTGTACCTGCGCTGAATTTTCCTCCTTTGTGATCTGGAAATAACCGGAACCATACTTGGCTCCTTTGTCTTTGGGTGCTTCAGCAATACCCAGTTGTTTGGGGCCACCAAAGGAGGTTTGACCATTCTGCCTGTGATTCCAACATCTCTCCTGTCAGGCAATTCCCTAGGTTTGTTTTGCATTACAAACCAATCAGGACTCTGTGCACCCAAGAGCTTACTGATTCAGACGTTGAATCACCCTTTTCCACCTTCGAAACCATCTTCGAAACTGGCCGTGGAGGTAAGTGCTTGGTTCTGGTCTCATGTTTCGAGCTTGATTCTGGCCTTTGTTTGAGATGGCCATTTTCTGTTCTGTGTGAAGTTGATCTGGGGGGCCAATCTCTGGCTTTAGTCCCATAACCTGAACTCCTCTCTAATCTTCTTTCAGAATGTCTACTCTCCATTTTATAGTAGTTAAGTGGCCTAGACTCATACAAGGGCCCTTTGCCTTTAGCATTCATTCTGTTAACTGCAGGCTCAACCACCACTGGTCGTTTCATCACTAGCCTGCACGCCTTTTGTTGTAAGCGTTGGTTGTTCTAGGACGCTCAACATCCTTATAGTATTGCTTCCCATCAATTGGAAGCCCTTCAACCATTTGTAGCTTAGTCTACACCTTGGACACATCCTTTGCATTACAACCGCTTCCAAGGAATCGTCAGTCAATATTTCCTCATCGTAATGTTCCTTCGATGTGAGAGACTCGACCAACAACCGGTGAACTCGGTCTCTTTCTTGGCGGTATTCGTTGGCAATATGCATTTGCACATTAACTTCTTCCAATTCTCGCAGAGAGAGATTCTCAAAATTTGGAACAACCACATTAGCCGCTTTCTCCAACTTCGAAACGGTTCTTGTCAATTCCTATGGCTTTCTCGCTTTTGTTTGGGAACTTCAGCTTCCTTTCCTGATTTGCTCTTGGATCTGTCTCAAAAACAATGCGCTTTTAGTTGAGTGAGACCAAGAATTGTGCCATTTACAAGACACTTTTCCTTTAAGTTCATCAAGAGAAGGCGCTTTACTCCTTTTGGTAACTTAAGGAAATTAGTCATGAGCAAATGATCGAAAATATCATCTCGCTTTTGTTAAATCGAAAGAATACTTTCAGGAAAGTCTTTCTTCTTAAACTGTTGGTCGATAGTCGATCCTTATGAATTAATGCTTCACAGACACGGGTTCTTTGCCCACAATCTCGCCGATCAATCTCGTAATTGGGATCTTTATAGTATGTCTTATATGAAGCATTGTTTCGATCTTGTTCTTCCTCTAGTAATGCTTCATATCGTGACACCTTATAAGTTAATTCGACCAAATCCCTAAATTCATTGAATCAAACTTCTTCAAGCCCGAACTCTAAACCGCTTTTGAGCCAATCGCATAAATTTCGCTCGAAGGATGACTCTACATTTATTTCGAGCCCTTTTAAATCTTGCAATGAATTGAGTAGCCTTTTCTTCGTGCCTTTGACTCAATCTTGCCAAATCCATGGATACTTCGCTCGATTGGAAAAATTGGGCATGAAATGCCTCTTCCATCTGCTTAAGTTTGAATGGAGCTGTGTAAGGTTGATATACCATACAAACGCTCCCGCTTAGAGAGTTTGGAAATAATCTTAATTTTATGTAGTCATGATTAGCAAATTCACCACACCGAGCAAATAATCTAGCAATATGCTCTCATCGTTGATTGATTTCAGCCCATAGAATAGGGTGAAATCGGTATTCTAAACCCTCTTGGGTATTCATGTACTCTATCAACCCACTCGATATGGTTTTCAGATACAGAGTCTGGACCCCCGAGCCATTGGTCCACATAGCTCCCTAACAATATCAACAATTTGGTCCCTAGGGACCATATTTTGGGCTTGTCAACCACTCATCGAGGAGCAAACACAGGTTCGTGGAACTTGTGCCTGTGGTCCTCTTGGTCCATACAATGGTATATTTGGGACCGGTTGTCCCTGTGGTGCAAGTTGTCATGGGGAAATGGATAACCCTTTGAGCCTCGCCCTACTAAAGGACCTATGAAAGGTGTTGGAATAGGTATCGTGTCCTTCCATTTGTAGGCAAACCCTCCAACCCCCGTATAAATTCAAATAAAGGATTATTATAACCCCGTGCCGTATAGCTTCAACATGGGATTTGCCACCATTCTTATGCCGCTTGTACTTGGCCGATCTCGCCAACCGGTATGGCTTCACCGTTGAATATTGTGGTATTTTGGCCTACTACGGGCCTTGAAATGGGTTCATACCAAGACTGAGGTGATGGTCTTTCATAGTTTTGAGTACTAGTCTGACCATTAACCTGTCCATTAACTTGCATAGGCTGGTTTTCTCTAGCCAATCTTTGTTGATGAACATTTAAGATTTCCTCTCAGATGTCTTGTATTTATTGGTTGGTGGTTGTTCATTCGATCCAAAAAGGATGTTGCCCACCTTTCCATTGTGTTCATTAGCTGTTGTCCCATAGCATCTACCAAGCCATCCCATGGATTTGTTGGCTGAGAAGATGGAATGGTGGATGGTCCAATTCCTTGGTTTCGCCCAATATTATGAACATTTGGTTCTTGTCTGTAATCGTCCTGCTCGACCAAAGGTTCTCGATGACATAGGAGTTTCCACAGAGTGTGTTACCACATTCTCCTCTCGATTAGGTATTTCTACCTCTCCTTCTACGCCTTCTTCTAAGCGCTCATTTTCTCCTTGTCGCCTTCGCTCAGCCATTTTAATTAGTCCCATCGGGCGCAAAAAATATATGTTGGCTTTTTGGCTTTTCAAAGGGTAGATTTGTAAATGCGAGCGTGCAAAGAAGGATCAATCAGCCCCATGTAAATTATAATTGCCAATCAATTATCAAAGCGACTATGTTTTAGTTCTTTCAAATTTCAATGAAGAGGACTTTTACCGGTGGCTTGACTTTTAGGAGAAATTAAGAGAAATGACAAGCAATATTAAGAGCAATTGAAGTATTTCATTAACATAAACACTTACAATTGTCCAAACTCACTTTGAGGAAGTTTACAAAGAACGGTTTACTTGAATTTACTTGAAAACTACTCCTATGAATTGAAGTACAGTGTATTTAAAGAACAAGTATTTAAAGTACAGAAAGGTAAACCGAAAGGAAAAATAAAGTAAAACCGGTTTATCCGATCCGAGTCCGGGGTCTTTTCGAAACTTCGCTATTTATACTTGTTAGGATGACCTTCAATCGCACTTCAACCGTCCGAATCGCTTCCTCCATGATCGCTAATCATGTAACCTTAAAAATAGTTCCACTATGCCATCACTTGCAGTTAGACTTCCCTCCTGTTTCTGAATTTGAATAAAGGTAACCGTTGAAGCCACGTCACCTTGTATCTCATTCCTGATCTAGTGCTATTCAGACCACTTGAAAACCAATACTTATTGCCACGTGTACGATTGAGATTTAAGATTAAAATCATCTTCCAATAATACCCTCATCCTGCCACGTGTCGAATTGTAATTGGCTTTTTACAAAATATGTAGCCAACAGTTACCATAGATCATATCTACACCAACGTAACATAACGTGATACCTACATAAACGTAACGTGACACCTATGATCTATGGCAACATTCAATTTCCTATATAGGAAATTGAATGTTGCCATATAGGAAATTGAATGTTGCCATAGATCATATTTATATGAAACGTACCAACATAAGCTAGCAACATTTTCACATTCAATTTAAAAAAATAAAAACTCATTAAGTTTGCAAAACGTAATGTAACACGTTACGTTACGTTACGTTTAAGTAGGTGTCACGTTATGTTACGTTTATATAAGTGTCACATTACGTTACGTATATGTAGATGTCACGTTACGTTACGTTTATGTAAGTGTCACGTCACGTTACGTTTATGAAGGATTTTGTGGAATACATTCCTATCTAAATAGGACTTGAGACTCTATAAGAAATTACATATGATTTAGCCTAGCATAAGTGTCTGAAAAAGGACTTACAAATAAGTCTCCCTTAAAAATAAAATAATTTTATTTAACTTTTTATTGATGTTTTATTTATTTAATTTTTTAAAATAATTTTTTATAGATATTTTATTGATATTTTATTTTTTATTTTATTTAATTTCATTATTTAAATGTTAACAGATGTTTTATTTAATTTCATTGTTTAATTATTATTATTTTTAAAAATAAATTTATTTAAAATTTTAATTAAAAAAATAGCATATATTTTTATTGATATTTTATTTATTTAATTTAAAAAAATAAATTTATTTAATTGTGTAAAAAATAAAATAAAATAAATTTTTATTTAATCTAGCTAAAAATAATTAAAATATTAAAGATATGTTTAATATTGCTATTACTTAGTAAATAATTGAAAAATGGTAAAATAGTCTTTTGTTCATTTATCATATCCAGTCCGTCCAACCAAACGTTAGATTCACTAAAAATAGTCATTTTCAAACATCTAATCCCATGAAAAAATAAATACAGGATACATATCTAATCTAACCAAATAGTCCGTGGGATTCACAGTCCCATAACTCAAGTCCGATAGATTCTAATCCTTCCTTATCCAGTCCGTCCAATCAAACACACTCTATTCTCATGTTTTTTTATTCTAATATCTGAAGGTATTTTTAATTACATAATATAATGAGAATCTCGATTCTAGAGATCTGAGAAATTTTTAAATTTTATCTTGCACCTAAAAACACATTGAAATAGAAAAATTTAAGAAAAAACAATGGTGCTCAAAGTGGGAAATGTTAGATAATAGTGAAGTAAGATGAGTGGGCAAAAGAAAAGAAAAGCTCTGGTAGTGGCAGAAAGATTACACAAAAATCTTTGGGGCCGTTTTTACTTTCTTTATTTCTCATTATAAAAAAACAATTTGAAGGGAGTTGGTAAGATCTCATTACGTCATATTTGGTTAAGAGATTTAGAGAAAAATTTAGAAAGAGAAAAAAAAAATATGTGTAAAATTAAGTAAAATGTAGGTATATTTTATTTACATTTCGCCTACATTTTCTATTTCTTTTTTCAAATCATTTCTCAAATCTCTAAATCAAATACAATATTAGTGGGGGAGATTAGTCGTAATTTTAGAATATGGTCATGTGGTGTCTTTAGTAATAGATTGAGATATTTACCAATAAATCGCATCTCACAAACAAGTACTCTAATTAGTTTCATTTTTTTTTATTAAATTGTTAAGTCTTATTAATGGAGAGTTTCTTTTCGTGTGATCTTATTTTTTATTTTGATAACGTTTTGGTGAACAGTTATACCCTTTTTTATTAACGCGATAGGTATGATGTGATATTCTACCGTGACAGGTATTAATATGAGACTCTAAAAAAAATTAAATACTCTTTAATGTATTTTTCCTAAATGTAACAATGTGACGGATATGATGTAACACTCCAAAACTTTTACTCCAAAAATAATAAAAACTCTTTAGTGTATTTTTTCCAGATGTGACAACGTGGTGGGATGATGTGACATTTCAAAAAAAATAAAAATTCCTTAGTGTATTTTTTTCTCAAACGTGATAACGTGGTAGGTATGATGTGACACTCTAAAAAAAATAAAAACACCTAAATGTGACAACGTGACGAGTATGATACAACACTCCAAAAAATAAAAACTCATATTTTTCTCAAATGTGACAACGTAACAGGTATGATGTGACACTTTAAAAAAAATTCTTAGTGTACTTTTCTCAAACGTGACATTGTGACGGGTATGATGTGATACTAAAAAAAAAAAAAAAAAAAAACTCTTTAGTGTACTTTTTTCAAGCGTGACAACGTGGCGGGTATGATGTGACATTTTAAAAAAAAAATTAAAAACTTCTTGATATACTTTTTCCAAACGTAACATGTGATACTCTATCGTGGCGGGTATGATGTGACACTCTAAAAGAATAAAAAACTCTTTAATGTACATTCCCCCCATAAATGCGACACTCCAATGTGGTGGATAAATGAGCCATTACACATCTAAAAGGACTAAATGGTTCACAATAAAAAATATAGGATTATATGGATTACAAATCTAAAATATGAGACTTATTGGTCAATCTTCCTAAATTATTAAGATTAAAAAATTTTAAAAATATTTAAAAAATTAAAAATTAATAAGTTATTAAAAAAGAGCAATATTCACATGACACCATATAAGTATTGTGTAGAATATTTGACAATTTATTTAGAATTTCTAACATTTTTATTCAAGAAATTAAAAAGTCAAAAAATTATACAAAAAGTTAAAATTTACTTCTCATAATCTCTATTTTTTTTTAATATGTTTTTTCGTATGAAGGGAAGTCACTCTCAACTATTTTATTTTTGTCATCTAATATTTTAATTAAAAAGTCACTAATCATTTTTCCAGACCAATCTTAAAGTCAATCTATATTAGCATTGGGTAGGAAACTTCCTTTCTAATTCTATTTATGATTTATTTTTTATTTTTTATTTTTATGGGTGAGGTGACATGTTTCAATCCAATTATCAAGTAAGGGTTTGGTTATGGTGTGTAACTTACACCTTACACCTTATACCTTACACTTACACCTTACACCTTACACTTACACCTTTTGTGAAAAATTAAACCTTACACTTACACCTTTTTTGAGGTTGCACACCACATGCAACCCACTTATACCTTACACCTTACACTTACACCTTATACTTATACTTACATCTTACACTTACACTTTTTGTATAAGTGGCACATGGTGTGCACTTGCACACTTAAGAAAACTCCATCAAGTAAAGCAATTAGTTGTATCAATACTATATATTCGAGAGAAAAAAAATACTATCAAAATTTTAAATATATAAATTAAATTTATTTTAAACACAACTTACACTATTTTAAATTTGTATTTTTGGCATAAACTAATCTCTAATTGAGTAAGCCCACATAGTTAATATAATTCGAGTAGTTCTTTTTTTTAACCTCCTATCTTTAAATGTGTAAATTATTTATTAAAAAAATAAAATTAATGATATAATTATAATTAAATAATTTTAGCATATTTGTTTTTAAAACAATTATAATAAATATAATTTAAAAAATATTATATATATATATTTTTAATTAAATATATTAAAATAATGAGATTAAAATTACCATATTAATCCATTACACAAAATCATTTAAATTAGGCGTTGTCGTAGTCGGCTTAGACTAAAAACTACACTTTTCATTTATTTGTTTTTCATAGTACAAAACATTTTCAATATTGAACGCCAAATGCGGACCTAACCCTATTTTACATCAGACTAACCCTATTTTACATCAGACCAATTTCATTGACTTGTTCAACATTAAATCTGGACCATAAGATAGTTGTGGTAAAATTATTTAGTAATTTTAGGATAAATTTATGTAATGTCCCAATTTAATATTTATAAGTTAAAATAATAAGATTAGTCATTTTTGTTGATTTTTTAGAAGATGACAAGTGTCAAGTGATAAGTATATGTTACGTTTATGTAATTGATAATTTCGTTTGATAAAATTCTTTTCAGTTATAATTTTGAAAATCCTACGTGATTCGTGATTAGATCAAGATTAACGTATTCCAAAACTCAACAATTCAAAACACTCAACCTAAAATCATTAAGCACTTACGAGAGTGATTTTAGTTTATTTATTTTTAAGAATAAACAATAAATCAACACAAACGATTTTTTAAGTGGAAAAAATCACAATTGAAGAACCTTCAATTGTAATAAAAAACCACGGGCGAACCGCCACTGATCAATCCACTACTGAAGAACTAAAAGATTACAAAGATACCA
The DNA here is from genome assembly GCA_025200525.1 of Camellia lanceoleosa. Classification (NCBI taxonomy): domain Eukaryota; kingdom Viridiplantae; phylum Streptophyta; class Magnoliopsida; order Ericales; family Theaceae; genus Camellia; species Camellia lanceoleosa. The sequence goes on from CM045772.1 coordinate 6,904,036, forward strand.
TACAAATTACCCAACCCAGTCAATTTGTCTCTGAATCTTCTGTAACTCTTTTACCACACCTTCGTCACGGAATTGATCCTGAAGTTGATTCCATACCACAACTTCACTTGTCGAATTAACGACTACGTAGAATCAAACGCCTTTTGAATTCTACGTTTTAATCTTCGGAATCCACCGAAGAGAACTCACTTGATTTTTAAGAATCAACCTCCTTGATGTATGAATCTCAATGCATAAGTTTAGAACTCTCTCAAGAACATCAAGGAAAACTATGAAAAATCTCAGAAGAGAACTTCAAACAAAACTCTAGAACTCTTGAATTAGATCTAGAAAACCAGTCCCCTAGTTTTAGGAGAAAACCATCTTCTTATAGAAAGCCAAAAAGAATCCCAGTTCTAAAAGAAACCAAACACTTGAAAAATTCCGGATTCTGAAGCTCGCTCGAGCGAGGCTTCTCTCGCTCGAGCGAGAAGCTTATCTTGCATGATTTTTACTAGAGCCTTCGCTCGAGCCACGAACTCTTCACTCGAGCGAGGAAACAACACTTTCAGGTTTTTGTGTGGAAGCAGTTGTTCGCTCGAGCCACCTTCATCTTCGCTCGAGCGAGCATTGACCTTCGTTCGATCCACCAATTCTATGCTCGAGCGTAGATTCACCCCCTTCAGGTTTTAAACCAGACGCAGACCTTAACTCGAGCGAGGACATCTTCGCTCGAGCGAGGAAGACAAAAATGCACAAAAAATTACAACTCAATCACTGAGTTTTGTTCGCGGGATTTTGACAAGATAGGACCTAACAATCTCTCCCTTTGTCAATACCCGGACAAAACTTTCTAAACAATTTCCTGACCACATTACAACTCAAAGAATGTACAAAAGAATTACAACTCAAGAAATACAATTCAAGAAATGATCTAATGAATTACATCTCGATGAAAGACAAACAATGAAACCAATCTTGTGAACCACCCAATCTGCGCACTATAAACTTAAAAAAAGTTTGTTATGCACAAAAAAAAATATCAAGACAGTTTCATTGTATGTATATAGATCATAAATGAAAAACTACTAATCCGTTGAGCTGTAAATAAACCACTAATCCATTGAGCTGTAAATAAACTATCATAAGCATGCATATATCCCCAAAACAATATCAACAATATCAATCAATCCTGTCTGCAGAAGAAAAACATCATATACATCAAGCCAATATAACCAAATCAAACATAGAAACCATCTCCCCCTTTTTGTCCGGGAGAGAGACAAAAACAAGAGATACAGTATAAGTAAGAATCAGCCAAATAGTAAAACAACTGTCCAGGAAAAACCAAAAAAAAACCAACACTAGGAAGAAGGTGGATGATGCTGCATCTGTAAGAGAGATAGTATCTGTGCCAGTTGAGCACTCTGCTCGTCAAGTCGAGCATCTATAAGATCAAGGCGATGAGTAAGAACCTGCTCCAAGCTATGAGTACCCGCTGTGGGAGCTGTATGGGCAGCCTCGACCTCCTCCTCCTCGGCAAAAGGATCATCATCACCTGCATCAGCTGGACCACCTGCATGGGAACCCCCAACCCCTGACCCACTCCCCCTCACGTGAGCCTGACTCTAGGATACAGTGAGTTTGGTGATGGGTTTTGTGGGATGGGCAAACTCATCATCAAAAAAAACAGGGACATTTAGAGAAGAGAGAAAACGGGTAAGAAAACACCCATAAGGAAGTCCCAAAGATTTGCGACCCTCAAAGACCCCAATCATTTTAGACATAATCATCTCAGGAAGATCAATGGGAAGTCGATAATGAATGCAATACAAAACATAACCCTGGTCTTGAGTAATATGTGAGGAATGGGTGGTGACATAAATATTGGCGCACACAATAATATTGAGAAGACGGAATCGAGGAAGCAACTCATTCTGCTGAATGAGAGCCCCAGCGATCCATGTCCGGGAAACACCACATAACTCAAAAGCAACCATATTAAAATTGACACTAGACCGGGTAAGAAAAGGGAAATGACAAGCATCAACTTCAGGAAGGCCAAGAAAAACCCGAAACAAATCCCCAGTAATGACAAGGGACTGCTTCCTAACCCAAGTCTGAAAGGTACAGGCTTCTCGGTTAATAGAATGGATGTTGCAATAGAACTCTCGGATGAGACTTAGATTTTGTGGACCGGAAAAATGTAGCACTTGATCACCACCTAACGGATCAAACAAAGACCGAATGGGAATAACCTCAAAAGCATTAGGTAACACATTGCGCTCTAAGTGAACTTTGTGAGAGGCAAAGGACTCTCTAAACAATTTTGCCTTGGTTTTGGACTCAAATTTGGCAGTATTGAAGGAAGGACGAGAAGCAACCGTCTGGCGACGTTTAGAAGACTCTGCCATTACTAAACAAACCACAGAAGCAAGACACAGACAGAGGAAAAACAGAGCAAGACAGAACCCAACACAGACCACCCAATAAACATCCAGACCAGTAAAAACCCCACATCCCCAATGCCAAACCAAGGAGTACAGAAAAACAACATTAGTCTATTAGCACGAGCAGTATAAAAATCAAAGAAGTAACATCTGCCAATTAATAACATCAATAATATGTCCATGAACATCAATAAATGAAAGCCATGACAGCATGAAAACAGTATAAGCAGATAATGGCATGATATGGATATGGAAAGGAAATGCCCAATGTGAAATGTCAACAAAAATCCCCAAACTCAAAATTGTAAACAGTCTAGAGCAGAATAGGAACAAATGCAAAGTATAATAAAAATACCCAAATGTGAAATCCCGAAAAGGAAAAACCTAGGAACAAATGCAGAGTATAAAATGCAAACCCATGTACCCTAGAGGCAAGAGAGATTCAAAACAATGAGAAGAAATAACCAACAGTAACAAAGGAGAATCTGCGAGCAAGAACAGAGCATCGGTAAAAGGAGGACAAACGAAGAGAAAACACACTTACCAATTCGGGGAAGCACAATAATGGACGGAAATCCTCAGAAATCAGAGATAAAATCACAGGAGAGACAGCAATGGCGCACTCAGAAACCCTAGGGGAGAGAGAGAGAGAGAGAAGAAACATGAAGAAGGGTAAAAAATGAACTCAAGAGACACCCCTGTAGAATTTAAATCGCGACAGGTCGCTCGAGCGAAGACTCTCTCGCTCGAGCGAGGTCAAAAAAATGCCAGGGTGCGCTCGAGCCAAGAAATCGTCGCTCGATCCAGAAACACACTCTCTCAGGTCTAATGTAGAAGTAGAAGCACGCTCGAGCGAGGAACACGTCGCTCGAGCCAAGAAGGGAAAAAAAACAAAAACCAATCAGCATGCTTGGTTGTGGTTTTTTGAAAAAAATTTAAAAAAATTGATTTGAAAACTGTTTTTTGAAAAAAAATGGTTGTTTGGTTTTCCAAAAAATATATCATTACAATTTCAAATTTTCCTCCAAATTAATGATTGAAACAATTAAAAAAACACAAAAAAAATCACATCAAAACATTCTCTCAGATTTTTTAAATATATATATATATACATACATATATGTACCTACGCCACTGATCCGTGGCTCGAAAGCAACGGGCGCGAATGCCCCGAAATTTCCGAAAAAGGAAAATCAGAAAAAAACAGTTAAGGTAAAAAATAAAAAAATAAAAAAATAATTACCTAAATTAGAAATTAGGGGCATTAGTGTTAAAAAAATTAGTGCCACAAATCATTTTTGTATGTACCTATATGTACCTATTCTACTAAAGCCTACCTATCTCATTTTCAAAGCCTACCTATATATATCTATTCTACTAAAGCCTATCTATCACGTTTATTTTTTTGAAAACATAACTCATTTTTTAGAATAACCAAATAAGTTGTATAAAATTTTCAAAAAATCATATTCAAAAAATCACAACCAAACACAGTGAATTTTTTTTTTTTTTAAAAAAAAAAAAAAACAAGATACTCAATATCTAGAAGAGAGACTTGTAACAAGAGTGGAGGATCACATTTGGCCACAATGAGTACTAAGATGAAATAATCCGCAATTCATGAAGTCTGTAAACTTGCAATGTTTAAAAATAATGACACTGGAAATCATGAGCAAAGCAGATAAAATATCATCAGTGATCACAAACTACATGAGAATGTACAACTCAAAATCCAACATGAGGGCTCATAAAAGAAAGTGTGTGTGTGCAATCCATGAGAGTCCACTGAGCTAGAGTTAATCCTAGTAGTGATTGGATGGCTGGACCTCCGACAAGAGTAACTGAACAACACAGAGAAAAGTCAAACCACTATAAATCACGGGGTATTTGTTGAGTAAACACGGAGGCTCCCCCTCAATCAATGAGTCCTTTTTTTTTTTTCTTTTTCTTATTATGTTTAACTTTTTCTTTCTTGTGGGCACTCCCTGGTGGCATTCACGCTCAAGAGTATGGAAACCAAACCAGAGAAGAATGAAATCATAAAGGATGGCCTGGTTGGTGCCTCTGAGGTAGCCTTTTCCTAATTCCCGGACTTCAAGGAACTGAGAGAGAAACCGTGGAAGTGAAATCAGATGGTAGATGGTTAAGAGACTCAACATCACCCATGATATACCAGTATCGGTCAATTCCACTGTAAAAGTACAAGAAACACTGTTAGTGGTCCATAAAGAACTTTGATCACTTATGCGGAAACCCCTGCAGCAATTTATCTCAAGGATGTGTACAGAATGAGATCATGAGGTTAATGAGCATGGGCATTCAAAATGAGTTATGAACATTGAATTATGAGATCTTGTAAGCAGCATGAGTAGTGTACATAAAAAATTGGATGCAAGAAAAACAGATATCAATGATAATGAGATTATGGCATCCAAGCACAAATAAGACAAAACACTTACACCTACTCAAGAAACAAGTAACATTCTAGTGATCAAGCATGACACCCAAGGTCTTTCTAAGGAACTCAAACCGGAGAAGATCAAGGGGTTTTGTAAAAATATCAACTTTTTGATGCTCAGTGGTAACATGCTCAAGAACAACAAGGCTTTCTTCCACTAACTCTCGAATAAAATGTTGACGAATGTCAATATGTTTGGTGCGAGAGTGTTGGACATGATTTTTTGAAATGTTTATGGCACTTGTGTTATCACAAAAAAGTGTAAGAGTGTTCTGTTCTATCCCATAATCATGAAGCATTTGCTTCATCCACAACATTTGTGCACAACAACTCCCTGCAGCAATGTACTCAGCCTCAGCAGTGGAAAGAGAGATGGCATTTTGTTTTTTACTATGTCAAGAAACCAGATTATTCCCAAGGTAAAAACACCCCCCGGATGTACTTTTCTTATCATCAGCACACCCTGCCCAGTCGGCATCAGAAAAACCAGTGATTTCGGCTGTAGTATCAGTGGAAAACCAAACCCCATACCCCAAGGTCCCATTAACATACTTGATGATGCGTTTTACCGCAAGAAGGTGAGACTCTTTAGGACTAGCTTGGTAACGAGCACAAACACCGACACTGAAAGAGATATTAGGACTACTAGCTGTGAGATACAAAAGACTCCCTATCATACTCCTATAAAGGGTAAGATCAACATCAATACCAGAGGAATCTGTGGAGAGGTGAAGACTGGTGCTCATGGGAGTGCGTGCATGTTTGGAAGACTCAAGACCAAACTTTGACACAAGATTTTTAGCATACTTAGACTGAGAAACAAATATGCCCAAAGGAGACTGTTTAATTTGGAGACCCAAAAAATAAGACAACTCTCCCATCATGCTCATCTCGAACTCATGTGTCATGCAATCCGAGAAATATTTCACAAGATGATCAGCAGTGGAACCAAACATAATATCATCAACATATATCTGAGCAACAAGAATATGAGACTTAGTATGTTTCACAAATAAGGTCTTATCCACACTACCCCTTTGAAAATCATTATCAAGAAGAAAAGTAGTAAGCCTATCATACCAAGCCCGAGGAGCTTGTTTCAATCCATACAAAGCCTTGTCTAACTTGTAGACATGATTAGGACATTTAGGGTCCTCAAACCCTTTTGGTTGCTCAACATATGCCTCTTCTTTTAAGTAACCATTCAGAAAAGCACTTTTCACATCCATTTGAAATAATTTAAAGCCAAGAAAACATGCAACACCAAGCAAAATACGAATGGATTCGAGACGTGCAACTGGGGCAAACGTCTCATCATAGTCAATACTGTTACGACCCAAACCCGCCCCTATAGGTTTTGCACCGTAACCGGCCAGTAATCCGAGGATTACCTACGGCCTCTGAACAGATTAACAAAATATTAGGGGCTAGCGGAAGCAAATAATAATATACAACGTCCATTGAGCTGTGCAGACTTATATGAGACAGAAAAATTTTAAACTTTTTATTTACATATATATATATATACACACATGACTGGAAGAACCAAACAAGAAAACATAACTTAAACTTTACATTACATAACGATAACACTTAACATATCCGGAACCTCCACGGGAGGCACATAGGTTGGCTGACAAAACAGATTCTAGACAGAAGCCTCTAGCCTGGTCACGCGCCTGATCACCTACATACATAAATAATACAGTAAGCTAAAGCCCAGTGAATAATAACAGAGTAAAGGGTTTAATGAATGATGTCCATCACAGAGTTAGAAATCAGAGTTTATATCAGAAACACAGTCTTATCAGAAATAGAGTCTTATGCATATTCAGATTTCCAATCAGAAATAGATTTAGATACATGCTCATATTCATAGTCATACTCAGATTTTGCATAAGATCATATGTGGTACACCCATTAGCTAACAGATCAGATAGGTCCAGAGACCACAGACAGAGTTGGTACCAACAACCATAAAGGTCCATATCTTGCGCGCAAGTAGCCACGGTATTATATCCCCCGGGCGAGGGCCTTATGCCACGGTATTGTATCCCCCGGGCGAGGGCCTTATCGACTAAGGGTGCCACAAATACTTTTCAGAAAAACTAGACATTCATTCATTCATTTCCAACATATCATAGCTTTTCAAGAATCAATTATTTCGTATCATAGTACATTGAAAATACATAACATCGAACATAACTTTACAAAGTTATTACTCACCGGGGGCTGCAGAGGCAAATCAGACAGATTGGATATATCAGAAAAATCGGGCAGACAATGACACGTGACCTACACAAACATATAACATATACACATTGAAATACAATATTACTCCCTTGATTAAACTTGTCCCTTCTAGTCTTTATAGTCCGAAGTTCTACTTCGTTTATTCTTTCTCATTTAAATAAACCGGGTCCTTATTTCACATATTCTTTCATTACTAAGTCCTTCTTTTCCAAATAGATTGATCATTTACTTGGCTTATTAAACAATTACCACTAGATCAATGATTCATTCTTTAACTAACTAATCTATGTTAATTAGTAGCTTATTATTCTTTATTAAGTCATAAATTCCTTAGAACATTATTCACATGCATAAAATTGACATCAAAATTACTAGTTTTATATTCTTATAAATTTTTCAACTAGTTTCCATAATCTTGGACTTAGCTTAATTTATAACCTCAATTTAATTCACAACCATAGATGCCCCAAAATATGTTTAATCTCAAATTACAAGTATGGATTAAAATCTAATTATAAAATCAACACTTTATCTAACATTAGGATTAATTCTAATTTTCCATAAACTTGATGTTTATAAAACATTTCATTTCTCTCTCCAAAATATGAGATTGAATTAATCCAAATCCTTCAAAATCAATGATGTATGCAATACAAATAGGCCAAATTTTATTATTAATAACAAAATCAACTTAATTATAAATTACACAAATCAATTTCTTAGAAATTCAACTTAACTCAATTTCTAAAATATACTTAAATGGAACAAACCTTTTAAATTAAATCATATGCATGGATTAAACAAATTCCTAGTTTTCATAATAAAATCAAAACTCCCTTTAATTCCAAAATCAACTCTCAAATTAAGAATGATTCTCAAAATTGAACCTAATTCAAATCCATAAACCTTTTAGACATGAACTAAAATCCCAAAACCTTAAAATTTTATAATGCATGTCTAATTAAGTATTAATCTTGTAGATTTTTCCCATGCATGTAACATTTAGGCATAATTTTATGCAAAATCACAACATCAAACCCAATTAATCAATTTCCATAAATTTGAATCTAATTCAATTTTATCACTCTTTCACTAATCCCTTTTAATTTACATGAAATTGAAGTTATATGACTCTTAGGAAAGCATTTGCATGTATGAAATTAAGAACCAACTAATTTTCTATGTTCAAAATCAAATCATAATTTAATTCTTGATTTGGCCAAATTTAAATTAAATTTTAATTTCCCTCATAACACATCCAAATTTAAACTTATCAATTTTTACACATGAATTAAATTTGAAGTCTTGAAATTTCAACATGCATGCAAGTATGGGTTTTAATTTGTAAAGAACAAAATAAATCAAACTCTAACTAATTAATTTCTAAATTAATTCCCATGATCATGAATCTAATTAAATTTCTTGCTCCAAACCCAATTTCATCCTTAATTTCAAGTATAACATAAAGATTCTAAAAAAATTAAGCATAAATCCATACATCAAGCTCTAACCTTAAAGATTATTGATGATTTCCCCGTGAGTCTTCTTCTTTCTTTACAAGTTCCAGTAGAACTTTGGATTTCCTTCTTTAAAAGTTGAGCTCTCCTTCCTCTCGCTCACTCACGATTTTCTATCCCTCTCACTCTGCCGTTCTTGATACAGCCAAAAACATAGACATAGGTGATGTATAGCTTACACTCATTTCCTTTATTCCAATTCCTTTTCTCATTTTTCACTTTTTTTTTTTTTTTTGTTTTGTTTAGGCCCACGGTTTTGCTCCAACAAATGCACACTTGCACTTCTCTTGTTGACACACATTGCACCCGTGCACATGGTCTCAAACATCCACCACATCACATGCACACACCCACCTAAGTTTCTTTGCACACCCACATATATTATTAATCTTATATTCAATTTATGATTATGATTTATTTAATTAAACAACACTTAATCTTAACGAATTTCAATTAGCACATCGTTGAATTAATTATGATTAATCATAAATCCCACGTAATTTAATTAATCTAATTGATTTCCATTAGAACCTAATTAATTATATTTAAATTTATCGGTACAACTTAAATTTTTAATCAGATTCCCAAAAGGCTCCAAATAATAAATCGAACTTATTTCCAACCTCAATTTTGATTTCTTAAATCATTTAAGTCTTCAATTTCTGATAAGACTCTAAGTTTCCGTCAATTAAATTATATATTCAAATTGGGCACACCAAAATTAAATTTAATTCGCAATAATCACAATCCTCAACCTTTCATAATTTAATTAACTTCAATTAAGACCTAATTAATCGAATCTCAATTTCACTAAATTGAATCGAATATTTAATTAAACTCCCAAATGGGTCTGTAATTAAAATTAAATTGATTAGCTTCTCAATTTTACTCCCTTAAGCCATTTGGACCCTTAATTTCTAATTCCAAAATAAACCTTCAATAAAATCACATACGAGTCAGATTCCACAATTCTCATAAATCCCAAATAAATTATGATATTCGGCAATTAAATCTCAAATCCTCTTAATTAATCAAGTACTAATCATTATATGTGATGGGGTTGTTACAGCCTTCCCCCCTTAGGAAGTTTGGTTCTCCAAACTTAAGATACTTGTACAGAAAATCAGCCATATAACTTGATCTCACTTTAATTCCTCCCCCGGGTAACTTCTTTTTCATTGGACTTCTTTACGTAAATAGAACTTAGTTCCAATCACTCAATGGTTAATAACCCAAATTGGCAATTCATTATCGTTTCTATTGACATCAATCATACACCTCATATACTTTAATTTATCAATTCATAGTTCATATACTTCCAATAATAGGAGATTTTTTGTAAGTAATGTTCATGATTCTCCTTATTTTTCAAACAGATCAAAATATCTCGCCCTTGACATGATAGATTCTTCAAATTAAATTTAATAGCCGATGCATTACCAATAACAAACACAATTTCTCGATCCCTCAGTCCTATTAACGAAAATATAACCTCCACATTATTGCTATGCAATCTGTAATTTATTCCATCCCAAAGAACAGACATTAACTTTCATTGACTAAGGCCAAGGTTCTTAAGTTATGCACAAAACGTAATTTCTCCAAATAAGGTTCCACATATTAATCTATAACAGAAATTTCCGAATCATATGGAAACGTAATAATACATTAATGGTCCCACTTCCAAATAGACATCTTGGGTACCAACTACAATAGTAATTTCAAAACAGAGGGACACATCGGATTTCAAACAGAAGCATATCAGAGTCATAACAGAAACATATTTCACAGAAATTTATTGAGCCTATTGAGTAATAGATGTTGGCTTGCTCTCATATAGCAGCAGACAGTCATACAGATCAGAGCAGAGCAGAACTTTGCATACTTCTGTGAAATTAAAGTTACCATTTTGACAATCTAGCTCACACTATCATTTCAAAGTGATGATTCAATTTCATAGCAGGTCTATATTTTACGCGGTCTCATTAACTTTCTTATTTACCCAGGACCACATTTACATAAATAATTCAAATTACATTGTCTTTATGCGCATTCCAATTCGAAGACCTCTATAGATATATATTCAATGACTTTGATCAATTGCCACGTGGTAGTTTAGGATTACACTTTTAATTTTCTTCAAATCATTATAATTAACCAATCAAAATTCTTATAAATTGGGTCTTTCCTTTCTAACTCTCATAGGTTTCAGTCTCCTAATGTGGAGTACGATTTCCTTTCTATTCAAATAAGGTCCCAAAAAAAACACATAGCTTTGTTAGACTAAACAGAAATCCCAATTATTTTCGATATTCATCAATTGGTCAAGTCTTGCTCATATTCTTCTAATTTGACAATGCCAAGTCAAGTCTTAGCGATGTGTTATTCATTTTTAACAATTTCAGGTTGAGTTCTAAATGGTCCAACAAATGGGTTCCATCTATATCAAATAACACGTAACATCGCTTGTAACAAAACATGGGATGAATTGAGTTCATCAATTGAAATCTTTTAAAGCCTTTAGGGCTGCTTACTAATATTCACATAACACAAGGATGACATTCTTGACAGAACAGAGGAATAACCGCCCCGGAATCGAAGCACACCCGTTCATGACTGTCGGTAGCTGACCCGGAATCGGTTAGACAAATCCACCCGTACAAGACCGTCGGTGGTAGAGATCTCTCATACTTAGTACTGCGAAAGTTTAGAGTCCTCCAGCACAAGGGACTTTCCAAGAATGTCATCAAAACAAAGTCAATATTTGATACAGAACTAATGGATCATCATTCCTGCTTGATCACATACTTTTTCAAAACAAAACAAAGCAAAGCAAAGCTTCATCAAAATACTATAACATAGCTTTATAAAAAGAAATGTCACTCACACATAAACTGTTAACTTCAAGCAGTCCCACTTGTACTTAAGCACCATCCTTAACCGATTTAATTATTTCAGCTTTTTCTTAGATTGGGATAGTCTTTTATTTGATGCTCAACTTCTCACATTTCCAGCAATTCTATGACACAGTCCCTAATGAATCTTGTGACATATTGACATACTAGAATAACTTACTTCTCTTACAACCTTGCCTAGAATTACTCATCTTTCTTACCACAAAATTCTTAGTTTTCTTATTTGATTCACTTTTCAGTTTCACACTTAACTCCTCCTTTTGATCTTGCCATAGGGTTCACAGTTTTCACCACGATCTCTAGTACTTCTTCTACTTCACTTAATCACTCTAATAAAGACTCAATTTCCACTCCATTCACACTTTCACTATTTATTCCTAATGATGGAAGGGGAGGGTTGAACACAAGAAAATGGTTGATAACACTTGGGTTAATTTAATTGACTTAAGTTATAACACAAAACACATTTCATATACAAGTAGACATGCACATATAGACATATAAGGACACTGGTAGGGTATCCTATTCATTCCCCAGGAATTTACCAAGAATTTCCGATTCGAAGCTACGCTGGCCGAACGTGATTCCAATCGGACTTTCAAGGTCATTCGGCAAAGGCATGAGACTTTACGGTTTAACATTCCACAAAATAAGTTCCCACCAAAATGTACTATCTTACATGTCAAATGACTCTTCTCATCCTCAATTACCATAGCTCCACATATTTCATTGATCAACAACTTCCTCAGTTTCAAAATATTCTCATAGTTTAATTTAACATACAATCCATATAGCTTCCAAGACTTTTATCAAAGATTCTAATTTCTCATAACACCATGTTTCTAAAAATCAACATACTTGTACTCCCCAATGTTCTAGCTAAAAATTTTGATTTCCTTATAACATTTGAAATTTCTCAATATCTCACTAATTCTTAGCTTTTAGCCTCATTCCCAAACTACGTAAACACGTTCCAGTTTCCTTATAATCACCACAATCCCACAATAGCTCATACTACTTAGTTCCAATACTTAAGCATATTACACAAACATATATGCATATTCCTAAATGCACAACTTCTTACTTACTTACTAGATGCATGGAACTTAAATCCGTTCTAGACATTCTAGTGCTCAATGGACACGTGTGTGAGAAATTAACGTGTGCTCTGATACCACTCATTTACCCAAACCCGCCTATAGGTTTGGCATCAGAATCGCCAAGAATCCGAGGATTACCTACGGCCTCTGAACAGATTAACAAAATATTAGGGGCTAGCGGAAGCAAATAATAATATACAACGTCCATTGAGCTGTGCAGACTTATATGAGACAGAAAAATTTTAAACTTTTTATTTACATATATATATATATATATACACATGACTGGAAGAACCAAACAAGAAAACATAACTTAAACTTTACATTACATAACGATAACACTTAACATATCCAGAACCTCCACGGGAGGCACATAGGTTGGCTGACAAAACAGATTCTAAACAGAAGCCTCTAGCCTGGTCACGCGCCTGATCACCTACATACATAAATAATACAGTAAGCTAAAGCCCAGTGAATAATAACAGAGTAAAGGGTTTAATGAATGATGTCCATCACAGAGTTAGAAATCAGAGTTTATATCAGAAACACAGTCTTATCAGAAATAGAGTCTTATGCATATTCAGATTTCCAATCAGAAATAGATTCAGATACATGCTCATATTCATAGTCATACTCAGATTTTGCATAAGATCATATGTGGTACACCCATTAGCTAACAGATCAGATAGGTCCAGAGACCACAGACAGAGTTGGTACCAACAATCATAAAGGTCCATATCTTGCGCGCAAGTAGCCACGGTATTATATCCCCCGGGTGAGGGCCTTATGCCACGGTATTGTATCCCCCGGGCGAGGGTGCCACAAATACTTTTCAGAAAAACTGGACATTCATTCATTCATTTCCAACATATCATAGCTTTTCAAGAATCAATTATTTCGTATCATAGTACATTGAAAATACATAACATCGAACATAACTTTACAAAATTATTACTTACCGGGGGCTACAGAGGCAAATCAGACAGACTGGATATATCAGAAAAATCGGGCAGACAATGACACGTGACCTACACAAACATATAACATATACACATTGAAATACAATATTACTCCCTTGATTAAACTTGTCCCTTCTAGTCTTTATAGTCCGAAGTTCTACTTCGTTTATTCTTTCTCATTTAAATAAACTGGGTCCTTATTTCACATATTCTTTCATTACTAAGTCCTTCTTTTCCAAATAGATTAATCATTTACTTGGCTTATTAAACAATTACCACTAGATCAATGATTCATTTTTTAACTAACTAATCTATGTTGATTAGTAGCTTATTATTCTTTATTAAGTCATAAATTCCTTAGAACATTATTCATATGCATGAAATTGACATCAAAATTACTAGTTTTATATTCTTATAAATTTTTCAACTAGTTTCCATAATCTTGGACTTAGCTTAATTTATAACCTCAATTTAATTCATAACCATAGATGCCCCAAAATATGTTTAATCTCAAATTACAAGTATGGATTAAAATCTAATTATAAAATCAACACTTTATCTAACATTAGGATTAATTCTAATTTTTCATAAACTTGATGTTTATAAAACATTTCATTTCTCTCTCCAAAATATGAGATTGAATTAATACAAATCCTTCAAAATCAATGATGTATGCAATACAAATAGGCCCAATTTTATTATTAATAACAAAATCAACTTAATTATAAATTACACAAATCAATTTCTTAGAAATTCAACTTAACTCAATTTCTAAAATATACTTAAATGGAACAAACCTTTTAAATTAAATCATATGCATGGATTAAACAAATTCCTAGTTTTCATAATAAAATCAAAACTCCCTTTAATTCCAAAATCAACTCTCAAATTAAGAATGATTCTCAAAATTGAACCTAATTCAAATCCATAAATCTTTTAGACATGAACTAAAATCCCAAAACCTTAAAATTTTATAATGCATGTCTAATTAAAGTATTAATCTTGTAGATTTTTCCCATGCATGTAACATTTAGGCATAATTTCATGCAAAATCACAACATCAAACCCAATTAATCAATTTCCATAAATTTGAATCTAATTCGATTTTATCACTCTTTCACTAATCCTTTTTAATTTACATGAAATTGAAGTTATATGACTCTTAGGAAAGCATTTGCATGTATGAAATTAAGAACCAACTAATTTTCTATGTTCAAAATCAAATCATAATTTAATTCTTGATTTGACCAAATTTAAATTAAATTTTAATTTCCCTCATAACACATCCAAATTTAAACTTATCAATTTTTACACATGAATTAAATTTGAAGTCTTGAAATTTCAACATGCATGCAAGTATGGGTTTTAATTTGTAAAGAACAAAATAAATCAAACTCTAACTAATTAATTTCTAAATTAATTCCCATGATCATGAATCTAATTAAATTTCTTGCTCCAAACCCAATTTCATCCTTAATTTCAAGTATAACATAAAGATTCTAAAAAAATTAAGCATAAATCCATACCTCAAGCTCTAATCTTAAAGATTATTGATGATTTCCCCTTGAGTCTTCTTCTTTCTTTACAAGTTCCAGCAGAACTTTGGATTTCCTTCTTTAAAAGTTGAGCTCTCCTTCCTCTCCCACACTCACGGTTTTCTGTCCCTCTCACTCTGCCGTTCTTGGTACAGCCAAAAACATAGACATAGGTGATGTATAGCTTACACTCATTTCCTTTATTCCACTTCCTTTTCTCGTTTTTCACTTTTTTTTTTTTGTTTTGTTTAGGCCCACGGTTTTGCTCCAGCAAATGCACACTTGCACTTCTCTTGTTGACAACACATTGCACCCGTGCACATGGTCTCAAACATCCACCACATCACATGCACACACCCACCTAAGTTTCTTTGCACACCCACATATATTATTAATCTTATATTCAATTTATGATTAGGATTTATTTAATTAAAGAACACTTAATCTTAATGAATTTTAATTAGCACATCATTGAATTAATTATGATTAATCATAAATCCCACGTAATTTAATTAATCTAATTG
Source organism: Camellia lanceoleosa (assembly GCA_025200525.1). Taxonomy (NCBI): domain Eukaryota; kingdom Viridiplantae; phylum Streptophyta; class Magnoliopsida; order Ericales; family Theaceae; genus Camellia; species Camellia lanceoleosa. The sequence goes on from CM045772.1 coordinate 6,919,726, forward strand.
ATTTCCATTAGAGCCTAATTAATTATATTTAAATTTATCGGTACAACTTAAATTTTTAATCAGATTCCCAAAAGGCTCAAATAATAAATCGAACTTATTTCTAACCTCAATTTTGATTTCTTAAATCATTTAAGTCTTCAATTTCTGATAAGACTCTAAGTTTCCGTCAATTAAATTATATATTCAAATTGGGCACACCAAAATTAAATTTAATTCGCAATAATCACAATCCTCAACCTTTCATAATTTAATTAACTTCAATTAGGACCTAATTAATCGAATCTCAATTTCACTAAATTGAATAGAATATTTAATTAAACTCCCAAATGGGTCCGTAATTAAAATTAAATTGATTAGCTTCTCAATTTTACTTCCTTAAGCTATTTGGACACTTAATTTCTAATTCCAAAATAAACCTTCAATAAAATCACATACGTGTCAGATTCCACAATTCTCATAAATCCCAAATAAATTATGATATTCGGCAATTAAATCTCAAATCCTCTTAATTAATCAAGTACTAATCATTATACGTGATGGGGTTGTTACAAATACCCTCTACTTGTGTGTAGCCTTGAGCAACCAACCTGGCTTTATTTCTCACAACAGTACCATTCTCATCAGATTTATTTTTGAAGATCCACTTAGTACCTATCACATTCATGTCTCTATGTCTGGGAATAAGAGTCCAAACTTTGTTACGCTCAAATTGACCTAATTCTTCATGCATAGCATTGACCCAACTATCATCTAGCAAGGCCTCTTTAAAATTCTTAGGTTCAATTAAAGAAACATAACACATGTGTGATACCTCATCCCGAATCTGTCTTCGGGTTTTCATTCGATTCGAAACACTTCCAATTACCTGTTGAGCTGGATGATTCAGTTTCACCCTTGCTGATGGTTTAAGTTCAGGACTTGCGGTGATGGAAGCAACATGAGTGATGTCCCTTTGAGCACTCTTGGGACTTGAACTTACCTGTGAGGATGCTGCTGTAACATTTTCTTGTGATTGAACCTCAGCTTCTCCTTGATTTTGTGGTTCAGTAGCCAAGATTGGGGACTCACCATTGTTATCCTCTTTTGATGCCGGAGTAGGAGAACCTGTGTCATCTATAACCACATTGATAGATTCCATTAATGATGAAGTTCGCAGGTTATAGACTCGAAAAGCCCTACTGTTGGTTGAATATCCTAGGAAAATACCTTCATCACTTCGGGAGTCAAATTTGCCCAAAGGCTCTCTATCTTTGAAGATGTAACACTTACTCCCAAAAGTTTTGAAGTATTTTACATTAGGTTTCAAACCCTTCCACAATTCATACGGAGTTTGTAAAGTGCCGGGCCTTAAATACACACGATTTATGACATAAACCGCAGTATTTAGGGCTTCGGCCCAAAACTTTGGAGGAAGACTCTTACTAAGGAGCATGACCCTAGCCATTTCTTGAACAACTCTGTTCTTCCTCTCAACCACTCCATTTTGTTGTGGAGTAATAGGTGCAGAAAACTCATGCTTAATTCCATGCATATCACAAAAATCCGAAAACGAACTATTTTCAAATTCGCGACCATGATTAGTTCGGATTCTTATGATACGCCCAATGAAAACACCCTGTTCATTTTGGATTTTAAGGACTAAAGCCTAGAAAGCATTAAACGTATCAGATTTTTCCCTTAAAAAATTTACCCATGAGAATCGAGTAAAATCATCAACAATTAAAAAAATGTATCTTTTACCTCCAATGCTTTCAGTGCGAGTAGGACCCATTAAATCCATGTGAACCAATTCAAGAGGACATTTGGTTGTAAAGTCGTTTCACTTTTTATGAGCACGGGTTTGCTTGCCAAGCTGACATGGTCCACACACATGGCTCAAATTCTTACCCAGTTTAGGAATTCCTCTCACAAGCTCTTTGTTGGCTATTTTAGTTAGGTCTTTGAAATTCATGAGACCTAATCTTTGATGCCACAGATCAATGTTACTTATGATGGCAGAATGACAAGTGAGATCATTAGTAGTAAGAATCCCATAGCAGTTATCAGATGTGCGAACCCCATGTAAAACAGTATTTCCTTTTTTATCCAAAATTTCACATTTATCTTTTGAAAACAATACTTCATGATGGGAATCACACATTTGAATAATGCTCAAAAGATTTGCTTTAAGGCCATCAACAAGTAAGGCATTATCTAGCTTGGGAAGACCAGCAACACTTATAGAACCCTTACCAATGACTCTAGAAGTGCCGCCATCTCCAAAGGTCACGATTCCTCCTTCATATTTTTCAAGAGAAGTGAAGTAGGATTTGTTACCGGACATATGACGAGAGCACCCACTATCAAGATACCACATGTGTGAGTCACGTGCTTTTAGAGCAGTGTGAGCAACAAAACAAGTCAAATCATCTTTTCTAACCCAAATCTTTTTAGTCTTGGTATTCTGCCTAGACATGTAAGGTTGTCTCCTAACCCAAAAAGTATTAGAATTTATACCCTTTTGAGACACCTTACCAAACAGTTCAAAACAGTAAGGACGAATGCGGCCATACCTACCACAGTGATGACAAATAAAAACAGGTTTTACCTCATTTTTGTTGATTTTATCTGCTTTTGCTTGATGAAGAGAAGGATCAACCTGGTCTATCTTCAATTTGCCCTTTGCTTGAGTCTTCAAGTTATGTGAAGTAGAGGCCTGTCCTTTGTGAGCTGTCGCACCATAGCCTAGCCCTCTTTTGTCAGAACCCATTTGTTGAGACCCGAGTATGTCTTCTAGAGATCTGGAACCTTTGTTCCACATGGCAATTGTTGCTCTAGCAATACGGAGTTCTTCATCTTTCTGTCTGACTTTCTCTTCCAATGCAGCTTGTGACAGCTCAAGTCTTTCAAGCTTTTCTTCATATGTGGAATACATCTTCAGAAGTTCATTCCTTTCAGTTTCACAGGATAGAAGTTTTCCACATAAGTCTTGCCTGTCACTTGAGATCTTGATGACATTCTCGCTTTGTCACAAGAGTTCTCCTTTGAGCCGGACATTCTCACTCTCACATGTTTTGAGCTTGAGAGAGAGTTTGTCGTTGGTTTTAGACAAATTCAGGAGTTCCTCATAAAGTTTCTCGTAAGCTTGTTGTAGTTCTTCGCCATTGATCTCATCAATGTCTTCAGATAGTTCATCATCCTCTCTTTGCTCCTCATTCTTCTTGACCTCGTCCACTCTAGCAACCAAGACAGATAAGTTGCTGGATGGTGGTGGAGGTGGATCTCTTCCTTCATGGAATTGGCTCAGAATTTCCCATGCATCTTTAGCCTTTGTGCAGTGAACAACCCGTTGCTGTTCTTCATTGGAGATTGCACCACGAATAGTGATCAGGGCTCTCTGATTGCCCGGATTATCTGCACTTTCTGTATCTTCTTCAATGGCTTGCCAACCTTCTGGTTCAAAGGCTCTCAGAAAAGCCCTCATTTTGATTTTCCAATACAGATAGTTAGTCCCATCAAAGGTGGGAGCATGATGCAAGTTTTGACCATGAGCTGATTCCAAATTCTTTGGAAGAGGTTGAGAAACCGTGGCCCAAAATGCCATGAAAGCACTATCCCCATCTTCACCAGATTCAGGTTCTTCGGGTTCTTGCTCCGACCCGCTTTCATCATCCCAAGTTACGGTGTAGACTTTCTTCCGATTCTTTTTCGAAGGGCATTCAAGGGACATATGGCCAAACCCTTGACATTCATAGCACTTGACCCCTGGCCCCCTTACAATCTTCTTTTCAGTAGTTTGAGCAAATTTTGGTGGAACAGTTTTGGGTTTGTCATTACTCTTATCTTTTGAAATAGGGGCTCTGAAATTAGGCTTCTTTTTCAAATTTTTTTTAAAATGTTTTGTAAGCAAGGCCGTTATCTCAGACTCTAAATCAAATTCAGTCTCCGGAGGTTTTGCAGTCTCATGAGCACTAGTGAAAGCCATAGTTTCTTTTTGCTTTTTCTTAGAAATTTGGTGGGCTTCATAAGTCTGCAAATTTCCAACCAATTGATCGAGCTTGAGGGTATCAACATTCTGAGCCTCCTCAATGGCTGTCACCTTTGATTGGAACCTCTCGGGAAGGGATCTCAAAATTTTTCCAACAACTTTCGCTTCCGGGATTTTTTCACCGAGAGTGAAACAGGAATTCATGATATCACTGAGTTTTGAATAGAAATCATCAAACGTCTCATCGTCGCGCATAAAAAGGGTTTCAAAGGCGGAGGTGAGACGTTGAAGTTTTGACCTTTTAACAGAGGTAGTACCTTCGTGAATTGTTTCAAGGATATCCCACGCCTCTTTTGCTATTTCACACGTGCAAATTCGACGGAATTCTTCAGGTGTGACAGAGCAGAAGAGGGAGTTGAGAGCCTTGCTGTTACAACTCGAGTTCTGGTAATCAGTTGTGTCCCATTTATCTAGGGGTTTAGGAATATCAATGCCATTAACGGTGATAGTAGGTTCACTCCACCCAAAGATTACGCAGTGCCAAACTTTCTCATCGATGGATCTTAAAAATGCTCTCATACGAGCTTTCCAATAAGAATAGTTTGTACCGTCTAATAAAGAGGGTCTATGAGTCGAGTTACCTTCACGAATAGAATCCATGATACTAGTCACACAAAATCACACTCCTATAGTTTTGAAAAAACAAAGTTTTTGATAAAACAAAGAGTGACCCGCTCTGATACCAATTGAAAATCCTACGTGATTCGTGATTCCTGATTAGATCAAGATTAACGTATTCCAAAACCCAACAATTCAAAACACTCAACCTAAAATCATCAAGCACTTATGAGAGTGATTTTAGTTTGTTTGTTTTTAAGAATAAACAATAAATCAACACAAACGATTTTTTACGTGGAAAAAACCACAATTGAAGAACCTTCAATTGTAATAAAAAACCACGGGCGAACCGCCACTGATCAATCCACTACTGAAGAACTAAAAGATTACAAAGATACCATACAAATTACCCAACCCAGTCAATTTGTCTCTGAATCTTCTGTAACTCTTTCACCACGCCTTCGTCACGGAATTGATCCTGAAATTGATTCCACACCACAACTTCACTTGTCGAATTAACGACTACGTAGAATCAAACGCCTTTTGAATTCTACGTTTTAATCTTCGGAATCCACCGAAGAGAACTCACTTGATTTTTAAGAATCAACCTCTTTGATGTATGAATCTCAATGCATAAGTTTAGAACTCTCTCAAGAACATCAAGGAAAACTATGAAAAATCTCAGAAGAGAACTTCAAACAAAACTCTAGAACTCTTGAATTAGATCTAGAAAACCAGTCCCCTAGTTTTAGGAGAAAACCATCTTCTTATAGAAAGCCAAAAAGAATCCCAGTTCTGAAAGAAACCAAAACACTTGAAAAATTCCGGATTCTGAAGCTCGCTCGAGCGAGGCTTCTCCTCGCTCGAGCGAGAAGCTTATCTTGTGTGATTTCTACTAGAGCCTTCGCTCGAGCCACGAACTCTTCGCTCGAGCGAGGAAACAACACTTTCAGGTTGTTGTGTGGAAGCAGTTGTTCGCTCGAGCCACCTTCATCTTCGCTTGAGCGAGCATTGACCTTCGCTCGATCCACCAATTCTATGCTCGAGCGTAGATTCACCCCCTTCAGGTTTTAAACCAGACGCAGACCTTAGCTCGAGCGAGGACATCTTCGCTCGAGCGAGGAAGACAAAAATGCACAAAAAATTACAACTCAATCACTGAGTTTTGTTCGCGGGATTTTGACAAGATAGGACCTAACAAATTTTATTCGCTTTTTTATTTCAGTGAGGTTGTGCTTGTGTTTGCCATTTCGTTGATTATGTACTATTTGTGTTAGAAATTGGGCGCCCATGTGGCATGACCCTTTGAGCTTTTTGAGCCTGAACCTCTTGAACCTTATCCATGTAAGTTTGAATTTTAATTCAAACTTATTTGGATAACCATTCAAGATATATATATGTCTATCATATAATTGATATGATAAGATAGATATTTGGTTATATATCAGATATTGAATCAGATATTGAAGATACGTATATCAGATACGTTATGGGGTTTTTACCCATAACCTTTTTTTCCCAGACTCTCCTCTCTCTCTAACTCTCTCCCATAAACAACAATCAATAAGCTATTTGCACTGTGATTTGTGTGGGTGATATTCACCATTGTAATATCACCCCACTGCTGGGTTGATTGACCAGATTCAGGAAGCACTGATTTACCCACGAGATCCATCAGAGTTCAGAAAGATTCAGAAAGGTATGACCTTAAATATTTTTATTCCGCTACGTCATACTTTGTTTACATTGGTATCAGAGCCACTAATGGATATTTTCGTGTTTCCATTAATCACGTGTATATTTTTATATAAATATATATACATGATATATGTATGAATATTAATGGAGGAGGAAGATGAAGTGCACGGTTTTTTTCGCATTTTTAACTCCATTAGATTGAGAGAGTGATATACCTCATTTTTATGTTCTTTAAATGTCATTTTTAATGCCATAAATGTTTTTATTGTGAAAAATGGAGTCCAACAGTACAAAAATCGGACCAGAAAACACCCGGGAAGCGTAGCGATTCACCTTGTATGACGCAGCCAGCGCCCGCGCCACACCACACACCACGCCGCTGTGACGTCAGGTGCTCTCACGCGCTAGGCGCGCTTCCCACGCGCCACCACGCGCGAGCCGTCCCCTCCCTTCCACGCGTGTTAGCATATTGCCGAGCAGCGCGCCACGTCGCTGAGCGCAGCCGAGCCGAAACGCTCCGCAGCGTGATGAGCCGCCGTTTTCCCGGCTTGGCTTGCCTAAAACCTTGTTTGTCCTGTTTTTTAATTCTGAATCGCGTTAAATAGCCATAATTTATTCGTTATAGCTTTTTTTTAAGCATGGTTGGTACCGTTAGACTCAGAATTAAATTTTGTATCTTATGTAAAATTTTGAAAATTTTAAGAAAATAAAAAATATTTTTTTATGTGTTAATAATTCATTTTTTATGCTTTAAAATGATTCTGGTATTGCATAAATAATTTTCTGGGGTTGAAATTTTTATTGTGGACTTCTGAAATATTTTACTATTCTTTAGGTATAATTGTTTGATTTATCGGTTTCGGATTTTTATTTCTAATTTTGTGTGTGTTTATTAGTTATTTAAAATTCGAAAATTTCGTAAATATTCCGTAAAATTTCGAATGATATACATTTTAATTATGGCATAATCTGAATATTGTTTGATTTATCGTTTAATTTTTATTTCTAATTTTATGTGTGTTTATTAGTTATTTGAAATTCGAGAAAAATACCGTAAAATTCCGTAAAATTCCGTATGATATACTTTCTGTTATGGCATAATTTTGAATATTAAATACAGCATGTTGTCATTTTTTGCCTAGAATTTCTAAATTGTTGTAATAGCATGATTAATTGTTTTTTATTTTAATTCCGTTATTAAATGTAACATAGCATGTATTGATTGTGAATCTACATTATGATGCTGTTGTGTGGAATTAGAATTTTTTATCATGCTTTTAGACATGTCATAATCAGTGGGAGGTTATTCGGTTGAGAGAAATCTTTGTAGATTAACTCCCGAAAACCAATATTTTGCGCATAAATTAAATTAAATTTTGGATAATTGTCACCTGTGGCGCAAGAGATGATTACGAGCTTAGCGGATTTTCGACCTTGCGACTTGTGTAATATTGTCACTACTTAATTTAGATTTTTGCGGCAAAATTATATTATGCTAATCAAATTAATCCCAATGCGAATTTTTCTCTAAATTGACTTAGCATATGGAAGTTAATTTGGTTGACCTAGACTTAGTAGAGATGTTCAAATGTGAACAATATAATCCCATTCTTTAGATGAGCAAAAGTCTTGGAGACTTTAGGTTAAACCTTAATTGGCCAAAGTAAGGAAACATGACTCAAAGTCGCCGTGGTTTTGTTGCCTTGTTTGGCACAATAAAACTAATGTGTGCGATATGGTTAGCGACATGCTACGTAGTTTTGGTTGGCGAGTTTTGGAGTTATGAAATTAGTAAGCCCTCAATAGATCTGTATATGATCTTGACTATTGAGCTGCGCGGATTGACTTTGTAATTTGACTTGTAAATAATGTTACATCATTGGATGAAGTAACATTCAGAGTCACGTCATTCAAGAAATGCGAGCTTAAATAAATTAGTCATTAAGTGTAAGACGAGTAGCCAGTATGAGCAGTGTTTTGCTCTCTACCCAATTACTGGGAGTGGATGGAGCAAAATTTCATGCACTATTATAGTGTGCATTGAAATATCACATGAAGTTAAAAGATTAGCGCTTAGAAGCTGCAAAATCTATTAACACTAAATGAAAAGATTAGCGCTTAGTGGCTGCAAAATCTATGAGCATTGCCAACTTGTCTAAGTTAGGATACTTACTGTTTCCATACTTAGGTGTGAGACATGAGGAGGGGCTTCTTTGTATGATTCCTTAGCTAGGCTAACGTTTTTGAATAACATTTACCACTAAGCGCAAACGTTGCAGTATAGTAATGAAAAGGTCAAGGCCGACAAGGTTGTTATGACTCTAAGAATTTGACGATCGCCAGAGAGCATTGTGTTGAATTAGACTCTTTAGCCTAATTCCGCTTAAGTTACTTCAAGAGTCATCCAGTTGATAGCTTATTCTCTCCTTATTGTGGATAGTAGAATTAATTGCAAGTAACTATGAAGCGAGAAATAGATATGGCAAGAGGAGTATCGTCATCTTTCAACTAGATGTATTAAAGTGTATGGAGAATAAAATTGACTTGAAGGTACAGGGGATTAGCACTTACTAGTTAAATTTGCGACTTAGGCGCACTTGATATCTTCATGACATCCTTTTATGATCTAGTGAATATGAATTAGTCCTGAGTCATTACCTAGTTGGGCCTAAACCTTTTTTAAACTTATCTTCGAGAACTCACACATTAAGATGATTGGAATTAGTTCATGACATTGGTCATGAACCGGTGGCTTATTATACTTAATCACATTAATGAGATGATGACACGATGGTTTGAGTAGGCCTTCTCGGGCCCACTCGCTTATGACATCCTGTTCTCATGTGAATGTGTAACTTTGTTCGTAATGGTTGTGCACAAGTAAGTAGGAAAGCCATAGAAGGTCATTTGTATTGGCGCATTTAGTCCACTATGTTTTTTGTGACTAGATATGTGTAAGGGTATGATAGCTAAGCCTCAATCTCGACACATTTATAGATTACGATACGCATCTGAGTCAAGACTATTTGATCTCTCATAAGTCAAAAGTTGTGAGATGATTTTTGACATTGCACATATAAGGTTGAGATCAATCAGAAAATAGCTTTCGAGTTTTTAGTTTTGACCAAGGTGGCGAGTATCTATTTGAGTTATTTTAGAAAACTCTGTGAAGAGAAATGGATGCTTAGAAAGTTGATTATTCCTAGTACTCAACAACACTATGATGTAGTAGAGATAAGG